>JAZDUH010000037.1:0-1225000 GCA_036419115.1 Scarus forsteni
AATATTACTTTGAAAAAAGGCAAAGAAATTCTCAGCAAAAAAGATTCTTAACAACACCAGCCCTTTATAGTCATATGCTGAAAACATTACAATTTGACTTGAAATGTTTAGAATGAATGGGTTATTATTTGACCTACTTTATTGAATTTAGAAGGCAAAGCATGTCAAGTGTTGACTTATTTGTCAGTAGTTTTATCTTAGCATTTGCTAAGCATTAGCTTTGTTGACTTACTTATGATTTTTTCTGTCCTGGGCTGAGCCTTATATCCACTGTTACACTCTTGTGTTCCCATGTGTTATGTCCATCTCTTACATCCCTTTAAAAGTCCAAAATGAGTCCACACAGAGGATTTGAATATGGATGAGTGTTTTGTCTCTCCCTCTCTCTCCTGTGAAGCCATGGTTGTTTACTCTCTAGCACAACAAATGTAACCAGGCTGACCTGACTCAACAGCACCATCATGTGGGCTGACTGAGTTATTGATTTTGTTTCCTCTGAACCGAAAGCCTCACTAAAAACTTCATACATGAGGAAATGGATACATGATGGCCATTAGTCAATTAAATACCACCACGCCTGATATAGCTGCACTCATTTTTTCCCCAGCACTGGCTGAAGTATCAGTTATTCCCTTTGGGGTCCAACAGTTTAAAGATTATTTTTATTTGATTATGAATTCCACCCTTTTAACATTCAAATTGATCTTTTTACTTCAAATGATATTTCTAATGTGGTCTCAACATTTCAACTTTGTTCTCAGTGTGCTTCTTTTCCCCTAATCATTTTTCTCATTTGTGACTCTCATGCTCTTCTGTTGTCGGTGGGTTGCAGCTGGGAAATTTTTTTTTCTTCAGACACCTTTTAGAAACTGATGCCCCAGTCTACCAAGTGGTTCAGTTCAGTTTGGGGGGGTGGGGGGTAAATTCTGATCTTGTTTGCGTTTCCACAACCAGCTGTACCTTCACTTGAGGACGGGGATGTGGGCCTAGGAGTGAGGGTTGTGCTGGCTATGTGATTGTGGGACTTTTCTGCTGTTCAGTACAGTGCAGCAGTCTGCGGTAGAGCGCAGTTTTAAATAAAGAGGAATAACAGAGGACCTCCAGCACTCTAGTACCTCATGGAGAAGTGTTTTGTGTGGACATTCTTCACAGCAACAGTAATGAAGAAGTCTAAATCCACGACTTATTTAAACACAGGGAGGCATGTGTTTTTGTTTCGTGGCTGTCACATAAGAATTGAAGATTTTGTGATCAGTTAACAGACTGCTGCACTTAAAGCTCCTCATATTAGGGTCTTTTGGCGCACCCCTTCAGACTGGTGCCATAAAGTGGGAGGTTGATTATTTGGGTACCTTTTCTCCTTACCAAACAGTGGAAACACCGGTAAATACGTGCTGTTCTGAGCTGAACTGAACCAGACTGCTTGGTGGAAACAGCTCAAGAGGCCACTTTTACTTTCACTTCACGGGATTTAAGGGATGGAGAAAAAGCTTTATCAATCATATACTATCTTTACACACGTCTGTTCTATACAGTGAAACTGAATGCAATGGTTATTAAAACATTTTTCAATGTTCCTCCTTAGATCCGCACCCTACGTCTGAAGCTGTTATCCGAGGCGGCGGCAGAGGGACGACTGGTGAGGGGAACCAGGAACCAGCTGAGGATGTACCTCACCATGTCTATAGCTGCGGCACAGCCCGTCTTCATGTACTGGCTCACGTACCACCTCGTCAGATAAAACCTGGAACTAACACTTTGTCTTATTTAAGATGAACTTGGCTGTTTGAGCTCCACTTCTCCCACTGAAACGACTCAACAAAAACCCCCACACATACACATATTTAAAGAAGTCGTACTCGGACAACACTCTTGCAGCAGTTTTCTGGATGACACTCCATCTTCTTCCAGACATAACGACAGAAGTATACATTCAGAAAGACTCACTTCATGTATGAATGGAACAAACTATCACATGCTACAAGATGATTAAGAGAAAAACAAGGCACGGTTCCCTTTTTTTCTCACAGCACAGCCCCATGTCTTTAGTATTGCCTTTATTTTTGTCTTTTTTATGTGATGTCTTCAAAGGTTTGTAGCAACAGCAAGTGGCTTTAAGTTTTTTGTACACTGTAATTATTTGTTAATTGTGTTTTATAGGAATATTTAAGTGTTTATGTAAAGCAAAAGTGTTATTACAGATGTTTCCCTTGTCTGATATCTTGTTAGCAAGGTCTTGAGCCTCATGAAAGCACACTAACCTCACGCATAAACGGTCCATTTTGTGACCGGAAGTAAAAGAATTCAGGTTTAAAATGATCTAATCTGAAGTCAGGCCTGCATGAAATGGGAGTCAAAGTTTGGGCATCATTATTTGCTCTTCTTTCTGTATGCTCTGGGACATGTTTGAGTTCTGCTGCCTGACAAGTCTTGAATTTAAGCTGAAGCCAGGCATATGTTGTGCGATTTCATGCTATATATGTCGTGGAGGAAGGTTTACAACACAACATTTTTTTACCCAAAGTGGTAAACTTTTGTTGCATTTTGGTTAATTGTTTACATGAAAGTTGCGCTAGCTGGGCAAATGTGTTCCAGAGAGCAAACTTTTGAAAACTGGGCTGTTGCTGTTGCTGTGTACATGAACATAAGGCACCTGATAGTGCATGCTTATTACACCAAGAGCAGTAGTTTTCAAGTTTTTATTTTATATTAGAGTGCACATAAAGGCAATTTTCCACGCAATATATACTCAGTATTTCTGCTGTTGGTTTGTAATAGGTACTGGACAGTATTCAGTGAGGAGGCTGAAAGGGCTCCCAGCATGACTGTAGCTTTAAGGAAACAATCTGAGTGTACAGTTATATCACACAATTCTTTGAGTTTTACATAACAATGAGCCAGAAAACTATGTTTATCCAAAGTACAACTGGGTGGATAATTTCAGAGCAGTTTACTTTTCCATCTGGAAGTCTCTGTGTTTGGCACGACTTTATGATGCAGGAAATGTAAATTTATTCTTCCACCTGTGCACATTCATTCCACCAGTCTTAAATTTGTCAGCACAAAATCAGAGAGTTAGTTGAATCAAGCTTCTTCTACCACAGGGTTACCTTTATGAGCTGGAGTGAGCAGAAAAAGAAACTCTTAAAGAGTGATGTTCAGCAGGCCAAACTAGAGGGGGGACTAACTTCTTTGAATTAGTGTGTACGGGCGTAAGAGCACATAGCCATTTGCTTCATTGTAAAATAGTGCCAAACACATGGACTTCCTGTTTCATGGCTAATTTTTAAGTAAATTTCACACAATTATGCAAATTAAGTGTACCAATAAACAGCAGTGGACTTTACCTGTAGGCTGACCTTTATCTCGTGAAAGGTGCAGCAGGACGTTAAGCCCCTTCAGCCATTTGACTGACTGTCATGTGCCTCATACAACCCAATCCCCCAAAATACTGAAAATCCCTCAAAATATATCAGCTGGGCAAACTGAGTTTTAGCTTCTACTGCCAACTGATATATTGAATAAATGTGACACTCATGAAACATTTATTGGCAGAATAATTGATCAATTTTTGCTAAATGTTATTTGTGCAAAAAAGATCCCTAACTAAAGTGGTAAATGGGAATGACAAGAAGTATTAACACCCCCCACCAATAAAATATACAAAATGTAAAAGATGCAACTCATAATGATGTCCCCATAGTCCAGAATTTGCAGCTGTATATAGACATTGACGCACCTGAAGTACTGATAGGGTATATCACAGACTCCTTTAGTGGTTTTTGTAAAGTTGCTACATTTACTTATGGCACACGTGGCACAGCAGTGTGCCCTGCCACACTTTTCGAGAACCACTGACATGGACTATGACAGACTAAAGCACAATTGCAGATCCTCAAACCTGGTTCTTGCTGCTTGATCTTTCGAATTTCACGATGCTCCTTCCATGAAATGTGATTTGCTGCAGCATCATTTCACTCAACAGTCCCCTTGAATTGTTTGTCTACATAAACGCCTATGTGTTTGACATTTTTGCATAAACACCTCAATGCTCTGTGGAGGGAAGAGGATGTGAGCGTGTGTGTGTCGTGTCATGGCTAAGTTGCGAATCTGGCTACTGGACTGGCTTCATGCTAAATTGCTTTGTTTTTGTCATTTTACCAACTCCCACGTGCACATGTCTGTCTTCAAGACCATGTCTGAACTTGTTTTTTTGAAAAAGAAAACAGAACAGTCCAAATTTCAGAGAATAAAGGCCTGAATCATTTATGACACTCAAAAACTCATGTACTCACACAGTATACAATCGTCAAGCATGACCTGAGTACTCACAATGTACCATTGTAACGGGGACGGAGCAGATGCCTGTTTTGTTTGATTTTGTATGCTGTTGAATGTGCTCCTGGCTCTGCTTTTTCTGTGTGAGTGAATGCACTTGCACAACTGTGATATCAGACATGCAGGATATCCATCTAACCTTGAGGGAGCAGCTGATGAGGCTGATTTGTTGCTTCCCTGTGCACAGCAAGACAAACAGTACACGGTTGGGTTGAAATCTGCTCAAACTGAAGAACCTGTTGAACAGCTTAAAAACTGGGTCAGAATGGTTTTGAACTCGCACATCGTATGCCCGGCTTTAGCTGCATGAAGACATACAGCCCCCTTTGAAAGATGGCTTAAACAGCCTTTTAAACCAGTAAATGATTTAGTGCTTTTCATATTAAAATAAAGTAAGACAGAGATGAGATGTCTGCTTCGTGGGAATTGTTTTTAAGTCTCCTTGACATACTTGAAATGTTTTAATGCTCTTTGTGCTTTAAATCGCCTGATGTCGCTATGAGACAAGAGACTCCTCTTTTTGTAAGATGTAGCCACTGTTGATGTAAACCAGGGTAAGATTCACATACACTTGAGTTTATTCAGGACATTTTTGGAAATTCAGGAGCTTTGCATTTTGGTCAGATAAACATGAAAATAATGAGTAATGCTTAAATGTGCAGTGGAATGAGGTGCCAATAAAACTTTCTCTGAATGTTTTGGCTGAGTGCTCATTTTAAAGGGAGTGCTTGATTTGCAGCATCCTGCATAGATTCACTTGAAGCACACAACCTTCAAATTAAACTGTTTACTTGTTCAATGAGGTAAAAATAAAAACTTTGACACTGAAATTTTCTCTCTGTGGACTTTGTTGTATTTGTTCTAAATTTTCTTATTAATGGTCTGATGGTCACCGGTCACTGAAGCTAGTGAAGCTAAATTTGCATGACAGAAAATCACTCATATTAACCATTTGTAGGGCATTACAACCAAAACCTGATACTTTCTAAATTCTGTACCATCAACAGAATCAGAATCGGGTTTTATTGCCAAGTATGCAACACATACAAGAAATTTGACTCTGGCAGTTGTTTTCTCTTGTACAAGGAGGTAGACACAAACAAGACACAATAAAATAAAAAAATAAATGTAAGTGTAAAAAGAGAGGCTGGGATAAAATGTGCATCAGGAATATTTACAGCATACTGGGATATTTACAATTGAAGGGAGGAAAGTGCACCTGTGTGGTCCGTAGTGCAGCTATTAACTGTTTAAAAAGGTGCCATTTTTAATAACAGTTTTTGTTATTTAATATGGAGACTGCAGACGGATAGAAACTACTCCTGTGCCGGCTTGTCCTGGTCCGCGGAGCTCTGAGGTGCTTGCCGGATGGGAGCAGTTCAAAGAGTCTGTAAGCAGGGTGAGTGGAGTCCCTCACAATGTTTCTGCATTGTGACAACCTTATTTTTAAAAGGTTGCCTTGCTGTTCAATGCGATAAACAAGCTTCTTTGCTTACTTTCGTCAGTGATAAGTGGTCAGAAACAGGTTTGTGTTCACTGACCACTCATCACTAACTAGAAAGTACTCCTCAAACCCCCACCAAGGTAGCTTGCATATTGCTGTTACATCTATTAGCGATAGTTCTATGATAAAGTTAGCATCATAATATGATTACTGCACCCTGAAAACCCACACCCAGCGCTTGAAATCATGTTGATGTCATTATAAGTTAGACGGTTATAGAGTAAAAATGATAATTCACTAATGGTGGTTATCTGGATTACCACCACAGTCTAAACATTTGTGAGTTGGGCCATTAACCAACATTTCCTGAAAATTTCAGCAAAATCTGTCCAGAAGTTTTTCGCAAAATCTTGCTAACAAATAAACAGGGCCAAAAACATAACCTCCTTGATTATGATGTCAATGGACTTTACAAGCACAGATTTCCACTTTCATAGGTCAAAGTTTAGGTCATTTTCTTCAACATCCTTTGTTTGAAAGAGCAGTCTTGGGGACACAATGTAAGAATTTCAAAAAAGATGTTGGAATGATAGACCGTAAAAGAATTAGACAAAGCCAAATGATAGGAGCCTTTGGAATGTTGGTGATGCCCTCTAATGGTCGCAGCCCATGGATATATTATGAGAACATAATACATCCATGTCTCAGCCATACTGTGTGCTATCTCAACCAAACTTTAGCTCAACCTCCTCATACACTGAAAGGTCAGTTGAGTTGAGATTTGAGGTCACCTGACTAATAGCAACTCTTTTTTCCAAAACCAGAAATCCTCAATAAAAGGTGTGATGTAAAAAACAAACCCCCTCACAGTAAGAGCAGACAGATGTATCATATATTACGACAGAAGCTGTTTGTTAATCAGGTTGTAAAGATGTGTATTAAGTCCATGAAAACTGCAGCCAGCCCCAAGTGGACACTCTGGGTACTACAGGTTTTGGCACCTCTGCACTGGCCTCTTTTTACATCCCAGAGGTTGCTGTCTGGTTGGGACAAACTTAAAGATTTTGGAGGTCAAGGTCAGTAGCATGGATTCCCATGGGTACCTTCTGCTACTGAATGGAGTAAATGCCTTGAGCTTTCACAAATATCCCCTCTAATTACCTCCCCCAAGGATGTTAGGATGTTTGCCATTCTGTCCATTTGTCTGTAACTCTTAAAAATCACTAACAAATTCGTAATAAATCTCAGGGAATGTTGGTCATGAAACATGGAACCTCACAAAACTCAGGTCATCATCATTTTAGAGTGGACATTAAGAAAAATATGTTCACAGACCTGGTCAGGACAGCCTACATAATGCCAAGAAAAAACAATCATATTGTTTAAATAACCTGATGTTTATCAAAGTAATAAAAGTAAGTGCATAGGATCACCAAAAACAACTTTTATTTGTTTGGTTGTACAAACAAAAGATTTTACCTCCCCTAGCATATTTTTCTCTTTATGATGCTATCAAAATATCTGCAAATCTTTCAAGTTTGTTGAATATGAGCAGAGAAAATTTGAATGAAAGAGCTTAAAGTTGTCAGGAGTCAGAAATGAACTTTTTTGTCACAGCAGAAAGAACTGAAGCAGAGATATAACAATGCAGATAGTTTTTTAAGCTTGTTATGCTGTTTTGGTCCCTTATTGATCCCTCTGCATATTAATATCTGCATCCTGGTACTGTCTATGAGCTGGTTGGCCTTTTTCTAATCCTTCCAACATGTGCATTTTTTGCAAAGTAAAATCAAATAAAATATAAACATTTCTTGTAATAAATAACTCCACTTTCTGCTTCACCAACATAACTTGAAAGAACACAACGTTAAGAAAGGTAAGACAATATTTTAGCATTTAACGTCGAGTCAAAGTTTAACAACTGGCTTTTGCTAACATAACGTTCAGGCACCTTCAGAGAAGCACACAGCTGATCTACTCATCTCCATCTCTTCACAGTAATAAAAGAGAATTAAAAGGAAAAGATAATATTGCATTTGGCAGGTTATACACATAAAAAGCTATGAAGAAACAAAAAAATCCTGCAGTCTTTTTAAGCAGCATCGAAACTTTATGTGTCCTCTTTCCAGAAGCCTCTGCGGTGGTTAATAGCCTGAATGAGACTGTGGTACATGGTCTTCTCCACTGGGGGCTTCTGGTAGAGCGGCAGTTGCAGCTGATTGTGGCAGGTGAGGGACTCCGGCAGCAGGATCTCATCAGAACCAGGAAGAGGACCTACTGTCATCTTGATCCCCTTCATACCGTGAAAAGGGACGCGGTCGCTGCCAGTGAGAAATACTGGAGGCATAAACAGAGAGACAGTGTAAAACAATCAACATCATGTTCATGATGATATATTATTTGACTGTCATGTTTTTTTCTTTCTTTACTTTGTTTTGTTTGAAGTCACACTTTTTGAAATGTCTTTGTTAGCAGTGGCCTAGAAATGTTCTGAATTGTGTTTAATAAACACACTTATACTAGCTGCTGCAAACTCACTGGCTTTACATCCATGATGTGAATCTTTCGTTCTACCACATCCAGAAAGAGCTCTATTGCATTGAGATCAAGCAACTGTGGAGGCCACTGGACCGAACTTATTGTTATGCTAAAGAAATCAGGTTGAGATAATTTCAGCTTTGTGACATGGTGCATAATTCTGCTGAAGGAAGCAATCAGAGGATGGATACTCTGCGATCATGTGCCATCTAAATGATGCTCAATTTGCACTATGGGGCCCAAAGTGTGTAAGGAAAACAAACCCCCCACACTAATACATCTCCAGCCTGAACCTTTGATACAAGGCAGGATGGATCCATGCTTTCACATGAAATTCTGATCCTACCAAACTTGAAACAGACCAATCAGAAAAGGCCACACTTTCCTAATCTTTATACTGTCCATAATGGTGAGCTTATGTGACATTTAGCCTCAGGTTCTTGGTCTTTGCTGACAGAAGTGGCACCATGAATGGCCCTCTGCTGTTGTAGTCCTTCTGCTTTAAGATCTAACATGCTGTACGTTAATAAACAGTTTTTTGGATCATTGTGCCCCTTTATCATCACAAACCACTTTGGCTTTTGACAGTTAAGGGCATTTTTACCCAGAGAACTGTTACTTATTGAATATGTACTCATTTTCAAAAAGAGCTATTTAAACCCTCGAGATGGTTGTGACTGAATATCTATGTAGATCAGCAGTTTCTGATATACTCAGACCAGTCTATTGGACACCAACAACCATGTCACATTTAATTCTAATGTGATATGAACTTCAGTAGGTCGTATTTGGCCATGTCCAGATGTCTAAATAAAACAAGTTGCTGCCATGTGATTGTAGTTATTTGCATAAATGATGGTAGGTAACAGATGTACCTAGTGTAGTGACTTGTAAAAATACATTCATGTGGGGAATTCCTTTTATTCTTTCAGTCACACTGTACATTTCTACTGCCTACACTTGTTGGGTTAGACAAAGCTCCATCACATCAAATAAAGGCTGTCATTTAGCAAAAATCAATTAATAAAACACTTTTATAACTCAAACCACATCCTTCAACAGCATGTTCACATCAATCAATCAATCAATCAATCAATCAATCAATCAAACTTTATTTATAAAGTACTTTTCATGCATAAGATGTATAACAAAGTGCTGTACATTAAAATAAACAAGATCAGAGAGATACAGATTAAAATAGAGGATCCGACCCACCCTCCCAGCCCATATTTAACAGACAGCCACTCATACACAAAATCATGTACCATGCCCCCCCCACCCACCCACCCACCCACCCCACATACACACACAAGGACTAAGCTAAGACTCTTCAGAAATCCTCAGAGGACTGAGGAAACGCTATCTTGAATTGAAAAAGAGGAAGCACGGGAGCTAAAACTAAACTGACTAAATAAATAAATAAAACCATGATAGGATATAACAAAGGTAATAAAATGCTAAAAGTTGATTAAGATAGAACTCTTTTAAAACCAAACAGTTAATAAATAAAAAGTGGTAAAACATTAAATAGTAACTCTGAAACTAAAATGGAGTAAACCCCATATGATGCAAGTTAAAAGAGTTAAACAAAATTCAACTAAAAGCCAGAGTAAAGAGGTAGGTCTTGAGTTTGCTTTTAAAAATATGAACAGTAGGTGCTGCTCTCAGGTCTTCAGGTGGACTGTTCCACAGATGGGGCCTTAATAATGAAAGGAAGCTTATGTGTTGGATCTAACTTTGGGGACTATTAAAAGACCACTACCTGAAGACCTGAGGGCTCTAGTGGGCTCATATGGTAAAGGCAAATCATATAAATAAGAGGGTTCAAGACCATTAAGAGATTAAAAAAACAATAAAAGAACCTTAAAATCTATTCTAAAAGAAACAGGCAGCCAATGACTTTAAAATTGGTGTAATGTGGGCTCTCCTTCTGGTCTTCATCAGCATACGTGTGACTGAATTTTGAAGGAGCTGAAGATGTGAAATGTTCTTTTTGGGAAGACCAGAGAGGAGAGCATTGCTGTAATCAATTCTGCAGGTAATAAAAGCATGAATAAGAGTCTCTGCATTGGCTTGAGAGAGAAACTGGCGCACTCTGGAGATGTTCTTTAGATGATAAAAAGCCTTTTTGGCGACATCTCGGGTATGTGGCTCAAAACTGAGGTTAAAATCAAATGTTACACCCAAATTTTTAACTTGTTTGCAGGGATTAATAGGCCATTGCTTTGAGTTTGCTCTCCAGTTTCTCTCTCTGGACCTTTACCAATAACTAAAACCTGAGTTTTGTCCTGGTTGAGCTGCAAAAAGTTGTCTGACATCCAGGACTGGACATCTAAAATACAGTTAAAAAGGGCATCGATGGGTCCTGTGCCACCAGGAGACACGGCAATGTAAAGCTGAGTGTCATCAGCATAATTGTGAAAGTTGATGCCGTGTCTCCTGATGACATCTCCTAAAGGTAACATGTAAAGATTAAAAAGTGTTGGACCTAAGATCAAGCCCTGGGGAACGCCACATTCCATTTCATAGGTTCTTGATGAGCGTTCCCCTATGCTCACATAAAATCTCCTGCCATCTAGATATGTTTTGAACCAGTTAAAAGCAGCACCAGAGATGCCAGTGAGGCTGTGGAGTCTGTTTAACAGAACTGTGTGATCTACTGTCAAAAGCTGCACTCAGGTCCAGCAGAACTAAAACAGAGACTAATTTCTTATCCATGTTAGACCTGAGGTCACTTACAATTTTGAGCAGTGCTGTCTCTGTACTGTGATGTTTTCTAAAAACAGATTGAAATGTGTCACCGATATTTTTAGAAGACAATCATTTAACTGATTAAAAACAATCTCTTCTAAAATTTTACTTAAAAATGGCAGGTTGGATACTGGTCTGTAATTATCAGGCACTGCTGTATCCAAGTTGTTTCTCTTCAGAAGGGGTCTGACACAGGCTGTCTTAAAGGCAGAGGGAAACAGCCCTGTCTGAAGAGAATAATTTACAATATCAATAACATCATCCTTTAAAACACTAAAAGAGGTTTTAAAAAGGGATGCTGGGATAGGGTCTAAAACACATGTCACTGGTCTAAGCTGGGAAACAACCTTTTCAAGCACTGCAGCATCAACCAGGACAAACCTCTCCAGTGTTTCATCATTTAAAACCACAGACTCAGAGGAGTTAAAATTGCCAGGCTTACGGTTTAAAAAGTTTGACCTGATAAAATCAATTTTACTTCTGAAGTGGACTGCAAGGTCTTCGCAAGACAACTCAGAATTAAAAGGTTGGTTAAAACAGGGTTGATAAAATGGTCATATGAACATTTCTTTTTCATGAATTAATTAGAAAAGAGAGTGGACAAATGAATGGGAAGTTTCTCATTCAATTTCTCATTCTTCAATGTTTTATGCAACTTCAGTCTGAATTGGAACTAGACTGACGTTTACCTTGATGATAGACACATATCATGTAAATAATCTGGAAATTTTAAAGCATTCCATTAGTGATGGCAGAGATATAATTTTATAAAATAGGATCCAATGTTTATGGGAGCGATACCCTTCCTTTTTATTTAGAAAAAACCCTTGTCAAAAAATGTTGGCCATTTCTCTGATATTCTGCTATTAAATTGAATCCTGCATTGAATGTCCAATTCCCTGATTCCATATTCTGTAACCATAAATTTTATAGGGGCCCAACCACAAAACATGAGCCACTTTGTAAAACAAACAATCGTCAATACATGTTAGAAATGGAGCAAAAATATTCTTACAACAGAGAAGCGTGTAGCATGTTTTTATTCATTTCAACTGTCTAACTAATAATAATATCAACATTATTCTGAGTGCTAGGTGTGGGTTTTGAGGGTCAAGGAATCGTATTATGATGGTAACTATCAAACAAAGATTGCTTATAGAAGTTGAAGTAGTATGTGAGCTACCTTGGCAGAGGTTTGAGCTCACCGATCTTATTAAACTGTTACCGAAGTTGTAAGCATCTATGCTAATCACTGTATGAGCAGTCACTTCTTGCTGTCATCTTGCTCATAGCTCCCACCTCTTCCTGTTGTAAAGGACTCTTACTGGGCACAAGCACAGATGTTTTTGATTTGAGCTTGACAATATGGATCTGCCTGATTACAGACATGGAATCAGGCAGGCAATACCAACAGCGAGTGGCAATACCAACATGTCCATCTTTTCTCAATGAAACGCTCATTTTCGTTGTCATTTCTTCCTAGCTAAAGCTACACCAAGTCTGTTTTCCCCAAATTGTCTTTCTTTCTTCCGCCGTGTCAATAATACTTAGGTATGGGTTATTTTTCTCTCCACTCACTCTGTCTTGACTTTCTGATTGGATGAGATACAGACTATTTAGTTGGTTGGTGATCCTCTAGGCAGTGAATGTGGCCTTGGTAAATGCCAGATACGTCCGACCAGTTAAATAGAACTGCAAGCATCCGTAATTATCAAATCAGAGACATCAGTATAATCAGCCTGGGTCAGGATCAGAAGGCAATGTGGTCTGGACTTGGACAGACGTTCTCCTTTTGTTGATGTCACTTTAAACCAAGAAGTAGTTCAATAGAAACACTAATTTGTTTTAAAAGTGGACATAGGAAACAAAAACTTGGGAAACAGGTCAGAGTCACAAACTGGGGGCAGAGGAAGGAAAGGAGCCACAGGTCAGGCTCTGCCTCAACGACATTAGCTTCTTCGCAATGGGTAAGAAAACTAACCACTGGGCCACCGCACAGACATGTTTGATACTTACAGAGGAATTTCTTCTTCTCCTCATCCGTCAGCTTCTCAAACACCTCCCAGAAGATGATAATGTTTGGATGCTCCTCGTGATAGTCTCCATTGTACACTGTGTTCTGTTTAAAAGATACAAACAAATACAAACATGGCCCAAGGTGCAGCAACATTTGAACAGCTTTTCTCCCTCACTAGATGAAAACAATGCATAAAAAATAGTGAACTGAGTAGAGGTAGTGTTGTGGACTGTGTGGAAAAGATGTTAGTCTGTTTAAGAAGGGTCAAATCATTGGCATCAAGCAGAGAAAAAATCTAAGGAGATTGCATAAACTCATAACATTTGGTTAAAAACTGCCGAATGCATTATTAAAAACTGGAAGGACAGTGTGGAACCAGGAAGAAAGGTGGTCGAAAAAAATCCTTAATAATTGTGATCAGTGATCACTTAATTGTTTGGCCAAATCAAATCAACAACCACAGAACTCAGGGGTATGTTTAATAGTGAAAATAAGAGCATTTCCACATGTACAATGTGAAGGGAACTCAAGGGATTGGGACTGAACAGTTGTGTAGCCTTAAGAAAACCACTAATCAGTAAGACTAAGAAGAATAAAGGCTTCAGTTTTATAGGATCATAAAGATTGGACTCTGGAGAACTGGAAGAAGGTCATGTGGTCTGATGAGTCCAGATTTACCCTGTTCCAGAGTGATGGGAGCATCAGGGTAAGAAGAGAGGCAGGTGAAGCGATGCACCCATCATGCCTAGTATCTACTGTACAAGCCTGTAGGGGCAGTGCTATGATCTGTGACAAATCTTGTGACATTGCAGAAGCTTATCAAAACAATGCCACAGTGGATGTGTTCTGTTATCAAGCTAAAGTTGGTCCATTTAAATATTAGTGTTTGACCTTTTTTGGGTGCCGACTTCTTTGTTGACCAGGCAGTGTATCTGTGTTGTATATTTTCAACAAGGACACCATGGTCTATGTCAACAACTACAACTGTGACTTCCTGAAAGACTTCAGTGTGCTGGTTCTTCTCTTCTAAGCGTACCTGCTTGAACACCTCCCAGTTGTAGTTTTCTTTGCCAACCACCAAGGTCTGCAGTTCCTCCGGCTGGAAGAAGTTCATCATATCAAATTCGCACACCTTGAGGAACCCCCTTTTGAATTCCTTAAACACTCTCTTCACTGATTCGTTGAAGGCATGGTCAACATAGGCATTCACAAACTCTGCCCTGGATGGGAAAACAATGTTCAAGTAGGTATTAAAGTGCTGCAATTTCCTTCAGATCTGCTGCATTTATTTTTGGTTTCAGTAAATTCTCTTTCAATGCAAATAATCAGCACAGAACCTCCCTAAATCATGAACAATTCTGAAAAGTATAGATTCCTTTTCTGCATAAACATACTTGTTTGATGCTGTGACAGGTTTTCCAGGTTCTGCTGGATCAAGCTCCACTTGCTCCCCATCCCAGGTCACCTGTGATGAATAACAGTTATATTCAGATTTCAGTGCTGTAAAAATATCAGCGAGACTAATGTCTATTGTCCACTTTCAGTAACGTGACCAGCACAGACACCTGAAGTTGACTGATGTTCATTTTTCTGATTGTCTCTGATTATCAATGCATTGTTGTTCAGATAAAAAACACTGGTAAAAAAAAAAAGGTCAAACCTACTGTGAAGGTGAACTCCAGACTGTCCACTTCATCAGGGCCGTAGTCCTCCAGCATGCATCGCAAAGACCTGCATATGCACAAAAACAACACTCAGACCAACAAAGAAACTTCTTTAAGCACAAGTGAACAGAAACACAAACTGCTCCGTGTTTAATTTGTGACTCTTACTCTCCCATCACAGGATCAAACTCCTTCATGTCATCCAGCGATGGTTTGAAGTCAAGCAGCTTCTTGAAGACCACCAGAGGGAAAGGCAGGTGGATTATGATGCGGTTGAAAAGAGCCAGGCCACACAGGACACCAAAGAGGAAGTACTTCTTCTTTCCCACTTTTGGCTGTTTCATTAGACAAAAATGTAGTTAGAATAATGTATAAATGACCAATTTTCAAAGGGACACAAATGGTATGTGGTCAAGACCAGTTTTTACACCTACAGCTTGGTTGCTTTGTTCTGATTTCAGAAAAATCAATAGGAATTTCTACATTTCCCTTGTGTATATTTATGTTCACACAGAAGTGTTTTGAAAAGGGCAGAGTCACTCCACCTCCGTTCTGAGTCACATGAAAGGCCAGAGCTGGCTTTATGTCAGCTTTTAACAGCCCCCAGTGTCAAAGCCATGTCACAGCTATCTGGTGTCCATAGCAGACATCAGATAGCATGGTAACGTATTTTAAAGTACCATCAATATCAGTGTCAGTGATGCCTAAACATGGATAGCAGCTTAAAAAAGATTAAAATCTCTTTTTTGAATGAGCTGGATGATTCCTGGAACAAAGAACTTTTTTTTCTGGAAGTTTATATCAGTGAATCCTTTGATGATCTGCTGTGGAGACGGCGAACCTGTTTCTTCATTTTCATGATATTTTCAGTCAAATACTTGAAGTATTCTGATCACATTATTTAGATATACACACAAAAGCTGGTGAATCAATAGCAATAAAATCATATAATGTTAAGTATATGAACTAGTACAGGGCATCAGATGTTGGTCACAGGCAAAGCCTTATGTGCCATGTAACTCTGCCTTCAAGCTACCTTATATCTATACCTGTAGGTTGGCTGTGCAGACAGTGAAATCCATACCTGAGCATTTATTTCAGATATACTGAGTAGCAAAGGACCAATGCCTCAAAGATTTAAGCATGTTTTCCTCTCTGGTTTACTCGTCTTACCTTAGAGGGGAACCAGATCAGAGTGTTGGCGTCATTGTATATGAACATTTCTGACTCCGGTTGGATCAGCTTTTGTAGCACATGCAGGAAGAGGTCACTCTTGTTGACATTCATCAGCTTCTGGTCATCGGCAAACCGCACCTAGAAAAAATAAAATATCATCCTGATCAGCTGGTTGCACTAAAGTGTGGTGGTTAGTATGAATATAATTTATTCGAATAAATTATTTTTCTAACAACAAATGTGCTGACCTTGATCAGATTTTGAGATTTATTGTATCCCTAGATTTAACACAGTCACATTTATAAATGACACTTATAGAATGAAAACAAGCAGTTTGGGCTGTTTCATTTCATTCATTCATTTCTAAAACTTGCTTCCATTTTAAAAAGAAAGCATTACAATTTTATTTGGAACATTCCAAAAAAGGTAATTTTGGTCAACTGAATATTATGTTTGAGTAGAACTGTTGTTTTCCAAGTGCTTTCTAATTTAACATGAGGCAGGAGGACATCACACTTCATATGGGGAGGTAAAAGACCTAGAATCTACAAAAATGTCTGCCAAGGTACCTCACAAATTGCTGTCACATTTATAAGCAATGGTTCAAAGTCTCATTTACCAAAGTAATATGATTCCTTTACCCTGAAAACCCACACCTAGCACTTAGAATCATGTTTATGTAATTATTAGTTAGACAGTTATTGAGCAAAAATGATCATTGGCTAGGTAGTTATCTAGATCACCACCAAAATCTTACAATTTTTAAGTTGGGCCATTACCAACATCTCCAGAAAATTTCAGCAAATCCATCCAGTGGATTATGTGTAATCTTGCTAACAAACAGACATATGCCTGCAAAAACATATCCTCCTTGGCAGATGAAAAAACAAGTTTGAGGTATTATCACTAGCAACAACTGAAACAAATAGAGAAGCCTTGGAACCACGTTCATTCTTAGAATTTCTATACTTGAACTGAAATCTCAAGATATTGTGTTTCATCTCTCCAGATCTTTTTGGATTTCTGTGGTGTTGTGGTAATTTATCTCAGAGAGTTCATTTAAATTTTCTGTGACGATCATTCCCAAATATTGTTTCCTTCAGATTCCAATTAATGCATGTTTGTCTTTCAAAGACTCTGGTGGTGCGCAATCAAGTGCCAGAACTTGTGTTTTTGTAATGTGTATTTTATAACTAGAGAAGTTTCCATAGGCCTCTAAAAGCTCCCTAAGAGCAGGGATTGGTTTGTTTGGATGCTGAAGAAAACAGATAATGCCATTAGCAAAAAGTCCTACTTAATTTCCCGTGCGAAGGGTTCTACATATATATACTGTATCGTAACAGTGTCGGGGAACTACAACATCCCTGTCTAGTTGATCTCTGTAAAATGAATTAGATCCCTCTTGAAGCTGCAGCTCTGTTGTTAATAAGTGGTTTATGTATCTGACCATGTTGCCAGTTTTGGTTTCCGTTGGCAGACTGAGGATAGGACTGTTATTCCTTCGTGATCTTTCTTCTGAGTCAATGAGGTCTATGGCCCAGCCTCTAAGTTAGTTTTTCCAATGTAGCCAACGCTTTGAGCCCATTGTTGCTGCAACTTTGTTACATTTTCACATCAAGTTTTTAATCTATGTTTTTTTTTTTGTCAAAAAGACATCATGTCTTGTTTCATCTCTCGTTTCAGCTCTTCTTTGATTGTGCTAAAGTTCTCTTGTAAGTCCTGCTTAAGGCTTTGCATACTGTTGCATATGCTAGTAAGCCAAGCTAGGAGTGCTCCGCCTTGCTTCATGGCTTCATGGGTGGTTTTCTCTGGTCCGTCTCCCTCGTTATCATCTTTTTCTTCTGTTCTGTCAGCTCTGTTATAAGGTTCTTTTCCTTTCTGTTTATGTTCGCCACCTATGATGACCTATGCTTTTAAATCTTTGTTCTGTATGTAAGCTATCTAGAGTCCAGTTATCCAGTTACTTGGGAAAGCTCCTTCACATAAGTCTGCTCACTCCGCCATTTTACCCAGAAGTCCAAGCCATAACTGCTTAAAAGGTGGCACTCAAGTTTATTCAAGGAAGTGTATAATTCAAATATAGTCAATATAGTCATCTTTCTGATGCCTTCTTTCCTGTGGCAGTAGCCAAATGTCCCCTTCCAGTCATTCTGTTCTAATGCTGTACAATCAGGCCGGAAATGGGTCTATAAAGAGGAAAAGCTCTTTTTGGTTGCTTACCAAAAGCATCCTCTGGAAGGCCCAGTAGTCGGCTGCATCAAGATGTCTGAAGGTGTCCTCCACCAGGTGAGTGCGTCTCAGAGTGAGCTGGAGGTAAGGAGGTGCTCCTAAATACTTTAGGTTTCTTAGGCTCTCTTTATCCTGAAAAGTTATCCCCGAAGCCTGTTCCTGTAATGCTTGTGGTCCTACCTGTAATTAAAAAAAAACTTTTAAGATAAAAAGTGATGTACATATTTATCTATTATACAGGGTAATGTTATCCATCAAAATTGATGCTACTGGGTTAATTCATACATGCAATAAAACTGTTACCATAATCTCTATTTAGTACATAATGAACCTTCAAGTTAGCAGCAAAGATGTCAAAGACTGCCATCTTCTGAGCCAGAGTGAACACAAACGGGTAGCAGCAGAAGATGGCTAAAGAGTTTGCATGAACCTTAAAGACAATGTCAAAGGATTTATTAATATCACACAGCAGTTTACCAAGAAAAAATTACATTTAAGATCAATTATCTGAAACTATGCAACATTATTTTGTGGTTTCATGTAACTATTTACCTTGAATCTAGTAAATTGGATCCAGAGATTGACGTCATTGATTGGGTCAAAATTACCATTAAGTTCCTCAATGTGAAAGGTGCTCAATGGGACTCTGTAGCAGTTTCCTGCTTTGTTCACCTGAGAAAACAAATAAAATGATCCAAACATGACGTAACAACAAAAAAATTACCTATAAATGCACGTAAAAAGAACACAAGACTTTCAAAGAAACACTGAAAATAAACTTGTAATAAGCAGCTGTTTTTTTAACATTTGCCAGATAATAAACCAACAGTTACAAAGAAAGACATGATATTCTATATGCCCCATACACATGTATTTTTTTCCTTTTTCATGTGTCATCAAATTCTAAACAAAAACCATGACTCTTAATCATACACAAAGCTCACTCTGTAAAGCAGCTTGAGGGCCTCCAGCAGGGCTCTGACTTCTGGGCTGTAGGTCTCAAAGAGTCCTTTTTTTAGTATGAAGGCCACAGCGTTTCTGAACACCAGGATGTGTCTGGTAAGTAAGACTGGTGTCAGGGAAGACCACCAGGTCTCTGCAAAACAACAAAACACATACGCAGTCATGGAACATACTGTATTTCCTGCAAAATATTGAAATTGGGGTTGTGGTCCACCAAGGCATTTAATGACCATCAAAGTTTAATATAATTATTGTTTTGAGTTTCCATTTCATGCAGCACAGCTCTTAAGGCTTTACAGCAATCAACTATAATAAAGGCCCAACCATTCCTTCTTTTACAGTAGCCACATATGATACCAGTTCGCCAAACAAATCCTTTACTCAGCAAGTGATCAAGAAAATACATGGAGGAGTGAACAGAGAGATAAGCCCCATTTCCACCAAGTGGTCCAGTATGGCTCAGCACAGTTTGGCTCAGGCCAAATCTGTAAAGCCTGATCCTGTTTGCGTTTCCACAGCCAACTGTACCCTCCTTGGTAGATGGCGTCTTGGCCAGATGCCGATAGCATGACGTCAAAGCAGCGTGACACAGTATACCCGGCGATTAAATGCAACGAAAAAGAAAACACGACACAGTAAACAAAGAGCAACGATGGAAGACATCCAGCAGTTTTCTTTTGTTGCACCTCCACAGTAGACCTTGGGACGCTCACCACGAGAGTTATCTTCACAAAGTCAAGTGGAGATTTAAACATGGCGGGGTTATGTGTTGTTCCTTATCACCGTTGTTGCACGGGAAGTGACGTCTACTTCGACCAATCAACGGACTGCAGTGTTTCTAGCTCCGCCTACTGGGGGTCGAATCGGTGTGCTTGGCACCCCAAAAGAAGGGCACCAAAAAGTAGGACGGTACAGTTAAACGCTTATAAGGGGTCCTGTCCTGGTTTTATGCTATGGAAAGGCCACAAAAAGCGAGCCCTACCAAGATGAACCGAACTGAACTCTCTGGTGGAAACAGGGCGATAGAGTAGGAGAAACAGGGAGACTTGGATGCAGAGCACTTCTAAAACAGGAAAGAAGATGAAATATAGTTTTTAACTAAGAGAAACAAAAAGAGATACTGTTTTATAATCAGGGAGAAGAACATAGGAACATAACTTTTAATTACAGTTAATGTTGTAAATCTTTACTTGTAAATAGCTTTTCACTACAAAGTGAGCTAATAAAACCATAATTCATCCACTCAAACCTGCGCCACAAAAATGGTACTACTTACTTAGTGTGTCCCAGTTCTTCTCACAGAAGACAGATAAAGGCACAACAGTACTAATGACATGAGAGCCCTCCTGAAGAAGAGGACATGTCAGCAGAAGCATAATGATCTCCATAGACATCATGTCTCTTTTTGAATCCAAAAGCAATTTGACCAGGATCTTTAGGGAAACCTGAAAAGAAGAGAGGTTTAGGATAATAGCTGAACATATTTGTGCAATTTTACAAAGGCATGAGCAAGACTGCTGCCTTGTCTTTAAAAAAAATGTAGTCTTCCAAGTCTTAGTTATTTACACCTTGTACATATTAACTAACGATGTCCTGTCCAAAAAAAGCTTAAACAAAATTGGTCACATGCATAAACCAACATGACCTTAAGTCTGAGTACATCATGCAAGACTTATTCATATAAAGATACCATTTTGTCCCATACAAATGCTATAAGGTGAATCTTCATAGTACAATCTGGGACACATCAGTTATTACCAGTATAAATTAATTTGTTTTCTCAGATCAGCTTAAAGGAACATGACACTTTGTTAAACTGATTTACGATCATCTACATTTCTATATTTATATTATTTCTACTTTCAAAGCTTCAAAATTTTTTAACCAAATTTAAGTCCTAGCCATAAATTAAGATATTTTTTCAGAAATGCTTGTTTTTTTACTTCAGTTTGTAAAGTGTTCCTCCTCTTTGTAACCTGGAGAGTTTAGCTTCAAAATTGTTTTAAAAGATTTTTTCTTCTTCATGTCAAATAGCTAAAATAGACATGAGAAAGCAAAGTCAAGACAAATATTTGCAGATCCCTCAAGGAATGCCCCCATGGGACTTGAGTATTAATGTGCAATTTTAATTAAAACTAGAGAATTTGCATTTCCATGCGGGAAATGCGTTGAAATGCTGAGTGTGACTGCTAAAACTGTGAAATGAAACTGCTAAAAGTAATGCAAAGAAAGCTGAAAATGTGACATGAATAGTTGTAAGCAGTAAATCAGGGCTGCAAATGTGTGAAATGTGCAATAAAAATGTTTGCAGAAAATTATAGATACTGGAGCTCAGGTCCACAGGTCACGTGACCATGCTCTAACTTCACAGAAATGTGCAAAAGTTGATGCAGCTTCAGCAGTCATATCTCAGAAACTGTAGCAGATAGTGAAAAGTGCACTAAAAACTGTTTGCAGTTGTGAAAGAAAGCAGAAAATGACTGTTTTGTAACATGGTTAAATGTGTTGATATTTGTAGATGTACCTAATAAAGTGGCCAGTCAGTGTAATACGTCCAAAGTAAGGTTGAGAGTGTAAAGACAAGCATGATTACGATATTGTAATGAAGAATCTGTACTAGATGGAAAGAAAAGTACATCTGCTTCAACCTGGATTTGAACCCGGGTCCCTTGTTCCACAGTCTGCTGCTCTAATCTTTCAACCACAGGGCTAAATTGCTGAGTCATGGAAAGCACGGTATTTCTCCTGTTTGTCTCATAGAGCACTGTAATGACGCTCGGTACTTCCGGGTAAACGAACGCTCGCTGTGTCTAAACCGGAATAGATATCAGGAAAAGGATTTCACCGTGAGCATCCCAAGAACCTGCTAAAACGTGTAATATAATTCTCATATCTGTACTGTTCAAAATGTTAACACAGTGACAAGTTAAAAACACGCTTTAAACTGCAGCACTCGGCTGTTCGGGGCTTCGGTCTGAAGTCACGTGACACGCTGAACACACACAGATTTCCTCAAAAGTTGGTGTTCCTTAAGAAATCATATTTAAAAAACTGCAGAAGCCAGCAAAAAGCTGAAGATATGTAAAAATAGTTGAGAAGTCAATGCAGCTTTTAAAGCATGAATGAAGTCTGTAGGTGAAAGTATGCCCAATCTGTGGAGCTTCATAGTTGCTGAAGTTTTCAGCAGAGCTGCAGAAATGTCCCATTGATTTCAATGTAAAAATACATGCAGAAATTATTTTTTACTGTAAAAAGTATCACTGTTAAACCTGTGAAAAATACAAGCGCACTTCTCCTGAACATGCTGCATATGTCAATTTTTTTCTGTGAAAATCTGTGCAAATTTGAAGCCTGTGAAAGGTGCCAAAATCTGAAGGAATGAGAAGAAGAAGAAGAAGAAAAAGAAAAAAAAAGAAGAAGAAATTTTAGGAAGAACAATATGTTGAAATGCTGACTTAGCATTTCAACATAAATAATGAAAAAGAAAAACAAACCATATTCAGTACTGTTTCTTTGATCCACGGTACAGCCATCATCCGATCAAAAGTTTCTCTTGCTGCTTCGAGGTCCACTGTCAGATCAGTAGTTTCTCTTGCTGCTTCAAGGTCCACTGACAGTGTTCCTGTTGTTCCTCTGCACCTATTGACATAAATTGTCATATAATTATAAAATAAAATGTTTTTTTTTCTAGCAATCTTCTAAAATCTTTTCTTTAAGCTCCATTTATGCCATACATCAGAAGTAGTTGCTAGCAATGGATAAAATGACTTACTTGTCCATCGTGAAGCCGGCAACAAGACTGGAACTGGTGAAAAACAATGAACATATTTCTCTGTGGGAACAAGAAAGAAATATAGATGTTCACTGGGAACAGTTCAGACCAGACTTATTGTTTAGCATGTGTGAATAAGCGATTGTTTTAAATAATGTACAATGATAAAGACCTTTTTGTCTCCACATTGCCTGATCTCACTGTCAACCATCTCTGCAGTTTTGTCTCATCAAGGCGTCCAAATATCTGTCCTCTGACAACACTCTGGGAGACAAGACATTTGTTATTTTCAAATGGAAATTAACAATCCAATCCTCCAAAAACTTTCATACAAGAAAATACAAAGTCAAAAGGGAAATCAGTTTAATGCAAAGATGTTTCTATGAAATGGCTGGTTTGGTTTAATTTTGTATGTTTTTCCCTGTTCTTTGAGTAGACCTTTTATCCCCTCGTCTCTCATGTTTCCTGTTTTATTTTGAAATCCCTGTGCTCCATGTGGTGTTTCCCTGCCCTCCCTTCTCTGTGCCTCTGATGATGATTCTCTCCACCTTGGTGATTGTCCACCTGTGCTTGATGATTCCCTAGTGTATTTAGTGTCAGTGTTCCCCTTGTCTTTGTCGGGTCATTCATGTTCCTGCTCTCACTCAGTAAGTCTGCTGTGTTTCAGTGTTTCCTTGTGCTGTAGTTTGTCTGTTTCTTGTAAACCTCACTGAGATTTAAGTTTTGTACTTAGTGTCTAGTGTTTTGTTTCTCCGTTCACAAGTTTTAATTTGTTAATTTGTAAAAGACTTTGATTTGTACTTAGACTTTTTTTTTTTTAAAATTCCTGTATTAGTTTATAATTAAGCTCTTAAGTGTTAATTTGCATTTGGGTCCTTCGCCTTGTTTTTGTTTATTTTTAAAATGTCATGATAGATGCCTTTCTATTCTTTAAACAATCACTCTAGAAATGGTAAAACACAGTACCTGTGTGGGTGGCGAAAAGGCAAAGTTCGTGTTCCAGCCAGTTGATATTTTCAGACCTGCAGAGTAAGATTTTATTGAAGTTCAAACATTTTTAAACCAGTAAGTAAAGTCATGTTAAATATGCCAGGATTTACATCTAAAACAGGAGAAGATGTAGAAGTCATTTCTGAGACACTTTTGAAGCTAATGAGATATTTTGATAATATGACACCAAGACCAATGACAACCATTTTATGACAAAAAAAGGCAGAGCTCTGCATCACTATTTTATGCTCAGCACCTGAGTGTTGTCTGACTTACAGGAACTGCATTCCACATCCATGAAAACTGAGATTAAACTCTTACAATGTCCCATAATGTATTGAACTTTCCTTTCTCATTATCATTACTCAAATTGTATTGAGATAATTATTTATTTCTATGTGCTACCTCCCTTAATGTTCAGAATGATAGTGTTAAAAGCATATATGTTAAATAAAATAGCAAAGTAAAAGCTCTGACTTGATAGCATGTACACAAAATTTTATAGAAGGCTCGTGTTGCTGCCAAATAAATGGCTTCTAGAGAGAAACAGTCCTATTTTTTTTGTCAGTGTTGTTACAAGAAAAATGAACAACATTGTCAACACAGCATTGAATTATCACAGACATCCCACATAAGCCTACTTTTCAGGCACATAAAATCCACAGACTCTGTAAAGACTTAGATTGAAACCATAGCTGCAACAGTATCATAAAAATCTGATCAATTTTCACTTTGATTCGGGGGGTTGTGAGGAAAAACTGTCTGAAAGCTACTTAATTTTTGACAGGCTAAAAGGATACAAGGTGAAGTTTGACAGTTCTTAAGTCATTATTATATTACCTGTGGGTGTTGCTGCTTTGTTGTCATTGCTCCGTGGAAGTTGTATCAGAGTGGGAGTCAGAGCGTCCTCTGTTGATCCATTCCCCATTTGACCCTTTGCCCCATGGCCAAAAGCCCACAGCTGGCCAGAGGAGCCCAAAACTAGAGTGTGAAATCTGTAACAAAAAAGTTCAACCTTACAGGCTATTTATGAAATGGCATGTTTTTTTTAAATAATGAGTAATAAGTAATTTTTGCCCAGGACGAATAGCTTCGATATTCCCCCCATAATCTTTCTTACCTTCCACATGAAATCTGTGAGGCAGGTCCGTCCAGACCCTCGACCAGTTTTGGAGCCTTCACGATATCAGTGGAGTTGTGACCGAGCTGACCGTGGCTTCCCTCACCAAAAGTGAAAACTTTGCCATCCTAAAATATCACAGCATCAGAAAACAAGTCTTTGAGCTGAAATTGTAGCACTGCAAAGGAAGGACTTCATCAGAAATGAGATGCTGCATCTCAAGGGGCTATCCTAAATAAAATTGTCAAAGAGAAAAGCCCACAAATTACAGACCAATGCTTTTCCACTTTTTGACACCTGTCTGAAGGAGTGCCGAGTGTGGAGTTAAAAATAAGGCAGTCTGATGACTCATCACAAAAATCATCAATCCTCATGCAAACGCAGCAAAAACAAAAACCTATACTTTGCTAAGTCTGAATAAGCCTTAGAGTTAGAGTGATTTGTTTGCTGCTGCTGAATGTCAACATGAAACAATGATCCATAGAGTGATGAAGTACTGATGTCCACCACTGTCGCTCTTTGATAAAACCTTTTTCAGACCTCTTCACTGTGTAGTGCTGCTGTGATATCACACATTTACGTCACCATGACCCTCTTCCCACGGCTCACATCCCCACCCTTGGTTAAAGCTACAGCTGGCAGTAAACACACAAACAGGATCAGGGCTAACTGCTCATAAGTGTACTGAACTGTACTAAAACAAACCAGAACGCTTGGTGGAAACAAGGCTTTTGATTCTGGCAAGTGTATAAACCCCTCTGTCTGATCCCTGTTCAGGACAGGCTGTTTCAAACTTAAAAGGGAAAGGGCTTCCCACAACCTCACAAAATAATACTAACCCTGATAAAAACATATGTAACATGTATCTTAATACATATAAACTGTTGGCACCAACTACTACGGAAGAGTATTAGGGCCACCTGTGGGAAAATAAAAATGAGAGGGGGTAGAATTTTTTTTTTCATCATGCACTTCGAGAATAAAGTGGAAATGTCGAGAATAAAGTCGAAATGTCGAGAATAAAGTCAAAATGTCGAGAATAAAGTCAAAATGTCGAGAATAAAGTCGGAATATCATGTTGAGAATAAAGTTGAAACAGGATGTCGAGAATAAAGTGTTAGTTAGAATTAGTTAGAATTAGTGAAATTATACTTCGGACTCGGCTTTAATAACAAAGAAATACTTGTAATAAAGTGAGGGAACGGGATTAATAAAGTGAGACCCTGCGTTGTATTTTATTTTGAAACTTCCGGATGCCCCACACTTTGACTTCCGGTCTGGTGCTTTCTTAACGACAGTGAATTTACAAGGCTTGGAAGCGGCCGCTCAGAAAATCTCCAGCGCCTTGGCGCGCGCCGGTGCTTCAACAACGCAGCACGAAACGTACTGCAGAACACTTTGCTCCCGTTCTAGTCTGTGAAGCAAATTTCACTCTGGCTACCACTGCGGCTCACTAGCCTATAATATGGCGAGGTAACGCTTTATTTATCCCGTTCCCTCACTTTATTATAGTGAGGTAATGCTTTAATAACGCGTGCCGACACTATAGAAGGCGTTCCCCCACATTAATAAAATATTCTGCACCCTGATGCCCCCGGGGCTCAACAGTGGGCTAAAAGAGAAGTATGTCTTTGTTATTAAAGCCGAGACCGAAGTATAATTTCACTAATTCATCTAACTGACTGGACGGCATTTTGTAGAAGCAGTGCGCTGGTTGTTAGTCTCAAAAGGTCCACTTTATTCTCGACATTTCAACTTTAATCTCGCCATTATATTCAGACTTTATTCTCGACATTTCAACTTTATTCTCGCCATTATATTCCGGCTTTATTCTCGACATTTCAACTTTATTCTCGCCATCCTAATTCAACTTTATTCTCGCCATTATATTTCGACTTTATTCTCGACATTTCGACTTTTTTCTCGAAGTGCATGATGAAAAAAAAAATTCTACCCCCTCTCATTTTTATTTTCTCTCGGTGGCCCTAATACTCTTCCGTGCTTCCGTAAAGCTTTCCCAGAACTCTGCAAAATTTTTGTTCTTCTCAGTAAAAACATAAAGGACAACAGCATGGTTTCCGTCTTCAAAAGATCTTAGAGTAATGTCAAATTTGGAATATATGCTGCATCATGTAGTTCGGTCTTTACAGGCACCTTTTGGATTTTTTGTGAAATGCACCATTGTTGATATAACAAAAAGTGCATTTAGGGCCAAACCAATTCTGATGAATCAGGCTCAACAATTGTATTGGCCAGGACAAAGTGATAATACATTGCCATATTACTGTTTTTTTTTTGTTTGAGAAAATATTTTATTTAACAATTAGGTACCAAACAGTGCATACATTTTTGAATTAACGCTAAATTCCCCAGAATAAAAAAAAGAATATTTTCCAACTTTATCACAAAGCACAGCATAGTCATTAATTATAAGCAGGGTATCAAAATGTTGAAACCTTGTCATCTTTGACACACACAGTGATTGAACCAATACACACCACAGATCCCACCCTTCCTCCTTGTCCACTAGCCATCTTTTCTTGAATTTGGTAGAGGCCTCCAGAATATACAGCGAATTCTTGGCGCCACATAATCAAGAAATTGAGTCCATATACGATACAACTGTCCAATTGTCCCCTTGGACCAATATGTCAAATATTCCAACGGTAGCAAATCAAATATGATCTTGTGCCAGTAAGAAACAGTTGGTGATTTCTGTGAAGTCCATTTCAATAGTACACTTTTACTTGCAGCATAAGTTAACACACTAAACAATTTTTGATTATGGGTATCATTAATTTGAGGGGAAGGCAATCCTAAGAGACGGCATACTGGATCAATCTTTGCATTCTTACTGAAAACCATAGCAGAGCTTTATGATGATTTTCCTCAAAAATATTGAAAATGAACGTATGACCATATTGTATGTATAAAACTGACAACCTCCTTTCCACATTTTAAACACTAAGCAGAGTTTTCAGGGTCCATGCTATTTACAAGTTGTAAAGAGATCTGAAGATGATGTACCAGCCTGAATTGTAACTCTTTTGCTCTGTTACACACAAATTTTTCTGGCATGCTCCCATGTGCTTATCTTTTTAGTCTCATCGGTGTCAACCCCAAGATCTTGGGCCCACATCTGCAGAGCGGCTTCATTTGCTTTACTGGATTTGTAGTGGGCCTATAATACTGTTTTTCAAATAGATTCTTCTCTCAAGATGTGGAGATTTCTGATTTCAAATTTCTGGGGCTGTGCTCCAATGTTTACTGTGGCTGCATAATCATGTATTGGCATGTTCATTCCATTGGAGTCATCTGTGGTCTGGAAATATTTTTGCAATAAATAGAGTGTAGATTCATACATGACCTTTAAATCAAACCAATGTTCGTAACAGTGAAGTATTTTAATAAAGTAAGACCTTTGTTAAGACAGCAGAGTGTGCCTCTCCACAGCTTATGGAGGAGATGTCCAGAGGTCTGAGGGCAGGAACCAAACAGATGTTGAAGCGACCTGTGACAAATTAAAGAAATGAACATTATTGTGAACACTTGTTTTAAATTCAGTACTGAGTAACTTCTTTTAACTTTTTAAAATTAACATTGTATTTATGTTGCTTAAAATCATTGTACATGTACTGTGTGCGTTTACAGTCTGGTTCACAGAATAGCTGCAGTTTTAAACTACAACACATCGACGCTCTCACTGTGAGACGTGGATTTTGACATTGCACCTTTTTCTCTTTCAGTGAGAAGTTATTGAAGATTTTTGGTATTGGAAATGTCGTGTTGCTATTGCTCAGAAGCCCATAAGTCCTGCTGTTGTAATAGTTGTGGGCTACTTACACAAAGAAGACATACAAAAAATGAAACTTATAATAGTATAAACAAAAACCACAAACCTGTGAATAATGAACGGAAATAGTACAAAACTGCACAAAAGGAGAAGATTATTTCTAACAGATCCTAAAGGAGGAATTTTCTCTTTACTGCAAAGGAGGAGGACATTATCCTCGTCACTCGAGCTGACTTGTGATAATCATTTTATCTGGAGGCGCCCCCACTTGTTTCTGCTCATTTATATAGTTTCCTATAAATTCAAAACTAACAAAATGAGGTTTAAAAGAGGAAATATTCGCAACAATTAAGAAAATGACTCAAATGCGGATTTTACTTGTCATAGCAACATGTTGAATGAAATTTAAAAGTGTGACTGCTGTTTCACATTGACAACTAACACAAGGGGGAGTGAAACCAGCAATTATCAATGATCCCCATTTGAAAAATGTGGCGCTTTCTAACAATGAAGAAGTGACTTTGTGTATCAGTGCTCTTATACCTTTCTTATCCACCGTGTCCAGCCCGAGCTGGCCCGATCTGTTAGCCCCACAGCAGTACACAAGGCCTGGCAGGGTGAGGAAGAAAGAGTGGGTCGCTCCGGCTGAAATCTTGGTCACTGGTATGCCTGTCAGAGCAGTCACAAGGCCAGGTGTGTGCAGCACTGACAGTTCCTTCCCCAGACCCAGCTGACCATGGGTGTTTCGACCCCACGTGAAAACATCTCCCCCTGGATTTGGGAAAAAACAGCGAAAAAGATAAATCATATGCTTTAGCGCAGATAGGAAATTCCAAATGCATAGTACATCTTAATCCTAAGCATTCAATATTACAAACTAAGGGCTTTAAAATCTTTTGGCTTATTGAGATGGGTGTATCACATATAACACATACCTAAAGGAATCTTGTTTAACTGCATTTTAAAGCATCACAGCCACCATCAACTCCTGAAATATGTGTGTGATGTGATAAATGGTTCATCCTTTTGTGCACAAAATCACAGAAAATGCTTGATAAGCCTCTGTTCATTTTCATGTTCAAAAGGCAAGTAATGATCCATGCTTAGTATAACATGTTAATCCCACTTGAAGACTCAGGCTATGTCAACACAAAGGAGGGTATTTCAGATCACTGAGGTTTACCCTCCAACTGCTGTTTCAATCCAACATTTTGGGCTACATGCAGGAAAAAAAACAGGCTTGTCCTAAAATGGAGAGTCCGCTGACCAGACTGTAACAAACAAAAATGCCAGGGGTCGGACCGGATGAAAAACTGGAGGATGATCAACTGCTCTGTGTGTCATATCCATTGTGGTAAAGTCAGGGGCAAGTGGTAACTTCTCGCTTTCAGCACATGCTTGTATGCTTGCCTCTTTGTCCTTTTAAGCCAGCTCATTTTCTGAGGACAATCATTTAATGTTGAAGCCTGAATGTGGGGATCTGCCTAATGACAGACTTGGAATCTTGCAAATCAAGCTGCTTGTTTTACTGAGTTCAAGGAAAAAAGGATAGAAAAAACGGAGGCTGATTTTTTACTTAGAATGTGTCTCATTACTCATGAGGCCACATGAGCCAGTGGGATGTAATGAGTGTTATAATGTATTTCTTATTTTGTGGCCTGGGCAAACTGTAAAAAGTGAGCTGCCCTTTGAGGTGAAAAAGGTTATCTGAGTTTGAATATTGTTCTATTACAAAAGGTTGTTCATCAAGAGCCAGCAGTATTTAAGCACAGGGATGTAATCAGCATGGCATTGGTCTTACCTTTAGTCAGTGCTAAAGAGTGAACATTTCCACAGGCAACTTGCACCACTGGAACTCGAATAGGTATGGGCACCTCACTGAATGTGGGATTAGAAACAAAGTAATTGACAAGTATAAAAAACTGCAATGCTTAAGACAATAATATAAAATAATAAAAAATTAAAAAGCTACAGAATAACACATGTTAACGATGATGAGAAAAGGAATGTATTGATGAGTACGATTATTTATTTGTTCCTTTAAAAAGCTTCTTGCCTTGCTCTGTGATTGGCATTTTGATGATCTGGTATCATGTCAGGATGTCCGTTTTCTTCCGCTCCCCAAGCGAACACATTTCCAGACCCACACAAGGCCACACTGTGATTGCGACCGCAGGCAATGGACACCACATTATTCAGAGACTCCACACGACCTTCAACAGCAGGACAAAGAAAAAAATGACAAATCTGAAAAGTACTGGAATGTGAAGTAGCAGATTAAACCCAAAGCTATGCTAACCATCAGCCTAAACTGTCTTCATATTAGGCATTAAAGGAGACATATCATGCTGATGCATGATTTAATACTTACATATAATAGAATAAATTTGAAATCAAGACCTTACACCCCCTTAATTTTAAAAAAATTGGATATTGTATTTTTTCTGATATCCTAGAACGAGATTTGATGCCTCTGAAAATAGGTCATTGGATGTCCGCGAGCTTTATATCGTCGTGACGACACGAGGTACCTTTCTTTTTATTGAAGTAATCTGATAAAACACTTCCTCCTCTGTGATGTCCGTTAGCCACAAAACCGTCACCGAGGAACACATTCACCAGCAGTATATAGATCCCTAGCTCACACTCACTAATTACCAGCTCTGGCCTGTAGGGGGACTCAATACGCGGTCGCTGCTTTGAGCCTGCCGGAAAATACAGTAGAAGAAGGACAGGCTGGCTCTACCCCCGATAGAACTGACCAATCAGAGCACAAAGGGCTGTGACGTTGCGAGGTAACTTTAGGTCAGCCTGGAAACCGAGTGTTTCAACGAGAGCTTGATAATGGCCTAAAATGAGGATTTTGAGAACGCTATTGTGGGGCAATGAAGGAACTAAAGGACTTGTACTGAGGGCAGAAATGCTTTACAGGCATCCTAGTCTGGCATAGTGAAAAGGAGAAACAAGCATGATATGTCTCCTTTAAAGTTTTTATATCAGTCTTAAATTATTGTTGATATTTTTAAAACTTAATGATGAAGTTGTTATTGATTCTCAACTGGAATTGGTTTTTGATTCCCATCCCTAATCCAGACTGGTATCATTTTAAACTCAAACTGAACCAGTTTAAAGGGGACTCTTTGTAGTCATGTGTGCTTACTGTCATACTTGCTCTTTTGTTTTGCTGTATAATATATAGGGAATTATTGCACAGACACACACTAAAACCTATACATAGTGTGTGTGTGTGTGTGTGTGTGTGTGTGTGTGTGTGTGTGTGTGTGTGTGTGTGTGTGTACTCTTTCCACCCCTGGTCAAACAAACCGCATAATCATAACTCAGCAATATCCTTCTTTCCTTACTAAGCACTTCACTTTCCTTTCCTGTGATGACGAAGGAGAAACGAAACTGAAACTGTCCTATCTGAAAACCTCCTCAGTGTTTCTGGTCTTCATTAATGACTCATAATAAGGCACAGTGGTAAATAAATATGTTAGGTTTTCATTGTTACAACAAAAGTAAATGTTATTGCTCACATTCAGTTCTCAACGCAGACTATAATAAAGGGAATAATGTGTTCAAAATTAGCCTTACGAAATATTTGACGTTTAGGAGGTAAAACTTTTTACTTTAAAAGACGCAAAACTTTAATTTTTTTGCGATGTCAGATTTATCACAATATCACTAAATACAGCTTTCAGGAAAAACGTGCATGATCTCACATTTTGTCAACTACGGACTTTTGCCAATAAATAAAACACATATAATAATAAATAATTTTAAGAGATTTTAAGAGCTTCATGTGTGTTACTTTACCTAAAGCCTTGGCACCTTTACTTTTCTGTCGTCCAAGTTGTCCCTGGGTGTTGCTACCACAGGATAAAACTCTTCTATCCTCCGTAAGGAATAATGTGTGCTGGTCCCCGCAGGCGATATCCGTGATGACCCCGTGAACGGACCAGGGAACCGGACTGAGGTCCGACTGAGCCCCGGACTGTCCACTGGAGCTGTCCCCCCAGCAGTACAGGTGAACCATCCTGACCCGGACTGAGCTGATCCGATGTGACCGTGACCGCCGACTATTTGAAACTTATGAAGTTGGTGATGCCTTCAGGAGCTGTCGGAAATTTCTGTATCGCTGTCATCATCTCGGTTTTGCAACAGTAGAGACAAGTTCTTTTATTATATTTTATTATGAACAGTTGTTTTACATGATAGCATTGCTGTTATAAATTGTCCAATTTACCAAAGGCAAAAATTCCACTTTCATCGAGATGTAATTGTTTCGTGTTCTGGTTTACAAGCACACCTGAAAGTCAATGTGTAAAACACACTGGATCATTTTACATGTTTGATTTAACAATTACGATCAAAATTATAATCGGTCCTCGAAAATGTCTAATCTTTCAACCATGACAAAGATTTAAAACTTTTGTTTCAGACTACACATTCTCTTCTCTCTAAAACACGTTATTCTGAAGACCCACATATGTTTGCATGGCAGTCAGACACTGGGATGTAAAGCTAAATGTATATAAAACGATTATGTTCTTGCGTGTATGCTTTCAGGGCCTCTTCCTTTGTAAATGTTATTTAATTGGAGTTTGATGATTCAAGAGATGCCCACGTTATTATTATTATTATTATTATTATTATTATTGAAAAGGAAAAATGAAAACACTTTATTTTTGGAAAAGAAATATTTAAGTCATTTTTTAAAACCCATGGGAAAAATTTATAATGACACTAAACATATATGTACAAATAGATAGATAGATAGATAGATAGATAGATAGATAGATAGATAGATAGATAGATAGATAGAGTGGGTATGGAAAGTACTCAGACCCCTTTAAATTTTTCACATTTTGTAACATTGCAGTCATTACCTAAAATCAATTAAATTCATTTTTTCCTCATTATTGTACACAAAGCGCTCCATATTGACAAAAAATACAGAATTGTAGAAATTTTTGGAGATTTATTAAAAAAGAAAAACTGAAATATCACATGGTCATAAGTATTCAGACCCTTTACTCCATACTGAGGAGCACCCTTATGAGCTAATACAGCCATGAGTCTTCTTGGGAGTGATGCAACAAGTTTCTCACATCTGGATTTGGGGATCCTATGCCATTCTTCCTTGCATAGTCCTTGCAAAACAAGTGTCACAGTAAAGGGTCTGAATACTTATGACCATGTGTTAATTCAGTTTTTCTTTTTTAATAAATCTTCAAAATGTATACAATTCTGTTTTTTGTCAATATGGGGTGCTTTGTGTACATTAATGAAGAAAAAATGAACTTAAATGGTTTTAGGTAATGGCTGCAATAGAAGAAAATGTGAAAAATTTGAGGGTGTCTGAATATATATATATATACATATATATATATATATATATATATATATATATATATATATATATATATATGTGTGTGTGTGTGTGTGTGTGTGTGTGTGTGTGAACACTTAATGTAGAGTAACAGCTCAATTTTTCTTTTTTAAATGCTTCTCCTTGCTGGTTAGCTCAGCCTTTTTGTTTAGGGTTTAAATGTATCTTGGTGCCTCTCCGAGCTGTCCATGTGTGCTCCGGCATTGTATTGAGATGGCAAGTGTCCTCTCTCCGCATTATGGCGTATGTGTTGTGGCTGATGCTGATCTTACTTGAAAGCAAAGAATGAACATGAGGTCTTATTTCTTGACATTTGGCCTCATAAATCTCAGTTCATCAACATTTTGGAGTTGACATTGAGAATATGTTTACAGGATTGGTCAGGACAGCCAACATAATGCCTCCAACTCTTTCTAATGTAAGAAAAGAAAGGTGACTCTGGATAAGCAAGAAAAAACACATCTATCAGATATTTTTTTTCAAATAACCAAACTTTTACCAAGGTGATAAAACCATCTGCACAGCAACACTGAAGAACAACTTTTATTTAGTGGGTTGTACAAACAACAAAAGACATTCCCTTTTTTAACATATATTTCATATACATGATTATACCTCATCCTGGTCTATGACCTGCTTTTTTTTTTAATCCTCCCAACCTAGGCATGTTTTTTCAAGGTACAAACAAACAAACAAATGCTATATGAGCCCAATCAAACGCAAACATTCCTTATAATCAATATCTCTCCACTTCGCTGCTTTGCCAATATAACTTAAATAACACAATATTAGGAAAGGCAAGACTTATATTAGCATTTAACATGAGTCATATTAAGTTTAATAGTTGACGGAATTTCCTACTAGAACTTGTGAACTTCGCCCCCCAAGTTGACAATCGAAGATGGCTGCCCCCAGTGTAAAACAGCTATTAACCTCCTGTTATGATCAATTTATTCTGACTAGTGTGTGTCGTACTAAATCAGCTGTATAAATAGTATTATTCAAATCAGCATGTTTTTTCCTAATTAGTAACTGGAACACTGGTAACTTAGAGATGATGTCACTCCCAGTTCCCTCTTCCCAGTTCCGAGGTTAATGGTACGCAGCATAACAACTGGCTTGGCTAGCATAAAGTTCAGGCACCTCGAGAGCAGTGCACAGCTTATCCACTCATCTTCATTTCTTCATAGAAATGGTAAAATAGTAAAAGGACTTGGGCTTGTATAGAGCTTTTCTTTTTTTCTTTTTTTTTTTTTTTTCTCGACTACTCAAAGCTGCGTTACACCGCGGGTCACACTTATCTGTTCATGCACATTCACTCTCACATGGTTCTGGGTTTCTATGTTCGTTATCTATCAGTATTTCTAACACATTCACACCCTTTCATGCCCGTTTACAAACCACTGACACAGCAGTGGGAGCAACTTGGGGGTAAGGATCAAGGATAAATCCCCACATGTTGCCCCAGAGCTGGGCCCGAACCTGCAACCCCCTGATCGCTGACCAAGTGCACTATCCGACTGGACCACAGACACCCACATATAGTCAAAATCACACCAATTGTGTTATGATAAAAGAGAATTATAAACTTAAAAAAAAGATAATATTGCATTTGGCAGGTTATACACATAAAAAGCTATGAAGAAACAAAAAATCCTGCAGTCTTTTTAAGCAGCATCAAAACTTTATGTGTCCTCTTTCCAGAAGCCTCTGCGGTGGTTAATAGCCTGAATGAGCCTGTGGTACATGGTCTTCTCCACTGGGGGCTTCTGGTAGAGCGGCAGTTGCAGCAGCTTGTGGCAGGTGAAGGACTCCGGCAGGTGGATCTCATCAGAACCAGGAAGAGGACCTACTGTCATCTTGATCCCCTTCATACCGTAAAAAGGGACACGGTCGCTGCCAGTGAGAAATACTGGAGGCATAAACAGAGAGACAGTGTAAAACAATCAACATCATGTTCATGATAAAATATATTATTTGACTGTCACGTCAATTTATTACTTTTTTTTTAATATACATTGCTTTTGTTACATTTTTACAAATGCTTTTGTTAGCAGTTGCCTAAAAATTCTCTGAATTGTGTTCAGTGAACACTTATGTCAGTTGCTGCAAATTTTTTGGCTTTACATCCATGATGTGAATCTTTCATTCTACCACATCCAAAAGGAGCTCTTTTGCATTGAGATTTGGCAACTGTGGAGGCCACTGGACCGAACTTATTGTTACACTAAAGAAATCAGTTTGAAATAACTTCAGCTTTGTGACATGGTGCAAAATCCTGCAGTAGGTAGCAATCAGAGGATGGGTACTCTGCGATCATGTGCCATCTAAATGATGCTCACTTTGCGCTATGGGGCCCAAAGTGTGTCAGGAAAACAAATCCCCCACACTAATACATCTCCAGCCTGAACCTTTGATACAAGGCAGGATGGATCCATGCTTTCACATGAAATTCTGACCACACCAACCTTGAAACTGAGACCAATCAGGGCAGGCCACACTTTCCTAATCTTTATACTGTCCAATCCGGTGTGTATTTATGTGACATTCAGCCTCAGTTTCTTGTTTTTTGATGACAGAAGCAGCATCATGAATGGCCTTCTCCTGCTGTAGCCCTTCTGCTTTAAGATCTAACATGTTGTCTGTTAATAAACAGTTACTTTGATAACTGTTTTACTTTATCATAACAAAACACTTTGGCTTTTGACATTAAAGGGCATTTTTACCCAGAGACCAGTAACTTAATTGAATATTTTCTGTTTTTCAAAAAGTGCTATTTAAACTCTGGAGATGGTTGTGACTGAATATCTATGTAGATCAGCAGCTTCTGATATACTCAAACCAGTCTACTGGACACTAACAACCATGTAACATTTAATTCTAATTTGAACTGAACTTTGGTCATATTTGACCATGCATATTCCAGAGAGATACTGTGCCTTATATTCCAAAAAAACCCTTTTTTGAATGTAAAATGTGAGCCATTTCTGTAATATTCTATGTTTATGTTGAATCCTGCAAACTGTACCGTACTACATCTCTAACCACTAATCCGTGGTTGGGTCGCGGCCTGAGCAGGGAAGCCCAGACTTCCCTCTCCCTCACTACTTTGTCCAGCTCTTCCCGGGAGATCCCGAGGCATTCCCAGGCCAGCTGCGAGACATAGTCCCTCCAGCGTGTCCTGGGTCTTCCCCGGGGCCGCCTACCGCTGGGACATGCCTTGAACACTTTACCAGGGAGGCGTCTGGTAAATCCTGCGTTTAATGTCTAATTCCATCATTCCATCCGTGATTCTGTAACAGCAAATTTTATAGGGCCCAACAACAGAACACGAACTACTTTGTAAAACAAACTATTGTCAAGAGTTTTCCACCTCTAAGAATGTAAAAAGTGGAGTGAAAATATCCTTTTTACAGAAAAGTGTGTTGTGTATTAACATTACTTCCACCAAGGATTGGCCCTGTTTGTTTGTCTGTTTGTTTTTTTTAGCAAGATTATGCAAAACTACCAGACAGATTTTGCTGAAATTTTCAGGAGATGTTGGTAAAGGTCCAACTTAAAAATGATTAGATTTTGGGAGTGATCCAGACACCTATCACCAATGAACAATCGTTTTGCTCAATAACTGTCTAATGAATAATGATATCAACATGATTCAGAGTGTAAGATGTGGGTTTTCAGGGTCAAGGAATCATAATATGATGGCAACTTTATCATGGAATTATTGGTTATAGATCTAAGAGCAATATGTGAGATTTTCCCGAGTGCTTTCTAGTTTAATAAAGGAATATGCCCCCAGATCTGATGAAAGTGCTACTGAAGCTGTTAGTGTGAGCAGTCATTTCCTGCTGTCATCTCACTCACAGCTCCCACCTCTTTCTGTTGTAAAGGATTCTGACTGGGCACAAGCACAAATGTTTTTGATTGGCCCTGTTGATTCCATGTCTGTAATCAGAAAGACTCAGCTGCTTTGCAAGGTTAGAACAACTAGGGATAAAGGGAAAAGCGTTCTGGGGACCAGCTACTGAGGAGGGCCATTATTGATATAAACAATAAGTTTTAACAGATTTATGACTTTCATTAAAACAGCAAAAGAAACAAGTGTGGTCTGGAGATGGGGGCAATAACTTAGTTCATAATTTAAAACCATAAACCAGGGGTCCTCAATTTTATTCCTGTAGAACAAAATTTTTCTCTTAGTCTTAAAACTTTCTCTTTAATAAGTAGAGAAATGTGATTCCCTCCTGGCATGGTCTGAGCTCAGTCGACACATTCTGTGTCATTTAATATCATATATCTTTTAATATCAACATCATTTAATATCATATATCTTTTAATATCAATATCATTCAATATCATAATTACAGTTATAAGGAAAAAGAACTATTGTTGGGATAAGGTTGGTCAGTAAATAACTGTAATTCAGGATTATTCATAAATTGCTTGTATTGGGCGCTCAAATTATTAATCTCCATGTGTCTGGGAAAAGATTCAAGTCAGAATAAGAGAACTGTTTTGTCTGGTCTGACTGCATTTAGTAAAAATGAGCATACTGACACACGAGGATGATTCTAGTTTAAACCGCCAATACCAACATGCCTATCTTTACTCAAACATTTTTTTTTCATCTTTTCCTAGTTAAACACACACCAAGTCTGTTTTTCCTGTCTGCTTTTTGTTTCCCCGGAGTTAAACAGCACTGGAAGCAGCCCTAATTCTCAAATCAGAGACATCAGTACAATCAGCCTGGGTTAGGATCAGAAACCAATGCTGTCCAGACTGACAGATTTCTCCATTAGGTGATGCCCTTTATAAACCAACAAGAAGTTCAATAAAAGCTGTGTAAACCAAATTTTGGACTAGTTTGTTTTAAAAGTGGAAGTGCAAAACAAGCACTTGAGACAGGTCAGGGTCAGGATCACAAACTGTAGGCAGAGGAAGGAAAGGTACGGTGGCCCTGAAAGTCAATGCAAATAAACATTTCACAATACACAAAAACATTTATGAATGCGCAAGGCAGCTGCCTCTCTTTGGTTAATTGCCGACGGAGCCACACCGGCCTGCGGGTGATAGTGTCACTTTATACCGAGCTCCAGAGGCAGCTGCCTCTACGTGGCTAGCTGCTGATGACCAGGCTCTGTTGGCAGCATCTGACTGTGGTTAAGCCAGCTGTGGTTCGTGTTTACTTCATCAAATCAGCCACACGTCTTTTTCTAATGCGCAAATCTACAGATACTTACGATGATCGCCACTCTGAAGAGCTGGGGGGAGTGAGTGTGGGTCGGACTAAAGTCTCGCAATCAGACCCATGATGAAAACGATACTTTAACAGTAATTAGTGACATACTTTCCAGACTACCTGTACAATATAAAGTACTTTAATTTGTACTTTTCTAGTAATCCACTGTCAAAATCCAAAACAGTAAGATTAAGTATACTGCACCCAAATTTGATGTGGTATAAAAAACGTAGTAGTAGTAGTAGTCCATGATTCACATATGCTGGTGGACTTACTACTTTCCAGACTACACGCATGCATATTATGAAGTACTTTTACTGTGTACTTATCGAGTATTACTATGTCAAAATCCTTAACAGAGGACAAGATAATGGATATTTAATCCAATATTGATGTAAAAAATTCTTATTTCAAATCAAATTTGGATGAAATATCCTTTATCTTGTCCTCTTTTAAGGATTTTGACAATGAGTTATTTTAAATATTCACAGTAAAAGTAGCTCTATTAAGCCAAGCTCCTCTTCCATCCTGGAAAACGCTTGAATTTTTGTGCTGGCTGTGCTGACGCAGTTATCCAGTGTAAACAGGAGATGATATTATGGTCCTTTTCCCTAGTCTACTCTATTTGACTCTCATTAGCCCCAGTGGCCTGACCAATGAGGTGCAGTGTCGCTGTAAACAGAGAGCGGCAATGCGGTGACGTCATTTTGAGTGCAACACGACAATCTGTGGCTTTTTTGTCACAAGCGAATTACTAAAGAAAAAGCAGAAGAAGGCTGCAGGTGGCAAGAAGAAATACCCCTTGAGAAGCACAGGAGAGTTTTGGAAACTATACAACAAAATGAAGCCGAGGACGAGACCAATCGAGCTGCAAAGAAAAGACGTATGAGGCTAAGCTAATGGTAGCTACCGCTAGCATGCTAGGTCATTGCGCTCATGACTCATCGATGACCACATCAGACCAATCAGTAGCCGACAGTCGGTGACGTCATCTTTTAGTAACGACTCAGCTCGCTTGGAACCAGAGCGAAGTAGGTACTAAAACTAGCTTGTTTTAGGAGGTACCGGGCTGGTGGAAACACGCTGCAAATCGAGTAGGGCCGAGTAGAGTAGGGCCAAGGCGTGCTAGTGGAAAAGGGCCATTAGAGTGATGCCCGGTGCGTTTCAGTTAAGCCAATCGGAGACAAGTAGCATGCACCTACCCTTTCCGGTTTCTTGAAATGTATTTCATGATCCCTGAAATGCTTTTCATGAGTCCTGAAATGTTGTTGCAGATTGTGAAATGTTTTTGCGTATTGTGAAATGTTTTTGTGTTTTGTGAAATGTTTTTGAGTATTGTTAAAGTTTTTGTGTGTGGTTAAATGTTTTTGCGCATTCTTAAATGTTTTTGTGTATTGTGAAATGTTTTTGTGTTTTGTGAAATGTTTTTGAGTATTGTTAATGTTTTTGCGTGTGGTTAAATGTTTTTGCGCATTCTTAAATGTTTTTGCGCATTCTTAAACGTTTTTGCGTATTGTGAAATGTTTTTGCGTATTTTTAATTTTTTATTAGCATTGACCTTCAGAGCCACCGTAGAAAGGAGCCACAGGTCAGTTCTACAGGTCAGATTTAGATGCAGGATCTGCTTCAAGAACATTAGCTTCTTTGTAATGGGCAAGAAAGCTAACCACTGGGCTACCCCACAGACATGCTTGAAACTTACAGAGGAATTTCTTCTTCTCCTCATCTGTCAGTTTCTCAAACACCTCCCAGAAGATGATGATGTTTGGATGCTCAGCGTGATAGCCTCCGTCATACACTGTGTTCTGTTTTGAAAAAAATACAGATAAATATTAGCAGAAATGAAAAAAAGGTTTTTTAGAATTTACAGACTTAAACCCAGAGACTGCAAACAATATACAGAGGTTTGCACGAACTAAGTAAAACTCATTATGCATCGAATGGAAAGTGAAGCAATATTATGTTTTTCTGCTTAACTCCATTAACCACTTTATGTAAGATAATCTTAGGATACTTTCACGTCAACAGCTTGATGCTTTTTTTAAAACTTCAGATAAAATGGCACATTATTTATTTCTTCTTTGATTTGTTTTGTTTGTTTAGGCTTGCCAAAGCACTCACAAATGTTACATCCGAACATGATTGTCCCTTACAGGAGTACAAATGCCCTGTGGTCATACTTTGTAGGCTGAGACACTAGCTAGCAAGCTATCCTACAAAAAATGAGTTTGGTCATTTGTCACAGATATCTGACACCTCCTAAGCTTTTGGCAGATGAGCTCAATGTCTGATATGAATTACAATATACAAGTTGACAAACTCTGTGTAGGAACAAGAGTGGCTTTTAATGCTTTGTCACCAGCTGATCACAAATTATACCAGCTGACATAACGACTCTTTAAAAAATTACACTTGACATTGTTGACAGAAAACCTTTTCGTCATTAAAACAGAAATAAAGAGACCAGGGGTGCTGGTTTGGCAGAGTGGTTAGCAACCAGGCACCCCATGTACTTGCTTCTGCCGGTCTAGGTTCGAGTCCGGCCTGTGACCACTTTGCAGAGTGTCTTCCCCTACTCTCTCACCCCCTTTCACAAGCCTATCCACTGTCTCTCCTATCAATAAAGGCACAAAAATGCCCCAAAAATACATTAAAAAAAAGAAATAAAGAGACCAGCTTTGTAATACTGAAGGTTAAAGGAGTGAATATTATAACTGTCTCTGATTCAGTAATCTTTTTTGCATGTATGAGACATGTTTGTGCATAAAATGCACTTTGAATACCTTAATTTTCAACAAGTGGGTAGATTTTTATGTACCAACAACAAACATACTCATATAAAGTCCTGACACACGTTTGCAGACTTTCCCACACACATTAAAGGTCACACCCTGAATTTAATTTGCTTCTCTGGTCTCACCCCCTCCAACTGTACTACTGATGAACTTCATATTACAGACCATATCCTGCTCTCATTTATTGTCACCCTCTGGCTCTCCATGTCTGAACCTTCCCGTGTAGTCTCATACCACAATATTAAAGGACATTAACACGGACTCCATCTCCTCCTGCATCGCCACCTTGATTCCGAAATCTTCTTCCACCCCTGATGATCTTGTCACCCAGTATACTAATGGCCTCTCCAGCATTCTCAACATACTTGCTCCTGTTAAATCTAGCTTTGTCTTCTTCACTTGGTCTGCACCCTGGTTAACCCCTGATCTCTGACTTTACAGGAAAACCGATCTCACCATCCACACCTACATAACTGATTTATCTCTTTTTAAGATAATATTAAGATAAGAAAATAATATTTTGGACTCATCTGCTACAATGCAGACAACAGCAAGACTCTCTTCTCCATTGTTAACTGTATAATTCGACCCCCTGACCCCCCGCATATTTCGATAATACTGTCTCCGCCCCTCCCTCACCCCTCACACCAATGCTATTCTAGTCCACAGCCTTGTCACCTCCTGCATTGATTATTGTAACTAACTCTTCTTCAATGCCCCTCTCAAATTGCTCATAAGCTTTAACTGGGTCCAGAACTCTGCAGCCTGCATCATCACTAGAACCCCCTCCTTTCCCCACATAACCCCATCCTCCAGCAGCTTCTCAAGCTACCTGTCAAATTCAGAATCAACTTTAAAATCCTTCTGTATAAATATAACTTTCACTACACTGTGAATTGAGTAGAGTTAGTGTTGTGGACTGTGTCTGTTTTATTAGTGTTGTTTATTTTCTGGTCCAAAAGGAGATCATGTGTGTTACGGTCAATGTCAACATCTACAATTGTAACTGCCTGAAAGACTTCAGAGTGCTGGTTCTTCTCTTCTAAGTGTACCTGCTTGAACACCTCCCAGTCGTAGTTTTCTTGGCCAACCATCACAGCCTGTAGTTCCTCCGGCTGGAAGAAGTTCATCACATCGTACTCGCACACCTTGAGGAACCCCCTTTTGAATTCCTCAAACACTCCCCCCACTGATTTGTTAAAGGCATGGTCAACATAGGCATTCACAAACTTTGTCCTAAATGGAAAAAAAGTTCAAGCAGGAATTAAAGTGCTGCGATTTCCTTTAGAACTGCTGCATTTATTTTTTGTTTCAGTAAATTCTCTTTCAGTGCAAATAATCAGCACATAGCCCCTTTAATCTTGAACATAAAATAAAAGTAAAGATTCCTTCTCTGCATAAACATACTTGTTTGATGCTGTGACAGGTTTTCCAGGTTCTGTTGGATCAAGCTCCACTTGCTCCCCATCCCAGGTCACCTGTGATGAATAAAAGCTGTATTCAGATTTCAGTGCTGTGCTAAAAAAAAAAAAAAAAAAAAAAAAAGATTTCAGTGCTGTATGAAAAAATATCACTAAGACTAATGCCTATTGTCAGCTTTCAGTAAAGTGACCAGCACAGAAGTCTGGATGGAAAAAAGTCTGTCAACTGGCATTGTCCACAATGTGGAGCCAAACATCTGTGTTCATCAACTTAAAAATGTAGAAAAATGTATAGTATTATTAAATATTTGGCACTTCATACATAGAAAGTGTTCGGAAAGCTACCAAAACATATTTGCAAGGTGACATGACAATTGTCTTTCAATCACATTCATCACAGGCCAGTCAGATGTTGAAGTAGGCAGTACAAAACCTGAGCCTATTTGTAAAACTAACACTTGACAACACTTGTCATGAGTGGAGCAAAGAATACATTTCAAGTTGAGAAATGCTCTCAGTGCTGCATCTTGTTCATGAATAAAAGAAGCAATATTGTCCTGCTTTTACAAGACCCAAAAACCAGTGAAGTTGGCACATTGTGTAAATTGTAAATAAAAACAGAATACAATGATTTGCAAATCCTTTTCAACTGATGTTCAGTTAAATACACTGAAAAGACAAGATATTTAGTGTTCGAACTGAGAAACTTTATTTTCCTTTGCAAATAATCATCAACATAGAATTTAATGGCAGCAACACATTGCAAAAAAGTTGGCACAGGGGCATTTTTACCACTGTGTTACATCACCTTTCCTTTTAACAACACTCAGTAAACGTTTGGGAACCGAGGAGACCAATTTTGAAGCTTTTCAGGTGGAATTCTTTCCCATTCTTGCTTGATGTACAGCTTAAGTTGTTCAACAGTCTGGGGTCTCCATTGTTGTACTTTACGCTTCATAATGTGCCACATATTTTCAATGGGGGACAGGTCTGAACTACAGGCAGGCCAGTCTAGTACCCGCACTCTTTTACTACGAAGCCAAGCTGTTGTAACACGTGCAGAATGTGGCTTGGCATTGTGTTGCTGAAATAAGCAGGGGCGTCCATGAAAAAGACGTTGCTTGGATGGCAACATATGTTGCTCCAAAACCTGTATGTACCTTTCAGCATTAATGGTGCCCTCACAGATGTATAGTAGAGTTTTAACTTGCACTTACAGATGTAGACGAACTGTAGTTACTGACAGTGGTTTTCTGAAGTGTTCCTGAGCCCATGTGGTGATATCCTTTACACAGTGATGCCGGTTTTTGATGCAGTACCGCCTGAGGGATCGACGGTCACGGGCATTCAATGTTGGTTTTCGGCCTTGCCGCTTACGTGCAGTAATTTCTCCAGATTTTCTGACACTTTTGATGATATTACGGACCGTAGATGATGAAATCCCTAAATTCCTTGCAATGGCTCGTTGAGAAATGCTGTGTATTCAATTGAATATAAGTTAAAAGGGATTTGGAAATCATTGTATTCTGTTATTATTTACAATTTACACAACGTGCCAACTTCACTGGTTTTGGGTATTGTATAAAACTGCTGCTAAAGCAGGTAGCCTCTATGCTAATATCTGTTCAAGCAGCCATTGTTTACAGGGTTGCAGTTGGTTCCTGCTGTTCTTACAGCTCCGGTCACTGTATTGGGGATTGCCAGCAGCCCAAGCTCAACTACTCCAGAGTAAAGCTTTGTAAGATGGATCTGCCTGATCACAGACATATAATCAGGCAGATCCAGCTGCACTACAACATTACAATTTTCTAATCTCTGGTCTCGCATTCATTGTGTCAAACCTACACTGAAGGTGGAATCCAGACAGTCCACTTCATCAGGACTGTAGTCCTCCAGCATGCATCGAAAAGACCTGCAAACACACAAAAACAACATCCAGACTAGTAAAAATAACTTCAAGCAAAAAGAAAAAAAAATACAAGGATTGATGATTGTGAAAATTAAGGCAGACAACAATCTGTGGATTAAAACACAACACTGCTCTCTGTCAGATTTGTCACTCTTACTCTCCTATCACAGGGTAAAACTCCTTCACGTCATCCAGCGATGGTTTGAAGCCAAGCAGCTTCTTGTAGACCACCAGAGGGAAAGGCAGGTGGATTATGATGCGGTTGTAAAGAGCCAGGCCACACAGGACACCAAAGAGAAAATACTTCTTCTTTCCCACTTTTGGCTGTTTCATTAAAGATAAAAATGTGGTCAGGATTTTGTGTAAATTACCAAATTTTTAAAGGATGAAAACAAATGGAGTATGGTGAAGACCTGGATGTTCTTTTTTTACACCTATAGCATGGTTGCTTTGTTCTGATTCAGCTCAAAAATTTACAGGAATTTGTACATTTCCCTTGTGTAATTTTATGTTAACACAGCAGTATTTTGACAAGGGCAGAGTCACACCACCTCCGTTCTGAGTCGCAGGAAAGGCCAGAGCTGATCTTTGTCAGCTGTTGACACTCCCCAGTGTCACAGTCGTCCATGGAGAACACCAGATAGCATGATAACTTGTTAAAAGTAACACTGATAATAGTGTCAGTGATGGCACAAAATGGAGAGCAGCATAAAAAAGAATGACATTTTATTTTTGAATGACCTGGACTACATTTTTGGAACTAAGAAAGTTTTTCCAGAAGTTGACGTTGTTGAGTCCTGTGATGATCTGCTGAGTAAACAGCGTATGCCTTTAACCTGTTTCCTCATGTTCATGGTATGCTATTTTCAGGCAAACTCTGCATCGTAGTTTGTGCCAAAACAGGTATCGATTGTGGGCTAATATTCAGATGTGGACAAAAATGTACCCTTCCATTAAAGAAAGGAAAACCCCACAGTGGTCACTGAAATAACTTGAAACTGACAGAAGTAGCAATAAATAAAAAAATACTGAAAATTAACTAATGAAAATCTGACACTGGTTTTGAATTGTGGTTTAACAGAAACATTTTAAACAACAAAATAAGGAAACTGGCCTCAGCAAAAGTGATGGCACCCGTAATTTAGTATTTTGTTGCACAAACTTTTGAGGCAATCACTGCAATCAGGCTATTTCTGTAACTCTCAATGAGACTTCTGCACCTGTCAACAGGTATTTTGGCCCATTCCTTGTGAGCAAACCGTCCAGCTGTCTCAAGTTTGAAGGGTGTCTTCTCCAGACTGCATGTTTAAAGTGATATTCCGGGATGGAACAAATTGGGTCCTATCACAAGGTTAAGAGCAGAAATGACCCCTACAGCAGTGTTTCTGTGTCACAGAAGCCCATGTCGCTCTTGACACACACCCCTTCGTCCTCCGTTCTGCTCCTCTGCTGATTTGGCTGCACTCTGCAGCCATATTTTCCTTGATCAAAAACACAAATAAACGGACTCCCACTGAAAAAGTCTGATATCGGTCTGCATTCACGCTTTATTTAGAGAATTTTCAGCGCGTTACTTTCACACAAAAACACAGCTAAACAAGGGTCTAGTTGTCGTAGCGCCGTGAAACAGCCAACGCGGAAGAGACACAGCTGTGGCTGCAGAGCCAGAGCTGCAGCTCTGGCTCCTCGAGAGGCGCTTTCACGGCGCTACGAGAACTAGACCCTTATTTGTGTTTAGAAAAGTCCAATATTTTGTTCTGAGCCATTCTTGGGTGTTTTAGCTGCATGTTTTGGGTCATTATCCTGTTGGAGGACCCATGACCTGTGACTGAGACCAAGCTTTCTGACACTGGGCAGCACATTTCACTCCAGAATGCCTTGTTAGTCTTGAGATTTCATTTTACCCTGTACAGATTCAAGACACCCTGTGTCAATTGCAGCAAAGCAGCCCAGAACATAACTGAACCTCTTCCATGGTTCACAGTAGGTACAGTGTTCTTTTCTTTGTATGATTCATTTTTGCATTTTGCATTTTTGCTGTAAACATAGAGCTGATGTGACTTGCCAAACATCACCAGTTTTGTCTCATCTGTCCAAAGGACATTCTCCCAGGACCCTTGTGGCTTGTCAATATGCATTTTGGCAAATTTCAGTCTTGCTTTTTTATGATTTGCTTTCAACAGTGATGTCCTCCATTAAGTCCACTTTGGCTCAAATGGACAGTTCATTCTGGTACTGATGTAACATGATCTTGGAGTTCACCTCTAATCTCTTTGGAAGTCATCAATTTTCCTCTTGTGACCACATCCAGGGAGGTTGGCTACAGTCCTGTGGACCTTAAACTTCTGAATAATCTGTGCAACTGTACTCACAGGAACATCAAGCTGATTGGAGATGGTCTTACAGCCTTTGCCTTCAACATGCTTGTCTTATATTTTCTTTCTAATCTCCTGAGACAGCTCTCTCCTTAGCTTTGAGGTACACGTTCAGTGTGGTACACACCATGATACCAAACAGAACAGTGACTACTTTTCACCCTTAAATAGGCAGACTGACTGATTACAAGCGTTCAGACATCTGTGATGCTATTTACAGGACACACCTTAGTTTAACATGTCCCTAGGGTCAAATCATTCAGTCCTTTTTTTGGGGGTATCATCAATTTTGGTCCAGATCAGTTTCCTTATTTTGTTTTTTAAAATGATTCTACTGAACCACAATTCAAAAGCAATGTCTGATTTTCATTAGTGAATTTTCAGTATTTCTTTTAATTATTTTTACTTTTTTCAGTTTCAAGTTATTTCTCAACCATTGTGGGTTTTTCTTTATTTAATAGAGGTATCAACATTTTTGTACACATCTGTATGTACAGTATAAATCAACTGAGTCAAGCACACACTTTCATTGGAACAATTCTCCCAAACTATTCAGAAGTGAAACTGACCCTGCACTTTTTGAAGTATTCTGAAATGACACTCATTATTTAGGCATATACACCAAAAATTGGTAGATCAATAGCAATAAAATGTGAACTAGTAGTACAGGGGATCAGATGTTGGTCACAGGAAAAGCCTTTTGCGCCATGTAACTCAGCCTTCAAGTTACTGTTTATCCATACCTGTAGGTAGGCTGTGCAGACAGTGAAATCATACTGTATCATTCTTATATTTCAGATATACTGAGTAGCAACAGGGCCAATGCCTAAATGAACTGAACAGGTTTTCCTCTTTGGTTTACTAGTCTTACTTTAGAGGGGAACCAGATCAGAGTGTTGGCATCGTTGTAAATGAACATTTCTGACTCCGGCTGACTCAGCTCATCAAACACATCCAGGAAGAGGTCGCTCTTGTTGACATTCATTACATTCCGGTCATCCTTAAACTGCACCTAGAAAAAAAGAAATATGCTCAGCTGCATGCACTTAAGTGTGGTGGTTAGTCGGAATTGAATGAATTAGTAGGAATTATTTTTCAAACAACCAGTGTGCTGACCTTGAACAGATTTTGAGATTTGTTGCATCCCTAGATTTAAAACAGCTACACTTATAATTCACTTTTAAAAAAGAAAAACGAGCAGTTTGGGCTTTTTTATTTTATACATTCATTTCTAAAAACACTTCCATTTTAAAAAGAAAGCATTACAATTTTATTTGGGACATTTTAAATAAGTGTTATTATGCTGCACAGTGAATATTATGTTTGAGTAAAACTGTTGCTTTCCAAGAGCTTTCTAGTTTAACATGGGACAGGAAGATATCACAGTTTACATGGGGAGGTAAAAGATGCAGGATCAACACAAACCTCCGACAAAGTAGCTCACAAATTGCTGTTACATCTATTTCCAAACATTTCTACATTCTAATAATACAGCTGACAGTTGACTGTGGAATATTTAGGAGTAAGGAAATGTCATGACTGGATTTGTTGCTCAGGTGGCCTCCTATCCAAGGTTATAATAGTTAACTAAAATTAAACTAAAAAAGAAAACAAAAATTTAAAATACATTGCAGTTAACTCAAACTAATAAAAACTAGAAAAGAAAACAAAAATGATAAGTAAACTAAAACTGTATCTTGTGTTCACAAAACTAACTGAAACTAACCAGAATTATAGACAAAATGTCCTTTGTTATCGTTTTTGACAATATTTATTAGCCTTTAGGATTTAAATGAATCAGACACATTTTCCCATCCAATTTTACAACAGTGTTTGGCAGTTGTCAGCACCGTATGGCACCATCATGGTGACATACTGGGACGTGCTTCTTTACTGCACTGACTGTGCTCTGTGCCGCCACGAAACGTGTTGTTGGAACAACTTGGAAGGAATGGCTAAAGTTGGAAGGAAATTAAAACTGGTGAGATATGTGGAGCGCTTCCTAAGGGGAAAAATCCCACAAACTTAAAAGCCCATTTGAGGAGCACCCAAAAGGAGGCTTATACAGCCTAATGAAAACAAGAAAGCCAAGAGTTTATATTGTTTATATTGATGTTTATATTTTCTACAGTAAGTTTATATTATTTTCTTGTGTTTAAGGCAGCAGCCAGCAGTACAGTATCAGCATTGACTGAGCAGTGAGCACTATGTTGGACTTGAAAATAAACAGTATTACAAAATACTTACTCTAGCCTTATTTAATCCTGGTATGAAATAAGGTATGAGAAAGGCAAATAAAGTATGACAAAACTAAAACTAAACCGAAACGAAACTAAAACTAAGCCTTGTTGCATAAATCAAAACTAAATAAAAACTAGAATGCCCACTCTAAAACTAATTAAAACTAAACTGTAATGGGAAAAAAATTTCAAAACTAATACTAAACTATAATTAGAAAAACAATGTCAAAACTACTTAAAACTCAGGGTGCTGGTTTGGCGGAGCGGTTAGCAACCAGGCACGCCATGTACTTGCTTCTGCCGGTCCAGGTTCGAATCCCACCTGGGACCAGTTTGCAGAGTGTCTTCCCCTACTCTCTCACCCCCTTTTACAAGCCTATCCACTGTCTCTACCCTATCAATAAAGGCACAAAATGCCCAAAAAAATACATTTAAAAAAAAAAAATAACTAAAACTAAACTATAATGACAAATCCAAAACCATTATAACCTTGTTCCTATCACAGTTCCACGCTGGAATTCACTGAGCTCCTGAGAGCGACCCATTCTTTCACAAATGTTTGTAAAAGCAGTCTGCATGCCTAGGTGCTTGATTTTATACACCTGTGGCCATGGAAGTGATTGGAACACCTGATTCTCATTAAGTGGATAAAAAATAAAATCTCATCACCATGGACGAAAAAAGGGTCTAAAATACTTTTTGCTTACCCCTTGCTTTTTACTCAACTGATACCAACTGAATTAACTGGTGGTAGAGTTTCATTATGTTGTTATTCCATAAGACTGAAAATTAGTGGATAGACTTGTGATAGAGAGAGAATGAGAGCAGGTGAGGACACTTCTCAGGTAGAAATTGAACCTTTGCCAGCCATAGTCTATGTGGAAAATTTGTGGTTGATTACCACTCTGCCAAACCAGAACCCCAGGACAGAATTTTCATGTACGTTCATTCAAGGAAGTGTATAATTCAAACATGGTCAGATCTCTCAGATGCCTTCTTTCCTGTGGCAGTAGCCAAATGTCTACTTCCAGTCATTCTGTTCTAATGCTGTACAATCAGGCCGGAAATGGGTCTATAAAGAGGAAAAGCTCTTTTTGGTTGCTTACCAAAAGCATCCTCTGGAAGGCCCAGTAGTCGGCTGCATCAAGATGTCTGAAGGTGTCCTCCACCAGGTGAGTGCGTCTCAGAGTGAGCTGGAGGTAAGGAGGTGCTCCTAAATCCCTTAGGTTTCTTAGGCTCTCTTCATTCTGAAAAGTTACCAGCAAAGCCTGTTCCTGTAGTACTTGTGGTCCTACCTGTAATTAAAAGAAACTTTAAGATAAAAAGTGATGCACATATTTATCTATTACACAGGGTAATGTTATTCATCAAGATCAATGCTACTGCATTAATTCATACATGCAATAAAACTGTTACCATAATCTCTATTTAGTACATAATGAACCTTCAAGTTAGCACCAAAGATGTCAAAGACTGCCATCTTCTGAGCCAGAGTGAACACAAACGGGTAGCAGCAGAAAATTGTTGGAGTTTTTTCATCATCCTTAAAGACAATGTCAAAGGATTTATTAATATCACACAGCAATTTACCAAAAACATTTATATTTAAGATCAATTCTCTGAAACTATGCAACATTAGTAGTAATTTTATTCAACTATTTACCTCCAATCTAGAAAACTGGAGCCAAAGACTGACGTCATTACATGGGCTGATGTTATTAAGTTCCTCAATGTGAAAGGTGCTCAATGGGACTCTGTAAGAGTTTCCTGCTTTGTTTGCCTGAGGAAACAAATCAAATGATCCAAAACATGTCATAAAAACAAAAACATTATCTATACATGAACATGAAAGGAAAAAACTTTAAACATACACACTGACAGTAAACTTGTAACTGTTTTTAAAATTTGCAAGACAATAAACCAACAGACAGTCACATAGTTAAAAAATGATAATATTCTATATTTCCTATTCACATGTTTTTCTTCTTATCATTTTGTCACCAAATTATAAACAAAAACCATGACTCTTAATCATGCACTAAGCTCACTCTGTACAGCAGCTTGAGAGCCTCCAGCAGGGTTTTGACTTCTTGGTTGTGGGTCTCAAAGAGTCCGTTTTTTAGTATGAAGGCCACGGCGTCTCTGAACACCAGGATGTGTCTGGTAAGTAAGACTGGTGACAGGGAAGACCACCAGCTCTCTGTAAAACAACAAAACACATACGCAGTCATGGAACATAACGTAGTTTCTGTTCAGTGTTGGAATTAGACTGCATTTAATGACTGGAGTTTCATCAAAGTTTAATATGATTATTGCTTTGAGTTTCCATTTTAAGCAGCACAGCTCTTAAAGGGATAGTTCAATATTTTTGAAGTGGGGCTGTATGAGCTCCATATGGCCACTGAGTACATTAGTTGCAGTAGAAAGTGCACATGCACACACACACAACCATTACTGTGTGCCTCTAACTTCTGCTACAACACCATCATACCTGTTTCTGATGTAATATATGGATATACCATCCCCTTAATGCAAGAACATATTAATATTTTACCATGACTTTATATAAATTGTATATAGATATGTACACCCAGCCTGGCAGGTAACAAGAGATGTAGACATTTGCTGAAGCCTATATAATGTTACACAGAGGAATACAGTGAAAGCTATGAGTGCTCCATGATGCACATCTGTTTCTGCATCCAGGAAAGCAACACAAAAAACCCAATTCCAAAATATTTGTCAAAAAACAATCTGCTATCAATCATTCTACAACCAGCGCCTGAGGTCATTAGCCTTTTATTTTACAACAGCTGAGAAGCAGGCAGAGTGATTCAGCAATTTGCAGTACGGTTGTGTGGAGGAATATTAGGTGACATGAGTCGGTTAGTTCCAGATAAACTTTATTTTCCCATAAGGTTAATGCACTTACAAACAGTTCTAGGTGGTGTACTCTTAAACTGCTATTATTTTTTGATGGGAGTTCTTTTATTGTGTATTGTGTTCTTGTGAATTGGTACAGTCCTTCCCTGTTTGCTGCTGGTTCTGCGTAACAGACTCTTCCAGACTGTGAGGGAGAGAACTTTCTACTGCGTCAACTGTACTTAATGGCTATATGAAGCTCATACAACACCACTTCAAAAGAGAAAAAATGAAATATCCCTTTTAGGCTTTACAACAATCAACTATTTTTTCCTTTATAGTAGCCATACATGATGCCAATCAGCCAAACAAATCCTTTACTCAGTGTGTGATCAAGGAAATACAAGGAGGAGTGAGAAGAGAGATAAACACAGCAGGAGAGACAGGGAGACGTGGATGCTGAGTACATATAAAACAGTTAATAAAATGAAATATAGTTTTTAACTAAGAGAAACAGGAAGAGAAGCTGAGAAGAGCTGACACTGTTTTATTATTGGGTAGAAGCAGAAAAAGCAGACTGTGTGTGCAAGACAGAGAAAAGAGAGATTTTAAGTGAGAGTAGAGGTGTTTTGCAGCTGGACCTTCACATTTTGTTCAGACTTACAAAATTTTAATTACAGTTAAAAAGTTAAATCTTGACTTTTTGTAGAGCTATGGTCAATGTTTAGTGGGTTGGTCTATAACTTTTCACTACACAGTGAGCTCATAAATCATCCACTTGAACCTGTGTCAAAAAGATTGTACTACTTACTTAGTGTGTTCAGGTTCTTCTCACTCAGGTCTGCGATGAAGACAGATAATGGCACAACAATACTAATGACATGCGAGTCCTCCTGAAGAAGAGGACATGTCAGCAGAAGCATAATGATCTCCATAGACTTCATGCCTTTTTTTGAATCCAAAAGCAACTTGGACAGGACCTTCTGGGAAACCTGAAAAGAAGAGAGGTTTAGGATAAAAGCTGAACATATTAATACAGTTTTACAAAGGCATGAGCAAGACTGCTGCCCTGCTTTTCAAAAACGTAGTCTTCAAAGTCATAGTTACTTACACCTTATGCATACAAACTCATGAAGTCCTGTCCAAAAAACTTAAAAAAAATTGATGACATGAGTAAATCAACACTACCTTTAGCCTGAGAACACGTAGCAAGACCTACTCATAAAATGATACCATAAATTCATTTTGTCCCATTCAAATGCTAGAAGGTGAATCTTCATAGGATTAACATGGTCTGGGACATGTCAGTCATTATCAGTATATTTTTTTTCCTCAGATCAGCTTAAAGGAACATGACACTTTGCTCAAACTGATTTATGCATCATCTACATTTTGATTTATTATTTTCTACTATCAAAGCTTCAAAATTTTACAACCAAACATAGTCCTTGCCATAAATAAAGAATTTATTTGTAGGACTTTTCAGAAACAGTTGTTTTTTGGCCTGAAGTTGCAAAGTGTTACTGTTTTTTTTAATTGATTAAATGGAGCACCATATCCTCTGTGTAACTTTGAGAGTTTAGTTCTAGAAATAGTTAAAAAAGTTTTTTTCTTCATGTCAAGTAGCTAAAATAGAAATGGGAACGCAAACTCAGAGACAAAACTTTGCAGATTCCCCTAAATGGCCCTATGGGACTTGAGACGTTAATGTGCAATTCCAATTACAAATGATAGAAAAACAAAACATGTTCAGTACTGTTTGTTTGATCCACGGCACAGCCATCATCCGATCAAAAGCCTCTCTTGCTGCTTCGAGGTCCACTGTCAGTGCTCCTGCTCTCGTCGTGCACCTATTGACACAAAGCACATCATCAGAACAAAGCTTTAAAACAAAATCATTTTATGAAATCCTGCTAACTTTTAAAACTAATTCCAAATTTTCTTCCTTAAGCTGAGTTTTATAGCATGTATAAGAAGTAGCTGCTAACATTGGATAAAATGACTTACTTGTCCATCGTGAAGCCGGCAACAAGACTGGAACAGGTGAAAAACAACGAACATATTTCTCTGTGGGAACAAGAAAGAAATAAACATGTTCACAAGGGATAATCCAGGACTGGTGGACTATTGTTTTGCATGTGTGAATCAGCAATAGTTTTAAATAATGTACAATGATAAAGACCCTTTTGTCTCAGCATTGCCTGATCTCGCTGTCAACCATTTCTGCAGTTTTGTCTCATCAAGGCGTCCAGTTATCTGTCCTCTGGCAACACTCTGGGAGACAAGACATTTGTTATTTTCAAGTGGAAATTAACATTTCAATCCTCCAAATAGTTTCATACAAGAAAATATGTTAGTCTGTATTTGGGTCCTTCACCTTGTATTTGTTTATTTTTTTATGAAGTAGAGACAGGTGCCTTTCTATTCTTTAAACAATCACTCTAGAAAAAGTAAAACACATTACCTGTGGGGACGAAGAAAAGGCAAAATTTGTGTTCCAGCCAGTCGATATTTTCAGACCTGCAAAGTAAAATTTAGTTTAAGTTTAAATTTTTAAACCATGAAGTAAAGTCCTGTTTAATATGCCAGAGTTCACACTTAAAAACAGAAAAGAAAAAAAAAAGTCTTTAACAGTGTACCTTGCTGAAAACTGCAGCACATTTCTGAGACACATGGCATGTTGAACTTTTCTTTTTTTTCCCATTATTATCATGATTCAAACTGTTTCAAGGTAATTGTATATTTCTATGTACTGTTTTCTTTAACATCCAAAATAATAGTGTTAAAAGCATCAATGTTCAACAAAACAGCTAAGTAATCATGTTTCCTAATCATGATCTCAATATCTGTCGAAATAAATCATTATTATGTGAATGCTTCAGCACATCTCCCTACCGTCACAACCCGTTCTGTCCATATATCTCTATTTATAAGCTTCTATTAAAAGCTTGGACATTATCACAAGAAACCTCACAAAGAACAACACATAACTACATAGGCCTGAAATGATTCTCGAGTATTTTAAGTTATAAGATTCCTAAAAAGCCTTGAGGCATATCATTCTCCTCTGTTTGAATCTGGACTACCACACAGGGCACTGAGTTTGTCATGTCTGTTGCGCAACGCTCTTGCTGCTTTGCTGCTAATCCATAACTGTACCATAGATGTTAGACATGGAACACAAAAATCATGAAGAAAGAGGGAAACTCTGCAGAAGAAGCAGAGGCAGAAAGTACCCAAAATGAGTGATCACTACAAAAAGAAAACATAGAGCAATGTGTTTTTTGTAGAACAGAGTTAGCTTTGCACAATAGCATTACGTCAATGTTGCAGCACCTCAACAGTAAACATCTGATCTATGCACCAAGTCCTCATGGTGGATCAGACATTGGTGCAGGGCATCCTTTCATACACTAAATGCATGTGCATTAGCTAATTCAAGTATCTTAGTATTTAAGTATGATATCGCTTCAGCCAAGATACAAAATATTATTAATTATTTCCTAAATATGGAAAGGAGCATTGTTACAGCGGTAAAGGAAAATTAAAGCAAAAAGAGATAATCATGAATATAAACAACAATAGGACTAATATTATAAAAATAACCAAACTAAACATCGTACTAAAAAGCAAGAGATGACAAGACAAAAATTACAACTGCAAGAACGATATAAACAAAGCAAACTCAGAAGTTCTGAAATATTTACTAAACGCAGTAGAATATCAAATTATTCGATTTGTTGGAACTGGTTTAGTGTAGACTGCTGAGACAGTTTTCATTAAAACTTAAAGGACTTGTTTATCTATTTAGGTTTTTACTGTATGTATGAGTTGTACATTGTTGAGATATAAGCCGCAGAGATGTCTGCCTTCTCTCTGGTATAATTGGCAAAAGTCCTGTGATGTTCTAAGTACCAAAATATCAACTCTGCATTTAATTATCACAAATATCCTACATAAGCCTACTTTTTAGGCACATAAAACTCACAGAATCTGTAAAGGTAGTTAAAAAAGACTTGGACTGAAACAATAGCTGCAACAGTATCAATTAAATCTGATCAATTTACACTCTAAATCTGTAGGTTATGTAGAAACTCCTCTGAAAGTTGCTTAGTTATTGGCAGATCACTAATTACAAGTAAATTAAGTTAAGTTTAACCGTTCTTGAATCATTACTGTATTACCTGTGGGTGTAGCTGTTTTGTTGTCATTGCTCAATGGAAGTTGTACCAGAGTGGGAGTCAAAGCGTCCTCTGTGGATCCATTTCCAATTTGACCCTTTGCTCCATGGCCAAAAGCCCAAAGCTGGCCAGACGAGCCCAACACTAGAGTGTGAAATCTGTAACAACAGTGTTCAACCTTATAGGCTATCTATGAACTGACGCGTTTGTTTCTATAACGAGTAATAAGTAATTTTTGCCCAGGACAAATAGCTTAGATATTTCCCCCATAATCTTTCTTACCTTCCACATGAAATCTGTGAGGCAGGTCCGTCCAGACCCTCAACCAGTTTAGGAGCCTTCACGATATCAGTGGAGTTGTGACCGAGCTGACCGTGGCTTCCCTCACCAAAAGTGAAAACTTTGCCATCCTAAAACATTAACATCAGAAAACAAGTTTTTGGGCTAAAATTGTAGCATTGTAAAGAGAGAAGGCCCCCCTCAAAAATGAGATGTTGCATCTCAAGGGTCTATCCTAAATAAAATGAAACTCAACTTAAGTATTCAAATTATAGTTGTATGTTTTGGTTTTTTTTTCCAGATTTCTGGGGCTGTGCTCCACTGTTTACTGTGGCTGCATAATCATGTATTGACATGTTCTTTCCCCTGGAGTCATCTGTGATCTGGACATATTTTTGCAATAAAGAAATGTAGATTCACATGCAACCTTTAAAACAAACCAATATTTATAACAGTGAAGTATTTTAATAAAGTAAGACCTTTGTTAAGACAGCAGAGTGTGCCTCTCCACAGCTTATGGAGGAGATGTCCAGAGGTCTGAGGGCAGGAACCACACAGATGTTGAAGCGACCTGTGACAAATTACAGAAATGAACATTATTGTAAACACACTTGTTTTAAATTCAGTACTGAGTAACTTCTTTTAACTTTTTAAAATTAAAATTGTATTTATGTTGCTTAAAATCATTGTACATGTACTGTGTACGTTTATAGTCTGGTTCACAAAACAGCTGCAGTTTTAAACTACAACACATCAACGCGCTCTCACTGTGAGAGGTGTGCATTTTTATGACATTGCATCTGTTTGTCTTTCAGGGAGGAGTTATCGAGGATATACTCAGTTATTGAGTTATTTCTGGTTTTGGCTGTCTGACCAATTTCGCCATTGGTCAGATAGCTGTGAGTCCACAAATTAAACTAGTACTTCAGCCACCAAACCTGTGAATAATAAATGGAAATAGTAAAAAAAAATGTACAAAATGGAGATGCTTTTTTATCTGATCCTAAAATGAAGGATTTTCTCTTTGTTGCAAAGGAGGAAGACATTATCCTCTTGTGACTGCTGTTACATGTTAAAACTAACACAAGGGGGAGTGAAACCGACAGTATTCAATGTTCACTGGTTTAATAAATCTGACACTTTCTGGCTGTGTAAAAATGACTTTGTGTTTCAGTGCTTTTTTTATGTATTTTTTGGGCTTTTTGTGTCTTTATTGACAGGACAGAGACAGTGGATAGGCTTGTGAAAGGGGGTAAGAGAGTAGGGGAAGACACTCTGCAAACTGGTCACAGGTGGGATTTGAACCTGGACCGGCAGAGGCAAGTACATGGGGTGCCTGGTTGCTAACCACTCCGCCAAACCAGCACCCCATGTTTCAGTGCTTTTATACCTCTTTCATCCACCCTGTTCAGCCCCAGCTGGCCCGATCTGTTAGCCCCACAGCAGTACACAAGGCCGGGCAGGGTGAGGAAGAAAGAGTGGGTCGCTCCAGCTGAAACCTTGGTCACTGCTACGCCTGTCAGAGCTGTCACAAGGACAGGTGTGTGCTGCACTGGCACGTCCCTCCCCAGACCCAGCTGACCATGGGTGTTATGACCCCACGTGAAAACATCTCCTCCTGGATTTGGGAACAACAGGGAAAAAAATAATACTTAGTATAAGTAGGATTAATTAAATTCCAAATGCACTGTGCATTTCCTTCTAGAATATTCAACAATACAAAGTAAGGGCTGTGGATTTGTTTTGGCTTACTGAAGTGAGTGTATATTATCATAATAACATAATTCAAATGAATCATTTGTTAAACTGCAAATCAAAGCACTACTGCCCCTATCTACTCCCTAAAGTAAGTGTGTGATGGGGAGGGGGGTATGCGAAAGCATTTTTATTTTGATATACATTCCAACCAATAGGTCTGACTGGTTTATCTTCCATGTTAACTGGTGTGAGCCTGTGTAAATAACTGATTATCTGTATCAAAATCCTGTCATCAAAAGATTCTTGGTAACTCTTGTTCAACCTCTCTTGTTATTATTGCAACCACAAACACAAGCAGCCATAAGTCTCCTGTCAACATGGTTACTTGGGGAACAAAAATACCTGGTCATGTCCAAAACGACATTAGCATTCGTATCACTTAGGTAAAAGGTTTTCAATTAAAAGTCACTGAGACCCAGTAAATAAAATTTCCTCCAAATAAAAAGTCCAAAATGAAGTCCAGTTGTGTCTTTTAGCCTTCCCCTATGTTCACATTTTCATGGTTTCAATAATATTTATTATCAATTTTCAATGCAGGATGTATATTACTGAGTTAGTAGCTCGCTCTTTAACTGTAAAGAAAAATAGTCCCAGGAAAATCAATTTTAGGCCTTTGTTTCAGATTAAAGAAAACAAAAATCCCACAATAAAATAAAAAATTTAAAGAGACCCCAGCCTGAAGAACAGAAAGCCTACACTTCAAGTAAAAAGTCGACACATTCAGTATGAAAATAAATAAAAGGTGACTCTTTTTTTTTTAGAAAAAAACACGTGTATACAGAGCATTGGCTAAAAATATTTATGTTTGCTTATATTAAAAAGGTCCCTGTGACAGTCTTACCACCAAAGATAGAATAGCTGGACCCAAAACCAAAATCATAAGAGCAGATAAAAGTGCAACACAAGGATTTATTAACCAAGGGGCGGTCAGGTAAAGAAACGAGGGGGAGTGAGGCAAAGGAGTGTGGCTGTGAGAGCTGGACTCCAGGACACCCAAAGAGAAGAGGAGAAGCCCAGCTAGTCAACAGGTACACATGAGGAAAAGAACAAGAGAACTGACAGTCAAAACTCAGGTAACACTTGAGGCTAGCCAAATTACCACAGTGAGTGCAGGAACAATCTGGCACTGTGACAAATCTTCAGCAAGCTTAAGTAGGTTAGGCTGATAAGGAGATGAGGTCCAGGTGTGCAGCAACAGAGGAGATGGAGGAGCAGGAGGCACACCTGCTCACTTCAGTGATGGAGCAACAGAAGAGAGGGGTGAGGAGCAGAAGAAGTCCAAAAGTAGTTCAAAACCTGAGTTTAAAATCTCTGTCTCACACCACATTGCTGTTCGCATTGAAGGATGTCTTATTAAATCTGCCTCAGCAGCAGCAGTCCTAGCTGATGAGTAAGTTTTGACTCATGCTAGGGATCTCAGCTAGCGCAGGGGTGTAAATGGTTCCAAGAAGTACAATGTGAAGTCTGGTCTAGGAAGGCTTGTTGATGCTCAGCAAGGTTCACAGGCCAATGTCAACCATGTGCTGGGGACAGATGGCAAATTTGATACAGGTAAAGTGTGCCATTTGTGTGAAAAAAAAAGTTGCTGGAAGGGAGAGTGTTCGATTTTCAATGCGGAACAGCAGTCTTTCCACTCAAGTGTGTATGTGAAGTCAGTTGGTCTTGTCGCTTCAGTGTCCCCAGTCCTGAGTCAAGGGATGCCTGAACTTTCTCCTGGACTGTTGTCAAAGGGGTGGAGGAAATGTATGCTCCTTTTTGTGTCTAATAGGTTTGTGTCTTTGAATGAGGGTGAGATGCAGCCTTGAGGCAAGGGATGCAAGCAAGGATGTGGGCAGATGGTCCACAGACACTTGTGGTAACAACATATTGGAGTGTTCTGAGCATGTGCAGACCGGATATTTGCTGTTGAGGTTTTGTAGCATTGGTGACGTGTTATTATGCTCAGCTAACTCTGTTTTACAATGGACACACTGCACTATAATGCACTTTGTTTCACATTGTAATGATCCCACCTATGTGATAGCTTCTGCTGTTTCTTCTACTGAGTCTCTTTCTGCTCCTTTCCTGCATGGTTTCACAGTCCGCAGCAAATCTACGCCACTGTTGGGTAACAGCGGCAGAAGCAGTACGTGCCACATTTACATCCGTCTCTTCTCCAATGCACTCTGCTCTTCATCTCATTGTTTCTGACAACCAAACCTCTTCGTTGGCACTGCCGCCATGGTCCATGTGGGAATTGTTAAGTGTGTCTGCGTGTGATTACACGCACAATAGGCATTAATGCCATGCATTCTAAACTACTGACAGGCTACCCACTGACATTTAAGTCTCGTGGCATCATATCATGGAAAACTCACACACGTACCGTCATGTTTTAGTCATCAAAGAGCCACGTTTAACTCGTCATCATCTCATTGTCATCATGAAAAAAAAAGGGGCGTCAATGAAATGATGTCATTGTTGACAAAAACAACACTGCCCTGGGATAAAGGTGAGGAATTTGGGAGGTTTTGGGGTCTAGTTGGTTCTCTAGTTGGGAGTGTGTTGATAATTGTGGACATTCAGCTTGAGAGAGCACACATTGCTGTGCAGTACCTTACAATCACTGTTTATGCACACAGTGCGACATACAGGGTGGCCACAGTGATATCCAGGTGGTTTGTGTGTTTTTGTTTCCATCTGTTAAACTGGAAATAAACGCTCATCATATTTCAAGTTTTATTTCCTGCACTAAGCAACAAAGTTATTGTATTTATGTACATTGAGTCGACCATTAGCCATAGATGTTTGTTCTTGTCAAAGCGGGCACATGTCACTTCCATGTTGTCTGTCCATCTCTCTCTTCAGTTCTCTTTTTCTATCACCCCATTCTCTCATTTTCTTTAACCAGACATACCAGATGAACTGGTCCACATATTCATGGGACATATTTCAATACCATCTGGGCATCATCTCACAAAAAGTTACAGGGAAGGGCAGAGCTTAAAAAAAATGGATGGTGATCAAATGCTTTGTGTGTCATATCTATTATGTTGGAGTCAGAAGCATGCGCTACTGGTAGCTAAACTGATTTCTTACCTGCAGATTTTTTATGATTGTGTAATCTGGACAGACTGTAAATCTGAACTGCTTTTTGGGGTGAATAAAGTCATTTGAAGCCGAAATCTCATTATATTGTAAAAGGCTGTTCATCAAGATCCAGGACTGTTTAAACACAAGGATGTAATCAGCATGGCATTGGTTTTACCTTTGGTCAGTGCAAAAGAGTGAACGTTTCCACAGGCAACTTGCACCACTGGAACTGGCATTGGTATGGGCACCTCACTGAATGTTGGATTGGAAGTATGTTAATTGACCAGTGTAAAAAAATATTATACATTTCTGCTTGTGACTTTCATTCCCCCCTTTTTAAATCTGTATGATTAAACTGTACAAGCTTGTTTTCTGTATGAGTTATTGTATTTTATAACTTTATATAATTGTCTTCAGCATTATATATGTATACATATATATATATATATATATATATATATATATATATATATATATATATATATATATATATATATATATATATATATATATATATATATATATATATATATATATATATATATATATATATATATATATATATATATATATATATACATATATACATATATACAATGCTGAAGACAATTATATAAAGAATGAAAGTCACAAGCAAAACACATGCAGTATTTATCTACCCCTTAAAAAAGCTTCTTGCCTTGCTCTGTGATTGGCATTCTGATGCCCTGGTATCATGTCAAGTTGAGCGTCGTCTTCTGCTCCCCAGGCAAACATGGTTCCAGACGCACACAAGGCCAGACTGTGATCACGACCGCAGGCAATGGACACCACCTTACCCAGAGACTCCACACGACCTTCAACAGAAGGACAAAGAACAGAAATGACAAATCTGATACCTGCTGGAATGTGAAGTAGCAGTTTAAACCCAAAACTATGCTAACCATCAGCCCAAACTGTCTTCATATAAGGCATTAAAGTTTGTACACCAGTCTTAAATGAACGGTGATAGCTGTGAAAAATAACTAAAGTCCTCATAAAAGTTTTGAAATGTTTATGGACTGATGATATTGATTCATTGAGGGAGCTGTTCTCAATTCTCAGATGGGATTGATTTTGGACTCACATCCCTAATTCAGACAGATATCAGTTTAAACTCAAACTGAACCAGCTCATAAAGGGAAATTTTGTTGTCATATGTGCTTACTGTTACACTGGCTGTTTTATATTGCTGCATAATAATAATAATAATGATAATAAGAATAATAATAAAAACCATTTGTGTAGTACTTTAAAAACAGGTTTACAAAGTACTTTGACAGTTTGGCAGGAACAAACAGACAGCAAAGCACAAGGGTTATAGCACAAAAGAAACTCATCAAATAAAACACTTTTTCAACCAGAGGACCTTTACACACATAACAAATGGCAGAATAATCCTGGGCACAACAAGAACCTAAGCAATAGAGAATTTCATCCTCGACCAACAGTGCACAGGTAGTTCAATATTTTGAGGAAAGTGAGGAAAACCTAACATCCAAAAGGCACAAACAAACCAGGCCCAGGCACCCAACACAGTCCAAAAAATACAAAGGGCCTCTACCCATAGGTGCCAGAACCAGGCTCAGGATATTAATACTGTAGTGTGCATCAACGTCCTGTAAGGTTCAGGTTCATTTTATTTGTACCCATGGGTACAAACAGACATCCGTCAGGACACAAAAATTACAAAACAGATGTAACAGAGATGCATAAAAGAGAAACATTTTAAATATTCTAAACCCAATTAAAATCATAAAATCCAGTTCAAAAGTATAAGAACAAAAGGATAAACTGCTGAGGATTCAAAAAACCAGGGCAAAAGATAAAGAGAAATATCAACCCATAAAATCATCTAAAAATTCAAGTTGGTAACTTTTCACTGTGAGGAATTCGTGATGCGACTCAGTTATTTCCAGGTGAACCCTATATTTCTGAAAAGTTAATGGACTTAAAAAAATTCTAGGTAGGTTCTAGGTAAATTGTGGTATTGTTTTTAATGGGAGTTCTTGAAGAGAAAATACCCTTTGTTTTTTGTACAATACTTCCCTGTATGTGGTTCTGCGCTACAGACTCTTGCAGACTATGGCTCAGTGAGGAGAGGAGAGAACTTTCTTCTGCTTCTACTGTGCTCATACAACTCCACTTCAGAAAAAAAAAAAAACTATCAGTTTAACTTTCCTTTCCGTTTTACCTGCGTGATGACGCTGGAGAAACGAAACTAAAAGACTCCTCACTGTTTATGATATTTTTTTATGATTCACTTGGCACAGCCTGGAATACTATGTTAGGTTTTCATTCTGACAAAACACAAGGAAATGTTATTTCTGACTGTTAGTTTCAACACAGACTCGTATAAAGGGTGCAATGGGTACTAAATTAGCCTTAGTAGCCTATTTGACGAATAAAAAGAAAAAAAAATACTTTAAAAGACATTAGCCTACCTCGTCCGTCATGTCAGATAATTACATTAATTACATTCCGGCTACATACAGCTCTCAGAAAAGCGTGCATGGTCTCACATTTCGACAACTTTGGCATTTGACTGATAAATAAAAAGTAAGTATTTCTGTATAGGTGCGTCATATGTGTAACTTTACCTAAAGCCTTGGCACCTTTACTTTTCTTTCGTCCAAGTTGTCCCTGGGTGTTGCTACCACAGGATAAAACTCCTCCATCCTCAGTGAGGAATAATGTGTGCTGGTCCCCGCAGGCGATATCCGTGATGACCCCGTGAACGGACCAGGGAACCGGACTGAGGTCCGACTGAGCCCCGAACTGTCCACTGGAGCTGTCCCCCCAGCAGTACAGGTGAACCATCCTGACCCGGACTGAGCTGATCCGATGTGACCGTGACCACCGACTATTTGAAACTTATAACTTTAATGATGCCTTCAGGAGCTGTCGGAAATTACTGAATCACTGTCGTCATCTCGTCAGCTGTGTGAAATCTCGTTATTACAACTGCACAGCTCAGGTAATTAGTAATATTTCATGATAATCACATTATAGCGCTGCTGCCACGAGTCACCCAATTTAATTTACCGAAGGCAAGAAACATGAACAACAAAATGAAATGGTTTTGTATTGTGGTTTACAAGCTCACCTGAAACAGAGCCTGGGGAGTTGCCAGAAATGTTGAGGTTGGGAGATATCACACTGAACCCAGCCTAACAACAGCTCTGTACTGTTTTGCGAATAAATGAACAAAAAAATGATTTTGACGGTTTTTACAGCTTCAAACAGCGGAGGAATCACTTTTAAACTCAAAATCAGTCTCGAATCTTTTAACCCCGACAAAGATTTAAAACTTTTCCAGGTTAAATATTCTCTTTAAAACACTTGATTCGAAAGACCAACATATTTTACAAGCCATTCAAACACTGGGATGTGCAGCAAAAATGTATAAAGCGATGATGTAGGCCTACATGTGTTTTTCAGGCCCTCTTCCTTTGTAAATGTTAGTTGGAGTTTGAAGATGTAAATGATGCTTGCATATTATTATTTTTTTGCAATAAAAACATGGTATCATGGAAAATAAAGAGTGAAGTCATCGATAAAACAAAACATGGAAAATGACATATGAAACATACTGATACAATTGTGTTTTTCAGGGGCCCCTTTATAGTCATGGGCCATTGGAAACATCTTTCCCCCCTTTTTCTGCTCATCCGATCAGAAAAACTGCCACTGTCTCACAGTGTTGACAAGTCACTGAAAATTTATTGAAATTTTTCTGAAACTTCCAGATTTGCCTTTGTTGGGGGCTGGGGGGATGTTAAAAAATAATGTACACCATTTGCACTGTTTCTTGAGGATAGATTACTATGTGAAAGCATTTGCTAGTAGAGCAGGAAAAAATCTTTGAAAAATTCTTTGAGCCAGTGTTCAGTGAACCACCAAAATCAAATTGCTTTTCCTATCAGGAAAAGTTTGGTACCTACAGCTTTCACATTGTTTATAGAATGAAGTAGAATAATATACTCACCCAGAAGGCTTTCCTGATCCAAACAGTGCTTTGGGAGATATTTAGATCCAAAATCGAACGGCAGACATCCGTATAATGGTAGCACATAGGGCATACAGCGCCGCTCCTAAAACTGCATTAATTGTCCAAAAACTCATTTTTTTCCCCAATATTCCATCATGGTCCTCTCACGCTACTCCTCCATTACAGTCTGTGTCGCCCCAGACATGTTTTTGTAACTGTGCCGACCTCGGAACTGAAGAAGAAGAACGCTTGCTCCACGCCTGCGCAGTGCGGCTCATTGTTTCAGCGGAAGACCGCCGGCTACACAACGACTTTCTTCTTCCAGTTTTGTGCAAAATGGACGAATATCTATCGGATGAAGAGGTTGGGGAGGAGAACTTTGAATATGATGGGTGTCCTTACAGTTTAGAGCCAGAGTTTACAGATGAGGAGCTCATCGAAAGGAGGACGCGGAGGCAGCGCTCCAGAGAGTACTGCGCAGGCGCGGAGGCATACATTCTTCTTCTTCAGTTCAGAGGTCGGCACAGTTACAAAAACATGTCTGGGGCAACACAGACTGTAATGGAGGAGTAGAGTGATCGGACCATGATGGAATATTGGGGGAAAAAATGAGTTTTTGGACGTTTAATGCAGTTTTTAGGAGCAGCGCTGTATGCCCTATGTGCTACCATTATAGGGATGTCCACCACTCGATTTTGGATCTAGATATCTCCCAAAGCACTGTTTGGATCAGGAAAGCCTTCTGGGTGAGTATATTGTTCTACTTCATTCTATAAACAATGTGAAAGCTGTAGGAACCGAACTTTTCCTTTAATGTCATGGCCAACATTTCATCCAAATCCATTGAAAACTTATTGAGTTATTTCAACCAGGAGAGACCAAATTTGAGAGAACAATTATTTGTTATTGTAGAAGACTTTAAGATTGATGTGCAAAGTGTCTCTGGTTAGATTGTCTTTTGCGATTCGACTCCAACCGTGAGGTCTCGTTGTACTGAGGGCGAATGCGAGACAGGGCGTCCCCCTTGGAGTCTAGACACTGGTGGTGGTGAGGAATACAGGATAAGATGATCAGTAGACTTTTGAGCAGCCTGCTAAGACCCTGATGAGATGGACTGAAGTGCTGCCATGATGAGGGGCCAGAATTCTGAGGATTTGGACCTGGTCCCCGATGAGATGACCTGAGGTGCCTGGGGTGGGTTGCTGAGATCACACAGCACAACACTACTGCACTGACTGGGAGAGCAAAGACAGTACTAAAACATATGGCAGCACCAAGATGATTGGCCAGACTGGTGGCTGCAGAATCTGGTTGGCTCAGTGCTTGAGTGTAAGCCCCCATCAGCTACTGATTTCAAGCAACTGTACAGGTGGGCAGGATAAGATATTAATAAGGTGACTGAATGAATATAAAGGTCTTCCTGTCTGAATTTTTCTAAGCTTCATTTGTCCGTTTGTCTGATGACTCTTGAAGTCACACACAGAGTTCAATCAAATCTCAGGAAATGTTGGTCATAGCACAGGGGAGGGGTGATAAGATTTTGGTGGTGATCCAATCTGGAAGTGGATCCTGTAATTTTATAAGTCATAACTGAAAATCACCAAATTGGACAGTTTTCCCACATTTTCACTACAATCTCAAAAAGTTCTTAGAAGAGTTTGATATTTTCAGTGTATGTTGGTCTTGGCAAAAGGAAGAACTGATAACATTTTAGTGATGACTGAATCCTTTAAAGGGTTTAACTGTGTCTCATGGTATTTTTCCACATTTTTGACCATTATACGCACTTAACAGTGTTGTAAATGCCTGGGCAGAGGTTTATGCTCACGGTCCACTTTTACTTTAAGGATGAATTTTCATGGAACTTCAGGGATCATGTTCATCTGTACTCATTTTCGTCCTTTGCTTATAGCTTTTCTTCAGTATCAACAAAAACCTTCCAAGCTCTTTATCTGAGCCTTCACTATACACCTGACAGAAGCCATAGTTCTAGTTCTTCCATTGTGTGTATAAGTGTTTTAGAATAAACTATGAATAGTTAACTTGGTAAAGTTTATAATTGTCAAATTGAGGCACAGCTGGAGTTATGGTTTACAGTGACAATTGACTTCCAAATCTAATCTGTTTACCCCCAAGTTTTGTGCTCAAGCAATAAAAATTCCCTAAGTGAATTCTTCGAACCTTGTCCTCACACCATTTCTAATTCAGTCCTTGGTGAGAAAGAGTGGACTAAATAAAACTCCACAGGGTGATCTTAAAATATCTTACTTGAAAGCAAAGAATGAATATGGGGTCTTATTTCTTGAAATTTGACCTCATAAATCTCAGTTCATCAACATTTTAGAGTGGACATGAAGAAGAATATGTTCACATTATTGTCAGGACTGCAGACATAATGCCTCCAACTCTTACTAACGTAAGAAAAAAATACAGGTTGCTCTTGATAAGCAATAAAATAAACAAACAGATTTTTCAAATAACCTAACTTTACCAAGGTGATAAAACCATCTGCACAGCAACACAGAGGAACAACTTTTATTTAGTTGGTTGTACAAACAACAAAGTACATTCCCCTTCCTAACATACATTTCTCTTTATGTTATTAAAATATCCAACAATCTTTTTAGTTTGTTTAAAATGAGCAGAGAAAAATTAAATAAAAGAACTTCAAGATGTTTGGAGTCAGAGATGAACTTTTTTTTTGTCACAACCGAAAGAACTGAAGCAGAAATATAACAACAACAACAACAATGTGTTAAGCTAAGTTTTGGTCCATTATTGATCCCTCTGCATATTCATATCTTCATCCTGGTACTGTCTACTAACTGATTGGCCTTTTTTTAATCCTTCTAACCTGTGCAAGGTACAAACAATCACATGCCATATGAGCCCAATCAAATATAAAAAATTCCTATAATCAATAACTGCTGCATTACCAACATAACTTTAAACAACACAACGTTCAGAAAGGCAAAACTATATTTTGGCATCTAACGTGTGATTCATACAAAGTTTAACAACTGGCTTTGCTAACATAAAGTTCAGGCACCTCCAGGGCACCACACAGCTGATGATAAAAGAGAATTAAAGAAAAAGATAATATTGCAGTTGGCAGGTTATAACAAAAAACGTTGGAGAAACTATAAAAAACCCTGCAGTCTTCTGAAGCAGCATGAAAAATTTATATGTCTTTTTTCCAGAGGCCTCTGCGGTGGTTAATAGCCTGAATGATCCTGAGGTACATGGTCTCCTCCGCTGGATACCTCTGGTAGAGTGGCAGTAGCAGCTTTTTGTGGCAGGTGAGAGACTGCGGCAGATGGGTCTCTTTAGAATGGGGAGGAAGAGCAACTTTCATCTTGACCCGCTCAATACCGTAAAACGGTACACGCTCACTGCCAGTGAGAAATACTGGAGGTATAAACAAAAAGACAAAATTTTAAGCGGGATCATTCTAGTTTGAAGTGACAGTGACAAAACCAACATGCCCATCTTCTCTCAGTTAAAGATTTGTTTTTGTTGCCGTCATTCTTTTATTTAAACACACACCAAATCTGTTTTCCATGTATTCTCTTCATTACTCCCACTGTGTCCTGATATTTCTGTGTGTGTCTTTTTCTATACCCTCGCACTATCTTGTCTTTCTGATTGGTTGAGAGGCGCTATGCGTGAAAAAGTAATTGGTTGGTGGTCCTCCAGGCTGTGAATGTGGCCTTGGCAAATGCCAAAGACGTCAGACCAGTTAAACAGAACTGCAAGCAGCCCTAATTATCAAATCAGAGACATCTGTATAATCAGCCTGGGTCAGGATCAGAAGGCAATGTGGCCTGGACTTGGACAGAAGTTCTTCATTATAAACCAAGAAGTAGTTCAATAAATGTTGTGTGTACCACATCTTGCACTAATTGGTTTTAAACAAGGATATGTGAAACAAAAACTTGGAAAACAGGTCAGAGTCACAAACTGGGGGCAGAGAGAGATTTACATTTACAAGCAGGCTCTGCCTCAAGGACATTAGCTTCTTTGCAATGGGTAAGAAAACTAACCACTGGGCAACCAACATGTTTGACACTTACAGAGGAATTTCTTCTTCTCCTCATCTGTCAGTTTCTCAAACACCTCCCAGAAGATGATGATGTTTGGATGCTCAGCATGATAGTCTCCTTCATACACTGTGGTCTGTTTAAAAAAAGACAAATAAATATGAGCAGACATGTAAAGAAGGATTGAAGACTACAGACTTAAACCCAGAGACTGCAACAAATACACAGTGGTGTGCAACAAATAAGTTAAACTGTTTATGCACTGAATGGAAGTGAAGCAATTTCTGCTTCACTTCCATTAATTACTTTGAGATGCTTTCACATCCACAGTGTGATGGTTTTCTTAAAATTCAGAAAATAAAATGGCACCTTGTTTCTTTCTTCTTTGATTTGTTTCATATTCATACTGCAGTATCCTAAGGCAGGCCAAAGCACTCACAAAGAAATGAACGTTCTCATGTCATTACATCAGAACACGGTTGTCCTTTACAGGAGTACAAATGCCCTGTGGTCATACTTTGCAGCTGGGACACTAGTTAGCGAGGTAGCAAAAAATGATTTTGGTCATTGATCAGGGAGGTCTGATGCTTCACAAGCCTTTTGGCATATGAGCTCATTGTCTAATACAATTACAAAGTACAACCTGACAAATTCCATGAAAGAACAGGAGTAGCTTTTAATGCTTTGTCGCCACCTACGATCATGGATGTTACCAGCTCACATGGCAACCCTTAACAAAATTACACCTGACATTGTTGACAGAATATCTTCTTGATATTTAAATGGAAATGAAGAGACCAGCTTTGTTAACATGGAGGTTAAAGGAGTGAATATAACTTTTCTTTATTCAGTGATCTGAACAAAATTCATTTTTTGTGTACAAAATGTACTAGAGCTGAAACGATTCCTCGAATATTCGCGAGTACTCCATTACAAAGTATCCTCGAATTAAATTTTGTGCCTCGAAGCCTCGTTTAATATATAATTATACATATAAAATATATATCTAGACTACTATACAGTGCATGGTGTTTGACACGGACGGTCATTTCTGTGGCACAACGCGCCTGCTACCTCCGCTGCTGCGTGGCTTGTACAATCATGAAGGAAGAGAAAAGAGAGGGACAGAAAGGAGAGAGTCTGCAGAAGAAATGGCAGAGAGTGTCCCAAGTGTGTGGTCACTACAAGAAGGGACGAAAAGAAAACACAGTGCAGTGTGTCTGATGTCAAACTGAGTGAGCTTAGCACGAAGCTTAGCACGATAGCACGTTGTTAGGGCTGCAACTATTACTGTTACAGCATTTTAAATATGCTCATCACAGACATGTGTCCTCTTTCCATGGTGGAGGACACAGGATTTAAGAACATGATCAAGGATTTCAATCCAAACTACACAATGCCCTCCAGAACACACTTCACAAATATAATTGCAGAATTACATTAGTGCTTTGTAAATCAGCATTGTATTGGCTTTGTTTTAAGCCAGTACTGGTTTAAACTTTGAAAGTTGTTACAATAAAAACCCTTTTCTGAGGAATAAACGGCATTTGGTTGCTCATTTTGAAAGCCCTAACATGTTGCATTGTATACAATTGATTTATTTATTTAAAAACAAAAAAGTATATCTTGTTAGAGTACTCGAGTCCACGAAGAGATAATTGACAGAGTACTCGATTCCAAAAATACTCGATAGTTGCAGCTCTAAAATGTACTTTGAATACCTTTTTTCTGAAGTGGGCAGAGTTCTGTGTGCTAACACGACCAATACACTTGTATAAAATTCTTACCTATGCTTCGTCATTATCACAGGTGCAAACACAGTCATCGGCCACTGCATGCAACTTGGCACTCTTAAAGATTTTTCTAAAAATGTTCTTTATTCTAACTGCCGCTACACAGTCCAAAACTTACTGGGGTACAGAGCAGCATGGTCAAAGCTGCAGCAACAGTTTTAACAGCTTTGCTTCCTCACCAGATCATAACAATACATTAAACACTGTGAACTGAGTAGAGTTAGTGTTGTGGACTGTGTCTGTTTTATTAGTGTTGTTTATTTTCTGGTCTAAAAGGAGATCATGTGTGTTACGGTCAATGTCAACATCTACAATTGTAACTCCCCGAAAGACTTCAGAGTGCTGGTTCTTCTCTTCTAGGCGTACCTGCTTGAACACCTCCCAGTCGTAGTTTTCTTGGCCAACCATCACAGCCTGTAGTTCCTCCGGCTGGAAGAAGTTCATCACATCATACTTGCACACCTTGAAGAACCCCCTTTTGAATTCCTCAAACACTCCCTCCACTGATTTGTTGAAGGCATGATCAACATAGGCATTCACAAACTTTGTCCTAAATGAAAAAAAAATTTCACGCAGGAATTAAAGTGCTGCAATTTCCTTTAGAACTGCTGCATTTATTTTTGGTTTTAGTAAATTCTCTTTCAATGCAAATAATCAGCACAGAGCACCTTTAATCTTGAACATAATAAAACTATAGATTCCTTCTCTGCATAAACATACTTGTTTGATGCTGTGACAGGTTTTCCAGGTTCTGTCGGATCAAGCTCCACTTGCGCCCCATCCCAGGTCACCTGTGACGAATAAAAGTTGTATTCAGATTTCAGTGCTGTATGAAAAAATATCAGCGGGACTAATGCCTATTGTCCACTTCCAGTAAAGTGAGCAACACAGAAGGCTGGAGGGAAAAAAAGTCTGTCAACTAGCATTTAACAATTTGTGGAGCTACACGGTCTCCTGTCTTAAACACCTTTAAATAATAGCAAAATCAGTATTATTAAAATATTCTGCAATTCAGACACAGTAAGTGTTTGGACTGGACAGAAGCTATAAAAACATACCTGCAAGGTGAAATGACAATTATCTTTCAATTACATAGATCACAGGCCAATCAGATGTTGAATCGGCGGGTGCTACTGCAACTATATAGAGTACAAAACCTGTGCCTATTTGTGAAACAGACACTTGAGAGCACAAGTCATGAGTGAAGCAAAAAAAATATTCCCAGTTGAGAAATGCTCGCAGTGCTGCATCCTGTTCATGAGCAGAAGAAGTAATATTGTCCTGCTCTTATCAAACTGCTGCTAAAGCAGGTAGCATCTATGCTAATAGCTGTTCAAGCAGCCATTGTTTTACGGGGTCGCAGTTGGTTCCTGCTGTTCTTACAACTCCGGCCACTTTATCTTCAAAGGACACTGGTAGGGCATTGCTAGCAGCCAGAGCTCATTTGCTCAATGGATCTTTCTGATTACAGTCATTTAATTAGGCGGATCCAGCTGCACTGCAGGGTTTAAGAAGTGTGATCGAGAGGAGGGACTTCTGCTTGTCACGCCCGCCTTAAAAAAACCCTCACTTTAGGGGACTACTGTAAGATGTGTGCTGGCCATCTCGGGTCTGCAAAATTATTGACAAGCAGAAGTCACAGAGCTGTCCAGAAAGTATTAGGCCACTATTTTCTGTCCTCTGGTCTTGAATCACTGAGTCAAACCTACTTTGAAGGTGAACTCCAGACTGTCCACTTTATCAGGACTGTAGTCCTCCAGCATGCATCGCAAAGACCTGCATAAACAAAACAACACTCAGAACAGCAAACACAACATATTCAAGATGATGGCACAAACAGATAAGAACGATGGATGATTGTGAAAATTACAGCTGAAAACAATCTGGATTAAAACCCAAAACTGATCTGTGTTTGATTTGTGAAACTTACTCTCCTATCACAGGGTCAAACTCCTTCATGTCATCCAGCGATGGTTTGACGCCAAGCAGCTTCTTGTAGACCACCAGAGGGAAAGGCGGGTGGATTATGGTGTGGTGGTGAAGAGTAAGGCTGCACAGGACACCAAAGAGGAAATACTTCTTCTTTTCCACTTTTGGCTGTTTCATTAAAGATAAAAATGTGGTCGGTATTTTTTATAAATGTACAAATTTTCAAAGGATGAAAACAGATGGAGTATGGTCAAGACCTGAATGTTTTTTTACACCTACATATTGGTTGCTTTATTCTGTTTCAGCTGAAAAATCAACATGAATTTCCATATTTCCATTGTGTATTTTTAAGTTACACAGCAGTATTTTGAAAAGAGCAGTCACACCACCACAGTTCTGAGGCACACGAAAGAACAGAGCTGGCCTTTTGTCATTACGTCACAACCAGTGTTGGTTTGCTTGACTATGTAGCACTGTGCATTATGGGTAGAAAGCCAGCAGGCTACCACAGAATGATAATAGACCTGCATAACAAAACAACACTCAGAACAGCAAACACAACATATTCAAGATGATGGCACAAACAGATAAGAACGATGGATGATTGTGAAAATTACAGCTGAAAACAATCTGGATTAAAACCCAAAACTGATCTGTGTTTGATTTGTGACACTTACTCTCCTATCACAGGGTCAAACTCCTTCATGTCATCCAGGTAGACCACCAGAGGGAAAGGCGGGTGGATTATGGTGTGGTGGTGAAGAGTAAGGCTGCACAGGACACCAAAGAGGAAATACTTCTTCTTTTCCACTTTTGGCTGTTTCATTAAAGATAAAAATGTGGTCGGTATTTTTTATAAATGTACAAATTTTCAAAGGATGAAAACAGATGGAGTATGGTCAAGACCTGAATGTTTTTTTACACCTACATATTGGTTGCTTTATTCTGTTTCAGCTGAAAAATCAACATGAATTTCCATATTTCCATTGTGTATTTTTAAGTTACACAGCAGAATTTTGAAAAGAGCAGTCACACCACCACAGTTCTGAGGCACACGAAAGAACAGAGCTGGCCTTTTGTCATTACGTCACAACCAGTGTTGGTTCGCTTGACTATGTAGCACTGTGCATTATGGGTAGAAAGCCAGCAGGCTACCCACAGAATGATAATATTAAAAAAAAAAATAACAGCAGAGATTGAATATCCTTTATGTACAAATGAGCATATTCATCAATGTTGGACACGCCTTGCAGTACAGGTGTAAAACAGGAGCTGTTAACACTCCCCTGTGTGACTGTGGACCAACGAGGACACCAGACAGCTTGTTTAAAGCAGCACAGGTATCAGTGTCAGTGATGCCAAAAAGTGAAGAGCAGCTTTAAAAGGATGGATTATCTTGTGTGAAAGAGCTGAACTAAGCAGTTGACTTGCTGAGTCCTGTGATGATCTGCTGTGGAGATAGTGAACCTGGTGGATATGTGCAACCAGTCAGACAGTGAAATCCATACCTTGTCGTTTTTATTCTCAAATTAAAAATTATTCACTGACTTTATGTTTATTTCAACAATGCTTTAGATATACTGAGTAGCAACAGGACCAATGCCTGAGAGAATTGAACATGTTTACCTCTTTTGTTAATTAGTCTTACCTTAGAGGGGAACCAGATCAGAGTCTTGGTGTCATTGTATATGAACATTTCAGACTCTGGTTGAATCAGCTCATCGAACACATACAGGAAGAGGTCGCTCTTGTTGACATTCATCACCTTCCGGTCATCCTTTAACTGCACCTATAGAAAATGAAATGTTGTACTGCTCAGCTCATTGCACTTGCAGGACATTAGATACAGTATAAAGTTCTCTCTTCTCCACAAGAAAGCCACAGTCTGTAGAGTCAGTGACGAAGAAAAGACGCTAATGGAAAAATACTGCGGATTTAAAGGCTATTTTCTCCCCCTACCAGAACTCAAATCAAAAAGTAATACCACAGTTCAAGAGTACGCTACATATACATTTTTTGAAGTGCATAAACCGTTCGGAAATTTAAAGTTTATGCGGACCTAAGCCAGCTCACGTCTGTGTCCTTCCGCTAAACCCCACTGTCGGAAATAAACAGTGGGGCGAATGTTTGACCTGGAAATATGTGACACGGACGGCAGTATTATTCAAAGGGACTTTCTTTTCCTGGAGTTTTGTGGACATTCTTCAATTTCTCGAAGATAAACTGGAAAAACGTCCCAAACCTGAAGGACCTAATGACAGTTTCTGCTCAAAGTAAGTAATAATGATATGTCAGAGACAAATAAGCAGAGTAGAGGAGGCTGTTTGTTTATCATAACAGTGCAGACTACAAGTGAGTGTGTGTGTCTCTCACACATGCACACACATGCAACGATTTCCGTGAAGCTGAGTTCTAGATGATGCATATCTGTTTCTGCATCAAGGGAAGCATCACAAAAACCCATCTCAGAAATATTTGTCTGATAATGTGCTTTGAATTATTCTAAAAAAGGTGTTCGAAGCCGCTAGCTCTCCGGTAGCTAACTACGGCGGAGGGATTTAGCGGAAGGATACAGACGTGAGCTGGCTTAGGTCCGGATAAACTTTAAATTTCCGAACGGTTTATGCACTTCAAAAAATGTATATGTACATTTTGAACTGTGGTATGTCTTTTTGATTTGAGTTCTGGTAGGCGGAGAAAATAGCCTTTAAATCCGCACGGCATTTTTCCATTAGCGTCTTTTCTTTGTCACTGACTCTTACAGACTGTGGCTTTCTGGTGGAGAAGAGAGAACTTTCTACTTTATCTAATGTCCTTAGTGACCATATGGAGCTCATACAACCCCACTTCAAAAATACTGAACTATCCCTTTAAGTGTTCGTGGGAGTGGAGACTGAGACTGAGGTTCTGATGGGATATACTTGTTCATTTTTAAAACCCTGAAAGTTCATAATGTTTGACCTTATTGATACTGCCATTGGGTCTTGTAGGTCCTGTGAACAAGCAAACAACTACTGCACAGACTTTCATCTGATTTTAAGAATTGTTGCATCCTTAAATTCAACAAAGTCATAGTTACAAATCACATTTCTAATCACAATTTTATTTGAAACCTTATTAAAAACATATTTTAGATTAAGAGTGAACAATAATAATGTTTAAATAAACCTGCTTCTTAAGTACTTATGTTGCTTAAATCCTGTGGTGTTACTGTAATATTTGAAACTTTTGCCTGCATGTTATACGATTACAATACTCTAGCCTTTTATTATGACATTAAAGAACTAATGTCCGGCAATCAAATGTCTTTGTTGTTTACAGAGGCATGAAGAGCCAAGGAACATAATACCTTTCACCAGACTCATTTCACAGAGCGCAATACTCAGCCTCTTTAAAGAAAACAGTCCTAAAAATGTTTCATTTCCACTACTACATGTTTCTACGACTCTGCCAAACCATCACCCCAGGACAGAAGTTTAATGCTATCCTGTGGCAGTGGCTCACGTTTCCATCCATCATTCTGTTCTACTGCTGTGACAAAACAGCAATGAGGCTGGAAGTGGGTCTATAAAGAGGAAAAGCTCTTTTTGGTGGCTTACCAAAAGCTCCCTCCGGAGGGTTGAGCGGTCAGCTGCATCAAGGTGTCTGAAGGTGTCCTCCACTAGATGAGTGCGTCTCAGAGTGAGCTGGAAGAGAAGGCCTGCTTCGAGTTCCTTTGAAGTCTACGCAACTTTCCTTTATCTGGAGGATTCTGCAAAACCAGTTCATGAACTACTTGTTGTCCTCTCTGTAATAAAAAGGAATATTTTAATCTAAAAAGTGACGCACATAATTATCCACCACATAGTAAAACATTATTAATCAAGATTAGTGCTACAGAATTAATTAATACATGCAGCAAAACTGTTACAAAAATCTTTATTCAGGACTTTATGTACCGTCATGGTGTCAGCACAGACGTTAAAGACTGCAACCTTATGAAACAGAGTGAAAACAAACGGGTAGCGACAGAAAATAACTGGAGTGTCTTCATCATCCTTAAAGACAAAATCAAACAATTTATTAATATCACACAGCAATATTCCAAAAACATGACATTTAAGAGCAATCCCCTAAAACTATGCAACATTATTCATAGTTTTATGCAGCTATTTACCTCGGAACTAGAAAACTGGAGCCAAAGATTGACGTCATTAATTGGATCGACATTACCATCAATTTCCTGAATGTAAAAGGTGCTCAATGGGACTCTGTAAGAGTTTCCTGCTTTGTTTGCCTGAGAAAAAAACAAGACAGTTACAAGATATCGGAAAGATTATATTCTAAATGTCCTATACACAGGTTTTTGTTTGTTCTGTTTTCATTTGTCACCAATTATAATAAAGCTGAATCTTAATCATACACAAAGCTCACTTTGTACAGCAGCTTGAGGGCCTCCAGCAGGGTTCTGACTTCTTGGTTGTAGAGCCCAAAGAGTCCCTTTTTTAGCATGAAGGCCACAGCGTCTCTGAACACCAGGATGTGTCTGGTAAGTAAGACTGGTGTAAGTGAAGACCACCAGCTCTCTGCAAAAAAACAAAGCTCATTCAAAATCATGGAACATAGCATAGTTCCTGCCCAATATTGGAATTGGGTTTTGGTCCACCCAAGCAAAAGAAATGGCCAGGGTTTCATCTAAGTTTAATATGACTAATACTTTGAGTTTCTTTTTTGAGCAGCACAGATTTACAACAATCAACTACAGGAGTAATAAAGGCCCAACTATTCTTTACTTTACCAGAGCGACCCATGCTGCCGATCCACCCAAAAAAATCCTTTACTCAGCAAAGGGTTCAAGGAAATATACGAAGGAATGAGCAGAGAGAAAAACACAGCAGGAGAACCAGGTAGACACAGATGCAGAGCACCTCTAAAGCAGGAAATAAAATTAGAGTTTTTAACAGAGAGAAACTACTAAATAAAAAAACATGTACAAGCCTGATAGCGCATGCAAAGCTGATCTACTAATCGGGTGCACAGAGGATTACGTCTGTCAGATGAGGAAAACAGCATTCACAATCCATTTAGTGAGTTTGCCTTCATGTATACGCAGAATAAATGCAGATTATTCCAATGTGCAAAATACCAGGAGGAGGAGAAGAAAGCGCGATCATTTAGCACATGCAAAGAGATTTATCAGACTCTACACTGATCAAGCTGTTGTGTTGTTGCGCTTATTTAGCATGTTTGAGAGGCAGGTGCAAACTGGCACAGCGTTAAGCACAGATTGCTGTGGTCAATGTTGCAAGAAGGAGGCATAGGTGTCATGACAGATGACGGAGAGAGAATCTTCTGTGAATGTGTCAGAATATTTGGAAATGGATGCATAGTTGTCTCTCCTGTCAGACCCCCACCTGTTTCAGAGATTTATTATGGAAAAGTTTTTCCTTTCTACTTCTGTGGATATCTTTGCATCTTCTTTTTATTTCATCAGCTCATCATATGGTTTTGCTTACGGCATTCACCTTTTCACAAATGGCCCAAATCGTGTTTCATCTGACAATGCTGGGATGTCTGCTGGAACTCAACAGTGTGTTTATATGCCTCCTCTACCAAGACCGTTAACTCCATGGCTTCAAACTTCATTATTTGTTGACAACCAACTTGCTCTCCCCAACTCTCCATGGTGACAGCCAGTGGTACACACAAAATTATCTTTTAAATAGGGTGGTCTACACCACTTTTGTATGTTATCTATTGCACACGCAGTCATAGTAGATCACCCGCAATGTGCCAACTAATAGTACATGCAATTTTTTTGTTTGCACACACAATTAAGCACTAGTTCTTTGGAATCTTAACAGATCAGGCCAAGTGTGCGCAAGACTGAAAAATAGAGTTTTTAACTGAGAATAGAACTTGCCTTGCAGCTGGACCTTTACATTTTTTAGTTATATAAACTTTTATTCATCCTAAAAATGTAAATCTTCATTTTTTTCGAGCCATGTTCAATGTTTAGTGTCTTTAACTTTGAGCTAATGCATAATTCATCGTCTCAAAAATGTTACAAAAATAACTGTAGTACTCACTTAGTGTGTCCCGGTTCTTCTCACTCAAGTCTGCGATGAAGACAGATAATGGCACAACAGTACTAATGACCTGAGAGTCCTCACGAAGAAGAGGGCATGTCAGCAGAAGCAAAATGATCTCCATGGACTTCATGTCTCTTTTTGAAGCCATAAGCCAGTCGAGCAGGACGTTTTGGGAATCCTGTTAAAAAAAGAGGTTCAGGATAAAAACAGACCATATTTGTGCTGTTTTACAAAGCGATGAGTTAGATTGCTGTCCTATCTTTCAAAAAACTTAGTTGTGCAAGTCATAGCTATTTACATCTTTTGCATATTAACCCATTAAGTCCTGTCTGAAAAAAGCAACAAAATTTGTGTCATGGTTCAGCGTGATGTTTTATTTAGTATAATTTTCCTTGGGTTTCCTGATTAGACATCTTTGTCTTTCATGTCCCTCCGTTTTATGTGGTGTTTCCTGTCCTCCCCTCTGGATCCTTGGTTGTGATTCCCTCCACCTTTGTGATTGTCCCACATGTGTTTGATTATTCCCTAGTGTATTTAGTCTCTGTTCTCTCTCTTGTTTTTGTCAGCTCATTTGTCTTCCATGTCACACTCCCTGTGTAGGTCTCCAGTGTTTCCATGTTTGTAGTTTTAGTTGAAGTTTTTTGTAGTGACTTTGATTTGTCTGTTTGGGTTTAGCTTCTTGTATTTTCCTCCTTTGTTGATCACCTGTTCTAATTTGATATTTTGTCAGAGATGTTGTTTTATTTTGTTTGTTTTGTTTTGTTTTGTTCTTATTTTTTGTAAATGATTTACCTTTGGTTATTTGAGTTTTTTTAGTTTAAATTTAAGGAATTTTTTGCTTATCTGCATTCGGGTCCATCTTCTTGTTCATTCTTAGTTTGGTTTCAAACTAACCCTGACAACTTGGCCGTAAGAGTAAATCAACACAACCTTACATCTGAGTACATGTTCCAAGACATATAAACAAAAAGATACCATAAATAATTGTTAATTTTATGAATTAACAGCCTGGAATGTAAGTCAGTACCAACAAAGCTGAAAAAGGGGTTTCATGTGTCAGCTGTATAAATCCCTCATTAATCACACTGAGAGCTGCATAGTTTCCACCTTGAGTACTAAAATAGCAGAGTGGTGGTGTATGTTGAAAATCCTAAACTACAAATATGGTCTGCATATTAAACCATGCCTTTGTGTTTCAAGGGTCATACAGTATGTTTAAAATATCACTATTCAAATGGTCTTAATGTGACAATGTTTTTATTGATTTGATTAAACGAAGAATCATACCCTGTAACTTCGAATAAATTGCTTTTGAAATAGTTTTAAAAAGCATTTTTCTTCTACATGTCAAGTAGTCAAAATAGAAATGGAAAAGTGAACTCAAAGAAAAGTTTGCAGATTCCCCTCAATGGCCCAAAGGGACTTGGGAGTTGATGTGCAATTTCAATTAAAAATAAGAGAAAAACAAACCATGATCAGTACTGTTTTTTTTATCCATGGTACAGCCATCATCCGATCAAAAGCCTCTCTTGCTGCTTCGAGGTCCACTGTCAAGGCTCCTGCTCTCCTCGTGCACCTATTAAAACAAAGCACATCATCAGAACAAAGTTCAAAAAAATATTTAGAGAAATCCACAACTTTTAAAACTTTAAGCATTCTTCTAAAATCTTTTCTTTAAACTGAGTTTGACACCATACATCAGAAGTAGCTGCTAACATTGGATAAAATGACTTACTTGTCCATCGTGAAGCCTGCAACAAGACTGGAACTGGTGAAAAACAACGAACATATTTCTCTGTGGGAACAAGAAAGAAAGATGTTCAGCGGGGACAGTGCAGTGCAATATTTTTAAGTACTGTACGATGAAAAAGACCTCTTTGCCGCCATGATCCCAGATTTTGCTGTCAACCATTGTTGCAGTTTTGTCTCATCAAGGCGTCCAAATATCTGTCCTCTGGTAACACTCTGGGAGACAAGACATTCATTATTTCCAGTGGAAATTAACATTTCAATCCTCCAAAGAGGATACACGAAAATGTAAAGTCAAAAGCAAATCACTTTTAGGCAAAAATGTGTTTATACTCTTTTGAAACAATCAGTCTAGAAATGTTAAAGCACATTACCTGTGGGGGTGATGAAAATGCAAAGTTCCTGTTCCAGCCAGTGGATATTTTCAGATCTGCAAGTCGGATTTTAAGAAGTTTAAACATTTTTGTTGACAATCTAAAAACATTATTCATTTTGTTGATGTCATAGTTTTAATTTACCAAATAAATAAAACTATGACATGAACAAAAAATACTATGCAAGAAACTGCTATTCAAAAACTACTGTATGGATTTTGCTTAAATTTCCAGAAGATGTTGGTGATTGCACAACTTCAAAATGAAAATAAGGGAATCACATTATGATGGTAACTTTATCATGAAACCATTGCTCATCGATGTAACAGCAATATGTGAGCTACCTTGGCAGAAGTTTTTGGCAGGCCACTTATTTCAAGGATATAAGGTGAAGTCTTGAATCATTGTATTACCTTTGGGTGCTGCTGCTTTGTTGTCATTGCTCCATGGAAGTTGTACCAGAGTGGGAGTCAGAGCGTCCTCTGTGGATCCATTCCCAATTTGACCCTTTGCCCCATGGCCAAAAGCCCACAGCTGACCAGAGGAGCCCAACACTAGAGTGTGAAATCTGTAACAAAAGAGTTCAACCTTTAAAGAGATAGTTCAGTATTTTTGAGGTGGGGTTGTATGAGCTCCATATGGCCACTAAGAACATTAGATGCAGTAGAAAGTTCTCTCCTCTCCCTCAGTAAGCCACAGTCTGTAAGAGTCTGTTACACAGAAATAGCCGCAAACAGGTAAGTATCATACCAGGTACAAAGGGTATTTTCTCCACCTACAAGAACTTCAATCAAAAAATAATACCTTAAAATAAACAGTTTAGATATTTCACTCATAATCTTTCTTACCTTCCACATGAAATCTGTGAGGCAGGTCCGTCCAGACCCTCGACCAGTTTAGGAGCCTTCACAATATCAGTGGAGTTGTGACCGAGCTGACCGTGGCTTCCCTCACCAAAAGTGAAAACTTTGCCATCCTAAAATATCACAGCATCAGAAAAACAAGTCTTTGAGCTGAAATTGTAGCATTGCAAAGATAGTCTCCAAATTTAACAATCCCATATTTTACTCCTTCACAACAAGCATAACTTAATTTCAGAGGTCCCTGCAACATACTGATGAGGTCTTTTGTTCAGTATTTCTAGATATTCAGCTGCATCTCCACTAAGCAGTACAGCTCGGTATGGCCTGAGTTTACTGGTGTTTCCACCGTCATATACGAAGAACAGGTCCTCTGATCACTGACCTGTGCCGTCCCACTGTTGGGCACCAGTCTGAAGGGGATGCCGAGTACCACAAACCGACCCTAAAGAGTGAAGTTAAAAATGCTGCCATCTGAAGTTTTTTTCTTGCCGCCATGATGGAGGGATTCATGATTGGCTTTATGGATGTTGATTATGTATCTATGCATATATGTGTATCCATAAAATGAAGAGTTTTATAATCTATAGTGTCTTGAGACAACACCTGTTATGAATTGGCGCTATACAAATTAAGATTGAGATTAAGATTTCTACGGCTGTGCTCCAATGTTTACTGTGGCTTCACAGACATGCCTTGACATGTTCCTGCTGCTTTAGTCCCCTGTGGTCTGGACATATTTTTGCATTTACATGATATGTGACCTTTAAATCAAACAATATTTAACAGTGAAGTATCTTAGTAAAGTAGGACCTTTGTTAAGACAGCAGAGTGTGCCTCTCCACAGGTTATGGAGGAGATGTCCAGAGGTCTGAGGGCAGGAACCAAACAGATGTTGAAGCGACCTGTGACAAATTACAGAAATGAAATGATTTAATAAGGAGACATTATCCTCTTGTGACTGCTGTTTCACATTGAAAACTAACAAATGGGGAGTGAAACCAACAATTATTAATGTTCACTGTTTTGAAAAAAATGTCACTTTCTAACTGTGTAAAAGTGATTATGTGTTTCAGTGCTTTTATACCTTTCTCATCCACCCTGTCCAGCCCCAGCTGGCCCGATCTGTTAGCCCCACAGCAGTACACAAGGCCGGGCAGGGTGAGGAAGAAGGAGTGGGTCGCTCCGGCTGAAATCTTGGTCACTGCTACGCCTGTCAGAGCTGTCACAAGGACGGGTGTGTACTGCACCAACATGTCCTTCCCCAGACCCAGCTGACCATGGGTGTTACGACCCCACGTGAAAACATCTCCTCCTGGGTTTGGGAACAGCAGGGGGAAAAAAATCATATTCTTTAGTGTAGATCGGATATATTGAATTCCAACAGCATTGCGCATTTTGTTCTTAAATATTCAACATTAGAAATTTGTTTTTGAAATTTGTGAATTTGTTTTTTATCAAAATAACACATAATTCAAAGGAATCATGTGTTAAACTGCATTTCCAATTACTACAGCCCCCATCAAAATAAGAAATAATCCTCTTATACACAAAATCACAGAAAGATGCTTTATAGCCTCTGTTTTGATCATTTTCATGTTCAAAATGTGGGCACTGGTTACGAATTAATATTACAACATGTTAATCCCACTTGTCGATGAGGCTATGCCCCCATTAAGATGGGTATTTTAAGACATTGAGGTATCGATCCTCCATGGTCAAAAATAATCCTGTCCACACAGGTTCAGTTTTTACAGACATCTTTGTTCAGACCAAATGCATAGACACACTGTTAAACGCTGTCTATAACCTTGTTGGAATGTTCATGTTATGCATGGTCTTTCAAGTTCTATGCTAAAGCATTTTCATTTCAATATCCATTTCAACCAATATGTCTGACTGGTTTATAAACCATACAATATGCATTATGGGATGGGCTAATGGTTGCTAAATCGATTTCTTATCTGCAGTTGTTTTTGAATGATTGTTCAATATGGGCAGACTGTAAAAACTGAATTCCCCTTTGGGGTGGAAAAAATTAATCTAAGTCAGAATCTCGTCATATCAAAAAAAGAGTGTTCATCAAGAGCCAGCAGTATTTATTCACAGGGATGTAATCAGCATGGCATTGGTCTTACCTTTAGTCAGTGCCATAGAGTGAACATTTCCACAGGCAACTTGCACCACTGGAACTGGAATTGGTATGGGCACCTTACTGAATGTTCGATTGGAAGCATATTCATAGATCAGTGTAAAAACACAAACAAACATATAATATAAAATAAATACAAAAAATAAGTTGAAAGTAACAGAATACAAGCCTGCATAGACAACAGTGAATTAGTGAGGAGTTAAAAAGGGGAATGAATGTCACGGGTAAAAGAAATGCAGTAATGAATATTCTTATTTATCCATCCCTTAAAAAAGCTTCTTGCCTTGCCCTGTGATTGGCATCCTCATATTCTGATATCATGCCAAGTTGAGCGTCGTCTTCTGCTCCCCAGGCGACCACATTTCCAGACGCACACAAGGCCAGACTGTGATCACGACCGCAGGCAATAGACACCACCTTACCCAGAGACTCCACACGACCTTCAACAGCAGGACAAAGAAACAGAAATGACAAATCTGATACCTGCTGGACTGTAAAGTAGGAGTTTAAACCCAAAGCTATGCTAACCATCAGCCTGAACTGTCTTCAAATTAGGCATTAAAACTTGTACACCAGTCTTAAATGAACGGTGATAGCTGTGAAAAATAACCAAACTCCTCATAAAAGTTTTGAAATGTTTATGGACTGATGATATTGATTCATTGAGGGATTTGTTCTCTTCTCAGTTGGGATTGGTTGTCGACCCACATCCCTAATTCAGTTTGGTATCATTTTAAACTAAAACTGAACCAGTTCGTAAAGGGAAATTTTGTAGTCATGTGTGCTTACTGTTTTACTTGCTGTTTTATACTGCTGCATAATAATAATAATAATAATAATAATAATAATAATAATAATAATAATAATAATAATAATAAATCTTCATTTGTATAGTACTTTTAAAAACTCTAGTTTACAAAATATGTTTACATCCAGACATGAAACTTCAGACAGCAAAGCACAAGAGTTAAAGCACAAAAGGAACTCATCAAATAAAAAATAACAAAAATAATCAGAGGACCCTTACACACATAAACAAATGACAGAATAATTCTGGGCACAAGAACCAAATCTGGAGAGGATTTCATCTTTGACCAACAGTGCACATGAAAGTAAAACATTCCAATGGAAGTGAGGAAAACCAAACACTCAAAAGGCACAAACAACCCAGGCCCAGGCACCCAACACAGTCCAAAGAAATACAAAAGGGCCTGAACCCATAGGTGCCAGAATCAGGCTAGAAATATGAATACTGTAGTGTGCATCAACGTCCTGTAAGGTTCAGGTTCATTTTATTTGTACCCATGGGTACAAAAAGACATCCATCATGACAGAAATTACAAAGATGTAACACAGAACATTTTAAATATTCTAAACCCAATTAAAACTAATAAAATACCTTATAGTTGTGCTCATGTTGTTTTTCTTATTCTGTTGTGCTGCACTTAGATTGTGTTTGACATGTTCTTTTTTTACAAATGTGCTTAAAGGAGACATATCCTGCTGATGCATGATTTAATACTTACATATAATAAATTTGAAAACAAGACCTTACACCCCCTTTATTTTCAAAAAATTAGATGTTGTATTTTTTCTGATATCCTAGAACGAGATTTGATGCCTCTGAAAATAGGTCATTGCGAGATGCCCGTGAGATTTCAAACGTCATGACGACACGAGGTACCTTTCTTTTTATTGGAGTAATTTGATAAAACACTTCCTCCTCTGTGATGGCCGTTAGCCACAAAACCGTCACAGAGGAACACATCCACCAGCAGGGGTATATAGGTCCCTAGCTCACACTCACTCATTACCAGCTCTGGCCTGTAGGGGGACTCAATACGCGGTCGCTGCTTTGAGCCTGCCGGAAAATACAGTAGAAGAAGGACAGGCTGGCTCAACCCCCGATAGACCTGACCAATCAGAGCACAAAGGGCTGTGACGTTGCGAGGTAACTGTAGGTCATCTTGAGGTCCGAGCGTTTCAACGAGACCTGGTTGATGGCCTAAAATGAGGATTTTAAGAACGCTATTGTGGGGCAATGAAGGAACTAAATGACTTGTACTGAGGGCAGAAATGCTTTACAGGCATCCTAGTCTGGCATAGTGAAAAGGAGAAACAAGCATGATATGTCTCCTTTAAGAATTAAATTTTGAGTTGACTTTAGTACATTTACTGAGTGCTATTTTGACTCAAAATTTTCTTGAAAGCAGCTGTTCTTATGTTTGAGTAAATGTGACCAGAGGTGTGTTTTTGTCCTGGCCACTGCTCGGTATTCTCATTTGCATATGAGTTTACTCTATTCCTTCATTGCTTTGCTGTGAGTGTGTTGCTTGGGTTGATTTCAATAAGTTTCACTAATTTACAATCTGTTTATCTGGGTTTTGTTTAGTGGTTTATTATATTGTGTATATTTTAACACTACTTTTGTACTATAACCTGCCTCTGCCTAGTTAGATCAGTGCAATTGTTCTAGTTTCAAGTGAGTAAACTGGTTGTAAATCATGGAGGTGAAATTCACTTGAGTGGCGTTGTCAGCAGAAATACTTACCTTAAGCCTACCTCACCTCACGTATCAGTATGTGCACTCTTTCCATCCCTACTGAACAAAACAATAAATAATCATAACTCAGTGCAATATCCTACTCCTCCCCAGGAGCTGAACAGTTCGCTTTCCCTTCACGATGAGGGAGAAACGAAACTGAAACTGTCCGCTCTATCAGCCTGCTCAGTGTTTATGATATTGATAAATAAATCACGATCACAGCCTGAAATACATGTTAGGTTTTCTTTCTGACAAAACACAGGGTAGTCTGTCATGTCAGATTAATTACATTTCGGCTAAATACAGCTCTCAGAAAGACTGCATGGTCTCACACTTTGGCATTTTACTAAGAAAAAAAGTAAGTATTTCTGTATAGCTGCGGCATGTGTGTTACTTTACCTAAAGCATTGGCATCCTGACTTTCCTCTCGTCCAAGTTGTCCCTGGGTGTTGCTACCACAGGATAAAACTCCTCCATCCTCAGTGAGGACTAAGGTGTGCTGGTCCCCGCAGGCGATATCCGTGATGACCCCGTGAACGGTCCAGGGAACCGGACTGAGGTCCGACTGAGCCCCGGACTGTCCACTAGAGGTGTCCCCCCAACAGTACAGATGAACCATCCTGACCCGGACTGAGCTGATCCGATGTGACCGTGGCCACCGGCTGTTCGAAACTCGTGAAGTTGGTGATGCCTTCAAGTGATGTCGGAATTTATTGTTCCACTGTCCACATCTCATCTCGGTATTGCAACAGTAAAGTCGGGCTATTTTTATTGATATTTCATTTAACGTATTTGTTTAACATGATAGCGCTGCTGTCATGAATCGCCCAATTTACCAAAGGCCAAAGAATTCACTATCATCAAGATGTAATTGTTTTGTATTTTGGTTTACAAGCTCCACTGAAAGTCAATGTGTAAAAAACGTTTCCTCCGGCTCATCCGATCAGAGCTGATGTTTTCTTGTTTTCAGCTGAACTGATAAGCCCACTACTTTTTACTCTTTGGGTTGTCTATTACCAGCAGAACTGTGAATTTAAAGTTCACTTACTTTTATAATTAGAAGTCCACAAACCTCCCAAGGCATATCCAGCATTGCCCAGGGAGTTGTTGACAATAATTGGGAAAACTGCCACTGTCACACACTGCCAACAAATCCTTGAAAAATTCCTGGAGCCACATCAAGACCAAAAGCACTCCATGATCGTGCCATGACCAATATTTCCAAATCAAAATCCCTGAAAAATTCTTGAGTAATTAGCAAAAATGTTTGAAACTGCCCTGTCTCGCAATGTCATGAAATCTTGTTTTTTTTTATTCCTGGATATCCATTTTGATTAACATCTCAACCTACATGTAGTCACTTCTTCCTCGTGACATGCTTCCTGTTTTATTTTGAAAGTTCACCTGCCTTTCCTTGTTTCTGTAGATTTTACTTCCTGTCTCAAGCTGCCACGCCTGTCCTTCCCAGCTGTGTCTAATCACCCCCAATCACCTCTTGTATTTAAACCTCATGTCTTCACCTGCCAGGGGGTGAAGCCCCTGCATTCCTGTCTCCATATGCAGTTGATTACATTGTGTCTGGGGACATCCTTCAAGTTTATGTGAGACCTGATGATATAAGTGACCCTGAGTTGAGGGAGAATCTCAATAAGGTGATGTGCAATATTCTGAGCTAATTACTACTGTAACAAGCTTTTGCTCTTAGTTTTTGCAATATGGTTTCACTTAAGGTTCTACCAATGTTAGTTGCCATTAGTTAAAAGACTTGCTTTTTTTAGTACCAGGCTGCATTGCAAGTCTACTAAACAAATATTCAAGATGAGACATTTTATATGAGGACTTGCAACATGCTGTCCTTTGGTTAATTTTATGTTGAAATTCAGTATTTGACTACTTTAATGAAAAGAGGTTAAGTGATTACATTGTCATTGAAAAATGATCATAAAATGAACTGCACAATGTTCACTGTATTTTTTGTAAATATAAGGATTAAATGAAGTAATTTGAGAAAACACGATTTTAAAGTTTTGATCTGTAAAATTTAGGTTCTGCATGCAACCACACAGGACGACTTTGATAAAGCAGTGAGCTCCTGTGACTCTTGGCGATTTCATGTTGAGGGTCTCCCACTCGTCATCAACATGGCTAATAGAGAAGTGTTTGTGAAAAATGCTGCTCTCTACCGTGCTGTTCTGCAACAACAGAGCTGTCTTGATCAACTTGTTGATGGCTTGTCCCACTACTGAGTAAGATTTATCTCACACTTCTGTATCACGCTTGCTCATACAATAGCTGTAATACTATTATGAAATTTAGTTAAAGGGCTTAATAATGTAACTCTACGGTCTTTTATACAAAATGGTCACAGTTACATTAGTTTAAATATAATCTACTAAAAATGGCTTTGATTTCAAAACTTACTAACTTCTGGATTTCAGCACAACCACTCATTTTAATGATGTTGTCCAATATGTTGTCCAGGTTTTATCACTTCTGAGAGAACCCTAGTTTGCGTGTACTGCTTGACATGCCAGAAGAGGACAAAGAGCTAGCAGCTGATTTTGTAGCAGGTGTTCTCAAACCAAGCTACTCTGTTCTGGGGAGCAACAGTTCAATCAGGAGAGACCAAAATTGAATGAATTGAAAGTATTTATTGAACGGGTAGATATGAATGAAAATGTGCAAAGTCTCTGGTTAGATCTCTTTTGGCGCTTAGACTCCATCGTGCTGTCTTGGTGTACTTCAGGGGTACTGAGGGCGAATGAGAGATAGGATACCCCCCTGGAGTCTAGACACTGGTGGTGGTAAGGAATACAGAAGATGAGTTGTAGACTTCTGCGGCTGTGACCCTGATGCGATCTCTGGTGCTGCTGAGGTGAAAGAGCCAGTATCCTGAGGAGTTGGACTTGGACACTGGTGAGATGAATGGAGGTGCCTGGGGTGGAGGAGGGTTGCCGAGATCATCAGCACGACGCCACCGCACTGACTGTGAAGGAGCAAAGACATGGTTTAAAAATAAGGCTGCTCCAGAATGATTGGCCAAGCAGTTGTGTGTGGCAGGATCTGGTTGGCTCAGTGATTGAGTGAGATCATGCCCTTCATCAGCTGAGATTTGGATCACCTGAGCAGGTAGGCAGATTGAAGCATGAAAGAGGAGACTGAATGAGCATACAGGTCTTCCTGACTGAACTTTCGCTAAGCTTCAGAAGATCTTTGGAGGAGTTGGTGGTGATAAAATTCAGGGAATTTCTCCAGTGTGTTTAAAGTAAGTAGGAATGTACTTGTGTACAAACAAGCAAACAAGAATACACACAATTAGTCATTGATTCAGGATTGTCAAGCTTTAGTATGTTTCAGTCTCTAAGTCATCAGTGATCTCTTTTGCTTTTAGCAAAGAGCTGAAAGGCACATTAGGAGACAGAACCCTAACCAAGGAAGAGGAAGCATTCCTTCAGATTTTGAGCCCCAGTCCCATCCTGGCATTTGCTACAGGGAGCAGCAAAGTCCCAGCCATTGGTTTTCATCCAACTCCTAAATTAACATTTGTTCATGATGAAAACAAGCATCTTCCCATTGCACACACTTGTGGAAATGAGCTACAGCTTTTTGTGAATGCAAAAGCAGTGGCTGATGATGATGAATTTAACTACTGCTTCCTAGTAGCACTGATGAATGGATCTTTATTCAGCACCATTTAAACAAATGTCAGTTTCATTTAGTTTATGTGTGTAGGTATTACTATTTTTGATGCGTACAACTGGACAAGTGTTGCTTTTTTGCTAGTTAATAGCTACAATTAAAAATTAAAGTGCAGAATTATTTTTTTCAAGTGAAAACTGGAGGCTAGTTCTTAGCTATTTGCTTCTTGCATGTACATGCAGTAAACTACAAGTTACCAGTGATTTAAATAAAACAGTAGTTTCTCCCAGAGCTGCATGCACCCTGCAGCTGTTGTGTTTAGGATGTACTGAGTTCTAATTGTTCAAAAACTGAAGTCCTGTTTGTGTATGCTCATTGTAAAGCATGTTTATTTCTGTGAAGACTGTATCTGGCATTTCTGTATGCTTAGATATTATGTTGTCTGATTCATGTGACATGGAATCATCTTAGTAATAAAAATGACTTCTGTGGTTAGTTAAACTTCTGGTTGTGTTTCTTTTAAAGTGCTTCCAATTATATTTTAAGTAAAAAAAAGACAGTTAAAAAATTACAGTACTATCAGGGTTTCCAAGTGTCCTGGAAAATCTGGAAAATGATTGGCCAATTTAACAGTCATGGAAAATGAGGAATGTCCTGGAAAAGCTTGAATTGTCCTGGAAACTTAATTATCTTCCTTCCACCTTGTTAGTGAACAAAATCAAACAAAGGAAAAGAAGTAAAAGCACTTGGTAACTGATACACAAATAGCCATAAAATATGAGTAAATAAAATAATGCAAGTTAAGGAATAAAACGAAAAAGCTCAAAACAAAAAGAAATAAATGACAAAATAAAATGTTGGCTACTTTAACAGTAAAGCAACATAATATATTTATAAAAGCAAAGTAAAGATTAAAATATAATTATAAACCATAAATCAAGAATAATAAGACACTACATAAAGCCTGACTAAAAAAATAGCTAGCAGACAATTTTCATGCCTGAGATATAGAAATAATACATTTTAAGTTTGATATGATACTGTGGAGCTAGCTAGAGATATTGGCCATAAACCTTTAATCTCGTTGTTCTGAATACTAGATTAATTTGAAAAAAATTGCCCACACTATTATTGTAACTGTAGCTGGTTATGCGACACTGGAAAAGCCCTGGAAAATGACTTTTTTGAAAAGAGTGGGAACCCTGTACTATTTCTTGGTATAATTTTATAGCATACATCTTTATCCATCATAATATTATTGAATGCTACAACACAAGACCCCAAGTTTTTTGTATACTCAACAAACAGTAATGAGAAACTTTTAATCAAGTAAAGTATTCACATAAACATTTAAAAACATTTTTTTTATTTTCTGTATCATGCTTTTGGACTGACAGAAATCTGTAACTCATTATCAATGTGTATTTGCAGCACTTGCAGGAAAGGCCATTATCAAATTGATAACATTTAAATATTTGCAAGATTCAATACTGCCAGAAAAAGTGACTACCTTTACTTGTTGCTGAAGCACAACAAAACACTTTATGAAAGTACAATACACTTTAGGCCAGTGCTATCCAGTTGTCTGTGTAATTAGATTACACATTTAATGGTACAAGTTTATTAAAAATGAACTGCTGTGTTCTCTGAAACAATATTTTGCCACTATTGTTGTCATTTTGAAGAGGGTTGATGACATCATTCAGTTCTTGCAAATCCCTGTCATCCAATGGGGAAAATCCTCTTTGAGAGTTCAGTGAGGAGCGGAAAAGAACCTCTGCTGTGGGCGTTCCGGGTTTTTGAAGAGGAGGCAAATCACTGTCCGGAGAGAAAAGCTGAATTGGTGTTCTGTTTCCTTCAGATGAAATAGAGTGATTGTTAAATCCAGTTTTGAATTCCACCAAAGTGCGATTGATTCTGGGCAGAAAGACATAGTGCAGACAAAATATGTCTGTTGCATTGTCCAAGTCTAGTATACCCAGAGATTCCAGTTCATAAAAAGTAGGGGCATAAACATGGCCGCAGTTTCTGTTCAAATCTCTGTTGAAACGCTCAATCCGCTGGTTGTGTGCAGAACTTCCTGTGAAGACAGAGCCTTCACCCCTGGTTGCATGCATGTCCTCCCAGATCTTTGCATTCTCTCCTCCGTGATCAGTCCTGATGTGTAATGGTCGGCCAAACTGTCCAACAGCTGCAGTAAAGAGGTCGCTCACAGTTTCAGAACGATTATTGTTGGAACAGTGAAGAAACATCACCATCCTGCTGTAGCCATCTATTGCACCATGAATAACCATTTTCCATCTGATCAACTTGTGATTCCCATCTACATGCCAAATGAAATTTGGATGTGGGACAGAATATACACGGCGAGCTACTGTTGTTCTTCTTCTGGCTAGGACACCAACTGGGTCCATCCGTCGCACTGATTCTCTCACCCGTCGTCTCTGAACTGCGATGTTTTTGGAGCGCAGATGCCCCATGAGCATCACTTCCCCAACATCTGGGTGTCCAGTTTTTATTCGTGACACTTCAATATCCAGTTGTTGATCACTGATTAGATCAAATTTTGATGTTGGAATATTGTAGTCTTGCAGTAATTTATAAAAGGTTGGCCTTGAGATTGCAAGAATAGACACTGCTTCAGTAAATGTGGTTTTCAAGGAAAGAACATGTTAAAGTTCCTCTCTGGAAATATCATAAATATCTTCCTTGGTAGGTACCCTAGAACACAACAAATAAATATCACATTGAACATATTTTGATAACAAAGTTGTGTAATTCAAGAGAAATTTACACCAGTACAGATGAGTAATAAGCAGTTTATTATCTTTGTGTAATGATAATTATAGCGGTAGTATTCATTGCTAACTTACAGCTAAGTGCTTTTTACTAAAAAATATGGAAAATCCAAAAGGTAAAGGTAACTCAGAAAAAAGAGCATGAATACCAATAAGAACTTACTGACTGAGAGGTCCCTGGGGTGAAGTCTGGTGCTAGTAAAGATTCGGTGGCAACAGTGCCAGAGCCCTGAAAAGTTTTAGAACATAATTAAAATATGAAACACGTAATAATTATGTTACATGATGTCTGTGTAATGTGCCACCATTATCAAAACTAGGTGAAATTAATGCTGCAAGCAATGAAATATTAATAATATATTTAATAATTAATAATAGATTTATATGTATTTTTTCAGCTTTAATTAAAAAAAAAATACACAAAGAATATATATCAAAAAGAAGTCTTGTGCCATGTGAGGAATATCAGTATCTATGATGCACAGTTGGTTTGACATCAATAAGTTACATGGAGAATAATAGATTTTTGTGTTTTTTAGGGTTCAAAATTATTTAAAAAATACACAAAGTATATATTAAAAAAAGTCTTGTGGCATATGAGGAATATCAGTATCTATGATGCACAGTTGGTTTGACGTGAATAAGTCACATGGTCAGGGAGAATAATAGATTTATATGCATTGCGTTAACAGCAAATGTGGATGTCCAATATCAAACTGACTGCACGTTAAGAGAGGGCGAGGCTAGGTGACAGTATACCGTGCGGTATGATGTCCCTGTGGAGGTGGACGGTGTGGCTGGTCCAGGTGGAATGAGAGAGTTCCTGGCATCCTGTAGTGACAAAAACAAAAACAAAACATTTTCTGTACTGTTTTTTAACGTTTATATGGTTAGCAATAAAAGATGAAGCAGATATGCTAAGCATGAAGGGCACTTTAGCGAGTGGGCTAACTTAGCTTGTCTACAGTAAGTTTGTCATGCTTGAGCTAATGCAAGGCGAGTTGGAAACACTGACCGAGTGCTGTTGCTCTGCAGCAGGCGATGTAGCTGACGCCATGTCAAATTGTCTTATGGCTGCCAGAACAGCCCTCCCTATACTCTCAGCCATAGCTGTCTCCCTCGACATTTTGTGCCATATATATAAATATATATATTTATTTATTCCGCCAAAACACCACAATTCTTCTGCGTCTTCTTTGTTTCTTTTGGCGGTTGGCAAACATCGAAATGGTGCATTTCCGCCACCTACTGGTAAGGTGTGTGTACCAGAATATCTAAACTACTTGAAAATAATAATAATAAATAAATAAATAAAATAGATCAGATTCTCTCTATCAGCTGTTCTTGTTTGAGATACTGTAATAACATCATGTAGCACTTACTGTCTGACTCGTTTTGTAGAATGTCTATTATGTCAAAACACACATTTTCTCTCCTAAGACCACTAATGAACTGCCTTATTTCTGTTTCACATGTCTGACACTGCATGAGAACATGTTGAACACCACAATGTTAGTTCTGTGAGCTTTTATTTTGGTACTTCCTGTTACCGGGAGTTTCAATTTGCATGTTAGCTAAATATTTAGTTGCATCTGAGAGATTTAGATTTAACATTTATATTTATATTTATATTTAACATTTATATTTAACATTTATGTTTATATTTATATTTAACATTTATATTTATATTTAACATTTATATTTATATTTAACATTTATGTTTATATTCAGCATTTATATTTATATATAGCATTGCGATGTGACATTTTAATATACATTTGACTATTTTTAAAGATATTTCTAAGATGAAAAATATTGCTCTAAATGTCCATAAAAAGGTCACTATAAAAAATACACCAGTTTTTTGCACATGGTTTGAAGCTAAATGTGACAAAATGTTGCTGTTTTTTCAGCATGTAGCTGCTTTACAAGCGGCGCCCCATACTTATGCCTTGAACTGGTGTATTTTTGTAAAAGCACAAATATAGGCAAAACAGTGACCACGGTGGCATTATTAATTTGCCGCAATAATGAAGGAAGAGTAAACACATTTGTTAGGGAAACATTTGCTCCACCCCCCACCCCACCAGGAGCAACTGATGTTTAGTCTGATTGTTAACAGATGAGGCAATTTGTCAGTAAAAATCTTAGCAGAAGTATAATTGGTAGCTATGTTCTGTATTAGGCTAAAATTAGCTATCAAGTTAAACTTTTGAATGACGTCGACCTAACAGGACTAAATGGAAAGATGGTATTGCTTGTTTTGCAAGCTGTTAAAAAATAGCAAGGGATCAGTTTTTTTCATTACAAAGCAAAAATACATTTATCATTTAGGTGCAGAAACTTGAATTCATGCACATTATCTTACAACATCTGTTGGAGGAGGCAAACCTCTCCCTTCTCTGTGTTTTCAGTACTATGGACAGTTCCATACTAAGCCGAGACAATTTTATTTCTAAATTACGTTATTTGTGAGAGCTCAGTGTTGATCAGTAACCTCTTGATAAGCCAATAGCCTCATAATGGATGTAGTGGATGTAAATTATGATGTAGCTAAGTGTGTTAGACGTGGCAGACATGTATGGATGAATCAAAAACCAGAATTATTGCAAATAAATATGTTTAAAACATTCATTTTGTCAACCATCCATGATGTTTTAATGAATAGATGGAAATGAACATTTGCTTTAATAAATGATGGCCTACATATGTTTTAGCAGGGGGTTGAAATCACATCCCTCAGTGGTTTTCACTAGGCCTGGATCAAGAAGACAGGAGCCCTGTTCTGTTTTTGTCCTCCTCAGCTCTGTCTCTCCTCCTCAGCTATGTCTCTCTCCTCCTCAGCTCTGTCTCTGTCCTCCTCAGCTCTGTCTCTGTCCTCCTCAGCTCTGTCTTTGTCCTCCTCAGCTCTGTCTCTCCTCCTCAGCTCTGTCTCTCCTCCTCAGCTCTGTCTCTGTCCTCCTCAGCTCTGTCTCTCCTCCTCAGCTCTGTCTCTGTCCTCCTCAGCTCTGTCTCTGTCCTCCTCAGCTCTGTCTCTCCTCCTCAGCTCTGTCTCTGTCCTCCTCAGCTCTGTCTCTGTCCTCAGCTCTGTCTCTCCTCCTCAGCTCTGTCTCTGTCCTCCTCAGCTCTGTCTCTGTCCTCCTCAGCTCTGTCTCTGTCCTCCTCAGCTCTGTCTCTCCTCCTCAGCTCTGTCTCTGTCCTCCTCAGCTCTGTCTCTGTCCTCCTCAGCTCTGTCTCTCCTCCTCAGCTCTCTCATTTTCTGGGAATAAAAAAACAAGCAAAGGACATTGGTCAGCTTTACTAAAAGTCTAAATCTGATGTTCATAGAATATAAAGGCAATACACTTTGTCCACACAGACACACACACCTCCATCAGCTGTCTCTCCTCCTCAGCTCTGTCTCTGTCCTCCTCAGCTCTGTCTCTCCTCCTCAGCTCTGTCTCTCTCCTCCTCAGCTCTGTCTCTCTCCTCCTCAGCTCTGCCTCTCCTCCTCAGCTCTGTCTCTGTCCTCCTCAGCTCTGTCTCTGTCCTCCTCAGCTCTGTCTCTCCTGCTCAGCTCTGTCTCTGTCCTCCTCAGCTCTGTCTCTCCTCCTCAGCTCTGTCTCTGTCCTCCTCAGCTCTGCCTTTGTCCTCCTCAGCTCTGTCTCTGTCCTCCTCAGCTCTGTCTTTGTCCTCCTCAGCTCTGTCTCTGTCCTCCTCAGCTCTGTCTCTGTCCTCAGCTCTGTCTCTCCTCCTCAGCTCTGTCTCTGTCCTCCTCAGCTCTGTCTCTGTCCTCCTCAGCTCTGTCTCTCCTCCTCAGCTCTGTCTCTCCTCCTCAGCTCTGTCTCTGTCCTCCTCAGCTCTGTCTCTCCTCCTCAGCTCTGTCTTTGTCCTCCTCAGCTCTGTCTCTGTCCTCCTCAGCTCTGTCTCTGTCCTCCTCAGCTCTGTCTCTGTCCTCCTCAGCTCTGTCTCTGTCCTCCTCAGCTCTGTCTCTCTCCTCCTCAGCTCTGCCTCTCCTCCTCAGCTCTGTCTCTGTCCTCCTCAGCTCTGTCTCTGTCCTCCTCAGCTCTGTCTCTCTCCTCCTCAGCTCTGTCTCTGTCCTCCTCAGCTCTGTCTCTCCTCCTCAGCTCTGTCTCTGTCCTCCTCAGCTCTGCCTCTCCTCCTCAGCTCTGTCTTTGTCCTCCTCAGCTCTGTCTCTGTCCTCCTCAGCTCTGTCTCTGTCCTCCTCAGCTCTGCCTCTCCTCCTCAGCTCTGTCTCTGTCCTCCTCAGCTCTGCCTCTCCTCCTCAGCTCTGTCTTTGTCCTCCTCAGCTCTGTCTTTGTGCTCCTCAGCTCTGCCTCTCCTCCTCAGCTCTGTCTCTGTCCTCCTCAGCTCTGCCTCTCCTCCTCAGCTCTGTCTCTGTCCTCCTCAGCTCTGTCTCTGTCCTCCTCAGCTCTGTCTCTCCTCCTCAGCTCTGTCTCTCTCCTCCTCAGCTCTCTCATTTTCTGGGAATAAAAAAACAAGCAAAGGACATTGGTCAGCTTTACTAAAAGTCTAAATCTGATGTTCATAGAATATAAAGGCAATACACTTTGTTCATACAGACACACACACCTCCATAAGCTGTCTCTCCTCCTCAGCTCTGTCTCTGTCCTCCTCAGCTCTGTCTCTGTCCTCCTCAGCTCTGCCTCTCCTTCTCAGCTCTGTCTCTCCTCCTCAGCTCTGTCTCTGTCCTCCTCAGCTCTGTCTCTCCTCCTCAGCTCTGTCTCTCCTCCTCAGCTCTGTCTCTGTCCTCCTCAGCTCTGTCTTTGTCCTCCTCAGCTCTGTCTCTGTCCTCCTCAGCTCTGTCTCTCCTCCTCAGCTCTCTCATTTTCTGGGAATAAAAAAACAAGCAAAGGACATTGGTCAGCTTTTATAAAAGTCTAAATCTGATTATCATAGAATATAAAGGCAATACACTTTGTCCACACAGACACACACACCTCCATCAGCTGTCTCTCCTCCTCAGCTCTGTCTCTGTCCTCCTCAGCTCTGCCTCTCCTCCTCAGCTCTGTCTCTGTCCTCCTCAGCTCTGTCTCTGTCCTCCTCAGCTCTGTCTTTGTCCTCCTCAGCTCTGTCTCTGTCCTCCTCAGCTCTGTCTCTCTCTCATCTCCTCTGAATGATGTTCATAGAATATAAAGGCAATAAACTTTGTCCACACAGACACACACACCTCCATCAGCTGTCTCTCCTCCTCAGCTCTGTCTCTGTCCTCCTCAGCTCTGTTTCTGTCCTCCTCAGCTCTCCTCCTCAGCTCTGTCTCTCCTCCTCAGCTCTGTCCCTGTCCTCCTCAGCTCTGTCTCTCCTCCTCAGGTCTTCTCTCCTCCTCAGCTCTGTCTCTGTCCTCCTCAGCTCTGTCTCTCCTCCTCAGCTCTGTCTCTCCTCCTCAGCTCTGTCTCTCCTCCTCAGCTCTGTCCCTGTCCTCCTCAGCTCTGTCTCTCCTCCTCAGTTCTTCTCTCCTCCTCAGCTCTGTCTCTCTCTCTGTTCTGTGGGCTAAGCAGCTGCTTAGTTTGTCAATGATGACATTGAACGTCTCTATTCTATATCGGTCGCGGCCTTTCAGTGTCACCTCATGCTCTGTTGATTCATCAGGAAGTGATTTGCACCTCTTGAACCTCTGTATTTCATCCTCAGCTCTGTCTCTGTCCTCCTCAGCTCTGTCTCTCTCCTCCTCAGCTCTGTCTCTCCTCCTCAGCTCTGTCTCTCTCCTCCTCAGCTCTGTCTCTTGTCCTCCTCAGCTCTGTCTCTCTCTCTCTCTGTTCTGTGGGCTAGCTTGGCACCAGCTGTCTCATTTTCTGGGAATAAAAAAACAAGCTTAAAGGACATTGGTCAGCTCCAGTGTCACCTCATGCTCTGTTGATTCATCAGGAAGTGATTTGCCTCTTGAACCTCTGTATTTCATCCTGATACCATGATGTACTGGGGATGTCAGGCTACTGTCAGCTGCTCTGGAAACACTAAAAAAGAGACAAATAAAAGCATATAAGTACATTTGTTTGCACATTTCTAAATGATTGTCCAAGGTATTGACATAAAATCTACAGCTGCATTTTAAACTTCTTAAGACCTCTTTGTGATAACTCCTCAACACCGGGGAGACAATCTGATGTATGAGGAGGAACAAAGAGAGAAAATGAGCTGAATAACAAATCCAATGAAGGCTTAAAAAGAATTCAAAACCCAGCATCTGACCAAAGAGAGATAAAACTAACTGAAGTTAGAATTCTTGAACAGAACTATAGGTGAAGAGAAAAGTTCTTAGCATTTGGCTAAAAGTGGTCATAAATGTCAAAGTACAGAAACACAAATTTAAAATTTTTATAGATTCTTGAAAGACAAACGAGGTTTCCGAAACGTTCAACTATTAACTTTAGCTGTAATCTACTGTGACCTCCCATAGTATAGACACTTGAAGAGAGGTGCTGAAAGCATTGAAGTCAACTTGACACAAATTGTTTTTATCAAAGTTTAACACAAAAAACAAACTTTGAAAAGTGGAAGCTTTTGCCATTTGTGTTAAAAATAAAAGTAGAAACAACCCCTGATATTTCATAGTTTCTCATGTTGCCTTCCAGACTTGATCCCTCCTTGAGGCCTCAGTCTTTGGCTTCACTGATTTATTTAAGCTTTAAATGACTTTTTAAGACCACACTGACACACAATGTTTGACATATTGTCCAAATAGATAATTAATTAATTAAATCTACAATAAGATACAAACTATTGTAACTGTTGAACTCTCAATGAGGAAGTACTTACATTGTGGTGGTCACCTTTCCTTTACCAGAAGGAAAGGTGACCACCTCATCAATCCTTCTCTCCTGGGCTGTAAACATCTTCAGTTCATGTGGAGTCGTCCATCTCCTCCTTGGCATGGAGACACAAAAATAAATTGAAATGAATTAAATTAGAATTAAATGAAAATGAAACTATAACTAAGAGTAAATATGCATTAAAACTGCATTATCAAATCACTGTTTTACAGTGCAGCGAAACTTTGTCAATAGTTTTTTCACATCATATTCTCCCCTTAGTCAGCCATCTGCTACAACTGCAGTTTTCAGCATATAGTATTTGCTGATTTTTTTTTTTTAGCTTTATTTGGATTAAACAGCCTTTTTTTCTGAAATGGCTTTAAAAAGGTAAGAGTACATAAATGAGTACATTCAGAGGAACTTTTTTATTACCAAGACAACTTAACGCTGGCTAAGCTACAGCACCGTTTGAGTCACACTGCATCATACAAGACAGTTTCTTCTGCTGTCTATATTGTACTGTTTAAGTATCTGAGGAAACTGCATGAGACAAAAGTTTTCTTTTAATATAAAAAGTTATATAAAGTTTTCTTTTAATATAAATTAATTATATTATTATATTAATTATATTTCAATTTAACTGTTAAAGGTTTTCCTATTTGGTTCTATTTGGCTTGATTTACTTTTTATTCCAAATCACATCCTCCATAGAGAAAGCCAGTGTGTGTCACTCAGGGGTTAAGCCACAATTGTCCTTCAAATGGCCTGTAATCAATAAAATGAAAACTTTGTTATCCCACACAGTGTCATCTTGAGTTTTATTGCTGAGTTTTAGAATCACTGTCAATTTACCAGCCACTGTGGCTTGTGGGTTGAGTAAATCAACTGAACACTGAAGAGTTTGACTGCTCAAACATTTTCATCTCTAACGCTGATAAATAATGAAGCACATTTGTTCAAACACATAAAAGAGAAAACAAAAAGACTTTGTCCTTACCTTTGTTTGCAATAACCATCCACGCCTCCTAAAATCAACTGCATAAAAGAGTTAGTAGGTCTGAATCTACTGAAACACTGCACTAAAGTTACAAAATGTTTGAACTTACCTCTTAAACCTGAAAAAAAAACAATCATAAATACAAACAAATAACAACACAGAGAGGTGTAAAAACATCTGGTGCAGAATGCAGTGAGCTGGGGCTTTATCAGTCCTCCTGCTCATAAAGTTTGGACCAAATATGTCAGACGGCTCCTCTTTTTCAATCTGAGTCGCTGTCGTCAGAGTCCCTGCCGTCATAAGGAGCTGGCCAGGATCCTCTGACAGGAAAGGAGCTGAGTCCTGAGGAGGTGGACGGCTGCTGGTGGTCCACGTCTCCATTGTCCCTCCTCTGCCTCTTTGCACTCTGCTGTGCTGCAGGGCTCTCCTCCCTGCTCCTCTTTGTCGAAGAACCCAGGCCTGAGGTGGATGGAGTAGGCTCTTCTCCGACAGATCCTGCAGAGACAGGGGGGTCAGCAGGTCCATGAGTGGGGACAAGAGGGCCTGCAGAAGGGAGTCCAGCTTGGACAAGAGGGGAGACCACCGCTGATGGATCCACCTGGCACCAGCCCTGCCAAAAGTGGTCTGGTGGGAACTCCTGGTCCAGAGGGGAGCCGGGTCTGACGTCCTCACCTTCATCACCTTCCTCCTCAGACTCAGACATGGACCCATATCCAGAGCCTAAACTGAGATCAGTGTGGTCACTCCACACACTGCTGTCGTCATCATCCTCCTGGTCAGAAAGGTCCATGATGTGTTCGATGTCATCATCAAAATCCTCCAGGTCAAAAACAGGAAAGGAGCAGAGTCCTGAGGAGGTGGACGGCTGCTGGTCATCCACGTCTCCATTGGCCCTCCTCTGCCTCTTTGCTCTCTGCTGTGCTGCACGGCTCTCCTCCCTGCTCCTCTTTGTCGAAGAACCCAGGCCTGAGGTGGACGGAGTAGGCTCTTCTCCGACAGGTCCAGCAGAGACAGGGGGGTCAGCAGGGACAGCAGGTCCAGCTGGACCATGAGTGGGGAAAAGAGGGCCTGCAGAAGAGAGTCCAGCTTGGACAAGAGGGGAGACAGGTCTGACGTCCTCACCTTCATTATCTTCCTCCTCAGACTCAGACATGGACCCATATCCAGAGCCTAAACTGAGATCAGTGTGGTCACTCCACACACTGTAGTCGTCATCGTCCTCCTGGTCAGACAGGTCCATGATGTGTTCGATGTCATCATCAAAATCCTCCTGGTCAAAAACAGGAGGAATGTCTCCACCTGCACCAGCAAAAGCACCCTCATACTCACCTCCATACTCACCTACCACCTGGTCAGGTACAAAGACGGGGAGGTTCTGGTTCCCTTCATGCTGGACAGCCAAGTTGACCTCAGGGACGCCAGCTCCTGCAGGGAAAAACAAAATGTTTGAGTACACAATACCAACAACTAATGTTTCTCTTGTGACACTGAATATGTGGAACTAAAACAACAAAGTAAAAAAGAAAAAGACTGACAAACTTTTACTGTAACACAAAAATGCCTGTTTACTTTTTGATCAGGTGTTGTGTTTGTTATTCAAATGAAAGAATTTCTGCATTTACTAAACCCTTAATTCAAGTTTTATAATCTGTATTTATTAGATGAGGGCTCTTTTGACATCACATTCGACATTTGTCTCTTCTTTGGCACAGTTTGTAAATGTCATTCACTCTTTCATACAAAACTCTCAAGACAATGTCAGGTCCTAAAGCACATTTTTCTCAGTGATGAGCTTGTTATGCAGAAGTTGAACATAAATACAGCACAGGAGTCACAGTTTACTTCCATCGGGTCAAATACTGAGACACTTTGCTGAAAAATGAAGTATGTACACTGTGACAGAGCTGGAAATATGTTATTAAAACAATAATCAAAGACTCCTGCGATCTGTCATCTGAACATGCCGCACCAACATTTACTGTCTCATTGGTTTGATTCTGAGTACAGATTAAGGATTTTAATGTGATTGTTTGATGGAATATGTGGAACTAAATAAACAATGAGGTAAGGATTCATATTTTGACCAAGATCTATGACTTTGTCACAGACATCAAGAGTACTGATTGATAATGTAAATGAAAGGAGCTTTAAAGTTTGATCCTCTTTTGTGACATGTTACTGAAAATATATAATATTCTTAAGGTATCAGCTTAGTTTGACCTACCTTAAAAAATCTGGCAAAATTACATCAAGTTTGACAGTAAAGAGTAAAAATATAGGCTTATATCATATTTGTGATGATCACAAAAGCACTGATGTTGTTAGGCCTCATTTTCTTTTCACATGTGTTCAGCAGCTATGATCTGTGGCTGCTCTTATTCTTTTGTAAATATCTGCTCATGGGTTCATTGATTAATATTCAAACTTATGCCAAAAGCCTTTTATGATCAGCTAAAATCAGTACAAACTGATACAAACAAAAGCTTGAGTCATAGAGGAACCATCACCTGCTTAAATCCATAGTTCTATCGTCTCCATGGTGACAGAAACAAACATCTGAGCATTTTTTGTAATTCTTCCCGACGCCATCTTTGTCCCATAATAACAGTGCAAATTCAGGATCATTTGATGTCCTCAAGTCAAAATAGATGTGTTTTTAAAACAATACTTTACAGATAATTCCCTCCAGCTTTTCCCGCCACTTTTAAAGACTATGGCTTCAAAAATTTCATTTTCACTGAGAAAAGTTCAGTGAAAAACAGTTTGACACAATCCTGCTTTAGTTTTTAACTTCACACATTAAATGGTGGAAACGGCCTTTAAAAGTTAAAGTTTGACTGTTTCTAAGCTGATGAGCCTTTGAAAGTTTAACAAGTCAATGATAATAACACTTCTCTTGTATAAATGTCTGAGTGAACTTCTTTATTAGACAACAGTAAAACCTGTATTACCTCCGTTGGTCACCAGGCGAACGTCAGCCATCGCCACTGGTCGTCCTCTGTCCTCGGGGTCTCTGGGGATGGTCATTTCCGGTCTCGTCCGCTTTCCACTCGATGAAACAGTCGATCCAAAACGTCTGTAGAGGGTTTTCTCCAACTTCTCCTGAGCGCTTTCCAAAAGTTAGCAAGCTAGCAGCGAAGTGTTGCAGGTCAGCATCAAGCTCAAGTGCAAAAGGGAAGAATTCGGGGTTCCACGGCCTTATATACCTCGAGATCGTTTCCATGACGACTCGTGAAGCGCGTGCGTGGGTACGGTGCGAGAGCAGGTCATGAGTGAAGTCAGATTTAAAGTCTGTAGTTTTTATTTCTACAAACATTTAACAGTCTCTACTGTGAAATGAAATGTCTCTAATTACAAACATATTAGCCAATATTTCAAACTTCATGTCATTTTACTTTATCATAAAAAGGTAGATCAAACTAAATTATAACTTAAAAAAATATTAGGCCTATATATTTTCAGAAACATGTCACATAAAAGAGGATCAAACTTTGAAGTTCTTTAAATTGACATTATCAACCAGAAGCTACTCTTGATGTCTGAGATAAAGTCATATGGTCAAAATGATTTCTCACCTCTTTGTTTATTTAGTTCCACACATTCCAAAACAATCATATCAAAACTCTTGATTCTTAACTTTTTATCAAAATAAAGGTAAAAAAAAAAAAAAAAAAACTTGGCAAATATTATCAGCTAAAAACTGCAGTTGTAAAGGCAGATGTGGTAATATTTCGGTGATCCAAATTCTCGCAAAAGTCTAAGACCTCATTGAAAGATGCTTTTTTCATTTGGATATTATATATTTTTGAGTCAGCACTGTCAACAAATGCATTACACTTCAAGTTACAAACTATTTTGCCTTGGTACATTACTGTTTAAAATGTCTAGTAGCCATCCTACTACTGTAAATCAGGTTCTCTCATCTGAAAGCCTTTGGGATTACTCTCTGTGGTCTTGGATCATTGCTGATAATAAGGTCTGTTGTAAACAAACATTATGAAATATGTTTATTTAAAATTTAATACCTTTAACAAATCAAAATAAGCTTTTCTGTAATCACTGACGGTAAAATGTTTTTGTCAAACTAATATAAAATATAATATGGTGGTTCCACTTATTAGCAGTGACAATAATCTAAGCATATAAGATCACATTTTAACCTCTAACCTGAGAATTTCCTGAGAATAGAGTGACTCGTGAAGTTGGCCCTCATGGATGTGTACATGGTAAATGAATTATTGTTATTTAAAAACATTCAGAAATATTTTCAAAAGGGTCCCTGGACACTTTTCTTAGTCCTTGTTAGCTGTTCATTTGAAACTGGCCTTTTAAACACACAACTACACCAGGAAGGAACCAGAAAGTGCTGAATGATAACTCCCTCCTGTGCGTAATCATTCTGGCACCACTCTATGGCACATGAAATCGATAAAACCAACTCCTTTTTCTAATTCTTTTTGTGCTTTGTTTATGCAAAATTATTCATTATCTTTAAATCTAGTCCAGACATCTTTGAGGACAAGGGCTTCATAATTATTGGACATTTTAAATGAAGGTTAAAAAGAGAACTTATGGGGCGGACATTAGCTCAGTTGGTAGAGCGTCCGCCCCATGTACGGGGGCTGCCAACCCCCAGCAGCGGCTGCTGGTTCGAATCCCGGCCACAGCCCTTTGCTGCATGTCATCCCCCCTCTCTTCACCCGCTTTCCTGTCTCTCTCAGCTGTCCTATCAAATAAAGGCCATAAAAAGCCCTGAAAAAAAACTTAAAAAAAAAAAAGAGAACTTATAACCTTATTTTTTTTCGTCAAAGTTTAGAAGCAATAATTTTGTGGCAAGCCTTGTTTAATTTACCAAAAAAATGTTAAGGGTTTTCTCAATGTTCTTATTTTAACACAGAGGAGATCTTGAATTCAGAAAAAGGATAGTCAGTATCAGGCCTACTTATGCATTGCTGGTTTTGTTTTTTTTTCCAACATATTTTAGTTAAGACAGTGGATTAAATGAAAGAGCAGGAGAGATAGTGACAGAGATCCCAAAGTGGGCCCAGTGATTGATTCAATCCAGATGTGATCCTGTAATTTTATAAAGCAAATCTTAGCATCACAAAATTGGACAGCTTTCCACATTTTCACTAAAATTTCAAAAAGTTCTCAAGAGATTTTGATGGTTTTCTCAGTGCACGTTGGTCATGGCAAAAACAAGAACTGATCACATTTTGGTGGTGATCAAACCCTGATGTTCAAAAACCTTCTTTCAAGGACTTGTTAACTGTGCCGCACAGGCATTTCTTCACATTTTTTGACCATTACTTGCTCAACAATGTTGTAAATGCCTTGTCGGAGGTTTGTGCACACAGAGCATTTCTACTTTAGTGATGATTTTTTATGATTTGAACTTCAGGGATCATGGTCATTTGAACTCATGCTCATCCTTTGCTCATAGTTTTTCTAAAGAACAAAAAAAACATCCAAGTTCTTGATCTCAAGCCCTTACTGTACAATTGTATGCCTGACAGACACCATAATTGTAGTTCTTCCACTGTGTGTTTAAATGTTCTATAATACACTTTGAATAGCAGCAGTCAGTTTTATGGTGGTCAAACTGAAACACAACTTGGATATAGTTTACACAGACAGTTCACCTCCAGATCTAATCTCAGTGAATTCTTCAAACCTTCTGCTCACAAGATTTTTAATCCACTCCTTAGTGAGAAAGACTGGGCTGAATAAAAATCTACAAGGTGATTTACAAATAAAAACTTACTTGAAAGCAAAGAGTGAACATGAGGCCTTATTTCTTGATCTTTGACCTCATAAATCTCAGTTCATCATTTTATATTTGACATTAAGAAGAGTTCACATAATTTGTCAAAACAGCAAGCATCACACCCCAGGCTCTGGCTACCACCAAAAAGTTAAAGGTTGTCCATGATAGGAAAGGAAAAACAATCAGATTTTTGAAATAACTAAACTTTTACCAAGGTCGAAAAAAGAACATCTGCACAGCAACACCAAGGAACATCTTTTATTTAGTATTATTTATTTAAGCTTGCTCAAAATATGCAGAGAAAATTTTGAACAAAAACTTTAAGAGTCAATAATCAACTTCTTTGTCACAACAGAGATAACTGGAGCAGAAATGCATTAATGAATATGGTTTGCTAAGCTTGTTAAGCTAACTTCTGGTCCTTTATCGACCCGTCTTCATCCTGGTCTATGACCTTGTTGGCCTTTTATTAATCCTTCCAACATGTGCATGTTTTTGCAATCTACAATCACATGCCATATGACCCCAATAAAACAATCATTTCTTATAATCAATAACTCTCCACTTTGCTGCTCTACCAACATAACTTTAAACAACACAACGTTCAGAAAGGCAAGACTATATTTTTGCATTGAACATGTGAGTCATACATAGTGTCATAACTGGATTTGCTAACATAAACTTCATGCACCTTCAGAACAGCACACAGCTGATCTTCCATCTTCATCTCTTCATACAGCAACTTCATAACAGTCTAATAACAAAAGAAAAAAATCTAATATTGCATTTGTCAGGTTATTGACCTAACAGGCTTAGTAGAAAAAAAACCTGCAGTCTTCTGAAGCAGCATCAAAACTTTATATGTCTTCTTTCCAGAAGCCTCTGCGGTGGTTAATAGCCTGAATGAGCCTGAGGTACATGGTCTCCTCCGCTGGATACCTCTGGTAGAGCGGCAGTAGCAGCAGTTTGTGGCAGGTGAGGGACTCTGGCAGGTGGGTCTCATTGGAATCAGGAAGAAGAGCAACTTTCATCTTGACCCCCTCCATACCATGAAAGGGGCCTTGATGCGCTGCCGGTGAGAAATACTGGAGGTATAAACAAAAAGGCAAAATTAGGCAGGACCGTTCTACTTTGAAGTTCCAGTGACAAAACCAACATGCCCATCTTTTCTCAATGAAAGATTTGTTCTGGTTGCCGTTTTTTTTTTTTTAATTCAAACACAGACCAAATCTGTTTTCTTTGTATTGTCTTCGTTTCTCCTACTGTGTCGCAGATACTCCGTCTTGTCTTTCTGATTGGCTGAGAAGCGCTATATATGATGCTTCCAGAAAAAATAATTGGCAGTGAATGTGGCCTTGGTAAATGCCAGGCAGGCTGTGCTGAATGGAGTTAAATAGAACTGCAAGCAGCTGTAATTCTTTAGGGACATCAGAATAATCAGCCTGAGTCAGGATCAGAAGGCAGTGTGGCAGACTTGGACAGAAGTTCTCCATTTGATAATGTCCTCTATAAACCAGAAGTACTTCATTAATAGCCGGGTAAACCAAACTTTGGACTAATTGCTTTTAAAAGTGGATAAACACTGAGAAATTGGTCACGGCAGAAACTGGGGGCAGAGGAAGGAAAGGATCCATAGTTCAGATTTACACGCAGGCTCTGCCTCAAGGACATTAGCTTCTTTGCAATAGGTAAGAAAACTAACCACTGGGCCACCGTACAGACATGTTTGATACTTACAGAGGAATTTCTTCTTCTCCTCCTCTGTCAGTTTCTCAAACACCTCCCAGAAGATGATGATGTTTGGATGCTCAGCATGATAGTCTCCTTCATACTCTGTGTTCTGTTTTGAAAAAAATACAAATAAATATGAGAAGAAATGTAAAAATGGTTTTGAAGACTGTAAGGAAAATGTATATATCTATATGCCTGTGTGAAAAGCCTTCAAGCTGAAACTAGAAGCTGGGAATGAGAAATCAAGACGGAATATCTCGTCTCTGATTAGACGATTATGCTGTTCATATCAGCAGAAGAACTCAAAATTTCTGAGTGAGAAAAATGACCACTGTTTGTTTTTAACTCTGACCTGCAACATTATGTTTGTTTCTGGACAAACATCCACTTGTGTAGCACTGAACATAAGTTTGAAGAGATGCTATGGATTTTTGATGTGAGAGGAAGTTGCCTTGTTGTAAACTGCTCAACTCCTCGTGCAAGTAAAAGACTGAAGAAAAGCTCTTTCTCCTGTCGTCCTTTCCATCTGGGCTGTCAGTCAGGTAGTGTGGGAAATGTTCCAAACAAAGACTTTACAGAGTTAAACCCGGAGACTGCAAAGGGAACACAGTGGTATGCAACGACTAAGTAAATCTCAGTATGCAACAAATGGAAGGAAAGCAATGCTGTTCTTCTAAATTAAATCACTTTAGGACAAGCGCTGGGTGCTTTCATATCCACAGCTTGATGCTTATTAAAATTCAGATAATAAAATAGCACATTGTTTATTTATTATCTTAAAGGATAAGTTCGGTTTCTGCAGCTTTCACATTGTTTATAGAATGAAGTAGAACAATATACTCACCCAGAAGGCTTTCTTGATCCAAACAATACTTTGGAAGATATTTAGATCCAAAATCGAGCGGCGGACATCCGTATAATGGCAGCACATAGGGCATGCATAGCGCCGCTCCTAAAACTGCATTAATCGTCCAAAATCTCATTAGTTTCACCAATATTTCATTATGGTCCACTCGCGCTACTCCTCCACGACAGTCCGTGTCGCTCCAGACATGTTTTGTGGCTGTCCTGATCTCTGAACTGAAGAAGAAGAATGTTTGCCTCCACGCATGCGCAGTACGGCCCATTGTTTCATGGGCGACCGCCGGCTACACAACGACTTTCTTCTTCCAGTTTTGTGCAAAATGGACGAATATCTATTGGATGAAGATGTTGTGGAGGAGAACTTTGAATATGATGGGTGTCCTTACAGTTTCGAGCCAGAGTTTACAGATGAGGAGCTCATAGAAAGAAGGACACGGAGGCAAAGAGAAGAACAGCTCTCCAGAGAGTACTGCGCATGCGCGGAGGCAAACATTCTTCTTCACTTCAGAGGTCAGTACAGCCACAAAGACATGTCTGGAGTGTCACGGACTGTCGTGGAGGAGAAGCGCGAGTGGACCATGATGAAATATTGGTGAAACTAATGAGATTTTGGACGATTAATGCAGTTTTAGGAGCGGTGCTATGCATGCCCTATGTGCTACCATTATACGGATGTCCGCCGCTCGATTTTGGATCTAAATATCTCCCGAAGCAATGTGCATCAGGAAAGCCTTCTGGGTGAGTATATTGTTCTACTTCATTCTATAAACAATGTGAAAGCTGTAGGAACCGAACTTTTCCTTTAAGGCAGGCCAAAGCACTCACAAAGAAATGAACTCACATGATTGTCCTTTACAGGAGTACAAATGCCCTGTAGTCAAACTTTGCAGCTGGGACACTTAATTATCTTGAATTCTACTCCAGACATCAGTGAGAATAAGCATGACCTTAATAATTCTTGGAAATTTGAAATGAAGATTGAAAAGAGAACTTGACAGAGCAACATGGCCAAGGTTGTAGCACAATTTTAACAGCTTTGCTCTCTCACCAGATCATAACAATGCAAAACAATATGAAAGGCATGAACTGAGTAGAGTTAGTGTTGTGGACTGTGTCTGTTACATTAGTGTTGTGAATTTTCTGGTCTAAAAAGGAGATCATGTGTGTTACAGTCAATGTCAACATCTACAATTGTAACTGCCTGAAAGACTTCAGAGTTCTGGTTCTTCTCTTCTAGGCGTACCTGCTTGAACACCTCCCAGTCGTAGTTTTCTTGGCCAACCATCACAGCCTGTAGTTCCTCTGGCTGGAAGAAGTTCATCACATCGTACTCGCACACCTTGAGGAACCCCCTTTTGAATTCCTCAAACACTCCCTCCACTGATTTGTTGAAGGCATGGTCAACATAGGCATTCACAAACTTTGTCCTAAATGAAAAAAAAAGTTCAAGCAGGAATTAAAGTGCTGTGATTTCCTTTAGAACTGCTGCATTTATTATTTCAGTAAATTCTCTTTCAATGCAAATAATCAGCACAGAACCTCCCTAAATCATGAACATAATAAAAGTATAGATTCCTTCTCTGCATAAACATACTTGTTTGATGCTGTGACAGGTTTTCCAGGTTCTGTCGGATCAAGCTCCACTTGCACCCCATCCCAAATCACCTGTGATGAGTAATAGCTGTATTCAGATTTCAGTGCTGTATGAAAAAATATCAGCGGGACTAATGCCTATTGTCCACTTCCAGTAAAGTGACCAGCACAGAAGGCTAGAGGGAAAAAAAAGTCTGTCAACTAGCACTGACCACTATGTGAGGCTGCACTGCTGTCTCCTGTCTTCCTCACCTTTAACTCATAGTGAAATTAAGTATTATTAAATATTCAGCACTTCAGATATAGAAAGTGTTTGGATAGGACAGAAGCTACCAAAAACATATCTGCGAAAGGGTATATCTTTCAATCACATTCATCACAGGCCAATCAGATGTTGAGGTAGACAGGTGCTACTGTATAGAGTACAAACCCAGGATCTGTTTTTAAAACAGATGACAACACGTTTCATGAGTGAAGCAAAATATAAATTTCCAGTTGAGAAATGTTCTCAGTGCTGCTTCTTGTTCGTGAATAAAATAAAGTATTTTATATTTGGCCACCATTTGCTAATCGCTGGTCTTGCATTCATTCAGTCAAACCTACTGTGAAGGTGGACTCCAGACTGTCCACTTTATCAGGGCTGTAGTCCTCCAGTATACATCGCAACGACCTGCATACACACAAAAACAACAACACTCTCAAACACGTCTTCAAGGCAATGGCACAAATTAACAGGAATGATTGATGATTGTGAAAATTACAGCAGAAAATAATCGGTTATAATACAAAACTGCTCTGTGTTAGATTTGTGACTCTTACTCTCCAATCACAGGGTCAAACTCCTTCATGTCATCCAGCGATGGTTTGAAGCCAAGCAGCTTCTTGTAGACCACCAGAGGGAAAGGCAGGTGGATTATCATGCGGTTGTAAAGAGCCATGCCGCACAGGACACCAAAGAGGAAATATTTCCTCTTTCCCACTTTTGGCTGTTTCATTAAAAATAAAAATGTGGTTAGGATTTTGTATAAATTACCGCATTTTCAAAGGATGAAAAATATAGAGTATGGTCAAGACCAGGATGGTTTTTACACCTACAGCTTGGTTGCTTTGTTCTTATTCAGCTGAAAAATCACCATGAATTTCCATATTTCCCTTGTGACATTTTATGTTACCACAACAGTATTTTGAAAAGGGCAGAGTCGCACCACCATTCTGAGAAAGAGCCAGAGCTGGACTTTTGTCATTATGTCACAACCAGTTTTGGTTTGCTTAACTACATAGTACTATGCATAACGGGTAGAAAGGCAGTAGGCTACCCACAGAAAGATAATTTAATAACAACTAGAAAAGCACTTGGAGATCGCAGACACCACCAAGATACAACTCTGGATCACATCGCGCTCTGTTATGACGGCTGAGTCTCTGCTCAAGTCTGTCCATGTGAAAAAGTTCTCTGCTGGCATTGCAAGGGAAGCTGGGTAGTATGGTGACATAGACTTGAACAACATTGATGGGAGTTTGCAAATAAAACTACAATTCCATTGATGCAGCAGCCGAGGAGAAATGAATGGCATTTGACATTAAAACTCTAATGGTTGTTTTTTTTTTTTACACCACTCTGAATCAGATCCAAATGGAATTGATCGTGACAATAGAGTTATATTGTGTATATTATCTTGAAAGTTTTGAAGCTAATCCATCCAGTGATGTCAGAGATATGATTTTTTTTAAATGCAGCCCAATGTTAACTTATGGAATTTTTCACAACTGGGATTAACAGCCAAAAAAACAGAGACCCTGGTGAAAACATGACCTCCTTGGCAAAGGCAATAATAGCAGAGATTGAATAACCTACATGTACACATGAGCATATCTATCAATGTCTGACATGCCTTACAATACAGGTTTAAGAAGAGGAGCTTTAAACACTCCCCAGTGTGACTGTGGACCATTGAGGACACCAGATAGCATGGTTACTTACTTAAAGTAACACCGATATCAGTGTCAGCGATGCCATAAAGTGGAGAGCAGCTTTAAAGGATGAATTCTCTTGTGTGAATGAGCGGAACTAAATTCAAACCCTAACCCTAACCCTCACTCTACCCCCACAACCCACCCTGCACCTCACCCTAACCCTAAATCTGCTGTGGAGACAGTGTCAACCTGTGTCCTCATTTCCATGGTATGCCATTTTCAGGAAAACTCTGCACAGTGGCTGGGTTCATATATTGGGTTCAAATGTATTCAAATCACACGTGTCAAGCACGGATAATGCACCTTTATGGAACAACTCTCCTAAACAAGATGTAAAACTGACTGGCCTTTTTGACATATTCTGAGAAGGCACTCCAGGCGCTAAGATTATATTAGATAAAACTTCATTAATCCCTTTGGGAAACACCCTCAGGGAAATTAGGAAATTCCAATAGCAGTTAAAAAGTAGATAGTAACATATATAGAAATGATAGATATGAACACAAATATATAAAAAAGAAAAAGTAGTGATAAAATGTAAAGGATGTGAACTCTTGTAACTTTGCCTCCAAGTTATTTTGTATTCATACCTGGAGGGACATTTGCAGTGCAGCAAGTTAGACGGGGAAATCCAACTTATCCCTTTTCTTTTCAGATTCACAATTATTCACTGACTTTTATGTGTAATTAAAAAATGCTTTAGATGCACTTAGCAGCAACAGGGCCAATTTCTGAAAGGTTCAACATGTTTTCATCTTTTGTTAACTAGTCTTACCTTAGAGGGGAACCAGATCAGAGTCTTGGCGTCATTGTATATGAACATGTCCGACTCTGGTTGAACCAGCTCATCGAACACATACAGGAAGAGGTCGCTCTTGTTGACATTCATCACCTTCCGGTCATCCTTAAACTGCACCTAGAAAAAATGAAATGTTGTACTGCTCAGCTCATTGCACTTAAGTGTGGTGGTTAGTAAGAGTGGAGACTGAGACGGAGGTTTGATGAGATCTGTATGTGTATTTTTTAAATCCTGGTAGTCCATAATGTCTGACCTTATTGATACTGCCATTGGGTCTTATAGGTCCTGTGAATTAACAAAACAACTGATGCACAGACATTCATCTGATTTTGAGAATTGTTGCATCCCTAAATTTTACACAGTCACATTTAAATTACATTACATGTATAATCACACTTATAAAAGGAGCACAGGCAGTTTGAGCTATTCCATTGCTTTGATTTAATTAGAAAATGACAAACTATTTGGAATATTACAAGATAGATATTTTTTATTAAGACTGAATAACAATTATGTCTGAGTAAAACTGCTGTTTTTAGATACTTATTTTGCTTGTGCTTTTGCCCTCTGGTGTTACTGTAATATTTGAAATTTTTGCCTGTGTATAATACTATTACAATACTCTAGCCTTTTATTATGACATTAAAGAGCTAATGTCCGGCAAAACCAAATGTCTTTGTTGTTTACAGAGGCATGGAGAGCAGAGGAACATAACACCTTTCATCAAACTCAAAAAGAGAAATGTGATAAGCCTTAAAATAAAATGGCCCTAAAAATGTTCCATTCTTATTATTTTCAAATTGATACTCAAAAAATTGACAAACATACGTTTTGCTTACCGCTTGCTTTTAATCAAACTCACGCTAATTACACTTACTGTTAATATCTTGTGTTTTTATCATTAGTAAGTATAACAGAGAACTAGTGGATAGACATGTGTTAGGGCGAGGAAGAGAGAATGGGGCGGACACTCCTAAAAGTCAATCGAACCTTTACCAGCCAAAGCCTACGTGGGATAACAGTGGTTGCTTACCACTTTGCCAAACCATCACCCCAGGACAGAAGTTTAATGCAAGTTCATCAAGGAAGTTTATAATTCAAACATGGTCAGATCTCTCTGATGACATCTATCCTGCGGCAGTGGCCAATGTCCTACTCCATCATTCTGTTCTAATGCTGTTACAAAACAGCAATGAGGCTGGAAGTGGGTCTATAAAAAGGAAAAGCTCTTTTTGGTGGCTTACCAAAAGCTCCCTCTGGAAGGCCGAGTGGTTGGCTGCATCAAGCTGTCTGAAGGTGTCCTCTACCAGGTGATGGCGTCTCAGGGTGAGCTGAAGAACAGGGCCTGCTTCAAGTTCCTTTGAAGTTTCGCAACTTTTCATCATCATTTGGAGCCAGCAAAGACAGTTCATGAACTACTTGAAATCCTTTCTGTGATAAAAAGAAGAACCTTTTAATCAAAAAGTGATGTACATAATTATCCACTAAAATGTTAAACATTAATAATCCAGACTATATTTGCAGTAAAACTGTAACCAAAATCCTTATTTTGCACATTAAGTACCTTCAAGAAAGCAGCACAGATGTTAAAGATCGTCATCTTCTGAACCAGAGTGAACACGAATGGGTAGCAGCAGAAAATGGCTGGAGTGTTTTCATTATCCTTAAAGACATAATCAAAAGATGTATTAATATCACACTGCAATTCACCACAAAAAATACATATAAGATCAATTCTCTGAAACTATGCAACAATAGTTGTAGGTTTATTCAACTATTTACCTCAGATCTAGCAAACTGGACCCAAAGAGCGACGTCAGTATATGGACTAACGGTACCTTCAAGTTCCTCAATGTAAAAGGTGCTCAATGGGACTCTGTAAGAGTTTCCTGCTTTGTTTGCCTGAGAAAAAAACAGTTAAATAGTTATCTGAAAGGCATACAATTTTTTATGCCCTAGCCACGTGTTTTGATTTTCTATTGTCACCAAATTATAAACAAAAACCCTGACTCATAGCTACAAAAAGCTCACTCTGTACAGCAGCTTGAGGGCCTCCAGCAGAAATCTGACTCCTGGGTTGTAAGTTGCGAAGAGTCCGGATTTTAATATGAAGGCCACAGCATCTCTGAACACCAGGATGTGTCTGGTAAGCAAGACTGGTGTCAGGGAAGACCACCAGCTCTCTGCAAAACAACAAAACCCATTCACAACCATGGAACATAGTGTAGTTCCTGCCCAGGACTGGAATGAGGGTTGTGGTCCAACCAGGCAAAAAATGGCAAGTGTGCATTTAATGCCAAGGTTTTATCAAAGTTTCATATGGTTATTGCTTTGAATTTCCATTTTGAGCAGCACAGCTCTTTAGGTTTTACAACTATCAACTATTTTAAAGGCCAAACTATTCTTTCCTTTACGGTAACCACACATAATGCAAATCTGCCAAACAAATCCTTTAATCAGCAAAGGGTTCAAGGAAATACATGAAGGAGTGAGCAGAGAGAAACACTGCAGGAGAATCAGGGAGATGCGGATGCAGAGCACCTCTTAAACAGTAAAGAAGACGAAATACAGAGTTCTAATGGAGAGATACAAGAAGAGAAGCAGAGAACAGCCGACACTTTTATAATCAGGGAGAAGCAAAAAAGTGGACAATGTCATGATCCTTCTTTTTCTTTAAGTTATGTTACCCATTTTGTTTCATGTTTTGTCTCATGCTTCCTGTTTTATTTTGGAAATTCACCCATCTCTCCTTGTCTTCGTTGGTTTTGCTTCCAGTCTGGCGCTGTCACACCTGACCCCTGATTGTTGTTCCCCAGCTGTGCCTCATCACCCCCAGTCATGTATTTAACCCCCGTCTTTCCCTGTCTTGTTGCCAGTTTGTAGTACATTCAAGTCTTGTTCTAGCACTCATAGTTCTTTTCTTGCCATGAATAACTTTGCCATAGTTTGACCTTGACTTTTGCGTCACACTTTTTGGACACTGTTGCCTGATCTTTTGGACTGCTTTTCCGTGTACCAAACCATTGCCTGGTAAACCAATTAACCTTTTAAATCTTCCTCAACTCCTGTTTCATGTGTCTCACTCTAGCATCCTACTCTCTTGTTCTGTTCGGTCTCATGATAGAACGTGGATTTGATCTACTAAAGGTGTGCATATATAAAACCACATGCAATCTTGATAGCCGGCGCAGAGCTGATCTACTAACCAGGTGCACCAAGGATTGCATTTGTCAAATGAGCAAAATGGCACACGCAATTATGAATGCTCAAAATACTGCAAAGAGGAGATGCAAACAAAATCATATAGCACCCACAATGTGATTCATCAGACTCTAAACTGACTGCGGTCTGTGTTATTGCATCTACATTTAGCATGTTTGAGGTGCAACCTGGCACAGCGTCACACACAGATTGCTTTGGTCATTGTGGTAAGGATGCGGCATAGGTGCTATGACAGACAACAGAGAAAATCTTCTGTGTACATGTTAACATACTTGGACTGTCAGAAATGAAAATAGTAGATACATATCGTCATTGCCATTTTGGAGTGCAGCGGGAATTGTCGGGCATCTCTGTGTTACTAAGGGCCTACCTTGGTTTGCATTGCTTTGGTCGAGGGACCTGAATCTGATGCTCTAAAGGAGAGAGAGTAATCTCTTCTGCCAGTCCCCAGACTGTTTTATTTACAGAGTTTTTATTATGGAAAAGTTTTCCCTTTGTTTCTTCTGGCAATGCCGAGATGTCTACTAGAGTTCACCAGTGTGTTTATTTACCACCTCCACCCAGACCTTCACCTTCATGGCTTCAAACTTAATTTTATGTCAATGGCCAATCGGCCAACTCTGCATGGTGACAGCCGGAAGCACATACAAAATCCTCATTTAAATAGGGCGGTCCACACCACTTTTGCATGTTATCAATTGAACACACAATCAGTAGATACCCTGCAACACGCCCACCAATGACACATGCAATTTTTGGGGTTAGTTATTTGGTATCATAGCAAATCAGGCCCAGTGTGTGCAAGATCGAGAAAATAGAGTTTTTAACTGAGAATAGAGCTTGCCTTGCAGCTGGACCTCTACATTTTGTTTAGTAGAGAAACTTTTTATTACAGTTAAAGATGCAAGTCTTTTCCTTTTGTTGAGCTAAGTTATAGACCAACCCACTAAAGTGAGCTCATGCATTCATTCTCTCATACCTGTGCGAAAAAATAACTGTACTACTTACTTAGTGTGTCCCGATTCTTCTCACTCAGGTCTGTGATGAAGACAGATAATGGCACAACAGCACTAATGACATGAGAGCCCTCCTGAAGTAGAGGGCATGTCAGCAGAAGCATAATGATCTCCATGGACTTCATGTCTCTTGAAACCAAAAGCAATTCGAGCAGGAGCTTCAGGGAAACCTGAAGAGAAGAGAGGTTAAGGAAAAAAGATGACCATATTTGTGTAATTTTACAAAGAGATAAGCAAGACTGCTGCCCTGTCTTTAAAAAAAAAACTTAGTCTTCCAAGTCATAATTACTTACACCTCATGCATTTAAGCCATTGAGTCTTGTCTAAAAAAAGTAACAAAATATTGTCCATAAGAGTAAATCAACATGACCTTAAGTCTAAGTACATTTTGCAAGGCATATTCATAAAAAGATACAATAAATTAATTTTGTACCATACAAATGCTAGAAGGTGAATCTTCATGCATGGCAGTCATTACCAGTATAAATTGATTTTATTGATGATATGATCTGCAAATGAAAACATGCCATTATGTTTCAGGGGCCATATGATCAAATATCACTGCTCTAATGAGCTTAAAATTGGCATTTTTTGGCCTAAATTTGCAAAGTGTTATCCTATTGACTTGATTACACAGAGCATCATACCCTCTTTGTACCTTGGAAAGGTTAGCTTTAAAAAAAGTTTTTAAAAAAGCCTTTTCTTCTACATCTCACTCAGCTAAAATAGAAATAGAAAAGTGAACTTGAAGACAAAAATTTGCAGATATCCCATATGGCCCTATAGGACTTGAGAGTTAATGTGCAATTTCAATTATAAATAACAAAAAAGAAAAACAGTCCATGTTCAGTACTGTTTGTTTGATCCACGGTACAGCCATCATCCGATCAAAAGCCTCTCTTGCTGCTTCGAGGTCCACTGTCAGTGCTCCTGCTCTCCTAGTGCACCTATTGACACAAAGCACATCATCAGAACAAAGTTTGAAAACAAAATCATTTAATGAAATCCAGATAATTTTTTAAATTTCAAGAAAAATAGCTGCTAACATTGGATAAAATGACTTACTTGTCCATCGTGAAGCCTGCAACAAGACTGGAACTGGTGAAAAACAATGAACATATTTCTCTGTGGGAACAAGAAAGAAATAAAGATGTTTACTACAAACAGTTCAGATCAGACTATTGTTTTGCTTGTGTGAATAAGCGATTGTTTTAAATAATGTACAATGATATCGACCTTTTTGTCTCCACATTGCCTGATCTCACTGTCAACCATCTCTGCAGTTTTGTCTCATCAAGGCGTCCAAATATCTGTCCTCTGACAACACTCTGGGAGACAAGACACTCCTTATTTTTAATTGGAAATTAACATTTCAATCCTCCAAATAGTTTCATACAAGAAAATACAAAATCAAAAGGGACATTGGTTTTATGCAAAGATGCTTTCCTATTCTTTTAAAACAATCACTCTAGAAAAAGTAAAGCACATTACCTGTGGGGGTGACAAAAAGGCAAAGTTTGTGTTCCAGCCAGTGGATATTTTCAGATCTGTAAAGCAAGATTTGATTTAAGGGCATTAATTCTAAAGTCAAAGGCAGAGTCTTGTTTAATATACCACCAAAAAACAGGAAAAGATTAAAAAATTTTACAGGTTACTTACAGGAACTGCAATCCACATTAATGAAACTGATCAATCAAGATTAAAAGATTACTGTGGCAAATCATATGTTGAACTTTTTTTCCCCTTTCTGTTATTATCATTATTTGTGATATACAACATACAAGAAGATACAAGAAAGTTTATTTGTCATTGTGCAACAGGTTGCTGGAGCCTATCCCAGCTGTCATTGGGCTAGAGGCGGGGTACACCCTGCACAGTTCGCCAGCCGATTGCAGGGCCACATAAAGAGACTGACAACCATTCTAGCTCACACTCATACTTAAGGGCAATTTAGAGTCACCAATTAACCTAATGAACATGTTTTTGGTCTGTGCGAGGAAGCCAGTGTGCCCAGAGAGAATCCACGTGTTCACAGGAAGAACGTGCAAACTTGACACAGAAAGGCCCCTTCTCGAACCGGGACCTTTTTACTGGCACGTGCACTACCTGCTGCGCCACCTGTCGCCCCATAATCATGATCTACATATCTTTATTTTGAGCTGCTTCTAACTGGTTTGAGGCATCAATATTATTTTTCTTAAAGCCTCCTATTCTAAAGATTAGAGATGTGAGGCTCATACCTCCAGTCTGAAAAGCTCAGACTTGATAACATGCATGCAAAATAATTTTTAAAAAGGCTTGTGTTGCTGCCTAGTAAAACACTTCTAGTGTGAAACAGTCCTAATGTTTGTGTCCATGTTGTTGCAAGAAAAACAAGCAACATGCTGAAAAATTGTCAATACAGCATTGAATTTTTAGTGGTATTCTATAGTGGCCTATATTTCAAGCACATAAAAGATCTGTAAAGGGAGTTAATAAAGACTTGGATTGAAACAAAAACTGCATCAGTATCAATAAAATAATTTCAATTTCCATTACAAATCTGTGGGGTGTGTGGAAAATGATCTGAAAGTTACTGGCAGGCCACTTATTGCAAGGATTTAATGTTAATATAATGTTAAGTTTCACAGTTCTTAAAATCATTGTATTACCTGTGGGTGTGGACGCTTTGTTGTCATTGCTCCATGGAAGTTGTATCAGAGTGGGAGTCAGAGCATCCTCTGTTGATCCATTCCCAATTTGACCCTTTGCCCCATGGCCAAAAGCCCACAGCTGACCAGAGGAGCCCAAAACTAGAGTGTGAAATCTGTAACAAAAGAGTTCAACCTTATAGGTTATTTATTAAACAACAGTTTTTCAAATAATGAGTAATAATAAGTCTTTTAATTAACATATATAGCTTATATATTTCCCCCATAATCTTTCTTACCTTCCACATGAAATCTGTGAGGCAGGTCCGTCCAGACCCTCGACCAGTTTTGGAGCCTTCACAACATCAGTGGAGTTGTGACCCAGCTGTCCGTGGCTTCCCTCACCAAAAGTGAAAACTTTGCCATCCTAAAATATCACAGCATCAGAAAACAAGTCTTTGGACTGAAATTGTAGCACTGCAAAGATAGTCTCCAAATTTAACAATCACATATTTTACTCCTTCACAACAAGCACAACGTAATTTCAGAGGTCCCTGCAACATATCTTTAAAGGTTTTTGTTCAACAGTCCCCTTAGATACAACTTGAGCTGAAACGATTCCTCGAATATTCGCGAGTACTCGATTACAAAACATCCTCGAATTAAATTTTGTGCCTCGAAGCCTCGTTTAATGTATATTTATACATATAAATATATATATGGACTACTTTACAGTGCATGGTGTTTGACACGGCTGGTAATTTCTGTGGCACAACGCGCCTGCTACCTCCGCTGCTGAGCGGCTTGTACAATCATGAAGGAAAGAAAAGAGAGGGACAGAAAGGAGAGAGTCCACAGAAGAAATGGCAGAGAGTGTCCCAAGTGTGTGGTCACTACAAGAAGGGACTAAAAGAAAACACAGTGCAGTGTGTCTGATGTCAAACGGAGTGAGCTTAGCACGTAGCTTAGCATGATAGCACGTCGTTAGGGCTGCAACTATTACTGTTACAGCATTTTAAATATGCTCATCACAGACATGTGTCCTCTTTCCATGGTGGAGGACACAGGATTTAAGAACATGATCAAGGATTTCAATCCAAACTACACAATGCCCTCCAGAACACACTTCACAAATATAATTGCAGAATTATATTACTGCTTTGTAAATCAGTATTGTATTGGCTTTGTTTTAAGCCAGTACTGGTTTAAACTTTGAAAGTTGTTAAAATAAAAACCCTTTTCTGAGGAATAAACGTCATTTGGTTGCTCATTTTGAAAGCCCTAACATGTTGCATTGTATACAATTGATTTATTTATTTAAAAACAAAAAAGTATATTTTGTTAGAGTACTCGAGTACTCGAAGAAATAATTGACAGAGTACTCGATTCCAAAAATACTCGATAGTTGCAGCTCTAGATACAACGTTGCATTTCCACCAGGCAGTTCGGCTCAGTTCAGCTCAGTACAGCATTCTGTTTCCTCCATCAAATAATCTAAAAAGATACTAAATCACTGAACAATCGTTTTCCACTTTTTGGCACCAGTCTAAAGTATTTCAAACTGACCCTAAAGAGTGGAGCTAAAAATGCTGCAGTCTAATGACTGATCACAAAATCATCAATTGTCATGTGACAGCAGTAAAAACACAGAAGCATACCTTGCCATGTTTGAATAAGGTGTGGATTTCGAGTAATTGTCTCCACCAAACAGGTTATGTTTTTGCTGACAGATGCTTTTTTGTCTGTTTGTTTGTTGGCAAGATTACACAAAAACTACTGGACAAATATTGCTGACATTTTCAGGAGATGTTGGGATGGCTCAACTTAAAAACTATTAAATTTTGGTGGTAGTCCAGATAACTACTGTAAGGGAACAATCGATGCTCAATAACTGGCCAACTAATAATGATATCAACATGATTCCAAGTGCTAGTTGTGGGTTTTCAGGGCCAAGGAATCATGCTATGATGGTAACTTTATCATGAAACTATTGCTTATAGATGTAAAAGCAATATGTGAGCTCCCTTGGCAGAGGTTTGCGCTCTCCGAGTGCTTTCTAGTTGGTTTACTACTGCTGCCATAAAGACTGTCCACAAGAAGCAATGATCCATAGAGTACTTAAGTGCTGAACTCTTCCATTGTTTTCGTCTTTGTGTACAACCGTGCTCTTCTGCAAGCTTTTAAACCCCTCTGTCTTATCCCTGCTCAGGACAAGTTGTTTTAAATTAAAAGGCAAGGTACTTCCCACAACCTCAGGATATTATACTAACCCTGATAAAAAAGATATATGTAGTATGTATCTTAATGCTTATAAACTGAGGACCCTAACTACACCTTTACAGAACTCAGCATATTTTTGACCTTTTATGTAAAAACAAAAACAGCAACAGTAAGGTTTATGTCTTCAGAAATCTAAAAAGTAACATCAAATTTAGAATATGTATGCTGCATCATGTAGTTTGGTCTTTACTGGCACCTTTTGATTTTTTGTGAACTGTACCATGGTTGATATTACCAAAGCTACATTTAGGGCCGTACCAACTCTGATGAATCTGAATCAATGATTGTATAGGGGATGACTGTGCAGCAGTATATTGTCATATTACTTTTTTTAACTAGATTCTTCTGTCAAAATGTTGAGGTAACTTCAGATTTCTGCTCCAATGTTTATTGCGGCAACACAGACATGCCGTAACATTTTCCTTCCACTGGATTCAACTATGGTTTTTGCAATATAGAAAGTGTATTTACATGATATGTGACCTTTAAATCAAACCAATATTTATCATAGTGAAGCATCTTAATAAAGTAGGACCTTTGTTAAGACAGCAGAGTGTGCCTCTCCACAGCTTATGGAGGAGATGTCCAGAGGTCTGAGGGCAGGAACCAAACAGATGTTGAACCGTCCTGTGACATATTACAGAAATGAAAATTATTGTGGACACACTGGAGGAAGAATTTTCTCTTTGTTGAAAAGGAGCAAGACATTATCCTCTTGTCACTCTGACTAGCTTGTGATAATCATCTCAACTAGAGTGCCCCTTACTGAAGGTTTTACTTAGTTTTTCTCCTGCTCAAAACTACTACAAAGAAGTTTTAAATAAGAGGAAAAAACTGGCAACTATTTAAAAAGTGACTAACATGAGATTTTTATCCATAATGTCATCAGGTTGAGTAAAAAATGTGACTGCTGTTTCATGTTGAAAACTAACAAATGGGGAGTGAAACCGACAATATTCAGTGATCACTGTTTTGAAAAATGGGACACTTTCTAACTGTGTAAAAGTGATTATGTGTTTCAGTGCTTTTATACCTTTTTCATCCAACCTGTCCAGCCCCAGCTGGCCCGATCTGTTAGCCCCACAGCAGTACACAAGGCCGGGCAGGGTGAGGAAGAAGGAGTGGGTCGCTCCGGCTGAAATCTTGGTCACGGCTCGCCTGTCAGAGCTGTCTGGGACGCGTGTGTGCTGCACCAACACGTCCTTCCCCAGACCCAGCTGACCATAGGTGTTACGACCCCACGTGAAAACATCTCCTCCTGGGTTTGGGAAACAACAGGGGACAAAAATCATGCTTTAGCATAGATAGGATAAAGTGAATTCTAAATGCATAGCACATTTTCATCTTACTGAGATAGGAGTATCAAAATAACACATAACTAATAGAAATTGTGTTTAACTGCATATCAAAGTACTACTGGCACATCTACTCCTAATTAAGTGTACAATGTGATAGAAAAAATAATACTCTTGTGCACAAAATCACAGAAAGACGCTTTATACTTCTCTGCTCATTTTCAGGTTCAAAATGTTGGCAATGGTCCATGATTAATATGACAGCATGCTGATCGCAATTGTAGACTCAGGCTAGGTCCACACAAAGACAAGTATTTAAAAAAATAAGGTTACCCTCCTCAGTCGTCAAAAATAATCCTGTCCACACAGAACAAAACATCTTTGTTAACACAAAATGCATAAATTACCTTGTAGGGATGTCACCATGTTAACTGGTATGAGCCCACATATTGAGTAAATATTTGTTATATTTGTTATTGAGGAAATATCTGATAACCTATCATCCTATCATCAAAAAGTTTCTTGGAACCTGTTGTTCAAAAACTCTTGTTACCACGGCAGCTACAGACGCAAGCAGCTACGGGTCTCCAGTCATGTATCTTCTGTGTTTTTAAAGCAGTTTTTCAGTGACAGAATGTACGTGATGGAATGTAAATAGTGAAGTCTACAACATTTGGAACAACAATAGCTTAGCAACGCACTGCAGCACTTGTAAACAATGGTATTTATGGGATTTAATAATCTTCCTTAGGAAGAAGAGAGGAGAGAGCACACATTGCTGTACAGTAACTTACATTCAGCATTCACACTCACAGTGTGTTATGCAGAGTGGCCACAGAAACTGAGCAATTATTTGTACTTGTAACCAGGGCCGCCCCTGGCCAAACTGGGGCCCTAAGCAGAATATCTGAATATCAAAATATTTGCGAGTAAGTTGATCCACTACATAGCCGATACAGCAGATTGATGGAAAGCCTACTATAAAGCTAGCCCAACATGCAATCACCAACTGGTCAATTATTAACTACTCCTTTTTCAACAGAAATGAAGACATAAAAAAAATCGGAGCTGTAGGAAAATTTGATCTCTTGTCCACATCTTGACAGAATTAGCCTCTCTTCTGTCTCATGATTACAGGCTAGAAGCTGGGGTGTTTATGCCACAAAGTTTTTCTTTTTATTTCAACAACATACAGTACATGTCCACCTTCCAGTGGTTTATTCTAGTGCCTATACTCTGACATACTCTGATGGATCTTTGTCCACTTAGGGCCTCCATTCACTGAAGACATTTTTACCACTGTCCACTGAAAACAGCTCTGAGACCCACTTATGGGCTTCCACCAACAGGCTGAGAACCGCTGCACTAGTAGATAGTATTTGAAGCTTGATCGTTCAAAGATTGTTCTTACATCATGGAGAATAAGTGACGTAGGATGCCTCAGGATTAATTTATCATTTAGAAAACAGTGAGTGAGTGAAAAAAGAGGGTCAGAGCTGAACTGATGAAGACTGTTGAGATTTGATTCATCAAAAGGCTGACTCGTCCTTTTTAAGTCTTTGTGTTAGCTTAAACTTTGCACATGAGCTATCAAGACTCCATTTGAATTCTAAAATCAAACAAAGGAGACCGATGATCCCTCACTGCCCCTACAATGCACGCCTATCTACACTCACCAGCACACAAAGGAGTGTGCACCCAAAGTAGGCAAGCGATTCAGGAGGCATTAACATCAAATGTTCACGAGTACATTGGCTGCACTACAAAATGACATTTCTGACAGACAACAACGGTAATAGCCACACTTTAAATGAAAAATATCAGGTCTGTAGTCCACAGAGCGGATCATGGCTGTGACAAACAGTGGGGCCCTACACACAGCGTGTGTTTGTGTATGGGGCAGTGCTGCTTGTAACTATCCGTCCAGTTTACTTTTTGTTCCTACATCTCCTGTTTCTGAGCCTTCCTGAATGCAGCATGCTAACAGTGCAAACCCTGAGTAACAACAGGGAGAGAGACATGCACAGAAAAGTTTTAAGTTAAGTGGACTACTGTATTTTTGATGGTTCATACAGATGTTTAATAATTGTGTGCGGGACACAACCACACAAACAGGCCTCTGATGTTATGCTGTGTATGCTCACCTGTATGACTGCAAATGTCAGTGTGTGTACATCAGGCCGAAACTCTGCCATGCATGATATATAGAGCAGAGGCAATTGTGAATGCGCGACCAGCTACAGACAGAAATGACATGCTGTCTTGTAAATGAGATAAATAACGTAAGGCTATTTAGTATGACTTCTTTTGTTATCTGGTGCTTTATAGAAAATAAAATGAACTTTGCCACTTGGTGCCCCCCTAATAATATAGTAGGGAGTGTGTTGTGACTTCAAATTCAGACAATCAGGATGGCACGATGCATCTGGATAGGTTCTTGTGTGTGGTTTTTGAACAACAACAAGTGGCAGGAATGAAAACAAGCTGAAATTAAATAGGAGTAACAAGGTTATTTTAAAATGTAAGGAGTAGAAAGAACAGATTGCTGCGTGAAAATGTAACGAGTAGAAGTAAAAAGTTGGCAAAAAAATAACAACACTAGTAAGGTACAGTTACCCAAAATTTCTACTTACAGTAAGTAAGATAAAGTATTTGTATTTTGTTACTTGACACCTCATATGAGGGCAACATGAAGGTGTCAAAAAGCCAGTGAATGACACTGTCAGTGTAATGGCTGCTAAATTTATTTTCTTATCTGCAGTTGTTTTTGAATGTTCGTCTGATCTGGGCAGACAGTAAAATCTGAATTCCCCTTTGGGGTGAATAAAGTCATCCGAACCTACATCTGTAACTCATTATATTGTAAAAGGCTGTTCATCAAGAGCCAGGACTATGTAAACACAATGATGTAATCAGCATGGTTTGGTCTTACCTTTAGTCAGTGCCAAAGAGTGAACATTTCCACAGGCAACTTGCACCACTGGAACTGGCATTGGTATGGGCACCTTACTGAATGTTGGATTGGAAGCAAATTAATTTACCAGTGCAAAAATAAAAAATATGATGCTTAAGACAATAATATAAAGTGATTAAAATAGGGATTAAAAAGCTACAGAATAACAAATGTTGATGGCCAAAACTAAAGTCAGTAGTGAGATCTGAATAGAGGCCTGCATAGACAGTAGTGTAACAGTGAGTTAAAAAGTGGATTGAAAGTCATGATGAAGAAATACAGTGATGAGTATGCTTTTTTATCTATTCCTTAAAAAGCTTCTTGCCTTGCTCTGTGATTGGCATTCTGATGATCTGGTATCATACCAAGTTGAGAGTCGTCGTCTGCCCCCCAGGCGAACACATTTCCAGATGCACACAAGGCCAGACTGTGATCACGACCACAGGCAATGGACACCACATTACCCAGAGACTCCACACGACCTTCAACAGCAGGACAAAGAACAGAAATGACAAATCTGATACCTGCTGGACTGTGCAGGAGCAGTTTTAACCCAAAGCTATGCTAACCATCAGCCCAAACTCTCTTCTTATTAGGTATTATCATTAAAACTTTTATAGTTGTATTGTTTTGTTGAATTTATTGTTGTTGTTTTATCCTGTACAGTGTTCTTGGGTATTTTGAAAGGCACTTTTAAATAAAATGTACTATTATTATTATTATTATTAAAACTTGTACAGCAGTCTTAAATGAATGGTGATAGCTGTTAAAAATAACTAAATTCCTCAAAAAAGTAAATGTCAAAGTCAGTTACGAGGTGAGGGTTTTTCCATCCATATTTGTAACTATTATTTTATAGATTACAGATCAGTTAAGATGATGATTACAGGTTTTGAAAACTTTTAGTACACAAGAAAACATCAGCTAAACTCGTATTCAAAAACCGTGTTTTGCTCTTTTTGTCCCCAAAACCCACCAGTAGACAGCATAGTGGATCGTTAAGTGAGCCATTGACATTATATACGTTGACACCACTTTGAGTGCTGAATCATACGTCACATATTGGATGTGGCCAGAGTGACCAGAGGAGATGCCTCATATGTGTGCTGCATGCAGTCCAGACCAGATTTCATGGGATTGCTTTCACAGTAAGGCTTAAAAAATACTTTTTATTGTATTAAGCCATTATAGCATAACTTTACAAACAGAAAATGCTGATATTACGTCCAGCACATAATACTGTGGATTCCTGCTGTAAAACCAGCCTCCAAACAACAAAGAAGTCTCTTCAGTTTAACTAAATTAACTACTCTGGTTGTTTTTATTTGCTCAGCTAACTTTTCACATGCCATGTAGGTTTCCCAAAAGAGCAGAGGAAACAGCTGTCAGATGAGAAGGCTTTTCTGCTAGTCTGTCATTCATGCTCTGCCGTGAGCACTTCAGTCCAAAGGATTTTGACAGGACAGGTCAGATAGTCAGGATAAGAGATGGAGCAGTCCACTCAGTATTCAGTTTTTCGGCTCACAGGTAAGATGTACAGTATAGGCTGAAAATGTTTTTCCTTTCTGAGTGTGGAGAAATCAGTGATGTATCTTGTTTTACACTTTGAGATAATTACCTCCGCCACGGAGGTTATGTTTTCGGGAGAGTTTGTTTGTTTGTCTGTCTGTGAACAAAATAACTCAAAAGGTTATGGATGGATTTTGATGAAATTTTCAGGAAATGTTCAGCATGGAAAAAGAAAGATGTGATTCAATTTTGGTGTTGATCCGGATCACCGTCTGGATCCAGGAATTGTTCATAGGATTCTTTATCATTGGGAGATAGGGAACTGTGCTACTTGGCGGAGTTCTGTGCTCTCCGATTGCTTTTCTAGTTTCTATATTGTATCCTTCAGTTTAGCCAGTGGCTACCAGGACGGTCAAAGAAAGAACAGGAGACCCTGATACTGGTCCAAGAGACCGAACCCTGCCTGCACAACCTTTGGCTCCGGAGCCTCATGTGGCACTTAAGCCCTCACCAGCAGCTCTCCGGACCCAGAGGACAGTAAAGAAAAAAATATGTTTTTTTGTCCTGCAGTAATATTTAATTTATTGACTTTATTTGTGCATGATTGATGAAGTTCATTCTATTTTCTTGCAAAAGTTTACAGGGCAGATCTGCCACTTCCAATATGGCGGAGGCGCTGACGTATCACAATGAGGCATACGTAAATAAAATCTATGATGTCAGCCTCCACAAAAGGGAGACCCGCGGCATAAAAATAACAAAATATGTTTCTGACTTAATAAAACTATTTTATGGGGATGATTGTACACCTATTTTGACGGGTTTTACATAAGAATAGAAACATTAAATCCTTATTCACCGTTTCTGTTCGACGAAATGCTGCCAACTTCTGCACTTCACCTTTAAATCAACGTGTTACTTTCAAGTGTGCTCAGTTAATAGGCTACCTTTTAGTCGACTTTTGTAAATTCGGTGCTAGTTTTACTCAAAATGTTCTTCAAAGCTGTTCTTTCTCTTGAGCAGCTGTGTTCTCTTTCCACCTCTGCTCATTTGTTGACAATTAACCAAACAAAATCACAACTTAGAGCAATACAAGCTACTTTTCCCAAGAACTGAGCACTTAACTTTCCTTTCCTGTGATGATGAGGGAGAAACGAAACTGAAACCGTCAAGTCTCTATCAGTCCGTGCAGTGTTTATGGCAATGATTTGTGATTTATGAGGCACAGCCCGAAATAAATTAAGGTTTTCATTCTGGCAAAACACAAGGAGATGTTATTTCTCACATTCAATTTCCAACACAGACTGTTAAGAAGGCAGCAATGGGTACAAAATTAGCCTAATGAAGTATTGACGTAGCCGACAGGATGGAAAACTTTTTACACACAAGACTCAAAACTTTAATTTTATAGACAGAATAATTACATTTTGACTTAATACAACCCTCAGAAAAGAGTGCATGGTCTCACGTTTCGACAACTTTGGCATTTTGTCAATAAATAAAGCAGTTTTTTGTTGTAAAGGTGCATATGTGTTACTTTACCTAAAGCCTTGGCATCTTTTTTTTTCTGTCGTCCAAGTTGTCCCTGGGTGTTACTACCACAGGATAAAACTCCTCCATCTTCAGTGAGGAATAATGTGTGCTGTTCCCCGCAGGCGATATCCGTGATGACCCCGTGAACGGTCCAGGAAACCGGACTGAGGTCCGACTGAGCCCCGAACTGTCCACTGGAGCTGTCCCCCCAGCAGTACAGGTGAACCATCCTGACCCGGACTGAGCTGACCCGATGTGACCGTGACCGCTTGCTGTTTGAAACTTATGAAGTTGGTGATGCCTTCAGGAGCTGTCGGAAATTTCTGACTCACTATCGTCATCTCGGTATCGCATTTTCAATATTTCGTAATAAACAATTTTGTTTTACACGATAGCGTCGCTGCAATAAATCAACCAGTTTTCCAAATGCAACAACCATCATCATCAATATGTAATTGTTTTGTATTCTGGTTTACAAGCTCACCTGAAAGTCAATGTGTAAAATGCACTGAAACAGAGCCTGGGGCGCTGCCAATTTTGAAGTGGAAAGATATCACACTTGGCCCAACCTAACAACAGCTTTGTACTGTTAAGCAAATAAAAACATACACTAGATGACAATAACTTGACCTTCCATATTTTTTTACAGCTTTAAAAAACAGAGACTTCACTTTGAAGTAAAAATATGCTGGAAATGTTAAATTAAAAAATGTTATTAATAACTTGTCAGCATTAGAACATTTTAAGTAGCCTATTTAACATGTTTGATTTCTCAATTACTTTTAAGATATAATCAGTCCTCATCACTGTCTTATTTTTTCACCGTTAAAAGACTTGTTTCAGATTATACATTCTCTTTTGTCTAAAGCGTTATTCTCAAACACCACATAGCCTACTTTTACATGCCATTCAAACACTGGGATGTCAAGCAAAATGTACATTAAATGATTATGCTCATGTGTTTTCAGGGTATCCTCCTTTGTAAATACTATTTACACAGGCACAAGATGCCTCCATGTTATTATTATTTTTGCAATGGAAAAATGAAAAACAGTATTTTTGAAAATAAAGAGTGAATAAGTTATCTTTAAAACCTATGGACAAAAAATGACATATGAAACATACTGTTAAATGGTATTTTGAGGGGCCTCTTTCAGTCATGGGCCAGAGGAATAACACCTGTAAGGTGAAATATCAGACAATAAATGTACTACAAGTAGATTTCTATCTCTTGGACCATATTATCCAATAAACCTGTTTATATTTATCATATAATCATGTAATAAGGCCTCATGAATACCCTGCCAGATATTTCAAACTTTTGCAGATTATATGTACATGTTTTTTTCCAATACCTTTTGTTTAAAATAAATAAATAAATAAATTTACATGTCTTTTTCAGTCAAAGCATTATTTATGATGCCCAAAAACAATAGATAAACCAAACGACTGTAATCTTTGACCTTTAACCTCACAAATGTGTACAGCTCATCCTCCTGTTTGAATGAACAAGCATGCAAAGTTTGAAAATCCTCCAAAGTCTTAACTATTATATTAGCTTGCAAAGAAGGGTTTGAGGCCCAACAATCCTGACCTTTGACCTCCAAAACCTTACCATGAATTCCTGAATTAGCATGGGGGGAAGTTTAAATAAATTCTTGGAAGCATTTTTGAGTTTTTGTTTTTCTTTAATAGTAAGTCACTGCGCTGTTTGAAGGCGCTGGCCACTTCTGCCTCTGCACAGCTTGCCAGTGCTTATGGCCTCCTGAAATATTCCCCACCATGAGAGGTACCTCTGTCTCCTCCTCTGGTGTTCCTCGGTCCTCTGGGAGAGACAGCTCTTCCTTTTCCTCTGGTTTTTGGAGCTCCTCATGGTTTTCTGGCCCCTCAGTATTGTCCTGTGAATCCTGGTGGGCTACCTCTTGATGTTTAAGGTCAGACAGCAGCTCCAGGGGGCTTCTGGTCTTGTGCTGTGCCTGGTTTTTGAGGCCCTCTGGCAGCTCAGTATTAGGCTGGTCTTTGTTTTGGACCTCCTCGTTCTCCTCAAGGTCATCCTCTCCATTCATGTCCTTCTCCTCGGGCATTAGGTCCTTGTTGGTTGGATCATAGATGGGTTGCTTACCTGCTTTGAGGTAATTCTTGAGCTCATTGTACTCACACAGGTCAATCAGCAGCGGGTGGGCTTGGTCTTTAAGCAAGCTCTCGGATCTTCTTGTTTACCTCTCTGAGGGGCTCCGTTTTCTTCTCTGGATTATTGATCGTACCTTGCAGGTACTTGTTGGCACTTGTGCTACTGTCCAGTAGGCCGGACAACTGGATGTTCTTGCTCACCTGGTCCTCCGTCTCCTCCTTTTTCTGTTGAGTATTTGTGTGCACCACAAGTGTGGAGCTCTTCCTCCAGAGACTTTATGTCCTGCTCCATGGTTGCTCTCTCCACCCTAAATCGATACACTTTGCCATTCGGGGTACTCAAGTCCTGTAGTGCCTTCAAGTTGAGACTCTGTCTATTCAGCTGCTCTCAGAGCCTCATGTTCTCTCTCTCTAAATCGACCCTCTTGCTGATCTCTTCCTGCAGACTTTTCTCTGTCTTGCTCTGCAAGCTCTTCTCAATCCTGCTCTTGTGCTCAGCATAGGCAGCAGATCCTCTTGCCAGCTGCTCTTGGATTGCATGTGTTGTATAGCAGTACATCTATGCAGTGAAGTGAAGACAGTGGTTGTAAACAGTTTTTAAAGTAACTTCCAGCTTCAGCACCTGCTGTAGACCAGTCTCAGTGTAGATTTGGAGAAAGATGATGCAACAACATGCATATTTTAATAGATTATGAGCGCTTCAGTCCTATTACCATACTTCTGATTCAAACAAAAAACAAACAAAATGGTTGCCTTATCAAGCTACAGCTTTGTACTGAAAACACATTTATGCATGTTTATACAGTACGTATCTATCTATCTATCTATCTATCTATCTATCTATCTATCTATCTATCTATCTATCTATCTATCTATCTATCTATCTATCTATCTATCTATCTATCTATCTATCCATCCATCTATCTATCTATCTATCTATCTATCTATCTATCTATCTATCTATGACCATAATAATCTATGACTAAATATATTGTAGATTTGGTTTCTTTATCCACCAGTGAATTCTCTTATTACACTCTTTTTTTTCTCAGAAGTTGTAATATTCACTTTTCTGTTAAGCGTAAAGCACTTATAACCGTGTCTTAAATAAACAGTATTCTGTTTAATTTTGGTTTATTTCAGGTGCAGCAACAGCCAACAGTATTTACCATCTGCTGACACGAGACTACATGATGTCACTCAGTTCTGTGGACAGTGTAAATGTTACTGTTGACAATCAACTATAATTCATTTAAGCCAGTAAAATTGAATTTTGATTTTTCATTTTTATTTATTTTCATATAATATAAATATACTATAATATAATATAATATAATTTAAATTTTAATACAGTTATTTTATTATATAATTTATTTAAATAAACTTAATTTTGATCCAAAATGTGTCATTAGAGGTGCATTTTTGAGCCATGTAAGTATCAGTAAGTGACATAAATACAGAACAAAAATGCCACTGAGTGTTAAATGAGTCTGGACTCATTTTTCAGACTATGCCATTGAATATGCCATTTAATTCATATGAATAAGTTTCCCAAACACTTTCTATGGTCTCTTTTACAGATGAATAAGTCAAATATACTGAACAGACCATCTGGTGTGTCAGGTCGCTGATAATAACCTTTTAGATTAAGGTAATAGAATTTATTTACAAAACTACTTCACTACTACAAAGTGAAGTGAAGTAAACTACAACAAAAGTGAAGTAAACTACTACAAAAAGTAAAATAATACACAAAAATGACTTAATTACAGTGATGTGGGAAAAAGTTACTTTAATTTCTGTGTGTAACAAATTTGAGAACAAATTATATTTATGTCCATATACTTTTTGTACATAAATATGCACATTCATGCATCACAGTCTCTTTCTGTGTCATCATATTTACAACAATCATATTTTTTTTTTAAAAATCATCTTGATAAATAGGTCTAACATCAGTCTACGGCCATTTAATATTTGGGGCTGTGAGGTGTAACAATCTCAAAGGTGCTTTGTCAAAGGGGCACTGCTTCACCTGGCCCTTCCCCTTTTCTCTGCACCTGACCGAATCCTCTCCATCTGACAGGACATCATTTAGAGAGTAAACCCCCACAGAACCATCCTCATACCCCACAAACACAAAATGACGCCTGCACACAATCAAAGCAGACGGACTCTTCCACAACCGCACACTTCCTACTCTTTCTCCATCTGCGAGCCGTACAACTGAGAGGACAGGTTTTGTATGCAGGGAACAGACACAGCCTTTCTTCTGGCTGCTCGGTTGGGAAATGTAGGCAACATGGCATCCAGTTTCATCCAAACAAGCTTTGATGATTGGACCCTCAGCCTTGAACGAGCACAGTCTGACCTGGGACAGATCAAGGAGGTTTACAGCTTCATTTTCAATGGACAGCAGGGAATAGCTCCCATTAAGACCCATGCAGAAGTTTTGCGGCTGACAGGGAAATGTATGAGGGAGATGAAAGTGCCGGTACACTGTCTCCTCCGCTACCTTCCACGTAAGCACAGCACCTGAGGTGGCCATCACTACAACAAAGTCTGGATGCTCTGGAAGTGTTGAGAAGGCCACAACGTGCTCTGAGCTCATCACACAGGAAAAGCGCTTACTGATTGAGCCTGTCCACAAACTGGCTGCTAACAAGTCTCCATGGCGAATGCCTATAAGGAAAGTACTTTCAGGTGTCACCTTTGCGTCAGATAGATATTGGTTGATATTGCACACAATGCTCCCTTGCGCCAGCTTCCAAACTCTAGACAAATATCGGTTGGAGATACTCACGGCAATCTGACCATTTGGGGTGATAAGGATGTCTGTTGCCCTGCTGCCACTTATACGGAGGATGTTCTGACCGCTTTCTGTCTTCCAAACATAAATATCACCACCTGAGAGTGTCACAAGGTTGGCATCATCTGGAGAAAGGCGCATTTTCACCACAGGACCATCATGAAGAAAGTAAGCATGTGGAGATCCTGCTCTTAACCTCCATTTCCACACTGTCTCTGACCCATCAGAAGTGTAGAAATGCTCTCCTGTCCAATCAACTACCACTTCTTCAATTCTACAACCCATTTTTAGAATGGCACCTGCACCCTCTATCATCTCGGAGTCCCACACTGTCAGGCAGCCTCCGTCAGAAACACAAATAATGTCTCTGGCTGTTTTTAAGAGTGAGTAAGGCTGCTGGGTTGTTTCTAAGGAGAGGACACACTCACCGGTGCTGATCCTCCACACCAAGATGAGAGGACAGCCGTCCAACAAAGCTAGGAATAGGTGACCATCATGGGAGAGTGAAGCTTGCCTAAAGGCTTTTCCCTGTGGAGCCAAGAACTGGTCCCACAGCTCCCAGTTGCACGTTTCCCACAGCGTAACCTGGTTAGAGTGACACACCAGCAAAGTATCGTGTTCCTCTGAGTAATCCGTATTAAGAATGTCTGTCATGCCGCCCCCAGTGGAGATTTCTTTGGCAAGTTTTGGTGGCTCAGATTGGACAACCAGTCCCCACAGAGAAACATTCCCTGTCTTGTCAATGCATGCCATTTCCATCTTACTTTCACAGAAGATTATTGAGGCAAGTGCAGTGTGGCTTGAGTTTGAACAAGTGCCTATGAGGCTACAGCTGTTGGTGTCAAACATAGAGACTGTGCCATCCTCCTGTCCACAGCAGATGTAAACGCCATCCGAGCTGCAAGCCAAACAAGTAACACAGCTCTGGCACTGGAAATGAGTCAACGTCTCACTAAGGATATTGAACATGCTTACAAAATCCTCTCCTCTCCACCACATTAACAGTTTTTTCTGACTCGTGACAAAGCCCTCAAGTCTGATGGCTTTTTTTTTACCTGACTCGGTTTCCAAGTGACCTTTGACTTCTAGGAACACTTGTGGGCCTGACACATCCCATAAGAAAAGCTTGCTGCATTGAGTGGAGAGAAGTACCATTTCACTGCTACTCTTAACTCCTGCAAACTTTAGGTCCTTCTGCTCAGAACGTAGAGATAACTTTACTTCATCACACTGACAGCCATTCCAAACCCAAGCTGTGCCGTCATCCATCACCTCTGCCACAATCCCGACGTCAATCCCTGCCGCCTCTGTGGCAGAAACATGTTCAGGTCTCGCATTTGGCCTTGAACACCGAAACGAGGGAACTACGGAGGGAGCAGGGCAGAGCAATACTCCTAACCCACTTCCTCTTCTCATCCTCTCCTCTCTAATCTCTCGGATATAAAGTTCAAGAGCAGGAAAGACTTCGAGATAAGGGGTAAGGCTTGACTCCATCACTGTGGGAAGTTGTGAGGGCGAGCTCTGCAGCAGGCAAGCACAGGACTTCAAAATGCTTGCGAGGATTGCTTTCTCTCTTGGAAGCCATGAGTGGACTGACCTGTTCTTGAGCTCCAACATGGCAACCAGACCTTTAAGGAGTCCTGCTCGAAGCATGGCTTGGTGAAATCCCATAGACATCAGCAGCCCGACCTCCAGCTCCTCCCATCGGTTACTTTCTTGCAAATGATGAGGCAGTTCTAAGACTTTCCTCAAAATTAGACGATCAAGCTTATGGAAAGAAGAGGTGAACGTGAGCTTATAGGATTGCTGCTTTTGGGTGACTTCCTCTTTAGGTTCAGATCTCTGCTTCCCACTAAAATAGTCTGCCATTGCTGAATGCACCCCTGTCCTCACCTCTGGAGAACCACAGTACTTCCTAGCTGCCACCAGCTTAAAATGTCTGCTCACCCAGAACAAAACTCTTGACCCTCCAACTGTCCTTTTTGGGAGAAATTCCCTCAGGTCTAGCAGCAAACTCTCCACATCAATCTGCAAAATCCTTGAATCAGAGTTTGTGTCTTGTTGAGTATACCCTGACTGCACCATGTCATCTGTAGACAGAAGATCAGCAAGTTCAGCCTCAGTGAGTCCAGTCCTGGAGAGAGTGAGGTAGGAGACAGCACGAGCAACAACAGAGCGACCGTGTTTCTTCTCCAGATGATCCAGCAGTGCAGAAATGGATGAATGGACACCATCCGGGAGAGACGACTCAGTGACATCTGAATCTAACAAAGAACGAAAGACGGCAGAGGGGTAGAATATTAAAGAGAGATAGAGATATTACACACTTTCTGTAGAAAAAAAGCTCAAATCCTCTTTTGAAATACTTTATCAGACTTCACACAACTGTGAGGGTCAATTTGTCACTTCTGTTACTACCGCCGAGGAGGTTGTTTTTCATTTGAGCTGGCCTTTAAACACACAGCAACATCAGGAAGGAACCAGAAAAGTGCTGAATGATAGCTCACTTCTGTGTTTTTGGACGAATCCTTGCATCACTCTGTTGCACAAGGAATTAATAATGGAAACATCCACCCCAATTCTTTGTGTACTTTGTTTTTATGCATCATTATTCATTATCTTTAATTCTACTCTAGACATCACTGAGGAAAAGTGCATGACCTTAAAGTTCTAGGCAATTTAAAAAGGAAGTATGGAAACTAGAATTTAATACTCTATATTGTAATCAAAGGATTGAGAACTCCAATTGTCTGATAAGCCTTGTTTTATCAAAAAAAAATGTTCTTTCAGTTTTCTTTAAATCTATATCAACACTAAGAGCAACTTGCATTTAGAAAAAGGATAGTTAGGGAGTATAAACAGGCCTACTTCTGCATTGCTGGCTTTGACTTTTTTTTCAATTATTTAGTTAAGGCAGTGGATTGAGTAGAAAAATGGGAGAAAGCGTTACAGTTCCCAAAGAGCTGCCCATGGTCTTAATGGGAGGCTTTGTAAGAGGAAGTGAACAGGTACAATACAGGCCAAAAGTTTGGACACACCTTCTCATTCGATGTGTTTTCTTTATTTTCATCACTATTTACAGTGTAGATTCTCACTGAAGGTATCAAAACTATGAATGAACACATGTGGAATTATGTACTTAACAAAAAAGTGTGAAATAAATGAAAACATGTCTTATATTCTAGTTTCAGGTGTGCCTCGCCAGGGTTAATTAATGGAATTTCTTGCCTTATTAATGGAGTTGGGATCATCATTTGTGCTGTTCAGAAGTCAGGCCGACAGCCCTATTAGACAACGGTTAGAATTAATATTGTGGCAAGAACCAATCAGCTAAGTTCAGAGAAACGAGTGGCCATTGTTACTTCAGTGAGAATCTATAATGTAATTATTATTTTTTTTTTTTAAAGTTATTTTTTTGGGGCTTTTGTGGCCTTAATTGATAGGACAGCGGGCGAAGAGAGGGGGGAAGACATGCAGCAAAGGAATGTGGCCGGGATTTGAACCTACTGCTGCTGCTGGGGTTTGGAAGTCCCCGTACATGGACGGATGCTCTACCAACTGAGCTAATGTCCACCCAAGAATCTACAATGTAATTATTGATGAAAATAAAGAAAATGCATTGAATGAGAAGGTGTGTCCAAACTTTTGGCCTGTACTGTAGGTGGGTGGGGGCAGGGCAGCAGAGTTTAACAAAAATGATGTATACCATTTTGCACTGTTTCTGGAACACAACTTATTCTGTGAAAGCACTCGCAGACTAGACAACCAGAAAAAAATCCTAGACCCGGGAATTCAAATCACAGTTAAAATCAAATCACTTGTCCCTTATGTATGACTAACATTTCCATAAAATTTCATCAGAATCCATGAAAACTTATTAAGTTATGGAGTTATGAAAATACTGAATGCGGAGAACTGCCCTGTATTCCAATGTTAACAAATCTCTTTGGAATCAAATTGTCTTTGGATCACAACCAAATCATATTGATTGGTCCTTGGCTAGTTTCTGGTCTATATTTCATGTAGTCTTTTCCTTCATTTTGAGAGTTATCAGGTTCCAAATCTAACAAATGTTGGCAAAAATAGAACTTCCTTGGCAGAGGTAATGAACTATGGCATACAATGGTACTAAAGTTGCAATTCAGAACCATAAAAGTGTTGAATGATTCTATAACAAGTTACTCATTAGCAAAGATCATCACTGATGGTGTGATTATCAATGAATATTAGTTTTGATCGATGTCGTAGAATGTGGAAGGCCCGGCAGGCAAATGTAGAAACCACTGCTGTAAGGGGCCAAAAGCCTGATCTAACCCCTGGATGTCTGCCTGGAGGACTATTTGCAACCTGACTGCAAAGACATATGGACCCCCTGGTTCTGGTCTTCTGTTGTCCATTGAAGTATCAAGAACAAACCAGGCTTGTGCTCTCAGAAACTCTCTGGATTTTATATACCTGAATGCCAGAGCGAGGTGTGCATGTGCAAGAGTCGAGCGTAGAGAGGCAGATGACATGAAGTCAGGGCCTGGTTCACCAGCACCTGTTGTCCTGACGTCACCCTCCTCCCTGAACTCTTCAGCAGAGACTCCAACATTTTCAAACACTGCTTTCTGTCCACCTGTTCCAGCTCCACACACACATATCCCGACACCTCCTCTTTGTCTTTGGATATGAATGAAGGAGGATTTTGCTGGTTGAATGACTGCAAGAGTTGTGTCCTGTTGGAGGAGACTGAGAGGATGAGTTTGACACTGGGAGGAAGCGGGGAGGGAAAGCTTTTAATGAGTTCAAGCCCAGAGTTGTTGTCCAAACGATCCAGGCCAACAAGGATCAGAAGTAGAGGTTGTTTCTTAGTTGGCTTGAGGGAGAGGAGGAGTGAGAGCTGCGTTTGAAGCTCAGAAAGAGAAATATCAGGTTTTAGGAAGTTAGAAATATCTTCAAACGATATTGAACTTAGATCTTTGTCATAAATATGATCTTTGGTATGTTCATCGTGGCCATTTGAATTAGATGTCAGTAAGTTGGAGTTTTGGTCACTCAGATTGTTCAAACAACTTGAATGATCAGGATCACAGATGTTCTCCTTTGAGGTGGATCTGTTTTGGTAATGAGCAACAATCTGATAACAGAAGCTGGACAGCAGGAGCTCTGGAGAAGTGTTTACTGAGAGGTGGCAAAAATAAGTAACCACCACAGGATCGATGTCACGGAACCAGGATTTGATCTGTGGAGAGGGAGACACGTTTGACAAGAACATATCAGTACTGTGCTCTGTAGAGTCCAAAATCAGTGTGTAAAAATGCAAGAGGCTGGAAGGAAACTGTTTGTAGTTGGTTATTCTAACACTATTAAGACTTTACTGTGTCATGTGTTTTTCTACATTAAAGGGATGTTTCAGTATTTTTGAAGGTGGGTTGTATGAGATACTTCACAACAACCTAAATATCCCATTGCTTAAATGAAACAAATAAAAAAAATATAAATTTATTTTTACTTTACTGCGTCATGTATTTTTCTACTTTATAGGGATGTTTCAGTACTTTTGAAGGTGGGTTGTATGAGATACTTGACAAAAACCTATAGTCGTCCCATTGCTTAAATGAGACAGATCATGAAAAACACATAGAATATATATTTATTTTTAATTGCAGTAGTCTTCATCTTTCACATAACTGTAATAACTGAACTTTGCATCATTTTAACACTCATCCCACACCACTCTTTCCTCTGTAATTCCAGTCCCTCTCCATCCTCTCTTCTCCTGCTAACTCCATCAACATAGCTGGGTGCTGCTATACACAACTTGTTCCAATTCATATCCGTGTTATATCTTTCAATTTTTTTTTTATTATATTGCACTTTGTTTTGTTTTTTTTGTTGTTTTTACACTTTAAGGTCAAGCGAGATTGCGTGAATATTATCTTGTTGGTTTTTACACTGATGATAAAGTATTGAACTGAATTGAAGGGGACTTATGTTACCTTTTAATTAAGGTAAGGATGAAAAAATGTGAGCACTGCCTTCTTTGCTTTGCAGTATGTTTATAGCATGCGTATTATCAAACAGATGCCTTTAACAGACAGCTTGGTTGTAATTCTGATGTACTAGATATGAACATAATACTTTGTGTTGTATTGGGATATTAGATACAAGAAAAGAGCAAGTCACTTTAATAAAACCTAGTTACAGCTGTCTCCTTGCTGTATGTGTGTATTTTATATGCATATGTGCCATCCATAAAATAAAGAGTTTGTCTTCAGCTTGCTCTATTGTAGTGTTTTGAGATAACACTTGTTCTGAATTGGCACTATACAAATAAATAAATTTACAAATATTGCTCACCTTTTGAGCACAATGTGCCAGCAGGACGGTTTTTCCTGTGCAGGGTCCTCCTGTCACCACTAGAGGGCGCTGTAGTTCACTCTCCAAATATTTTCTGATCTGTAATACAAGAAAACACTCATGATTACATTCTAATGGTGAAATCGTTTAGGACTAAATTATGTAAGTGTAACAATTAAGAAAAATGGATAGAAAATATTCTTGATGTGACTTTAAATCACAGAATTGCATTATCAGTGAGCACCTGCATCACAACAGACCTCCTAATATGTTTGAACTTTCTCAGTAATCTCCACACTGTTACCTTTACTGCTGAAGGGATAGTTCTGTTTTTGAGGTGACGTCGTGTGAGGCCTATTGCTTCAGTAAATATGAGCACTACTAAAGCAACATCTAAGATTTGTTTTTTGGGAGATATATGGACATTAGACGATACACAGCAGTCAAAGGTGCCACCAAAAGCCTCATAATTAACCATTTTTAAGTTACAACTACACAAACACATCTGCCAGACTAGATGTTGCAGGAATATTTTTTCACTTTGCTACAACAAAGCCCATGTTTATATAACTGTTTTGTGATGTAGCGTATGGGCTAAATATCCTTCCATCAGCAACGTCCTGCTGTCCACTCATTAGATGTCAGAGTACTGCAGTGAAGTCAGGAGGCGGTCTCTGGATCACAACTGACATATATCTAAATTCTGGATAGTTAGAAGGCGGGCCACTCTTGTATTTATCATGGATGTAAAAACATGAAAAAGGAATCGGACATCGGACTCACCCCTTTGCTTCAACATAACAAGTTTGCAGTGCCCAATTCACCGATCAGGACGACCACGCACAACAGCAGCGTGATGGCTTACTGAAATTAAAAAGCGCTGCCGAGGGGTCCAAGAAGTGTTGTCACTAAGCTCCACTCGAGACAGTGATAGGCCTCCTGGCTTGTAGACACGGTCTCACAGTGCTTAGATTTTGATCTGTCTTGTTCCTCAGTTTCCACAGCAGTTTCTCTTTCTTTCTGGGACTTCAACTGCAAAACTTCATCCTCTGTGTACACTGGTTCACAAAGAAACGCTTTCGTGGCCATGGCCAACAGTATGTGGCTGTTTGAGTCAAAATCTCTCATTTTCAGTCAGTTTTAGTGACTTAAATGTTCATTATTTCTTTGGAGGACATGATCAACCAGTGGTGTATTGTAGCGTCATACAAAACTGTTGTCATTTTTTTGTAGCATTGACCTAAAAGAGAGGTAATTGCAAGGCTTTTGGTGGCCATACATGGCCAAGCATCTATATCACTATGATATCCCTTGTAAGCCAAACATGACCAAACCATCTGTACTAACATGTTTATCGGCCTGTTTAACACCTGAAAAGTCTTGTTTGAGCATAGCTTTTCTGAGTCCTAAATGCAGAAAAAGTCAGATGTTAGCATGCTGGTATTTCCAAAGTCTGACCTGAGGGAAATTGGCTTACAAGTCCATTTAGAAGACATATATGACCAAACCATCTGCACTGGCATGTTTTTGGGACTACTGAATGCCCAACAACTATATTTTTGCATCGAGGTCTGACATGGCAGAAAAGAAATAGGTTAGAATTCATTCATTATTTGTTTTCTATGCCGTTTATCCCATTCAAGGTCCCAGCGGGGCTGTAGCCTATCCCAGCGGTCATTGGGCAAGCAGCAGAGTTATCTGAGGAAAAAAGGTTTCTAAGTTCATTTGTATGCCAAATATGACCAAATCATCTGCACTAGCATGTTTTTCAGCATGTTCAACATCCAAAAGTCATGCTTGAGTATTTTTATTCAGAGTCCACATTTGCAAAAAAATTAATATGTTTGCATGTAGTGATGTTCAAACTTGAACCTGAGGAACAAAGGCTAATGAGTACATTTTTAAGCCAAATATGACAAAACCATCTGCACTGGCATGTTTTCGGGCCTGTTTTACATCCAAAAAGTCATGCTTAAGCATATTTTAATCTGAGTCCGAAATGGTAAAAAAGTCACATGTTCACATCATTTTTTAAAGCCTGACCTGAGGGAAATAGGCTTGTGTCCATTTTTATGAGTGTGATACTGGTCATCATATTCACTCATACCATTGGCCTCATGCAACTCCACTCCAAAAAAACCTGATCTATACTTTTGAGCTGAATGATCACATCCATGATGCTAGTAACAACAAATAAATGTTGTAAATCCATGTTGACCTGCTCCTCCTCTGGTCGGCTGATGTCATAGAACGAGGACAGGATGCCACACAGCTCTTCATGCTCGGCCTGGTCTCTGGCTGGAGCCTCACCACTCTGACAGTCTTCACTGATGTCTGAAACAGTCACAGTGTCAGTCAGCTCTAACAGGTCAGAGTACACCTGCTGGCACAGAGACTCAGCGTAGCTCCGCCTCCTCGCTGTTGTGTAACCACGACGATGGTCACACTCTGTGGAAACGGTGTAGACGAGAAGACGTGAGGAGGTGATGAGACCCGGGAGGAAACTATCACAAAGCTCGGACAGGAGCAGCTCTTCTGTAGGGACTGATTCTAGCTCCAACATGGCAGTCTGAAAAAAGAAAGAGTCTATAAGTTTGGAGCCATATTGGTAAAACTTTTCTCTATTTACAATTATAAATCAACTTTTCTATATAATCAAAAATATTCAGTCATTCAAAATTTGAACTTTTAAGCCTTGCCACGTCCCAATTTCAACTAAATAAAACAACCTGATTGTATAAATGCATATGTATGTGTGGGTATATGAAGGTGTATATACATATATTCATTTATTTTATATTATTTTACGTCATTTTGTTTTATTTTAAGGTATTTATTTATTCATTTTTATTATATCTAACAATTCTCTTGCACTGATACATTGTTGGGTGCTTACATATGTATATCTTGTCATATTTTGTTATTAATGTTATTTCAGCACACGTACCAGTAATTTATACTAAATGTTGCCTGTTTCTAGATTAAAATGAAAAGCATAAAAAAAACAAATAAAACAACCTTAGATGAGAAATTACAAACACCAGTTCCCTGAAGTTGGGACACTGAAAACAGAAATAAGAAACAAAACAGAATGACTTGCAAACCCTTTTTAAGTACGCACATTTCAAGAGAGACAGCTAATTATTAAGTTCTAGCTTCTACACCTTTAAATGGACACAGAGATTTATAAAAGCATTTCTGTGATTTTTTTTGTGAAGTTACATGGTTGCATTTGTGGAAAAGGGGGTGATAAAGCTTCACAATGAAATAAATGCACAATCCCTTATTATTCAGTTACACCCCAATTTAATACTGTAACCACCACACAGAAAAACCCACAAAACAAACCAAAAAACCAAAACAAAAGTAAAAGGGTGGTCATGTGATTTTTATATTTTTTCTCAAGTCTTCGTGATTTTTACCTCATGTTGTGTCTGATTTTTTGTCCTCATCAGCCTCTGCCCTTTAGGATCGAAGACCTTGTGGATGTAAACCAGGACACGTCTGCTGACGTCACTGTCAGGAGGGTTAGTTAGAGCAGATCGCAGGTCTGTGTCCAGAGCTGCAGAGGGAGAGAGAACATATGTCAAAACTAATTTTACTTTTCAGCAATAACCTGGCCATAAAAATATGTTCTGCATGTCTCACCTGATCTGAAGTAGCGGTGGGCTCTCTCTGGGCTCACAAGACCTTTCTGTTCACACAGACTCACAGTGGTCTGAAACACACTCTGAAGTTCTTTGGCTTTCTCCACAGTCTTTGCTTCATCTTCAACGTGCTGAGAGGAAAGTTACAACTAAAGTCACAGGGTAAAAAACTCTAATAAACAACACAACTACAACCTCATTCACACATGAAGACAATCCCTGAATGTTCATGAAACTTCAAGATCTACACTCCTCTCCAGGTTCAGGTCAAACAAGTTCATCCATAATGTTCTTTTTCTTTTTTTTTATTGGGTTTCCACACTGCAGGAAAGTATCATGCTGTGAGGGGAAGTGTAAAAAGGTATGTAAATTTTTTTTTTTTAGTTTAGTTGATTTGGAGGGTTGCATGTTGTTGCTGGATTCTAAACGATTTCACCACCTTCACCAAAGAGGTTAGGTGTCTTTGTTTTGTTCGTTTGTTTGTTAATACAATAATTAAAAAAAGTTCTGAATGGAATTTGATGTCATTTTTAACAACTGCTGGTCATGGCACGGGTGAGAAGCAAGAATATTTTAGTGGTGATCTGAAAAAGGATGCCGATCCAGGGTATCTGTTTAGGAGTTGTTGTTTTTTTAAAGCAATTTTCTATATTTTCTATATCGACCTATGTTGACACAAGGTAGAAAGGTTTACAGGATTACAGGATTTGTCCATGGTGTGAGATAGCTCAGTTTTCCACATTTTGAGGATAACTCACTTGAAAATGCTGGAAATACCCTGGCGGAGGTTTATGCTGTTGGACCACTTCTACTTAAAAAATATATATATATATATGAAATAGTGCTATTGATTACCTTCCATCCTTGTTAGTGGGTTTTGTACATTTTAGCCATTTAAGATATAAAAATAATTTGTTATCAGGACAATGCAGTGATGTTTATTCTCTAGTCCAGCATTTTCTTTAGTTTCCTTAAAAATCAGCATTTTGGAGTTTGTGCCCAAGAGAGTGACTACGTGTTTAGAATGAAAAACAAAACTAAAGCATATAACTAAGACAAAAACGATAACAGCAGGATTGTGCCATGGGGACTGTTAAACAGACCAAATACTGTAGGGATGCTACAACTGATGAGGTGTTTTCTTACCTCCCTGCTCTGTGAGGCTCTCAGGCAGTAGGAGGGGGGGATGCTGTTCTCATCCCTCTCGTACTCTCTCTCCAGGCCCACAGTGCAGACCCCTGCCTGCTGCCCCTCCTGCAGCAGCAGCTGGAACTCTGACACCTCCACCTGAGCGGGCAGACTGGCTGAGCCATACTGGTGACCTACGAGAGCCTGTGGCACCACCATGTGGACACAGAGGGGAATGCAAGAGAGGATGCTGGGCTGGAGAATGAGGAGTGGAGTGACACTATACCATCGTTTCTAATTAGATCCCTTTGTGATTGAGATATATTTTAACTTTTATGAAATATTTGAAAGTTTTTTATGGAAAAAAACGTCCTACCTTGCTGATCTTTTACACGTCAACACCCAAACCAGACCACTAAGGTCTACTAAACAACTGCTCTTGATAGTCAAAACAGCTATCTATCTCTATACAATTATGGAATTTTTTATTTATATTATCGGGGCTGATTTGAAGTAAACATCTTACTCATTGGAAGTGATGCCAAGCTTATACCATAAATAAAAATTGTACCTGTAGTTAACTTCATCTCATGGCCTCTAAGGAATACAGCACTGCAAAAACTCAGACCTAGGCAAGTGTGTTTGTCAGAAATATCTAAAACATTTATTTAAATCCACTTTTACTCAACAATTGAGATAAATATCTTACTTGAAGGAATGAAAGCAAAAATAAGACATTAAATTGCTTGTAATGATAAGATAATAACTGCCAATGAAATAAAGGATACTCTGATTCGGTAAAGGTCTAAAAATTAAATTTTAATATCTTCTCTGGATATAATTGTAATCTAAAGACGGCCTTCAAGTTAAATTTGAGTTGTTTTATCAGCAGATTATATTACTTATTACAAGCAACTCTGACTTTATTTTTAGTTTTTATATCTTCATATATACTACATTGCCAAAAGTATTTGCTCACCTGCCTTGACTCGCATATGAACTTAATAATCCATAGGGTTCAATATGACGTCGGTCCACCCTTTGCAGCTATAATAGTTTCAACTCTTCTGGGAAGGCTGTCCACAAGGTTTAGGAGTGTTTATGGAAATTTTTGACCATTCTTCCAAAAGCACATTGGTGAGGTCACACACTGATGTTGGACGAGAAGGCCTGGCTTTCAGTCTCCTCTCTAATTCATCCCAAAGGTGCTCTGTTGGGTTGAGGTCAGGTCTCTGTGCAGGCTGGTCAAGTTCACCCACCCCAGACTCTGTCATCCATGTCTCTATGGACCTACTTCGTGCACTGGTGCACAGTCATGTTGGAAGAGGAAGGGGCCAGCTCCAAACTGTTCCCACAAAGTTGAGAGCATGGAATTGTCAAAATGTTTTGGTATCCTGAAGCATTCAAAGTTCCTTTGACTGGAACTAAGGGGCCAAGCCCAACTCCTGAAAAACACCCCCACATCATAATCCCCCCTCCACCAAACTTTACACTTGGCACAATGCAGTCCGACAAGTATCGTTCTCCTAGCAACAGCCAAACTTGGACTCATCCATCAGATTGCCAGATGGAGAAGCGCGATGCGTCACTCCAGAGAACGCGTCTCCACTGCTCAATAGTCCAGTGGCGGTGTGCTTTACACCACTGCATCCAACACTTTGGATTGCACCTGGTGACGTATGGCTTAAATGCAGCTGCTCGGCCATGGAAACCCACCCATGAAGCTCTCTGGGTACTGTACTTGAGCTAATCTGAAAGCCACATGAAGTTTGGAGGTCTGTAGCGATTGACTCTGCAGAAAGTTGGCAACCTCTTTGCCCTATGCGCCTCAGCGCTGACCCCCCCTCAGTTTACCTGGCCTAACACTTCATGGCTGAGTTGCTGTTGTTCCCAAACACTTCCATGTTCTTATAATCCAGCTGACAGTTGACTATGGAATATTTAGGAGTGAGGAAATGTCACGACTGGATTTGTTGCACAGGTGGCATCCTATCACAGTTCTACACTAGAGTTCAATGAGCTCCTGAGAGCGACCCATTCTTTCACTAATGTTTGTAAAAGCAGTCTGCACGCCTAGGTGCTTGATTTTATACACCTGTGGCCATGGAAGTGACTGAAACACCTGATTCTGATTATGTGGATGGGTGAACAAATACTTTTGGCAATATAGTGTAAGATCCTAATACAGACTTGCAAGGCAATTGTCACCTAGAATAATCTAATGAGACTTTTTGTCTTAAAAGTGGACAAACACTCTCACCTAGATCTGAGTTTTTTCACTGAGGCCTCGGTTAACTTAACCTTTGCCTAACAGAAGAAGCATCCATCACCAGACCACCAGGTTAAGTCAATGTTTCCCCTCTAACAGCAGGAAGTGTTTTGTAACTAAATGAATGCTGTTGGTTTATTTACTAGTAGAAATGGTCCAGCTGAGCTCTCTCTGCACTCCTGAATCAGCTGCCTCCTGATGTTTTCATCTGGCCACCGGCTGGGATGGCTGGACTCAAAGGGGTCGATCACCTGTAAACAAACAGGCACATTCACAGTGAATCGGTCGGAACAATCAGGACGAGGGATGTTTGGTATCAGCACAACTGGTCTGTCTGTTGGTGGCTGGGCGAAATATGACGCTCTTCCTTCTTTTTAATTACACGCTGCTGAAAAGAGACCATGGCACTGTGGGGGTTGAACTGCCACAAACACACTGATCACATTACAGCTGCTCAGCCTCTTACAGTCAAACATAATTAAAGCAGATTCACCAGAAATGACTGAGCTTTAGCAAGAAAGGCCTCGGGGGAAAGTGTGAAATATAAAAGGCACACACAAAAACACGCTTGAAAGCTATCACTTAATGCTGCTTTTGTCTTTTAATAAATGATGTTTGATTCAGTCTGTGTGAGCTAAACAGTCTGTAATTATCCTGAAAGAGCATTTGCTCATTTTTAATTCATTTCAGTCCTTATGTTTGGGTCAAAATGTTAATGACTGTTTTAGATTTTTACCACAGAAAAATGTTAAAGAAATATGAATGTAAACCAGGAACTCTGTGATCATTATCTGTTCATGATAACTGTAGAGAAAGCTTTTTGTTTTGTTTTCAGGGGCCACTTGCTGAAAAACACAGATGCATTAATGTCCTTCATACCGTGTTTGACAATCAGGATTTTGAAAATCAATTCAGAAAAAAAAATCAAGTCAAAATTCTCAACATATAGATTCTTATAAAATAATAATAATGATTACAATAATAATAATAATACTAATAATAATAATAAAATAATAAAGCTGATGTAATAACATTATTATTATTATTATTATTATTATTATTATTATTATCATATGATAATAATAACAATAATGAAGGATAAAAATGATAATAAAGAACATAATAATAATATATGGAAAAAAGGGATAATATATTTTTTTAATTATATCATTGTTATTATTGTTCTAAATGTATCATTTTTATATTGTCAGTATTGTTTTTATTAGTCGCATTTTATTCTCTGCAGTAATTATAGTATTATTATTGGTTCTATTTCATTATTTTCAATTATTAGTTATATGTATTTATTAATTTTATTAATAACTGTAAAATGATATTATACCAATAAATATTTGTCTATTATTATTATTATTATTATTATTATTATTATTAAATAAAACAATAATACATATCATAGCATGATAGCAAATCAATATCAATTAAATAATTCATAAAATGTTGAAGAAATAATAATAAAAAATAACAATAGGAATAAAATAGTTCAAATATTAACATTGGCATAATAAAATAATACTAACAACAAAAAAGAATTATAAACATCACAGTCATTACAAAAATAATAACAACAACAGCATAATAATGATAATAATGATAATAATAATAATAATAATGAACACAGTAATTTTTTATGCACTTTAAATTTAAAATAGACCATTAAACAAGGACATAAATATGCACTGGAACAATGAAAGCTTACTAAAAAGTAACCTTTCATTATGGTGTTCATTAAAATAACTCAATTTTGTCCACCAGTCTGCAACAATAACTTTATTCAAACAACGACATGAAGACAAAAGTGTAACAGGCACATTATCTTCTCTGCAGGATTTTGGAAAAAGGAATATGAGAACCTACCCTGAGATCCAGGCCCAGAGTGAGTCTGCAGTGCTCTCGGAGTTTTGGGAACACATTTTCTCTCAGAGCTCTGCGCTCCACCACGCTGTCTACACAGAGCACAAACAAGAACGAGGACAGGCACAAAATGATTAAAGTCATAACCAAAGACAAGATCCTGCAGGCTCTGTTATTTAACATTTTAAATAATGAGCCTCAGTAAATGAATCATCACCATACTGCACCTTCTGGGTTGGAGCACAGATAGATTTTTACGCAGCTGCAGGTGGACCTCCTCATTTCTTTTCCCTTAGAGATGGTTAATTAATAACTGAATGCTAAGTTAACAAGCAGAAACTGAAGCTGTTAAATGTTTGAAACAGAAAGTTAACATTTCCTGCCTCTCCACTCCGCTGTCGTCTCCCTTCTCTCCCTCTCTGCTCCACTCAGGAAACTCCGGCCTCGGTGTTTACAGAGTGTGTTACCATGATCACACCCCCTCTGACCGCAGCTCCTGTTCAACACACACACACAACATACAAACACACACACAATGGCAAAATACAACATGCAATAAACAAGAAACACTCTTCAAATCTATCTTTTCAATATTTTTTATTAACATTTTTACACAATAAATACAAACTTTGTTTTTTGTACAGCCAATAATAATATGCTGAAAGACTTTTGCACCCTTTCTCATTATTGTCAACATGGCAGCCGTCGATGAAGAGAGAGAAGGCCAGTTGTTCCACCACATTGTTACTGGCAGCTGGTGGGCAGCTGCTACAAATCCAGGAACAAAAAAATAATAAAAATCATGTAACACTTTAAAAATAAAGGCCAATATGAAATAACTCAACACTGTAGTGGGCCAAAGTGACTGTCTGAAAGGTTAAGAAGCTGGAAAATGCTGTTAAAACAACGTTTGATCGATTGTTCAAGCATTGATGCGATGCTGCTGCAAACTATAAACTCTAAAATAAAATTACAACAGAGAAGAGACTCTGAAACTCTGAGAGGCTGCGGGTCAGTTATGAACATTGATGCAAGCACTAAAACACAAAAGGAGGAAAGATTTGGAGAAGCTGGTGCCTCATTCTGCTGGATGTGGATGCTACAAAGAAGTTTCTGGCTTGAATGGTAAAACAATTAAAGAATTGTCTTAACTCTCTGCCTCAGATCTCTTAAATAAAACAAACAATAAAGGGCCAGTGCGTGATCTGATGGGGTTATTTCACTAAAGCTACGAAAACATTCAGCACAAGTACATCCTTCATATCAGTCATTACAAGGTCATTCCTGGCAATTGGTGCCATTTCAGTGTTACTCTGTGAGAAAAACACTAAACATTTCAGAGATTTTAAGATTTAATTATGTAAATGATGTGTTTAGCCATCTGAGATTTGAAGCTTTTGATTCTGATCACTAAAATATTTGTCTCATTGCACTTGCACAGCTTATGTTCATCACAATAGAGTAATGCAGGAGTCCAAAAATGCAGAAGTGAGTTCGCATTTTGCACTATGTGGTTCTCTAGCCTGAAGCTAAATGGGATTTAGAATACAATAAACACCTGAAATGAGGTTTGTGGTGACATCACACACATTAAAATGTTTAATGGGAAATAATCAAACTGATCTGCTGTTGCCTGCTTTTGAATCTTAAACCATTGCTGCTCAAAAAGGACTACAAAAATGGCAGCAAGCATTTCTGATCAATCAGTAAATCATGTATGAAGACCAACTTGTAAGGTTGTCAAATTAAGAGGAAACACTCAAACAAGAGGTCATAACAAGATGTTACATGTTAATGTACCGTAGTTGCTTTAATCTTCCTGATTATGTTTGAGCGTAAAATCATGTTAAGTAGGTTTGTGTGATAAGATTACCACAAAGACAGAACATGGAAGTTGCATAATTTTTCGTTTGCTACAGTTCTGATTATCAGTAATGATCCAAACACAGTGAAACACCACAAAGGCTTTAATGGGCTTTCAGTGGAGGGAACCAGCGCGATGCTAACTTCCATGTTAGCCTACAAAAGTGTCAACCCTGCACCACTCTATAGAGGTGCGTACAATTTCACAAAAATCACTGCAACCATGAGATGGCGGAAGGTGCTATGTTTCTTTTTAGGTCAAAAAAGAGTCAAATATTTTCTAATTTATATTTGCTGCAGCTGAGGTGTTCTATCACATAGGGCTCTGAAACTATTATTTTACTTAAAAGGAGAATAATGAGCACAATTTCGTCAGTCTCTAAGTTAATAAAAATTGAGTAAAATTTTAATTTTAGGCCACGATAAGCATAGTTTAATTTTTTTCCCCGAAAACGATCAGGCCGGCTTCAAAAGGTACATTTTTAACCAAATAAGCCTTTGCTGTGTAAAACAGGCTAATGTCAACTAGATATAACACATGTATTGAACTATCTATTTAAAAAGAGCTATGAGCTCTACAGGGTGCAACTTTTAAGTAAAAATAAAATTCTTACAAAAATAAGTTAATTTGCTCCTAAAATCTCTGGAAAGTGATGATACTTCCTGTATGTGTATTTATGACCTGCACTGTTGTAGGCAAAAATGAAGTGATGAGGGTTGAGCATAGGACATTTTGCCTTCATTTGTATAAAAGTTTTCCTCTGAAAAAAATTAGAAGCATTTATTTGGTCAATTATTTCTCCCCTGTTGCTAACACCAATGGGCAATGTTTTTTATATCACTGGAAGGCCTTTACAACAAGATACAACTTGTAAAGATAGTACCTTCACAGCTAAACGCGAGCAGTGCCCCCCAAAAATGAGCCAAAATCCCATGAAGCAAGGAGGACAACTGGTCTTCTTAGGATGTTTTCTTCCTGGTATGCCTATTTCACCAACTTTCTTTGGCTTCACCAGTGTCACCAGTCTTAGTTTGGGAAATGGCACCAAATGATGCCGCCACAGTTACAGGGAGGTTTGGCACATATTTTTAGGCATGGCCCACATTAGTTGTGTTGCTCATGCCACAAATGTAGAATCCTTACAAGATGTATTTCGTTACAATAGTTAATAATCAGGCTTTCCGACAATAAAGAACAGCACTTTATGGTATTATCAAAGGGGAGAAATAATCAACCAAAATAACTTTCAGACCTATTTTTGAAGGGTATAATGCCAATCTGTATTACTGACATGAAATAAGTTAAATTAAGGACATCATTATAAAAGAAAAAGTGCAACAAAATAAAACAGACAAAATAAATAAACACATTTGCGTGAATTTCCTTGCGTAATTACCAAGACTCCCTCACTCTCTTGCCCACTCTCTGACTCAACCACTGCCTCGGTCATGTAAAGACACCACAAGCCCCAAAAATAATCTGAAAGTCTTTCTATCTTTTTGACTCTTTGAACCACGCATGTGTTTTATCCTGGGGGCAAAAAGTCACCAATAGCCAGGAATGACTGCAGACTGAGATGTGTGCTGCAGGAGGTATCAAAAGAATCATGAGGCTATCATTTTAATGCACTGGGATGTGTCCTGTGACACTGCAACAACTGATAATCCTAAAACAATAATACAGCTAAACCTTCATTTAATGTTTTTGGTGCAGTTTTTCCCTGGCCATCACGAGCTCCTCCCCTCTTTAATGCTGGAGCAGTTTTTTGAGTACATTTCATTAAATGTGATTATTGTTAAAGGTGGACTCTGGAAGAAAACCAGCTCTAAATAGACAAACAGGTAGGAAACGGGGCACATCTTTACATCATCAGCATCAGACCAATGTATATGAACATCCAGACTGTAAAATCCTCATTTAAACACCCCGTACTATTAGCAGGGTGCTTTTTGTTCTTTTGCTATTATATATTTAAAAAAACACCAAATTACGTACAGCACTGTCTTGTTTTCCAGTCTCTTTGAAAGAGATATTAAAAAAATCATCAGTCACACTGAAATAAAGAAAGGATCCACCACAGATCAGAATGAAACCAGTAACCCCGATTTTAAGGTCAGGGTCTTCATTTTGACGCTATGTGAAGGTAGTGCTACTTTCCAGGGGTGGTACAAATAAATAAAAGTGCTATGCTGCCCTTTAGGCAAAGGAGTTTCAAAGGCTTGGGTGGGAAGGGGGTTCATTGTTTGCGTTAAAAAAGAAACACGCAGGAGATTTGTACTTAGCTTCATTTGAATGTCGTTAGCTAGCTTAGTCCATACAGCGTGGTGCATATTTCCCTTTCTGTCTCAGATGCAGTAAATCGAGGATGAAATGAAGGACAGGTGGATAAGAAAGGATCAGGAAAAGTTGGAGGTTCGAGTGAGTAAATGTCCGCTCTCCTGTGGTAAAAACATAAGTGGTTAGCAGGGTTTTTCCCGTCTCAAAAAGAAGAGGTGGTGGCGTCTTTTTAACTGAACATGAGGCTATTCTGTGTTAGGTCCTGATGTATCGTCATGGTAACACTAAAGGATCAATCAATCAGTCTATTTTTTTTTTGGTATAGTGTAAGTTCATAACAAGTGTTATCTTAAGACACTTTACAATAGAGCAGGCTGAAGCCATACACTTCCTTTATAGTCACACGTATATACAAATATTTGCATATACACATATCCAGATATGTCTCCATTCAGGCAGAGATAAAGAGACTAAATCACAATTGTCTCTGCTGAACATATAATCATTCAATCTTTATTGATTTGTGTAGCAACATATTTGTTGAATATTAATTTATTTAAGGTAAGCCCCTTGAGATGTGGCATCTCATTTTCAGGATTGAGATGGACTGGTTGTAAAGATCGGTACTATGGATGTGTAAACAGTACAACCACGGATGGAGAGATCAATCTGATATTCAAATTAATACGTATAATGAATATAATTTAGAGAAGAATGATGTTGATTAATATAGCAGCACCTGGTTGAACTGCCATTAAAATTGATTTGACTGGTCTAAAAAGTGGTAATTCTTGTTTGATTCTGTTATTTATGTTGATGCTTGAGGCAGGATAGAGCACATGGAAGCAGGCCCAAACACGGTCATACTAATACATGTGTGCTGTATTTAATTTTCTTTATCTCTCTTAAGTTAATATCAGGAACTGTAATGATAAAGGAATGGCCAAGTATCACGTCAGTTAAGCACACTATTGGGTCGTAGATGCTTGAGTGTAGCAGTAGCAGCCCTGTGGTTGACATGCGAGCATTGTGGAAAAACAGTCCAATGGCCTCTAACGCCATCAGCAAAACTACAATTTCACATGGAGGTAGAGCCTGAGGGTGGAGATTTGCACTCTTACGACCTTAAACTTCATCGCACATGAACACCTACAGATGAAGTCGGGCTACGAGCCGTCAGGAATGAAGAATGGGGAAGTGAAGACTGAGCATGTGGAAGGAGAAAGGCTGCAGAATCAAAACAACAAGACTTTTCATGCATTTTTCTATGATATGTTGCTTATGGCATATGGAAAAGTTCAGTGATTTTTGGTGGTGATCCAAATCCAGATGTAGATCTAGGAATTCTTTCAAGGATTTGTTGACAATGCAAGTGGCAGCTTCCCACATTTTTGCACAAGTTATTATAACAGATTTTAACGAAATTTGAAAGTAATATCGACCTTGGCACAAGGAGGAAGGAGGTATAAATTTGGTGGTGATTAAAATGCAGATGTTGATCAAGAATTTTATCAAGAATTTGTTCATATTGAGAGACAGGGCAGTTTTACACATTTTCACTAATGACTCAAAAAGTTCTCAGTGGATTTTCATGAATGTTGGTCATGGTACAAGAAAAAAGTCAACTAATTTTTGGTGGTGATCCAAATCCAGATGTGCATCCAATTATTTCAATGATTTGTTGACATTGCAAGTGGCAGCTTCCCACATTTTTGCAAAAGTTATGATCAGATTTTGATGAAATTTGGAAGTAATGTCGGCCGTGGCACAAGGAAGAAGAGGTATGACTTTGGTGGTGATTAAAATCCAGATGTTGATCCAGGATTTTATCAAGAATATGCTTATATTGGGAGATAGGGCAGTTTAACACTTTTCCCCTAATAACCTAAAAAGTTCTTGATGGATTTTCATGAACGTTGGTCATGGCACAATGAAAAAGTTCAGTGATTTTTGATGGTGATCAAAATCCAGTTGTACATCCAGGGTATCTTTCAAGGGTTTGCTGACATTGTGAGGTAGGGCAGTTTCTCACATTTTTGCAAATAACTCCAAAAAGTTACAAATGGATTTTGATGATATTTGAAAACAATATTGGTCATGGCACAAGGAAGAAGAGGCGTGGTTTTGGATTATGGTTTTAGGATTTTTTTCAAGGATTTGTTAACAGTGAGAGATGGGGCAATTTTCAACATTCTTGATAATATTTCAAAAAGTTCTTAATGGATTTTCATGAAATTTTCAACATACAGTATGTTGGTCATGGCACAAAGAAGAAATGGTATGATTTTTGGAGGCAAGTTGTCTTGAGACATCTAATTATTGAAGCCAGAATGTAGAAAAATGAAGTTCAGACAAAACTTCAATGAGTAAGTAGGGTCAGGCTGGATATTTTACTCCTTATCTAAACTCAAGTTGAAAGTTAACACAGTTTTTAAGATTGAAACTACTATTTTAGTTAAATTATTGCTTGAAAGAAGGGTAGAATATTTGCAAGTATGACTCTTACTTGGGCTGCCAATGTGATAAAGTCAGGTAAAAGAGGCCACCATATAATTCTGAGGCAGGAAAAACCCTGTTTAGTTCTTAACTCAGCAGAGAAGCAAAGAAACATGAAGTAACTTGGCATGACGAAGAAAAAAGAATACCTGCAAATGTAAAGCAAGCCAACCTATAAGGATAAATACATTGTAGGTGAAAAAACTCAATGTGAGAGGAATATATAATTCACTCTGAGATGAATAAAAGCTCTGCGTTGATATGATCTCAGAAACATCTTCCTTTTTCCCCACATAGTGAATACGAACATTTCTAGTGTCTTCAAAAGCACCAGCAGCCTCCTCGTCAGTCAAAGACACTCGCACACAGAGGGCCACAGAATGAAAGTTTAGCGTGATGTATGTTATATAATGTCGCTGTATGTGTGTATATGAGAGCCACTGATTCACACCGACTGTCGACGGACAGAACAGACATTAGAGAAAAGAGGGAGACAAAGAAAAGGACAGGATGGAGAAAAAAAAGAGCAGAAGGGAGGATCCAGCCTCCATCTTCTCTCTCGTTTGTTCATTCTCTCCTTCCCTCTCCCCTTTCGTCTCTCCTTCATACTGTATTTACAACACCCTTTCAGAATAAGATGAGGATAGAACTTCCACTACATATCAGACAGGGTTTTCCATTCAGCAGAGTTAAGTCTATATGAAACGCTGTGCATAACATTCCTATGACAACAGTAATGTACTGTACTAATACACATTTAATACGTATGATGATTAGGACTATATATGGCGAGGGTAGGGCCGGCCAGGGGGGGCTCTGCGTCCACACACAACCCAGATTCTCATCCATTTAATGACCCCAGCTGCACTCTAAACATGACAAGTTTGGCAAGTTTTGTACTTTACAGTCTTATTTAGTCATTATGTATCGAAAATATCAATTAGACCGTTCTTTAGCTGCTTTAATCTCTTACTTACGGGATGAGATACATTTAGATACTGTATATTTAGCATTTTGTTACTTCCTTTTTTGAATGATCCCTTTAACTTTGAGTCAGAAAACCAATAATAGAGGGAGAGGGTAGCACATGATGTCAGGATCAGCCCAAGAAAGTGGAATTTTGCCCACTGAGTGGCAATAAGCTCATACTAACAGCAGTAATCAGAGGGATGTGCATTGCAAAATATTTGGTTCTAAATGAAAAGTTTCTCTTTTTTTCATTATTATTTGATCATGTTCAACAGTAAAGCTCCTCAGATGTGTTGTTGAAGCATTTGGAGCCATAATGTCAGTTTTACAACAAAGATAAAAGCCATAATATTACAGCAGCCAGCATCATATCACCAAGCAAACATATTTGTGCAATGATGAATATGAACTCCACATCTTTCTCTGTCCATTAAATCAGATATTAATAATTTAATGATGTGGTACTTAGGACAACAGATCAGGTTTTCATGCTTTTAGCCACCATAAAACCCAGAGAAGTCAGAATTTAAAGGCTGGTTTGGCAATAAAAAAATAGAGAAATCTGAGTCCTCGGTTAAGACAAATTGATGAAATTATTAAATTGACATGACTTCCATTTGGCCAATTACTGATGTTGTGTTTCTTTAAGTAAAAATATCTGACCTGTTCGTGTGTCACATTAAAAATATACAGGAAGAACCAAGAGAAAGGCTAGGGACATCAATCTCATTTTAGATAACCACCAAATAACAGATATGGGTTATTATTGTTTCTGTGGGGTTTCATCCTATAACTAAGAAATATCAATTATGGCTCCACAAGTTCATTTGTGAGCTCTAAATGTTAATCAGTCTAGAAGCTACATGTTCTGTAATGAACAGAATGAAAAATAATCAGGCCCTCTGAAAATGACTATAATAATAATATAAATGACTAGAAATGTGTAACTTTTCAGGTGAACGAATACTTGATTCTTACCACAATATCAACCACTTTAAGTCTTCACTGCCACTCAGTGAACGAAATCTCCAGTCTGATGCACAATAGAAAGATAATAGTGGATTAAAATGAGACCATATGTCAAACTCTTCCAAGTGTGAGGCTCTCTCCTTGAGAGCAGATGTAGTAAAATCTTCAAAGTTCTGGTACTGATAACTACACTGCATTTATGAGCTGAAATAAAACACTTATTCATCAGTGAAACTGATAAAAAATTAAGCTACAGTTTCAACAATGACTCTTGGTCAGGGATGAGCCGCATAGTAAAACCAAAAAAAATAGTTAAACATGAAGATTTGTAGCAGAGAATCTTGACAAATGATTTTGTGTTTTAACTGAGACATTTAGCCTCTGTTCACACTGCAGGTCTTACAGCTGAAATCTGATTTGTTTGCTTGTTTGTTCACATTACTATCTAAATGTGACTGCCATCAGTCTCAGTATGAACGGCCCTGAAGAAGACATCACGTGCAGCATGCTGGGTTTACAAAAGTAAATATGGATGCCACACATGTCAGCGTGTGAATCAGTTTTGACAGAAACATTTTAAAGATGGCCTTCTGTGGAGCAGAGACTGCTACCTCTGTGCAGAGGTATGTGTGGATGCAGATTCTGAGTCAGGAGTGTTGAGATTGTGATTTGAGGGGCTTCAGAGTTCATCCATTGTTTACATTGGATCTTACTGCATTTGCCTCCTCCGGCGCAGATTTGTGACATCATTCTCACATGTTATGAATGTTGGCTGACTGTTATGACTGTTTAGGTAGAAACATCAGATATCTGTCTGATTTAGGACCATATATCAAAACAGCCTGATTCTGATTTTCAAAAACTGCATTTGTGCCATCCAGACTGTGACAGAAAGATCAGATTGAGTCTCATCTGAGCAAAATAGTTTGGGCCACTTTTGTCTGCAGTGTGGACGTAGACTTAGCCTTTGCTCTATAGCTTACTGAAAAGATTGGTTCACAGGTCGTTTTAACCAAATTAGGGGGCTATAAAATCCTTTCCATATTATATTCTCAAATGTTAGATGAAGAAAAGAGTAGAAAATGGATTTAATGTGTGGAAGAAAATGATACAAATTTCTAAACGTAACAATCCTAAAAATAATTCAACTTGTATTGATTGGCTGTCTCGTATCCCTTAAATATTTATCTAGTAAGTTTGGAGTCTCCATGGTGCTGCTCCTGATTTATCCATATTTCATAGTAAAAATCTCTTGGAGTAAGCTAAATAAGATGAAAGATAACTTGCCAAACTCATCATTCATTTTCCTTCACACCCCTCACAGTAACATTCTTCCTCCTCTTCAGTGTGCTCGGGCTCGCTGCCCGATGAGGTGAAGTCTTAAGGCAAGAATGGAAGGACGGGAGAGGGCAGGGAGGGATGAGGGAGCAGCTACTGCTGCACTTCATTAGGAAGCTAATACAGAGATTATTTAATCAGATACTCTTTAGCTCCTGCACTTTTCCTCAACTTGAGGATGAGAGGAGACGTGGAGAGGCTGGGGGCGTGGGACGTGCTTCAGTTCACTTCACTTTGTTTTGGCTGACTTCAGTTCAGAGCAGTTCAGTTCCCCAGCCTGTAGGATACATGTGTCTGTCATCTGTTTTTTTTTCTTGTGTCTCTATAACCGCCTGCCAGCTTGGCTGTCTGTCACACCAGCGTGATCTCCACCTCTTCTGTTTTGTCGCTCTTCTCCTGCTGTCGGCGGGGGTGTTGTTTGGGGGGAGGAGGCGCAGCTCGCACCTGCAGCGTTGAGGAGAAAAACAATAAATTAAAGGGTGAGCACAAAGCTGAAGAGAGGAAAACTATTTTACAGACACAGGCAGCACTGGCCTACTTTCCATATGAGACGAAAAGCCTTGAAATCCTAATGTGGGAAGCGAACCGCATCGTCAGAAACAGGAGATTTATTCTCTACTTTTTTCTTTCAAACAAACAAATTTTATTTGCAACAGCGGGAGGTTCTCCAGCAAAATTACATTTTAGCACCAACTAAAACCTATACTTCAGTTTGGAGTCTTGGGCACAGTTTTCTTCACAACCGTTCTTCTTACTGATGATCATCTATTCCAGCTGCCCAGGACGACATCCTCAAATTGATCAGTTTGTGTGACCACTGACCCAAAATAAAGCAGCTTCAGATTAGATACCATGTAAGAGCAACTCTATAAATAAGCTCCAGGGGGAGATGCTAGCTGCTTACAAAAAAAAAATTAAACCTCTTTAAAACACAGTGATCAGCACAAGAATGGATCATTTTCATTTGAAAATGATATTTTCATTTGATCATTTTCAAATGAAAAGATAATTTTCATCTTTCATTTTTTGGAGAAACTGCTGCGAAAAGAACAGCAGATGATGTGATGAACAGCATGCAGCATAAACTCTCTTTTTCCTTTTAACGCAGCTGAGAGTCTGTTAAAATGATTTGTTAAAACATTGTTTAAACAAAGGTCATACTAAAATCAGCAAAGATATGGGAGGAGCGGATTTGTCCGCTGGGGTGCACAAATATTGAGATGAGGCTTAACAATAAAAAAGGTGTAAACGCCCCACAAGGACACCGACCCCTTCAGCTGTGTTATCAACTGTAACCGGTGGCACTGTCCCAGGCTATCAGCACCTCCTCAGCTACCAAACCAATTTCCAAACGTGGTTTAATCAGTAATAAAACCAGCCATCTCCTCTCTAGCTCTAGATCTTACAGACTGAACTACACTGCTGCCTTTCTGTGTCTAAATGTAAAAATAGGGTAGCCAAATAATGAACCAGAAATACATGATACAGAAGGAAATTAAATGTGTGTGTAAATTACAACTCCCTTTCTAAGATAACAAACAAATGAAGTGTTCTTCATTTGTGTTTTCAGCATTTGTTAATGTTTTCTTATCTTATCTGCTTTTCTGACATGTTTGAAATTGTAACTTTAATTCAGTTTGTTTCAAATTTAACTATCACAGAGTTCCATGTGTCTACTTCATTCAAAGGTCAAAGAAACAGCTCATTTTCCCTCCCCTTTGGAAATTCTTGGACCTGAGGGGGCTGGAGCTTCAGCTGTTCATTCAGTCTTTTATTGTATGGCACCAATTCATAACAAGTAAGGCACTTCACTATAGAGCAGGCTGAAGATATAAACTTAGTTTTTTAGTTACACATAAATATATTCACATACAGCCTGATATAGGAGAATTATAGTTTATTTATTGTTTATTTGACATGGACACGCAGTAACACTGATGCTGTTATAGGTCCACGATGTACTGCAGCGAGTGTTTAAAGCTGATTTTCAACACCAGTCCATGCGAGGCTTTTAAGGATAATCCAATCTAAAGGTAACAAAAGCATTTCAACTAGCTTTTCAGCGTTGCTCTGAGACAAGATCGACGTGGTTTCAGCAATGTGACGTAGATGAAAAGAGGCTGTTCTTGAATATTGATTTTTGTACAAGGTGAAGGGCAAATCCTGATCAAACAGTACTCAAGATTTAGAACAGTTTTGCTTGGTGCCAGGTTAATGCTATCAAGGGCTGTTATATTATTAGTAAAGGTTTTTCTAAGGTTTTGGAGCTGCTGTCCATCTACAGTCAATGTGGCCACAAATGCAGGGCCTCTACTCCACCTCAGTGTCATATCGCAGACTCTGTCCTTCAGTAAGTCTGGTTCATGCCTCTGGTTGAGATTCTCTTTGTACTGACTTTTTTGGCTTAACCAATTTCCTCTGCCTACAGTTTTTTGGCTCTGCTCCTGCCTCCATCTCACTCCTGCTCCAGCGCTTGACTTTGGATCTCTGGACCTCTGAATCAGCCCTGATCTCTGGGTCACTGGATTTGGACCAAGGACTCAGGCTAGTCTGCCTCCCTTCACCAAAATGACTCTCCTGCTCTGCTCAGCCCATTTTAACCATTTAGTTAATTCTTAACTTTGGTAATTAACATTCTTTGCAATCATATTGTGTTTTTTTCTGAGTCTGTCTTTTGCTCTTGCTAAAACAACCTCCAGCTTAACACTTTGATAATGAGCTCTGCGCTGACTGGCTGCCCAAGCAATGTCTGGAGGTGGAAGAGGGGACTCTCCAAACAGTCATGGAGTCAGCCTGTGACAAGCAAACACACATGTAGATGGAGGCTGTATAGTTATCACATCAAAAACCCCAGGAAGTTAAAATTGAGCACTTCAAAGCTCATTTTTAGGAAGTACTTCTAAGAACTTGGGGATTAGTAAAAGGTGTCGTGTTCTTCTGTTCCGCAAGCCCCTTCTAACATTAAAACCAAAGAAAAATCATTTTGCAGGACATGGGACCTTAAAAGGGATACAACAATATTTTTTTTGTTTTCATGTCTTGCCTCTCTCCTGAGTCCATAGACACCCTTCTTTGGACTGTGAGTGTAGTAACAAGGAAGAGAGAGGCAGAGCTCACTCATCACTGATTAGCTTAGCTCCAACACTGGGAGTCAATGGGTAGGGTTAGCCTGCTTCTGCCTATCAGTTAAACTCAGTGGTTTTTTTTTTACTTCATTATGTTAGGTAATCTTTTTTTGGGTTGAACTCGAACTTAAGGAAATTTTCAAAAAGAAAACATATTTCGTTGACCTACTCACTAGCATGTCATGCGCCCTGCAGGTTAGCTTTGCATGTATTTCTTTTCTAAAATTACAGAAAGTGCCAATCTTAGTCTGAAAATAGATAAGGTAATATAATGTGATAAAAAAAGGAATAACAAGCACACAGGGGTGTTAAGAGTTGCTGAAGAGTTTATCTGATGACTATAGCCAGAAGCAGGCTAACAGTACCTATTGACTCCCAGTGCTTAAGCTAAGCTAATTAGCAATAGGTGAGCTCTGTCTGTCTCTTCCTTGTTACTGCATGCACAGTTGAAAGAATGGTGTCTATCTGCTTGTCATGGACTCAGGAGTGAGACAAGACACAATAAAAGAAGAAATGTTGGCATATCCCTTTAACACTGACACAAGAATAACAATATTACAATCACCATTACTTATCATTAAAATCATTGGCAGATTTGCATGAGCTCGTATACATACAGGTCGTAGTTTGCTTGGGCCTCCTTCAGGGGTGAATCTCAGTGGCTGAGTTTGAGGAAATCCTGGAGACACTGGACTCCTGCCAGAGTTCTGATCTGCAGAGAGAGAGAACAGGCGAGGCTTCTTAAAACTTACAGTAAAAAGCCACACGGCCTGTTCTCACTAACCCAATTTAGCACGATCCCTCTCTGTGTGAGCGTGTCTTACTGTGGGTGGATAGCGATCCCTTGTGTGTTGTGGCAGGAGGTGGAGGCTTGTGTTCTCCGTTGAGTGCAGTGGAGGGTGAGCGTGGGAGAGGAGGTGGGGTGGAGGTCTCGGGGCTGGTGAAAGGGCTGATGGGAGGCTGGTCGTACAGCGGAAGTGGTGGAAGAGAGGATGGCAGCTTCAGGGAAGGAGATATCTGTAAGGAAGCACAACAACAGAAAATCAAAAAAACTGAAATACACAAAACACATCTGTTATAAGTATTTTGAAAAAATGTTGCCCTGTGGCTATTTAAGTCAAAACCCTGCTGACACAGAGACCACCATCAGCATTTATTTTGCTAAATGTCCAGAGTGCTGCTCTAAAAGTCAGTCTCTTTCATCTGCCTGTGGTCACATCAAACTCCCTACTGGCAGTACTGCTTGATACTCCACTTTTTCACCACTGTGACACTGTTTTATAGGCTAAAAGGGTAGTGAACTGGAGTTTTTTCAGTAGGATTTAGGCTATTCTTGGGTAAAACCGATTAGCTATTTGTGAGGTCTCGTTTTGTGAACAAACTTACTGACAGACTGACTGCAACAATTTATTCAATCCAACAGGCAAACCAGTGCAATTAGTTTAATAATAATGAGGCAATACTTTCTACTAGCCTGATTACATAATGTGACCGGTGTAATTAGTCATATTAACAACAAACAAATTTCCTCTAATAATAATCTCCACCTCTGTAAATTACATCTATACCAGGTGGTAACCTTTGGGGCTGAAAAGGGAGGCCCATGCCCAAGTGCCAAAACCTGCAGTTCCCAGAGTGTCCACTTGAGGCTGGCTGCAGTAACTTGAAACCTTCATGTTTGTATGTAAAAGACGTACATGAAGGCCTTCTAAACATCTTTACAGCCTGGTTAAAAAACAGCTTCAGCCTAAAACTACCGTACATCTATGTGCTCTAACTGTGAGGGGTGAATGTTTTAACTTTATTTTCTTTTATGGATGATGTACTGAGGATTTCTGGTTTTGGAAATGCAAAAATGCTATTTATCAGATAGCCTTAAGGCCCGTCTCAAAACAGCCTCTGTGTGTGAGGAGGTTGAGCTTAAGTTTGGTTGAGATGGCACTTGCAGTATGAAAGCATCCATCCACTTACAAAGGCTCCATTGAAAGTTAATGGAATGATGTCACATGATCATAGTCATAGTCATGTCATCATGTTCATAGCTTCATCAAGTACTTTTTTTACCGACCCAACCTGAATGCATCACAATAACTGGGCCTCAATTGCATCACCAAACTAAGAGTCTCTATGATGAAAACTAAGACAAAATATGACCACTATGCCCCTTGTCTGATCTTTCTTATCATTCTAGGGTGGTTGATTTGTGACTCTAAATTGTCTTAGGCATGAATATGAGCATGAAGGGTTGTCTGTCTCTCTATGTGGCCCTGTGATTGGCTAGCTTCTGGTTCAAGGTGTACTCTGCTAAGATAGGCTCTTGCCCTTGTGCCAAAAACAGGATAAGCAGGACAGATAATGGATGGCTGGATGTTATCATAAGTTGACTCAAGGAATTGATAAAAGACCAATAATTTGATTCCTTGAGGAAGTTGTTATCGATTCTCAACTGGGAAAGATTTTGGATTCCCTTCTGTAATTACAACCTAAGTGTATTTTAATATTTAAACTGGTAAACCTCTTAATTCTTAAAATAAACATACAAGTTATTTCCATTGCTGTTGTCAAGAGAGGTTTCAAGGATTGGTTCTTTACTGGATCTGCTGATATAATTCAAAAAGCAACTCAAAGCTAATTAGATCTTAAAACCAAGCAGATACCAACTTCTTACCAAGGCCTCCTGAACAGGAATCTGTGCTGTTAATAGTTGTTATGGTGTGTGTTATGTCTACTGGCATGTAGGAAGGGAGAGGCTGTATCCTTCCTGTTGCTGAACCTCTAATAGGGCAGCACCCTGGGCCAAAGATAAGACTGCTCTCTGTGATTGCAGAGCCGGCTTTTTATCAGAGTGCTGCAGGAACACGGTGGTTCTGATCTGATGTCTGTGAACTCTGCCCCGCTGAAAGATCAACTGCACAGCAGCATAGATGGGAGGGGGCGAGGGGGGAAGTGGCACAGCAGACCACACTGTGGACTCTGATTCTCTCCTCAAAGAACAGACTGATATTCTTCCATGTCACAAGAACCGGTTCATGGAGTGTCTATATAGGATTATGACTTTATCTTTCTGTTTTTCTCTAAACTTAAATGTTATTATGGCAGCAAACAAATTCACTAAGAAAGTAGGTCAAATGATGGCCTGTTTTTCCTTGAGAGAACAAAAAATGCTGCACTAAAGACTTGAAAACTACAACCTTTTTTGCACCACAAATTGGTTTCCTGTGAGACAATAGTACTCCGTGAAACTCTGAACAGAAAACTCTCTTTATGTATCATTTCAACCAGCTACTGTTACCTGAGGACTTTTAACTGTGTGTTTGCATATTACCAGCTTTTTATCAAAATAATATCTTATGAGAATACTCTGACCTGATTGTTAAAACAATTTTTGCCATTTTGAGAAGGAATGCTCCTGTTTGTGCAAGTGCATTTCAGACAGTTTCATGGGGAATTTACATTGGTGAATTTCCCCATCAAAGATTAATAAAGTATGTCTTCTTCTTTTGTTACTACAGACGGCAAGGAGGTTATGTTTTTGCCAGGGTATGCTTGTTTGTTAGCAACAGTGTTAATTTTGTGGGCTGATGATTTTTGTCATAGTTTTCATCGACAACCTTTTTCTTCCCTGACGAAAACTACACTATAACTAAAAACAGGTGAACATGCACAAAAACTAAAACATATCTACTGATATTTTCGCCAACAAATAAAAACTAGACTAAAATGTCTGACGGAGACTTAATCCAATCAGACCTAATTTCTTCATGTAGAAAGTAGGAACTAGTCAGGAGTATATCCAATCACAGCTACTTTGGTTGTGTGTAAATGTTGGATGAGTTAAGAAAGACATCCAATCACAGCTGCCTTAGCTTTGTGGCGATAATATAAGTTGGGGAGTGAGCCAATCAGAGCTACTCTCTCTTTGTCCAAGTGTGCCTTCAGAAATTCAAGGAAACATAAAAAATGCCTTACCCTTTTACATTTCATATTTTAGTTGACTAAATTTACGGTAGATTTTGTCGAGTAAAATGTTGTGATGTATGTGAACTAGAACTTGAGTAAAATGAAAACAAATTTAGGTGACCAAATTATGGATAAAGCTGAACACATTTTTAGGCAAAAGACTAAAACTAAATCAAAAAGTGCTGCCAAAATCAACACTGGTTAGCAAGATTATGCAAAGAAATACAGGAAAAGATGACATTTTCAGGAGATGTTGGTAATGGTCCAACTTAAAAAATGATTGATTTTGGTGCTGATCCAGATTAACGCCATTATCAAAAAATCATTTTTGCACAATAACTGTCTAATTATGACAACTTGATTTTGAATACTAGGTGTAGTTTTTAAGACTCATGAATCTTATGATGGCAACTTTATCGCGGAACTATTGCTTATAGATGAAACATCAATATGTGAGCTACCTTGGTGGAGGTTTGAGTTCTCCAAATGCATATGCAAACACACGGTCAAACAGCAAGTTTATCTCAGGCAGCAAAAAAGATGTCTGATGAAGGGCTAGGACCAAAAACGTCACATCTGTGGTGATAATCTTCCTTAAAACTGACTTTGGAGCAGCCTCGGGTCTTCTTGCAATTATTTTGATGCTGAACACCCAGCACCAGTGTTGTGTGTAACAGGTTCCGAAGTAACGAAGTACATAAATGTGACTACTTTTTCGGGTAAAAAGTAAAGTCACACGCTACTACTGAAAATTAGGTAATGAAATGTGGTTCCTTTTTTAATGCGGCGCGACTTTAATTTTCCCCCGGACAGATCTGACACTGAAGCTGCCTTCTCTGCTGCTCGCATAGACATGAGCAGTGTTGCCAAGTCCGCTCGTTATAAGCGTCTCAGGGCTGCAAATCTCATGAGTCTCGGCCGTGGGTCGCATTTTTTTGGGCTTGTTTCTAAACGTGAGGGTGCTTCTCAGGCCTTTCTGTCTGTGTGAATCCCCTTGATTATCTTCCAGCTCCTAACATAAAGCAAAACAAGACTGCAGTAGGCAGTTTGTCTTCTTCCTCGTTTCCTGGTTATCGCCCCCAAACACAGTCACGCACATGAGGCATGCTCCAGAGCCAAAGTCGCCAGGTCTGCTTATTATAAGTGACAGTATTTTCTTGAATAGATGCTTGGCACTGTGTTATTAAAATGTAATGTAGATGAAAACAAACACACTTTATGTAGATTTCTCTTTTTAAAAACTAGTATATCACATTGGGAGAGGAAAAGAGCTGGAGGTTGCTCATTTGGGGCTTTTTCTTGACCAGGTTGCTTATTTCAGAAGCAAAAATGTGGAAATATTGGGCAGGAGCTCTCATTCCACAGGGTATGTGACATTTTGCAAAATAAAGAGCACAAAAAAAAAATGTTATGCTCTCTGTAGTAGAACTTTCTGTAGGCCTTCACATTTAGGAACAGATATGGGGTTCTGTCCAAGATCGAGCAAAGCAAAAGTAACGAGTAACATGAAAAGTAACTTTTCATAGAGGGTAACTAAGGAAAGTAACAAGTTACTTTTTTCAGAAGTAACGAGTAACGAGCAAACACTTCTTTTTAAAAGTAACTTCCCCAACACTGCCCAACACTTTAATTTCTTGGAGATTCTTCCCATCTTTGACATGTAATCTTCTGTGTCGAGATACCTGTATGTCACCCACTCCTCCACCGCTGGTCTCTCCATTCTCTGTCAAATCCTCCACCAGCACCGAGGGGAAGACGCCCACTCGTCCGTTGAGCTCCCCCTCCCAGAAGCCGTCGTCCGTCTGTGTTTCACGGCTGAGCAGCCGGATCACCGCTCCCTCTGAGAAGGAGAGCTCCTCGTCCGCCTGGCCCTCGTAATCGTAAAGTGCACGGACATAGACTGCTGCGGAGACAGAGGAGGACAGAAGGGTCAGGGGTACAAGAGACTCACAAAGGGAATAATTATTCTTGGGGGAAGTGGAGTTCCTGTCTGTCTGGGCCTCACTGTCATAAAGAAAATGATGCACACTGCTGGAGGAGATACTGAAAGACACAAAGACAGAGTTGTAATGATAATTGGGTGCCGGAGTCGCCCTGAGTTCCTGGTCTGGGTGTTCTGGTAAAGGGGACACATCATTAGAAATAGAGAGAAGTAGAAGAAGAAAAGACATAGAGGAAGGTTATGAGGAAAGAGAAAAAAGATTTCACATACTGAAAAAGGTGACAGGATGACAGCCAGACAGCCCAAATTAAAGTCAGGGAAACACATACACTGTTTTAAGATGCATTAAAGCTCCTGTACTTTGTTCTCTTTTTGGCATGTTTTCACAGAATACAAAAAACACCCTTGCTCTAATAATACCCACCCCTGCAAAATAAACACTTAGTATCTCCAGTGGAGCAGCAAAGAGAAAAATCTTTTAATCAGAGGCACATAATCGCCTCATTAAAGGGGGAAAAAACCCTAATTTACATGGTAAAACTCTAAAGAGCACATTTTATCAAATCTCAAGCTGTGTAGTTTAATTATTTCATAGCATATTTTACCACTTGCCTGGATTGCTGCTTACTCACCATTAGTGTCTCCGTTGACACAGTTTGAGTGCAGCTCCGGTTCGGTGGAGTTGGACGAGGTGTGCGATCGTGCGTCCAGTGTGGCCAGTGACTGGAGCATGCTCAGCAGACTGTTGGAGGTAGGGAACTGGAGGTATTTCTCTGGGACGTAGCCCACTTGACCTGTCTTATTGCGAGCCTGGTTGGAAAAGCATTGAACACATACATTAGCTTGGAGAGCTGAATGTGAAGCTTTACCAGAAACAGACAGACTTTGTGTTGCAGTGTTTTCTTACATTACTATGGAGCTAGATTAGACAGAGATGGAAAAGGAAACTCAAGAGGCTAAAACAAATTTAATCAATGAGTGAAGTTAAGGAGAAAATCTGGGCTTGGGGTGGCAAATTATTGTGATTAGGGGATTTATATTTAATAAAATATTGCAAGGTTTTAACCCCTTGCTCGCCCTTTCTTGACACTGCTGATTTTCTTGTCAGGATTGGATGCAGAGGGAAAGTATTGGGTGAGTATTAGAGCAGAAAGGTTAGGACTGAGAGGAAATTTCTCAGAACTGGCGAGTCTTTCCCAAATGGATTATTTTTGTATTTTTATTTTTTTGCAATTTATTTTGCCTTCTACTCATTTTTGATGGATTATTCAGTTTTGAATCTTGATTGACTACTTTTGGGTTCGGAGCGAGACCACTCTCTTGGGTTTTTGCCTTCTCCTTAAAAGGGAACTGAGACATTGAACAGGGAATCTAATCATTTGGAGGACATTTTATTTTTGGTTTTACTTTTATGGGGAAATGGGATTTCAGGAGCAAAAACTTTTGTCAGGGATGGGCAAATTGTGTTGGGGGTTTTCTCATTCTTGAATTAAAATTCATACCTATAGAGGAGTTCACTGCGATGATCTTTTTTTTTCTTTTGCTATTTAAGGGGGTTTTCAGGGTTTTGTAATCATTTTACTGCCACACATCCAATCTAAATTTAACGAAAACTTACAGTAGCTTTAAACTCGTGATTACAACTAAGATTTAAAAAATGAGCTGATTGTTATAATATGAATTAAAAGAATGATAAATGTTACAAAACACAATCACAAATCTAGCATGGGATGTGAGTTTTCAGTGTATCTTTGAAAAACAAAATATGTTTGCAGTTTAAACACCCAGGGTGGCAAATTTTTATTCACTGTGGAAATTCACACAATCATGGGCAATAGGACCTTTGGTTTGGTCTTAGAACTTTTAAACTTTTAAACTCAGCCCTTTATCAAATTTTTAGTCTGTAAAAGGGTTTCATGTGTCATCGTTTTAGACCAAGCAGCCTGACATGGGATGTAAAACTCAGGTAAGAGGACAAGGAACAGTAAAAGACCTCTATGGGGCATTCTTATGTCATAAAGCAGTTCATAAGAAAATGTTACTTTTTCAGAGAGCTTTTTACTTAAAATACTTACAAATAATACATTTTATGTTGTCCAAATTTAAAACAACCTTACAATAAAGCCTAACAATCTATATAAAAGAAGCCACATTTGGTTGTATGAACTTAGCTGCTTCTATGGAGCATTTTCTCTTTTGTACAATATGTATTTCTCTGCATGGAACAAAAATCTTCAGCTGGATATCGCGGTACAAGACTGAGGAGAGCCAGACTTTCTGGCCCAAATACTGACTAAAAATACTGCTACAGGATAACTGACCCTACAGAGCCTAGATCACACCTGTTGAAGTGCACTGTTTTAACTCCATGTATTTTTGACCTTTGCATTAAAATGCTGTGAAGCATTTGGAGCACTTAGTATCATCTTACACTGCAGGAGGATGCGAAAGCTCCAGATGTGATGGAAGCTTCCAGATCTGCACCCTAATCTGACCAGCACTGATGTTCACACAGAGGCAGCACTCTATATATCACATTTGAATCAATAATTATGAACCCAGAAACCAGTTTTTTAACGTTTTGAGCGGAAATGCTATTTTATCAAAGTGCAGAAATAAAAGGTCCTTATTTTAATTAATGGATAAAAAAGTATTTTAATGTTGTGTTGGAAAAATATCAAGAGAAAACATCTTTGTCATACAAAGGTGTGAAATGAGCTCAGCAGATATGTCCTCTGCTGTTTTAACTCTGTATTGTTTGGCATGAGTGTGAGTTAAGCTTACCTTGACCCAGTCCTCCATGTCTCCATCTTCAATGACCTCCAACATCTCCTTCTCATCAATAGTTAACTCATCTGGCTGAGAGGCCTGCAGGTGAGGAAAAAATGGCGATAAATTAAAAAAAACGATACAACTTCCAACATCTAATATAAAATGTCAGAAAAATGTTTCTTTTCTTTGCACAAAGGATGTAGATAGTTGTGTGATACTGTCTGTTGTAGTTAAGCAACTAGGTAGAGACACCAAACCTCTAACTACAGAGAAGAGCTGAGTCATGTACCTGTATTAAGATTTTAATACACAGGCAGCAGGTAGTGCATGTGCCTCAAATGAAGAAGGTTGCTGGTTTAAACCTCATGGCCTCTCAGTGTGGCATCTGAATGCTCTCCTTTGGCATGTGTGGGTTCTCTCCAGGCTTTCCAGGTTCCAACCACAAACCAAAAGCATGCTTATTAGGTTGACTGGTGACTTTCCCTTAGGTGTGAGTGTGAGCAGGAATGGTTGTTTGTCTCTCTATTTATCCAGGGTGTGGATTTTGATGTTGACCAATAATGGCCCAGAGAGTAAAGTATTTGTATTGGACAATATAAAAAAATTGTCACATACAGTATCAGTATAGGCAGATAACACCTGTAATATTATTATCAAAAATATACATTTAACACTTTTTATTCTTCATTTCACCTGCATTGGGACATTTAAAAATTAAGAGTTAGTATTTTTCCAGAATTAAGTGTTGTTTTATTGTGTTCCTGTTCCTTTGACATATATTTTTGCAATCAACAAGTCAATTTATGAAAAGTAAAGCCTTTATGCTCTTGATGAAAACTATCAATATCTGATAGATAGACAGATAGATAGATAGATAGATAGATAGATAGATAGATAGATAGATAGATAGATAGATAGATAGATAGATAGATAGATAGATAGATAGATAGATAGATAGATAGATAGATAGATAGATAGATAGATACAATATACAATTTATAGAGACTAAATACCATAAATAAAACTAAAAATAAAAATCAATAAGCCAGTAGGGGTCCCCTATTGATTAACTGATTATCACTTTACATAAAACATTAACATAAACTGCATATTGTACATTTCCCAGCAGAAAAAAACATGAGCTTTATTGATACCTTGTATGAGTACAGGACTTTACAGGTGAGTGGGTAGTTTCTAAGGGTTCCTGAAGGACTGGAGCTGCTGTCGTCAAAGACCTCCATGTTCTCTTCGCACTCTTCTCCGTCCTCACGCTCCAAGTCCACTGTGCCCTGCAAACACACAAACAGACGAAAAACGTCACAACTCTTATCTACCACTCACTTTTCTAACACCAGAGTAAATACAGAAAAAGCACTCCTGTGGTTAAGATATGAAAAGGACAATCTATCCCTTTACTTCTTCTGATAGGGCTACCAAAACTTAAACAGAATGTCTAAATGTCCAAAGACTGACAAACTTTAACACCTTTTCAAACCTTTCACAGGATTATCTTTGCTCCGACTGTCTGTTGACTTTTGTTCCAGCTCGTTGCTCCCATATCCACCTTCAACCCTCTTCTTCCACTCCAAATCTTTTCCCACAAACTCTTCTGGCTGTCTTCAATAACTGTTTCCCAATTCACTAAGACAGACTCTTCATAATAATTACCCTCTATGCTCACCTTTTCTCTTCCTGTCTCAGTGTCTCTGTCCCGCTTTGGTTGGGTGTGACGGTTTTTTAGACAGGTGTTCAAGGACTAAAGTTTCATATGATCCCTCTCCTCCCCCTTTTGTTAGAATTTCACTGGCTTATGCCGAGGTCATGTGATTGAGCCAGTGGGAAGATCCATCACACAGAGCAAGCTGATGTGGCCATAGCAATAGTGTGCATGCACTTGTGTGTGTTTATCCATTCCCCTGTCATTGTACTCAGTCATCACATTTCTGTTGACACAGTAAACTCTACACCAGCACACAACAAAGCAGGTATGTGCCGTGTGAGGGATTAAATCACAAGTCTGCCTCCAAGTCATAAGCATCTAATGAAAAGAAAAATAACAGCAGGTGTGGTCCTAAGGTGTAGCTTTAAACATATTTGCACTTTCTTATCAAAGTCTGCACTATGGCCTGTTAATAAAGATCAGGCTGCATGAATAAACGAACGAGTCTGTTTCTTTAACACTCAATAGTTTTTAATTAATGATGCTGACATGCTGGATAACAGTCATGATGTGTACCCTGTTCACATGATCACGTCTGCTAAGAGGAAGAATAAATAGCAACAATGGCAGGGTCATTTGTTGCTTACATTTTTTATTTAAAAAGCTATGAAATGTCAAAGCGATAAAACAAAAGCAATTGATTTTTTGGATTTATTTTAAGTGGCTTATTTTATTACAACTACAATTAATGTTAACATGATGGTAACAATGATGATGATGCTCGATGATTGTGATATGACTTTTAATACTAATAATGAAAATATCAGATGATAAAATGACTGCTAGTCATTGAAAATGTGGCATCAAGCAGTGCTAAACTGACCAAGTATCACAAAATTGACCTGCCAACTAATCAGAGTGGACTGGGCCTACGTGGTGAAAGAAGGAATGAGCTCAGAAAAAGAGATTATGGCTGCATCGGGGTACTCTTTTTTAAAAACATAATTTTTTTAGTATTATTTTCTGTAAAAAATGACATAAAACAGCAAAGCAAAACCAACATGTACGACTTGAAATTAAAAAAAAACAGAAGGCATTTTTTGAGGTCATCTTGAAAAACAGGACATTACATTTAGTGACAAGGAACACTGGCAACAGCACAGTAAGTTATTGATTATGACTAATCTTCAGATTTTGCATTCATCCAGCTTCATGGATAACCCAGCTTGGTTCTGATGTAGTTCATAAATGGCTTATAAGCTTTTCAAAAATTCCAGACACGTCATTCAATGTATACCAGGTTTTTTTTTTTTTTTATCATCGGGGTACTGTTTACCTAAAAAATAAAGGGTTTTAAAATACGGGCTCTTTCAAGCTCAGTGTTATATCAGTGACAATTCTTCCGTTACCATTAAAATTCAATTTTCAACATTAAGGCTTATACCGTTAAGAAGTCATCATATTTTCTTCAGTGTTTGAAACATTGTACATGAACATTTTTATGCTCATGGGTAAAATCTAAAACAAGTTTTACCTAAAATGGATTGGATATAACTATATAGATTAATATTTATACTACAATAACTAATTTCACTTCTCTTTTCTGTTAATGTCCTTGCAGCCGTGACACTATTCTTGCAGTAAAACCAATGTTATGAGAAGTGGTGACTGTAAAGTGAATGATTCTCATAGATAAAGAATTAAAATATAACTATGTGGGACAGCTACTATGGCCTGTCAGCAGCAGGGTTGGAGAGAACTTGTTCCCTACATTAACACACCATCCCTCAGAACAGCATGTGTAATGACAGTGCACATACTGCACAGGGAGCAATATAGACACAGTAAAAAAGATAAACAATAGAAACTGATACAGTATGACACGGTGTCTTCTGAGGGTTGTTGTGGTACATCATCCTGATCCATTTTTCTTCACTAATTTAAAGAACACTTCTCTGCTTCTGGCCTCTCCCATTCTATCCCTGCAGACAATGACCTGCATGTTTTTCAGTAATAACCTGATAAAATATCAGCCAGAATACTTCTTAGTGTGTGTACTGACTGTGCAGAGCAGTGGCCAATTCCAGTGGCCCTGAAGGTAATAACTGAGAAAGTGGTATAGTAATGAAGGCGGTGGCTGCCTGACAGACCTCGGGGTTCTTGCCTTACAGTATTTCAAAGTCATTATAATGAAGTTTAGAGGATTGGAGAACGGGCCGAGGGAGGTTCTTGTTCCCTGCTCTCATTGTGTTTCTGTGCTCGCCTTGACAGATTATTATTCAAAACTCATCTGTCCTTTCTGTCTTCACTCTGTCTCTGACCTGCAGTCACTTTTTCACCCCCTGCTAATGGGCAAAATGCTGCATAGCATCCTTTTGACATCTGCATATTGAAGTTGCATCCCAAGTTTTCATTGTAACACTTCTGAAAGAAGAGGGGAGTTTAGAAAGTGTTGTCGCTTATTAATTTACAATGTTAAAATCATCAGGTGTGTACAGGTTTGTACAGTGTATTTACACATGTGATTATTGTAATGGAGCTTCTACAGTAAACAAATATTTATCAAATTACAGTATTTCATTGTTGTATGAGTATGTATATTCAAAGAAGCTTATTGGCAATTGAGTTGTGGTGATTATACAATAGGGTTGTTAAATTAAAGGGGATCTTTGTTAACAATACACTGCACCAAACTTTAATATCACAATAGAACTCCAGCATTTTACAGCTGGCCTATGCATGTTCAGATTAGAATTTTGAGATAAAAAAAAGATTTAAAAATGGACTCGCAATAAAATACAGGTCAAGTTTTGGGTGTATTTACTTGATACACACTCCAACAGGGATGCAGCCTTAATGCTGGTTCTCACTCGCCAAAACAAAGTAAGTCATTAAGCCCACTCACTACAGTGACAGAGGGTTTTAAATGAGTGAAAGTGCAGCCAAGAGGAGTAAAGGTGAACTCGTTCAAGTTGAGGACTTTGTCGATGTCAAAAATCGTACCAAGCATCCAACAAGTGGAAATGGTTATGCATGAATAACACAAAGCAGAGCAGAAGAGGAAAAATATGTCAGAGGTTGGTGATGGTGAAAACAAAGCTCTTGTACCCCAACTGAAAAGATACCATACCAGTGACTTTATGAGAATATATAGCCGAGGGCTCATGATGCTGCTCAACTTCATACACACACCCTGCAAGTTTGGGCTTTAGTTAGCAGTGCTAGCATTAGCGGTCCTGCAGCAGTGGTACCACAACAACAATCAATCAAGTCATCTGTTGCAGCTAGTACTGCCTAAGAGAAAGAATCAAAAAGCAGCAGTTACAGTTACAGTGCCTCCTCAAAAAAGGGCGGGTCATCATGTCAGTGTTGCTTTCTTTGACCTGTGGAGGCCATCAAATGTCAATGGGCTACAAAACTTTTAGTGCTTTGTGAACACATTTGATTTGATTAACTTTACAGGAAAGTTCAACCATTTAAACCTCTTATATAGGAAAAAATATTGTGATCACATTTTGGTAAATCACACTGCCCTAGTTAAGATTACTGTAACAATCACATTATTTATTGCGATGTTAATCCTGTGGTTTTGCAAAACTCAACTGTAACTTACAGAAATACAATGGCCGAGTCTGTGAAATCAGTGACATGTGATGCTGTGAAAACACATCAAGTTGTTCTAATTATCATCTACACCCCTCAAAAAATGTTTGGAAATATTATTTCAGCCAATTTTTTGATCCTACATTTGCAAGTGAGCAACACAGCGCGGATAGTCACCCCCAAAATGTGCCAAAATCCTCTGCAACCATGAGCTGGTGTTCCAGTATGCAAAGTAATAACATTATTTAGACAAAGTTCCTTGAGACTGTTGTAGTCAAAGACAGACCAGAAAGTGGGCATCCCGAGCGGACAACACCCAGGCAGACTTCACCCTGTCCTTACCCAGGAACTGTAGAGTGTAGCAAAAGCCAATTTGCCAATTTTTGGCACTATCCACATATTTAGCTGTGTTGCTCATTTCTTAATTACACAATATCTACAAGTTTTCCTCATTGTAGAGGTCACTGATTAGGCTTACTAACAATGTAAAATACACCCAATTGGCATTATAAAAGGGGAGAAACAATCGATCAACTAAACATTTTCAGACTTCTTTTTAAGTAGTATATGTTACTGTGAATGACTTGCGTTACTAAACTGTGAAACCACAATAACTATTAGCCAGTAATTTGCTGTGAAATTAGAATGATATTTTAAAGTGCATCTAATAAATAATGCATTACATACTAAAATGGACACTTCAACAGGTCCAAGAGGACATCTTTATCATCTTTAATAAGACATATATGAAGGTAATAAATATTTGGATACTGACTTTGGTTGAATTTTAAAGAAGGCAGATCACACACGATCAACACTGTTTATGCTGTCTGGTTGTGTCAGCTCTATTTTTTGCTGCCTACTTACAAAATGTTCTCTGCAGCTTCTCACAATCTGTCTGCGTCACCTCTGAGTCCAATTTTACCTCAACATTAACACCCTGACACTGCTCCCTCTTCAGGCTCCCCTCCACATCACACCATCACTAGTTTTACCTTTAACACTGCCTTTCTTCATGTTTTCTCTTTACCTCCTCCTTCTCTGCACAGCACCTTTAGACACCTCATTTTTTTTCTCGTTCATCTCTTCTTGGATGTTCTTTCCTCACTCTACAGATGCTCTCACACTCCCTATCCCTTGCTTCCCTTTTTCCAGAGTTAGCAACAAGCTGCATCATGATGTGAGCAGAATGTCAGATGCCTCCAACAGTGTGTTTACAAATATGTCAAGTCCTGTGAGCATACAAACACACATGCTTACACACATACACACCAACGCACGCAAACACAAACATGAACTACAGACCAAGGCAGACTCCCCCTGCAATTATTGTCATTGGTGAGACATAAAGATAAACATGCACATACCTTTAAGCAAGCAAACTATACCATTGGACACACACCTTATCGATCAATACATACTAGGATGAGCTTTGTGAGAAGCGTTTGTTGATCTTTTTAACCTTTGGTAGCAGTTCTTCCTTGTTCCTTTCTTCCTTTATTACACTTTTTTTGTTTCTAAACTAGACATTTTCTTTACACCATCAAGCCCTCATCAAGTGCAATGCTAGGCTACTTAAAAAAATATCTGACTCCTCCTTTCTTAGGAATGCTGTATTGCAAAAAAAATGTTTTACTTCTTGTGGTTGACATCACAGGGAGACAGGGAAAGTGAAATGTGATATGATATGACAAGATTAAATGTATATATTATGCTAAACTTGATTAATTAGCTCATGTTACCATGATCCAAGCCAATAGGGGAAAGTCCTTCAGGCTTTTAGTCAGGAGAACTGGTACAATGCTAACTTCTGTTGTTGAATGTCATCCTTACACCACACTGTAACTGTCCAAACATTGTGCAGGAACTTAGATGGGCAGTTAAAGAACACCATAGTGTTGGACTGTTATAAAACACCTTCTTAAATTACTGAGCTTGGTCAGCAGGGATATCTTCCAACATTTGTAATATAGAAAATCTTAATTAGGGAACTCAACAAACTCAACAAAATTGAAGTCAGAATGTATTTTGAACCAGTGCTCTGCTGGCAGACGGAAACACTGGCTGTGCTAAGAAGCAAAACAATGTCCACACAAAACAGCTTGGTCATGGAAAAAAGTGTAGTTGCCTTCATTAAGGAGGTTATTTCATTGCCAGTGTGTGTCTGTTAGCAAGATAACTCAAAGTGATGAAAGGACTTTGGACTTTTCAGGGGATGTTGGTCATGGCACAAGAAGTCATATGATTTTGGTGATGATTTAAATCTGGATGAGGAACGAGATGGTATTTTTTCCAAAGCTTTGTTAACAGTAGAGACCGTGCAGCTTTCCACAGTTTTGACAATTACCCCCCAACAATGTTGGAAATGCCTTAGTGAAGATTTCTGCTCTCAATCATCTTTTAGTTGTAAATGTTTGAATAAAGCATGTAATCACCCTGTATGTTTATTTCACAACATGTTGCACCTAACCTAACACGCCAGATGGACCGTTCAATATATTTCAATAGTCCATCTTGGAAACAGCCAATAGAAAGTGTTGGGGAATGGGACCTCTCAAAAGCATCCAGGAGGTTAGTGGGTGATTGTTATTTTTTAAATGTATTTTTTGGGCATTTTGTGCCTTTATTGATAGGAGAGAGACAGTGGATAGGCTTATGAAAGGAGGTGAGAGAGTAGGAGAAGACACCCTGCAAACTGGTCACAGGTGGGATTTGAACCTGGACCGGCAGAAGTATGTACATGGGATGCCTGGTTGCTACCCACTCCGCCAAACCAGCACCCTGATGTCATTTCAATTGCATTCATTATGGGGCAATCAGAAATGTAGTTGGCTGGTACTCGAGCCATAGTGTAAAGAACAGAACACAAACCACTTTGTAAAACAAACTCTTAGCAAAACATGTCAGAAGTTTAGCTAAGATATCCTTACTATTGACAGGTTTGCAGTGTTGTTGTTGTTCTTTAATAAAGAAATGTGAATTAAACTGCTACTGAAGCTGTTAGCGTCTATGCTAATCTCTGTACGAGCCACAGCTTCCTGCTGTCGTCTCATATGAGTTCCTGCCTCTTCCTGCTCTTAAGGACGCAGATTTGGCCATGCCTAGAGATGGGAATCGATAAGATTTTATCAATACCAGTGCTGTTAACTATCCTGCTGATCGATCCAATTCTTTAACGATTCCCTTATCGATTCCACTAAATTTTGCATGTGGACAAATGGTCTGATTTTCAGTAGCAACAATGCCAAACATACATCACAGTATAGATAACTGCTTCTGCAAGTTGCTGGTGTTTCCACTCACTTAAGGTTGTGTAGTAGGTGTAATTAAAATTAAGCCACAATTCTGAAGCTTCTGAACCCTGTCAATTGAATGGAATTGATAAGGGAATTGATTGGCAAAGAGATTAATGATATCGATTCTTTGATGGAGCTGTTAATGATTCTCAACTGGAATTGGTTTTTGATTCCCATCCCTAGCCATGCCTCTTTGGGCCGCTCACGCTCACTTTAGATTGTAGCTTGGCAAGATTAAACAAGTTGATCCATCTGCATGCAATGGTGATGTTGCACCCAGAATGCTCTGAATTACTGTATGCTGTTTTAAGAACACATAATGAGTTGATTACCATCGGGTTATAAAGACCATTTTAACCAGTATTTCAAAAAGTGTATCTAAATCAGATCGCCAACCCCAGCTTTAAGAGGTGACAATTTACTCAAGGTAAATTAATGGCACACTCAAAGTTTTGTTTTCCTCTCTATCTTCACTGATTTCTGATTTCATGAATAAATCTGAAATTTTAGTTATGATCCAACAACTACTACCAGTGGCTTAGTCAAAAAGCAGCAACACACACGCAAACACACACGAACAGTGAGGGGAAGTGTCTCACCGACAGTGAGGGATCATGGGAAGTGTAGCTGGCCCAACGTTCATTCTCCAACTCCTCCATCACCTACAGCATGCACAGAGAGAGTGAGGGGGGTTTATACACATGTTGCAAACTGACGCACTCACGCAGATACAGCACAAAATGAGCAGGAGCTCATGCATGAAATTACTTGAATACACACACACACACACACTTTAAGGGGCTGCATGTCTGAACGCCACACAAACATATACCAGTCACACAAAGGGAAAGACTCGCACACATGCACACATACAGAGTAGGGCTTTGAATCCTCTGGTCAGGGATGAAACACACCTGGTTCATAGCGCTCTTCAGCCAGGTATCCACAGCAACCCCCACCTGACGCAGGAGGTCCAGGCGTGCCTCTGCTTTTAGTTTTATTGTCTGTGGAGAAGAAGAAAGTTTGATGAGGAACATTTAATTAAAAACTCAATTTCAATGAAACTGGGATGATGTGTAAAATAAATAATAACAGAACACAAATTAAAAATATCTTTGAACTATATTCAATAAAATACACTTCAAGGACAAGAGATTTGATATTAAAATGAATAAATTTGATTATGTTTTGCAGTTTTTCTCTCACTATAAATTTGATACCGACAGCACTCCTAAAAAGCTGGGACATGTTCACTATTGTGTTACATCACCTTTCCTTTAACAACACTCAATAAGCATTTGTGAACTAAGGACACGAATTGTTGAAGCTTTGGAGGTGACATTATTTGCCATCTTGTACAATTTAGTTGCTCAGCAGTCCGGGGTCTCTGTTCTCATATTGTGTGCTTCATAATGCGACACACATTGTGTAGTACCAGAACTCTTTTACTATAAAGTCACACTGTTGTAATACAGGCAGAATGTGGTTCAGCACTGTCTGACTGAAAGAGACATCCCTCCTTGGATGGCAGCACATGTTGCTCCAAGACCTGTATGTACATTTCAGCATTAATGATGCCTTCACAAGTTCCCCATGCCATGGGCACTAAAACACCACCATATCGTCACAGATGCTGGCTTTTAAAATCTGCACGATCAGTGCGAAAGTTCCTTTTCCTCTTCAGCACAGAAGATGCAATATTTCTGGGTGTTATTGATATTTGGCTTTGGCTTTGTATGATTCAGTTTTAACTTGCTCATGTTGATGAAGTGAAGAAATTTGTTGGTTAACATTGTTTTTTAAGTGTTCCTGAGCCCAAGCAGTGATATCCTTTACAGAATGATGTTGTTTTTTGTGCTATCTGAGGTATCAAAGGTCAAGTGCATTCAATTTTAGCTCCCAGCCTTGTCCCTTTTGTGCAGAGACTTTTCTGGATTTTCTAAATCTTGTGTTGATATTATCGACTACAGACGGTGAAATTCCCCAAATCCATGCAACTGTACGGTGAAATATTGTTCCATTCCTCTAGCATCCTAGAGCCCTAAATTTACAACAAGATATATATAGCAGAAGTGTTATATTTATAATATATCTTCTCATTTCTAAAAATTCTACATTTTAGACCTTTAAGGATCTTAAGGCACAGCACGCACTAATGTAAATCAACTTTGTAATTGTCCAACACTGTTTGTTAAAATCTTTGTGATGTAAAAGCAACAAACTAATAGAAAAGCCCTTGTAAGCATCTTAAATGGAACCATTTCCATTACATGATAGAGCTCTGAAGTGATGCTGGGAATGAAAAAAACACTCTGTAATTGGCTTATAGTTCTTTCAATATGCATATTGATTTACATCTAAACATGCATGACAAATAAGTCTTTAAAATAAAAGGTTTTACAGGAAAGGAATACTTCACTGCCAGTTCTGTTATACATGTTTTATGATGTTTATTTTTTTTTCTGGTAAAATAAGATTTTGATTTTTCTCTATTCATACCAAACTGCTTCCTGTAACATTTGTTATTGTAAGAGGGGGGGCTGGGTACTTTTATAAACCTTTTGCTGCTTCTAACCTCCCTTACACAGAGTTTTCCTTTAATATTTTGTGATTATTATTCCAATAAATAATAATTATAATGTGTATTACACTTTATAACGTGCCGTTTTTTAAATGGCTTATCTTAACACCTCACTTAAGTGGTGTGGACATTGGAAATACTGTTCTTTCCTAATGAGACAATGTAATGATCAGGCTATAAGCACCAGCGAGGCAAACTCCTGAGACTAACATTCAATCTGTCTGGCCTCTTCGACTCTCTCACCTCTGAACCTCTTTCTGTTTTTTCTGCTGTCTTTCACCATTTTCATCAATTTTGTCTCTCATTAGCCTCTTCTCTCCTAGAAGGATAGATTATAGCTCCATCCTAACAAGACAGACGCACACTGTTAAGACAACCTTCCAGTTCTGATCAATATAGACTTCTTAAGTAACCTCTATTTTTATTCTAAGTTGGACTCTAAAAACAAACAAGGCTGCTTGAGCAACAGCAAAGTTTAAACAATACCCAGCACATAGGTGCTGATGTTTGCAGCAGTATCCTCTAATGTCACATTTATCAAATAAGCAGCATGTGGTGTGAAAAACAAGGGGTATGAACCACAGAAAGATGGATAGACAGGCAGTCCAACTGGGCAGCTCCAATCCTCAAAACAGACTGGAAGACTGAGTCGGTCAAACAGGGGAGGAGCTCCAAAACTCTTCTGTCGATGACCTCCAGAAAGAAAACAGAGACTGGGTATACCCACTGTTCCTTACAATGTTAAAGCAGAGGATGTTTCATAATAATGTGTACTCTCCTCCTATGTTTGCATAGGGACAACACAAAGGCACACAAAAGCATAATAACTCACTATTACAAAACTGTCAGCCCCAAGCAGCCTGCACCACAAGTGTGCCTTCAGGCAAGACTTGATAGAGCATGTAAAGTTGATCTGCTAACTGCACCGAGGATTTTGTTTGTGAAATATGCAAATTAGCATACGCAATCCATTTAGCATGTTTGCCTTCATGAATATGTAGAACAGATTCTCAGAATGCACAATTGCTGGGAGGAGGAGATGTAACTGTAATCATTTTGCTTCCGCAATGTGTTTTATCATACATGAAACTGCTTGTGGTCGGTGTTTTTGCGTCTGTTTAGCATGTTTGAAAGGCAGGTGCAAACTGGCGCAGCGTAACGCACAGATTGTTGCAGTCATTGTGGCAACATATTTGGACTGTCAGAAATAAAGATAGTAGAGACATGTTGTCTTTAAGGGCTGAGTTTGAGCCAGTCACAAAAAGGGGCCATGCCATGAGATGTCTTTTTCGTTAACGACCATGCTGCTCTCCCATATTCTCCATGGTGACAGCCGGTAGCACGTGCAAAATCCTCATTTAAATGGAGCGGTCCTCACCACTTTTGCATGTTATCAGTGGTGCACACAGTCATAACATTTGCACATTTTTAGTTTGCGCACCCAATTTAGTGCTCATTTGGTATCTTAGTAGATCAGGCCCTAGGTGTACTCTGGGATCATGTAAAAACATGTGTTATCACTTGCTCTTTATTTATCGCTTGATCTTATATGTTTCCCTCACCTGGTCATGGGCTGTGGGTAGTGACTGAAAGAACAAGATCGTGGGTGCAAGAGGCCAAAATTAGTTTCCTTCACCTGGTGTCCGGTCTATCCCTTAGAGATAGGGTGAGAAGCTTGGTCATCTGGCCGGGGCTTGGGCTTATAAGGATGTCCGAGGAGTTTAGGACATGTCCCATGGGTAGTAAACCTTAGGGAAGACTCAGGGCACGCAGGAGGGACTATGTCTCTCAGCTGGCCTGGGAAACCTCGGTATCCCCCAGGAAGAGCTGGACTAAGTGGCTGGGGGAGAGGAAGTCTGGGCTTCTCTACTAAGGCTGCGTCCTCTGCAACCTGACCACAGATAAGTGGGATGGTACGGTACGGTATGTTATTATTTTGATGATACAGCAACTGTTGAACAAGTTTTTATTCACTTTATTAGCGCTTTTATGCTTTAATTTCTTTTCACATATGAAACACGGTAGCTTTGACATACCCTTTTCAACCTTCCAGGATTTTACATTTAACAGAATCAGCGATTAGAGTGAAGAGGATCATGTTCTGCATATTTCAAAACCTGAAAACCTTAAACTTCTTTTTACTAATATGGTGACCTATCTTTACAGCTGTGCAGCAGGGGCACCAAGCACATCAGCACCAAAATATCATATCCTCTAAATGATTGAGAGAACAACTACTTAGACAACCCTGCAAGTCCCACTAGCTAGAAGTATTAATTCAATATTGAAAACCACTCATGAAATTGGCAGGATCAGAGCAAGCATTCTGACTGAACAAGCTGATTTTAGTTACAACATGATAAGTTTTTTTCCACTCCAGCTTCTACATTTTATTCATAATATTCAAGCTTAACCAGTATCCATGCACAGACTCAGCATGTGCCCTGTATTTTAATGATCTAGAAAATGCTCCATATTTCCTCCTTATAATAAGATGCCGACCCAAAACAATTCAGTTGAAATTATGAGGAGACACTTTCAATCAATTTTCCAGTTTTTGTTATTACTTCTGTTTGCCCCTGCTATAAAGTGTCCTGGAGCACCATCTTGTCTCTGTATTGATGCATCTCCTGTCTGCAGGATTTTGATCTTTGGTGTTAATGAGGCCAGTTTGTCTGCAGGATCAGCCTTCAACAGCTCATCAGTATGGAGACCGCCTCTTCTATTGTCCCTCGTCTATCCTCTAAGAATTTCTTCAAAAGTTGTTGGCAGCAGGGAAGAGGCTGAAATTCATCTCATAACTTGGAGTTGGTGCACAGATGGAACTTCTGCTGTGCTTAAGAGGAAGAGGAAGAAACTATTTTTCACATTGAGATAAAGATATTCTTTAAAAGAGTTCTAGCATATTTTTGAATTTTTGCATAAATGTGTTTTCAAGTAATTCAGATTTGTCATTTATTACTTTAAATTTAATTCAAGCAGCTATGTAAAACTTTCCACCTAAAAATAGTTCTTTTACAGCTGCTTTAACAGTACATTAACTGCCACTTAGGGATACTGGGTCCACCTCATTTACACAAGGTGCCCATGATTCCTGCAATTTCTGTGTAACTAGGGCAATTATGGCCTGGTTCTTCAGCCTGAAGTGCAGTTTCACAGCACTGACTCACACTCTAGCTCTCAGCTAAGAAGGGGACGGTTAGCCATCTCTCTGCTGTTTGATAAAGGTTCATGCCAGTAGTTCAGCTCTACGCTGGTTCGCTGGAAATATGCAGAGCTGCTTCAACCCCAAATTCCAAAAACCACAGCAACCCTGAACAGGAAAACTGTGCCAACCTTAATCTGTCGACACCTCCCCCTGGTGCGTCGCCACAACCCTCGGAGCAGCCAGTCAACCAAATTGCCAAATTGGCTGTGCACGGCAGTGCACCGGACTGCGCACTCACAGGGCATGTTCCCTAAGCAGTTAAGAATTCAACTTTCTCTTAAAACTAGAAAAGAAGTCTGCAGATCAAACAGTGTTGGATAATTCAATCCACCACTTGGAAACAACATAGAAGGGTTTAGCTAGTAAGTTGAAATGGGAGCACCAGGTATCTTTCACTGGCAGAGCAATGCGAGGGAGAGGGAGTACAGACCTGAATAAGGGATCCAGGTAGGCAGGAAATGGTCTTGTTACTGTTTTGTAAGCCAAAAAAGAGCTCTGAATTTGATCTTAGCAGCAACTGGAAAACAATGAAGACAAATGAACAGCAGAGTGACACATGCTGCTCTGGGCTGGCCGAAGTACTGCTGCATTCTGGATCATCTGCAGAGGTCTAATGCTACGGCCACAGCGGACGCGAATTGGCGTATTTAAATGCGCGTAGTGCCTGTGACGTGCCGCACATCACGCCTGAGGCTGGACGCTGGACCATTTTGACAAGCTGAGGGGCGACGCGTGTCACTGCGCAGGCGGAGTAGAGAGCCGGAGCCAGTCGGACTCAGTGATGACCCTTGCAGGCAAATCCAGCTAGAAACAAATATTTACATAACTTACCTTCAAAACCTGTCTCCTCAGCAACTATAACCCAAGCCTGCTCCTTTTTGTTCCAGTCTCTGTAGAGTACACATGTCGAATCGTATAGCTCCGGATGATGGCAAACAGCGCAGATCAACCTCTCCTCCATCTTTCGGCGGGGTTTGAGCAGGAGCAGGTGGCCAGAGCGTCACACGTCATCAAATCAATGATGTCGGGGGGAATGTCATCGCTGATTGGCTGCCCCGGCACAGCGTCACGCATATTTGCGTCGAAAGTTCAATATTTTCAACTCGAGCGTAGAGGCGTTTGACATCCCGAGCGCGCCGGACGCTCCATAAGGCCATGCCAAATGTGTACAATGCGCCGCCCTGGGCGAATCTGCCACCAAACGTGTCTTTGCTTTGACTTTGTATGTAATCTCAGGGCGTGTCTTTGCGAATTCGCGTCCGGTGTGGCCGTAGCATTAATGTTCATGCAGACAGGCCTGCCAGTAGGGAGTTTCAGCAGTCAATATGTGACTAATACCAGAAGCTGTGTTGTCTGTTCTGTCAAGTAAGGGCTGATCCTCCTGATGCCATAGAGGGCATATTAACAAGACTGAGCAATCAAGGCTACAAGATCTTAAAGGTCAGCTGGACAGGATTAAATTTGAAAAAGACAAGAATATGTGTTAAAGGAGCAAGAAGCAAAAACGTAACTCTATGTAATGTAAAGTCTTGCCCTATCTTTTACATGTGTCTGAAAGTTCTTAAAAGCTGTACAAGATACAAAATACTGCTAGTATGCTCCCTGCAGCTTGTGTCCATTAAACATCTGAGAGAAAGACTGTGGGAAAGACAGGAGATCTGCTGACTTCACTCTTACTCCATTGTGAATATACAACGAGAGGCTGCTGAGAATTAAACAGAATCTTGAACGGATCAGACACCTGCATCTTTCACACTGATTTTCCAAGAGTTAACAGCAGTCACATTTTTGGCAGGGACAGCCCATCGACTACAAGCATTGATCCTGGAATCTCGCTGGCCAACAATGCATTTAAGCTGTTGTCACAAGCAAATTAGGCAATTTAATAGAAATCAGTAAATGAGGAGTGAAAGCAAGCCGAACAGTGCCATCAATCTCTCCAACTGGCTGTCAGCACCCCTTGTATCATTACTTCAGATGCCTCATTTATCAGAGTAAAAAAACCAAACATATAATACACAGATTGACATTCAAGTCCTCCATGCCAAAGACTGCCCTATCACCTTAATCTTGCAAATGAGATGGTAAAGAGGCTAAAACAAGGAGATGGACGGATGCAGTTGGGATTTTTGTGAAAAGAAAAATAACGGCCCCACCACTAACCAGATAATGCTGTAGTCAAACACAGATAATGCCTTTTGTTCTCCTTTCAGCCTCTTTCTAATTCTCTGATAAGAGCTTTGTGATGAAGCCATTTATTACAAATGAGCCCATAAAATATTCATCGCCTCACTCAAAGGTATTGCTGGCCTCAGAGAGCAAAGGGAGGCAGACAGACTGTGTGAGCGAGAAGAGGATAAGTGGAGGAGGAGAGACGGAGGGTGTGGTGAGGTCGCATGTTTTACACTTTGCAGTTACAAGATGTATTTTTGGACTGAGTGAGATCACAAACTATGGAATGTGTTTCTGATTTTTTTTTTTTTTTTTTGCAGAGTAGACAACTGAAAAAGCATCAGAACTTTAGGTAAAAGTAGCCGAAGTAGACGGGATGTTTTGACTCATACTTGAAAAAAAAAACCCTGAATAAGTTTTAAAAATAATCAGGGTGACACCAGAAGTTAAAGAGCAACTTACAGATTAATTTTCTATGCATCAATACAAACCTTGTCTATCAAATTTTCACTCTTTAGGTAGATTTACTGTGCTCTCTAACCTGCAAGCTGCTCTTTTATGTTCTTTTGGAGAAACCTGACAGCAGAGGGTGCCAAATATATGGGAGCCTAACAGGAAAGAGGAGGTATGGAGAAAGTGAGAGAGCATCAGAAAGAGAGCATGTTCAGCAGAATTATGGATGAGACTGAAATGATACTGCAGGAATAAAAAAGCAAATGAATATAAAACTGACAGTGGAGTGTTTACGAGAGAGAACAGAGAGAGGATAAGAATCAGAAGCAGGACAGATGATCCATTTCACTGCAGGATATACTCCACAAAAATGTTTGGAAACATTATTTCAATCGATTATTCCTCCGCTTCAATAACAAGACTGGCATTGCACTTCATACCATCATAAAGGCTGGATAGTCACCTCTACAACAGGGTACAGTTTGTATGGATCATTGCATTTGTGGAATGAGCAACACTGATAAATGTGTGAGTAGCCCCTAAAAAATGTGCCAAAATCCTCTCTTATCCTGGAGGAAAGCCTACAGTCCCCAGAGACGAGAGAGCAAAGAACTGGACTTCTCTAGGCGTTATCTTCCAGGGTTGCCCACTTTTCGGTGTGTCTTTGACTTCATCAGTCTCATGCTGCATTCACACTGCACGCTACTTGTACTACCTTGGCAATCACTCTCCATGCAAAATCAATGGACAGCCGCAATGGGGCGGGGCTAACCCTCCCTCGATGCGACAGCCGCTTTTCACACTACCACATAGCTTGTCGCGCGATGTCAAAGTACAAAACGGTTGATCTTTTCGATGATGTCGTGTGTGGCTGTGTGGCAACAGCCAATCAGCGGTGTGTGCGTGTTTGACGATGCCCAGACAGTTTTTTCATCCAGACTACAGAGGAACAATTTACGTCCGTGTGGGAAACATTAGTCAGTGAGGACATTAGTTCTGCATAGACGGACCGCGGTAAACTCACAGATGATGCTGCTGCAGGGCATCAGCTGCTGTGTTTTGTGGTTGATAAGAGAATGAAAAGGATACAGCCGGAATAATGTCCACTTATACATCGAGCGGACGTGACATCACCGAGCGACGGCCGAATGCAACGGTCACCAAATGAGGCATTTTTGGACGCGCGACAATACGTCAGTGGGCGACGCAATTTTGGTAGCTGGGTCGCTTGCGGTGTGAACGCAGCATCACAGAACTTTGTCTTAAGTTTGAAATGGAGACAAGATTGACTCCAGTTAATGCTGCCACTCTGCATACCAGAACAACAAGGGATTTTAACACTTTTTTTGTGGGGTATGAAACCCAAACCAATCTGTTACTCATCCCATGAATGCTGGTCTTTACTGGTTGTGCCTTGTCTTAAAGGGGACTACTTAGGCTTACCTACGATATAAAATACAAGTCCTATTAATATCATTAAAGAGGAGAAAAAAATCCACCAAAGCAATGTTTTCAAACTTATTTTGCGAAGTACAGATCAAATCTGTTAGGATTTAAAAGAAAAGATGAAATTTATATCTGTGTGAGGAGGAAAGAACAAGAGGAACAGGCAGTAAAAAAATGAAAATGACAAAAATAATGAGAAAGAGGCAGGTGAGGAAGAAAGTCAGCCATTTATGTGTAAGAAGTGAAAAAAATTACATTTTTCTACATTAACTTCGAAGGTCAAGAAACAGCAGAAAAATATCTTCTTTTGGATAAAATATGTATCAGGCTCTACAACTGAACTAAATACAACAGAAAGCAGGGGGCAAATGAGACTCTGGAGCAGGCATAAACAAATGACCTGACTGATCTGACATCTCCTGTTTCCTTAAAGGTACATCGATCCTTGCTTGTTAATTGCACCTCGCTGCCTCAGCGGGCATGATGAGACAGACGGAATGCTAATGCTGCTGTTAGCCTTTTAAATATTTACCAAATAATTAGTCACTCAAACCAAACACCGCTGGGAAGAGGAAATATGGGATGGGGTCAGAATTTTATGTTGTTGTGCAGGGAAAGGCTGCATGAATGACAAACAGGAAGCTACTTACGGTAAATCACAATATTTGCTATCTGTGGAAAACACTTTTCTTTCATTTATAGCAGCTGGCTACTACACTAAAGATAAGCAGTGCATTCCAGAAGTTTTGAGACTCTTTTGGTAGAGGCTGTAATAACTGTCCAACACTAGAAATAAACCAACTATTAATCTAATAAACTGACAAGGAGGCTGTGACAAGAGATTTAGATTTGAATACTTCCAGGGAGCCTTCAGAAAGTGACTGTGACGCTACAACAAGTGAACTAAAGTCAGACGATATTACTTAAAATGAGAATAGCTGTTTCTGTGTTTTTGAAATAATAACGTCTCACTGAGAAAGTCATAAAACTTCTACAATGCACCTCTCAGGTATTTAAAACCAACACAGCTTGTAGCTTCCAACCAAATCACAAAACAGATTTAGGTGCTTCAAAATTGAGAGAGTCCTCTTTGCAGTGTCTTGGGAGGGGTACGGCCATCTCCAACTTGTAAAAATGAAGCAGATGGCTTTATTGGCACAGCATTGCCCAATATCTGATTGCATTTTTCGACAAGAAACGTCAAGTCACTCTTGCACCTGAAGATTGGTCTTGAAACAGTTCAGGGGTTAAGTTCCAACTTAGTCAGGAAGACCAGATCCTTAGATGCCAACACAGCCCAAACAGTCTTCCCAGACTGAAACATGAAAGCAGTAGGTAGCAACAATGCAAATACAACCTACTTGATCACAAACCCCTGAATTTAACTTTGGAAACCAATGGACAGCAAGGGCCAGGACATCCCCTAATGCATCTCAGAGAAGCTGGACAGGGACCTCCAGCATGTTAAAACAGTCCTTTTCTGGCAAAGTCTGTGGGGTTTTTAGTGATTTAAAGAGTGTCCTAGACGCTGTACAATGGCCCAGAGTTTCAAAACATCTATCCGATATCTATCTATCCCATTAATGACCGCTGTGTTTTACTTTGCATATGACAATAACATCTTGTATCTTGAATCTAAGTTGCTTGTTCCTTTGGAGGTTCTTTGAAGCCTATCCCAGCTGACACTGGACGAGAGGCAGGGTACACCCTAACCAGTCGCTAACCAATCATAGGGCCGTACATAGCAACAGACTTCCATTCTAAACATGCAAACTCCACACAAAAAGGGCGACGCTGGTGTCAAACCAGCAATCTTCTAGTTGTGAGGCACGTGCACTACCTGCTGTGCCACCACGCCCTCTCCAAGGTTTCTCAACTTTTAATCAACATTTTTAAGGTTTTAACATAAACATTTCATTTTGTAAATGAAAACTGAAAAGTAGGCCTGTCACAACAATCAATAAATCAATTAACCGCACAATAAATAAAAACGCCCTCTGTAAGTTTGCCGGCCTCTATAAATTGAAACTTGCATGCATGTTTGTTTCCCTCCTTTCTCTCTACTAAACAGGCTGGATGAGAAGATGGTTCACTGCGTACATCTGTCTCAACCCCTGGGTGCATTGGTTATATAGCGGATTGAGTGGAGTGACCCATCTATCAGTCATTCAAACTTTAGGCCGCTCCCACAGAGTGCTGCAAGTGAGTGTTGTGAGGAGTAACAAGGAAACAAACAAAATATGAATGATGGCACAAAAGCGATGGATCCTAAGGAGAATGCCACAGTCCCAGTGTGGGAATATTTTGCTTTTAAATAGAATAAACAAGGTGTGAGCCCATGAACACCGACGAGTCAATATGTTGAATTTGTTTGAAAGTAGAGGTGACGGAGAAGGGGAGGTGCAGCGGGGCCTTCGTCCTTAATAGTTCGCTCTTACTGAGGCGTTTGGTCAGCAAAATTAACAGAAATAAAACAGAGCAAAGGTGAGCGCTAACAGACAGTGTCGTTCGCTACATTGCAAAAGAGATATGCAACCCTTCATTATGGTTGAAAAGCCAGCAATGTTACAAACATTTGACAGTTCTTTTCTCCTTTTTTTGTTTGATTAATTTATCATTTTGTTTGTTTGTTTAATTTAATTTATTTCAAATCTATTGACCTTCCAATTAGAGTTAAATACTCTTAAGAAATTGAAGTTAATTGCTTTTGATATTGTGTACTCACTTAATTATGACATCCAGTATATTATAATTACATAAATGAAAAAATCATGTTTCAAAATAATATTGACAGTAACATCGTTTATCGGCAAAAATTTGTTATCATGACAGGCCTACTGAAAAGCCTGTGCCGCAGCTCCACACAGTGGTCACTACAAAGTGACACTCTCCTTGCCTTTCTACTTTTCCGTGAATCAAAGCTGCCAAAAGGTGATGCCACTATGCCCATGTTAAAATCCTATAGGACCACAATCTTCGAGTAATAAACCTAGTAAATAGCTTTATAATGAAAATAAATGTCAACAGACCTCAGCTTTCCGCATGCTTTCTTTGGTGTCTTCTATCTTCAGCTCCAGATCCAGCCTGCCCTGCTCTGTAGGGGGCAAACCGTGGCTCTCACACTCCTCCAGACACTTTGAAGACAACACAGACGCCTGATTGGAAACTGTTCATGTGGGCTGCAAGAAGTGGCATTTGTGAGGATTTGTGTGTTCTCCTTACTCTCTTGTAATGTATGATATTCTTGTGTTCTCGTGCCACTCTGGTCGCCCATTTCCTGGCCTCCTTGTTCAGGCTGTGCTCCTCCGTCGTCCCCGTCTCAGACTCCAGCTGTCGGCTCTAATGTAGACGAACACGTGCATACGTTCCAGACAGGCGTGGGTAAACACACACACACACACATGCAGGCAAACAACAACACAGCACAGAGAAATACATAGGAGAAAATATTAGTACACTGTCGAAAAAAAAAACACAAGGTGTGTGATATGTGAAAGCTGTTAATGAAGCTTAAGAATGTGTGAGAAAAAAATTGTTTCTTTCTCACACAATTAATAGAGCATGTGTCTCAAAGCTCTATTGTTATCTTCTTGGAAAGCTATTAAAATCACTTGTGACAGAGCATGAGTGCGCAGATTAATACGTGTTTGAGTTTCTATGTTTAGCAGCAGAGCAGGAGGAGCATGGCAACAGGCCTTTATCTAATTCAATTCTTTTTTTTTTTGTTCTTTTTTTTTAATGTATTTTTTGGGCATTTTTGTGCCTTTATTGATAGGAGAGAGACAGTGGATTGGCTTGTGAAAGGGGGAGAGAGAGTAGGGAAAGACACTCTGCAAACTGGTCACAGGCGGGATTTGAACCTGGACCGGCAGAAGCAAGTACATGGGGTGCTAACCACTCCGCCAAACCAGCACCCCAATCTAATTCAATTCTGCATTTAAATTAGTAAACCACGTTACAATTCAAAAATCCATCATCCATGTTGAAGCTTTTACTTTCTAGTCACTAAATCATCACCTACAAGTAACAGCAGTATCTTCTGACAACATATAAACTATAAAGGCATGTAAAACTTATCACACTGGATGCCTTTTGTAGTTCTACAATTTGTCTTGGTTCATGCTGTTGCCATTTTCCTATAGCTTCCTTTGCTCCCTTTTAGAGAAAAGGGAGGTATCACATAGAACTGTGCAAGACTACATTGGCTTCCTGTATCTTTTTGAATTGATTTTAAGGTTCTTTTACTAGTATTTAAATCTCTTAATGGTCTTGTTCCTTTAAATTTAGTAGATTTGCTTACTTTTACCCTATGTACCCAGCAGAGCCCTCAGGTCTCCAGGTCTTTTAATAGTCCCTAAAATTAAAACTAAAACATACGGTGAAGCCTCTTTTCATTCTTACGACCCCCGTCTGTGGAACAGTCTATCTGAAGATCTGAGGGCACCTACTGTTCATATTTTAAAAACAAACTCAAAGTCTGGCTTTTAGCTGATTATACTTATTATTGATTCTTATTACCTTTTAATTTTTTATTTAATCCTCTAAATCTGTTTTATTTCTATATTTCATTTCAGTTTTATTATTTGGAATTTTATTCTCTGTTAGCTGCTTTTATTTCACATCTGGTTTCAGGTTATCTCATTTTTTCCATATGATTTATCTAAATTTTATTATATTAATTGATTTATCTATTTACCTTCCTTTCCCTACAGAATTTTTAATCATAATTTAAATAATAGCTCATGTGTTTCCTCATTTTTAAATGAGGCATTTCCTCAGTCTTCCACAGTCTTTTAATTCTGTTTTTATCCCTCTCATGGTCTCTCATTATTTCAATCCTATTTTTACTTTCTTTTATTGTTTTGACATACCCAGTTTCTATTGTCATTATTTTATTTCTCTTTATTTTATGTATTGATCTATTTATTAGTAGTATTTATAGTTCTTATTTTATTTATTTATGTATTTTCCCTTTTACCAGTCTTCTATCTGCCTTCTTATTTTCAATCTTCCTGATGTGACGTTGTCAACCTTAAACAATCTTAAATTAATCTATGTATCTGGGAATCCATTATCTGTCTACTGTCCTATTATCTTCCTGCCATTATGCATTTTACCAGCTGTTTCAATCCACAGTTTATAATATTTTCTCTCATTTTGTTGCTTTAGTTAATGTGATCCTCTGTGCCTTTTCCTCTGACTCTCGTGGTCGCTGATGAACTGACTGTTGATTTTATTCTGCTTTGTTTTCTGCCTTTGTTCTGTCTGTTAAAGCACTTTGTAAACTTCTGTTTTTAAAGGTGCTATATAAATAAAGTATTATTATTATTATTATTAATAATATTATTATTTTCTGTTTAGAATTTCCTTTTTATGTCTTTGTGCGTTTGATTAATTTAGAGTGTGTGTTGTAAGTAAATTGTGAGGGTGGGTGGGGTCTTTTATTTTCATTTTTTTCTGTATGTCCTCTTATGATGTCATTTGGGGTCCTCCAAATGGGACACACTTCCTTTGCACATGACCACAGACCACAGCTAGCTCCAGTGGCAGAATGCATCCAAGCATAACTGTGCAGACACAGTAAACACTAGAGCACAGTGCAGGAAAGCTAAGGCCACATCAGAAGAACATGGCTAGACTCTAAACACTAAAACAGCCTGTTCTGAGTAGGGATGAAGCAGAGGACTTTAAAGTCCAACATCTGCTTGAATTTTGAACGAAGACATTGAAGGTCATATTCACACCTGAAGATTGATAAGGGGGTGAAAATTGCAGCATTGCTGTCATTTTCCACTTCAAGTGGAAGCAAAAATGTCAAATAGTGTGTAATCAAGCCTTCCACCACTAGTTGGGGCTGTAGCTGCAGTCTACCTTTCAGCCATCCATCCTTTTTTGAACTATGACAAAAATATATGACCAGCTTTGAGTAATAACACTGTTTAGTTCGAGGCAGTCTGGATGATTTCTGTGCCAAAAAATAAAGATATATCTTAATATAGGCTACACTGAGCAGCATTGCAAATTGACTTGAGTAGCAAACCAAGACTCCATTTTTGACTAAGAAAAGTTTGATTCTTTGGTCTGCACAAAAGTTTGTTTGAGCTACTACACCACCCCACATTAACCAACATTTTTTAAAATAGCAAACCTATAAAGCCAACCAAATGAGAGTTTTAAAAACAGTTTGTCCCACTTAAATGTGCTGCTTTTCTGAGCATGATTAAGTCAAAACATCTGTTTACTTAAGCTTTTGAATTCTTGAGCTTTAAAGCACAAGAAAAATGAACTATGCTATGAATTCCTCCTTCGTATCTTAAAGCATTAGTGTTGTGAGCCCTTAAGATGTTCACCCACTCACTTTTAGCAAGAGGCTGATTTTCCATGATCTGATAATAAAAGTGTGGAGGTATCTGGTATAGACTAGGATGGTATTTTAATTACAAGTTTCCATTCACATCATATCTATTAATTATGAACTGCTCCGCAAACAGGAGGGCATAAATCTGTTTAAGTATAGGTGTGAAATGAAGAGTATTACATGGGAGATTTAAAGCCTAATTATGCTCAGGCGAGGGAGTAAGAGCAGGGAGGCAGAAAACCTGATTTGAACGGTGGCTCCAAACAGACATGTTGGGGAGGGAGCTAGACTAATTTGAGCTTAGATACTTAATGAGCATACGAAAGTAAACACAGTATATAAGACTTTATTGCCTGTTGTCTATGAGCATGTATCAGGGTATGTCCAAACGTTCTGTCTCGGGTGGTCAGACTGGCACTGACTTGTATAGGGGTGGCATTTGTGTTCATACACATTCATTCACTGATTTAGTTTAGTCAGTCTCTCTCCACTTTTCATAGAAACACAAGAAAAAGGCAGGAACTAAATATTTTAGACTGAATCCTTAAGAGCTTAAGAAGATGCTTATTGCTGTGCTGTTTGACAAATATTTCTTGCTGTTGTTTCAATCATTTCTTGAAATCACACAAACACAGACATCCTATGTGCGCTTTAAGCTACACTTTAGACCACTCCTGTCTCCTGTAGAGCAGGTTAGGGTCACGGACACATGGTAAAAGGAAATGATAAGATAAGCATAAAGGCAAATGATACTGAGTCTTCAAACAAGCTGGAGCTGCCTCTAAAATCAATAAATGAATCAATATTTACTTGTTTTGTGCCACATCTTTAATGTTTTCTCAAGACACTTTACAAAAAAGCAGATTGATTCCATAATGTTCTCTTTATACAGTATATACATGTATCTTAAATTTTTCTTCTGCAACTGTTGAAGCTAAAATCAGCACCAGTTACAATGGCAAAAAACCTCTGTAAGGCAGCAGGTGATATTGAGCAGAAAAAGGTGCTAAAATAATTCAGATTTGTAATAGTGATGTGGATGCCCAGACCATAAATTCATCCTTTTCATATTTGTCTAATAAATAAAAAAAATACGTTTGAGATGTGACATGTTGTTTTAAATTGTTGTAAAGGTAGTTATTATGGTGGTATTAGCAATAATAACCACGCCATGTATTCTTATTTTAACATTAACAGCTATAATTATTATGAGATGGGCCCAGTTCTTGACTGTTATCCAAGTTTGTATGTAATTTTATAGCTCAATCACAGTAAGAAAGTGTGGTGAAGGCTTGCTATAGAGACTTTGTTATGCTAATGATGGAAATTTGCAAAAGATTCATTACAAAAGCAAAGAATTTTCAGAAAAATCCTACCAATTTGTCATTAATGAGACATCTTGGCATGTGAGTTAAATGTCATACCAGTCCCTCCTTTGACAGCGCAGAGGCTCATTCGCTTTTCTATTTCATAGTATTTTGTTGTAGCATCCAAGGTGACTAATAAAGTTCTATTGGCTTAGCTGCTCCTTTTTGCCCCCATTCGCAGTGAGTCAAAGGATGGATTTGAAAATCCTTTTTCTTGTACATAAAGCACTTAACGGTCTCAGGCCAAAATACCTTTCTGATCTTTAAGCCTCCTATGAGGCATCCAGACCCCTCAGCTCCTCTGGGACAGGCTTACTCACAGTTCCCAGGATCAGGACTAAACAGGGTGCAGCTTTTAGTTTCTGTTCTCCTCATAAAGACCTGAGACTCTACAGCTGTGACCTCTTTAAATAAATCTTTTATTTACAACTGCCTTCTCATTCAACTTTTTTTTCTTCTCTTATCTCTGATAGTCTTTTAATTAAATATAAACCTAATTTTTACCTTTTATTCTTCCTTGAACCCAAAATTCTCCTATGTTTTAGATTTAACTGTTCCATCTTTACTTATTTTATGTCTTTATTGCTCTTAAAGTCATAATGCCTTTGCTTTTAATCCTGCAAAACACTTTGAACAGCTATGTGTAAAGATGGTGCTCTATAAAGTTGAACTGTCCAATCAGGGCATACTCCTTTGAAATCCAAAAAAGCCACATTTGGATCAATTTTGTGGTTTCTGTTTGCTTAAAATCCTCACAATCCAGCTGCATATCCTCCTGTAATGTTGGTGGGACAAAACACTCAGTGATCTTTAGTGATCTATAACAGCTGCTTGAATGAGGTTAAACACGAAAAGGCTACAAAGAAACATGCACTACGAAGGACCAAACTGCTTTTTAAAATTATTGTATGATGTAGTTAAGGCTTTCAGCAAATGTGACCCCTGTTAATATGATTTAAATGCGGTAAAGTGGCAGTGCCAACTACTCCTTTATTAAATCAGGGTCACAGTTATGGACCGTAAGAGCCGACTTTAAATGTGGTATCGGGAGAATTATGGTCTGTCAGACTGCCAGCTCAGAGAAATGTGAGGCAGAGCACCGTTATCATCACACTGTACTCCAATAACAACCTCCACTGTCATAATAACAGTCATTTTATGTACTGCAGAGACAACTGTGTTATTCTGAGACCGCAGAGATGACGAGGTGAGAACGAACAGCCTGAAAGCGTAGACGTCTGAATCAGTTTAAGTTCAGACATGCTGGTGGGAAGGTTCTGGTTTAAAACTTTTACAGATTTTTGTGCTCGTATTATGTAATCATCTCTTCTTCTTATTGTCTCTGCTGCAGTATGGAGCTAACACTGTCTGCTCCAGTCAATATTTCCATTAATTCACTCATACTATAGGCTTCTGCTGGGTGCTATAAAAGGATCTCTCTGCACAGCTTGCAGAGACAAACTCCTGTGTCGTTTGATATCATTTATCAAACCAAACGACACCTGTACCACATAAGTCAAGGCAGCAGAATTTTTCTATGAGCCATTTCATTGATTTCTTTAAAGGCTGTGGGAGCCTATAAGAGCGTTTGCACAATGTATAATGGAACACACTGAGTGCAGATTTCAGCTATAGGACTTGTAGAAGTGGATGAATCCAATTCAACTGTTAAATTCTGTTCAACTGTTGATGTTTTTTTAGGGCAGGAATGGCTTTACTCATTTAGCAGTTTATTTTTAATAAGATGTAAACTGCACAATAACATAATCAATTAAAATCACCATGTAAAAACAAGGAAATGTCAGGTTATGTCGAAGTCAAAGAGTTTTTTTACTCATACGTCGGGCCATCAGCTGAAGGTCTTTTGTCTGAACCTCACATGAGATCACAGTTTGGAGTTTTTTACTTGTTTGGCTTTACATACTCTCTGAGTCCAATACCTGCTGACCTGAGGCCTATATCACGAAGCGCGGTCAACTTATCCCCGGTAACTCACATCTATCCAGGATTGAGTAACCGCAACAATGGCCATCAGGATAATCGATAGCACGACTCAAGTTATCAACACGATAACTCAATCCAGGATTGTCTTATCAAGAGCCGTGAACGCGCACGTATAAGGGGAGGGCTCAGAGGAAGCTGACCAATCACAATCATGAGCGGAGAACACGCTGAGAAGCGCCGGCCTGTAATCCACTGACAGAGCTTTATATTAAACATGTGAAGAGCAGCGTCTGATAAAGTTAAAATGTTAGGATGAAAAAGCCTATAATGTAGGCTATAATGGAGAAAGGAAACACCGTAGCAGCTGTCAATCGAAGACTAAGTGCGTGGTGGACAGTGAAAATGCGCAAAATAATCATCATTGGCTAAATCTGACACTGATCACACTCATGAATCTCATGAAGCAATATACTGTGAAAATGTGTTGCATGTCTGACACTAATCACCCCATTTCCTCAGATGTAATCCCTCTGTAGTGATGAGGTCGTGGGAGCAGATAAAAAAAAATACAAAAACATAACTGCGTCTGGTAGGTTGGTCTGTTTCATGTCATATCAGCTACATTTAAGATTTAAGTCGTCGCCTCAATTAAATCATAAAAACACACCGATCTGAAGTCTGACCCAAATTAACTATATATACATATCTCTCTCTCTATATATATATATATATATGATGTGAAATAATGTGCTGTTTCACATAAGAAATACATCCCTTTTATTTGTCAAGCACTTTATGATGCATTTGAATGCATAAAAGGTGCTATAGAAGTGAAGTTTAAATTGCAGGGCGATGCAAAACGACAGCGGGACAGTTCATGCACCGCTCTTGCGGGTCACACGGGGGATAAACGGCTCCAAAATATCACCCAGGTAAAGATGATTCCGGGCCGTGAGAACCGGTACGTCTCATAGCGCGTCGTCAGGTTGATCTAGTGGGTCAAATCGGTATTGTGACACTCCTTCTCATCTTCATGCTCGTCTCAAGAGTTGTGCACCTCCTTCTACCGGGTTCAGGAGAAGAGGGCAGGGCATTGATTTGGAGAAGCTGATTGGCTAGTGCGAGGGTCATCTCGCAGGATCAGATTCAACCTCCAACTTATCCTGCTCCGGAGCAGGATAGCCGTTCAGAGTAAGTCACCATGGTGATCTACTCTGATAAAAAAGGAACCGGCTTCGTGCTATCGATAATCAAGAGTTAACCCTGAAGTTATCTCGCTAAGACATTAATCCTGCTTCATGATATAGGCCTCTGTGCTCCATCACAGCTGCTTCTACATTTACAACTACAATCAAAATTCGTCTTTTCTCTCAGGTGATTTGGCATTCTTATGAAACCCTTTGCTATGCTTTTTTAAACCTGATATTCATAATGTTCTTCTTTGGCATGTTGTTGTTTCGTTTAGTGTCTTATAAAATGTCGAGCATTATTTATTATGTGATTTTTATTGCCTGTTTTTATTGATGGATGTTGTTGATTTGTTAAATTCTACGTTCATCATAAATGCGAATTTTTGAACAATATTGAGCATGTTTGGAGATGATTGTACTTTTTAAAAGATTTAATTTCTAATTGTTTTAAAATATTAAGATATAAATTGTGCTCTAGGAAAGGTTGTTTAAGTGTGTTTTAAATGCTGCAGTATTTATTTTTTTTATTGTAAAAAATGTTTCCAATTTTTTATTTGACTCTGAGGGCTATCATCATTTAACATCACAGTAAACTGAATCTTAGAGAGAACGTTCAAGCATTTTGTACTCTATATTACAACTTTGGGGGGAAAGAGACTTTAGTTTGAAACTCTCTCCAGAACAAACTGAAACTGACAGAACTCATTTTACTTGGAGTGTTTCACTCTGTCCTGATGGTTAAAAAGTGCAAGACCATTGAGCAATGCCTGTGTTTCAAAATTATTTATGTTCATGCTCCTTCACTTGCAAGACAGCTTGCACCTGCTTGCACCTCCAAAAAAATGTGTATTTACCTTTTATTGTTACCCTTCCACTATGTTTATTTTCATATGTGCCGCTAACCTCTTGGCCAGGTCACCTTGCGAAGACATTTGAATCTCAATATGTTTTTTATCTCTTCAAATAAAGTTGAATTATTTATGTCTAACATCTGATAATGATAATCCAAAGTAATGAATCAGTCAATAGAAAAAAATATATAGAAATAAAAACATATTGGTGTATGTGCACAAGTTCTTTGCTGTTAATCCTGCAGATTAAATCACCTCATCACTAGTCTTTCATAAAGTTTGAACCCTTCATACTTCTACAGAAAAAGGCTGGCCTGACACATTAATAAGCAAAACAAAATTAAGTACATAATAACAATAAGAGACATAGGAAACATAAACAGAGGCAGTCTTTGTGCAATAACAAAAAGCACATTACAAGTGTGTAAATAAAAATTACGCACACCAAATATGTGACTCATCCACATTCTGAGAAGATCGATGATGTCACACTGATATCTCACCAGATGATGTAAGAACATGATGATTAGTGCGGCTCATCAGACTATGACGGTAACAATGCCGTAATATTGTTACGGTCAATGTGACTGATGTGCCAATAAAACAATGTGCAGCTTTGTACCGATATGTTACTGCAGAGTCAAATCAGACTGAAATGCTTGGCAGATTATCATTCACATGTTTACAGTTTTTGGAAATTCAAACCTAACAGGCAGGCTGCAGTTACTGAGAAGGGTTTCATTTGGCCTCGGTATTAGTTGCCCACCCCTGGGATATACTGTATATGTAATTTCATCCTCCATATAAGGCCTTGCTTATTTAAGGGGGTAGGATAAGATAAGTTTATACTTCTTCCCACTCCTTTTGATTCATGTAAGCTGAGAGACTTGAGAAACTGCAGGATTAGTTTTTTGATTATCACTAATTTTGTATTTTTAACTGTTTTTAAGTAGGGATGCGTAATATTATCGGTTTGATATCGATACTGGCCACTACAAGCAAAAAACATTACGTATTGTATCGGTCATTATTTGAATTTTTGTAGATACTTGCAGTGGATATATTGGCCACACATCGGCTGGAATATCTGCAAATTATACAAATGTTCAAAACCGATGGACCTTCTTATCACTGCATGGGTACATTTAAATATCAAGGGTTTCATTATTGCAAGAGTTAAAAGCTGTTTTCTTGTTTTACATCTGTTCATGTGATAATATGCTGTAACACTGAAATAAACAAGTCAATTTTATTAAACCCAAGCTTGTGCTCTTGACCTGAAACATTTGTATCGGTATTGGCATTGGTATCAGTGATTATGAATCAAAAAAATATCGGCATATAGGATATTGTCAAAAATCCAATATCGTGCATCCTTATTTTTAAGTTGTCATTTACATGATTAAAATAAAGATATCTATAAATAAATCAACTAATCCATACTTCCTCTAATGATTCATTGAAGCCATTATCAGTTTTTTCCTGTTTGTCTTCAGGTCATTATTTAACTTTTAAACCCAGCTGTTGTTGTGAAGTTTTATTGAAGTGTGCAACGTCATGGCCTCCAATAAGTGATATTTAGATCCAAAATCGAGCGGCTATACATGCCCCGTTTGCTACCATTATACGGATGTCCGCCACTCGATTTTGGATCTAAATATCTCCCGAAGCACTGTTTGGATCAGGAATGCCTTCTGGGTGAGTATATTGTTCTACTTCATTCTATAAACAATGTGAAAGCTGTAGAAACCAAACTTATCCTTTAAGAGGGCACATCAGTAAACGGATTTTCTCAAGTTCTGGTCTGTTGAATCCTCACTCATCGTCACAGTTGGCTGTTTTCTGTCCTTGATTCTCTTTCCTCTGGCCAACTTTGGAGGCACTGCTCGGTACCTCACATGGCCGGTGAGTAACTACCTCCAGTTAAAGCAAGGACAGACCATTTTACTGACTTGGCATATGTCTGAAAAGGTGTCCGCCTTGGTCATGCTGGAGGCTGAGCTTTTTGAAAACAGAGGGATGAGGCTCTGCTCGTGCCAGGAATGACAGGTTGTAAATGTTTGGCTTAATTACTAGTTCACGAAAGCTGTCAAAGGAATTCTGTCCACAGAGGCTCTCTGTGTGAGGTGGGGCACACTGATGTGCCTTGAGGGAGGTCCAGGTGTGCCTTGGGAATTTGAACAACCATAACTTAGCATTATATGACAACTCACACATGGGTTCTGGACTAGATTTACTCCTGAAGTTAAATTTGCACATTAATTTACCTTTACAACTGTATTTTATTTTATTAAACAAAGGAAATCTTTAAAAATATTGGTTCACCAGATTTATTATTTGGGACTTTTCAGACTTGAATGTGTCAATGTTTTAAATTAAGTCTCATCAAATGATTATTTTGAGAGCAACAGAATTGATGGTCAATTCTTATTAGATAGCTAGATATTAGATAACATATTCTTCGATGAGCATTGAGCATAAAAACCCTCTGACTTCTACAGTACTGTTATGTGTGGCCCTGCTTCTCCTGTGTCTCCCTGGTTCTCCTCCTTTCTTGCTCCTCTCTCTCTCCCTCTCCTTGGTCCTCCTCCTTCCTCTCCTCTGGTGTACACCTGAGAGCAATCTGTGCTCGGGGAGAGGGAGGGGTATTTAGAGGAGCTGAGAGAGGAGCCATGTTGGATTTGGGGCACACAAACAGACCTGAGGAGGAGGTTTCCAAGCACTCCTCCTTTGTTTTCTGTTTTCCTGGTTTAACAGGTGGTTTTGTTTCTCCTTTTCCTCTTTATTTCCTCAGCAGCACTAGCTTGTTGGGTTTTGTTGTTTTAATTTGGGCTGGAGATTGTCAGTGGTCTAGTTTTCTCAGTTTTGATTATTCTTTGGTTTAGTTAGTTTCTGGTCAGGCAGTTTAGGGAGAGGTGAGAGGTGCGACGGCCCCTTATGGGTTGGCCTGCTCATTTTCTCCTGTTTTGTTCATTTTCGCCAACAACTCCAGCCCCTTTTGGTTTATTTAGTTCATTCCTTATTTTGAACTTTTTACTTCAAAATAATAATAAAAAACAATCAACCTTGTCTTTTGTGTGGTGTCCTTTAATATGTTTGGTCTTCCTTTGTGGTCAAATTTGAGCCAGGCATTTCAGTGGTAAGGAGGCCGTAACAAGTACTATCATCTTTGATATGATAAACTGAATCTGTTTAATTTAGACTATGTTTGATGATATACCAGAGTGGGCCCTGTAACATAAAAAGCTATTAAATTTTGGCAAAACTGAACATCATTTCTTAGAATAAAAGAGTTCAAATGCTCAGTGGTTTACACACAGACATTGTGTTGGACACATATCATGCAAAAATTAAAACATAAAACCAGGCATCACAAGTTAAACTGCATTGACTGAACATCCATTAAAGCTCAAGAAGGCAAATACAAAATGTACTTTCCAATAAAACATGCTTGAGTTATAGTCACCAGCACAGACAGGAAAATAAAGTGGATATGAACGGAGAAGATGGTCCATGAGCTGTCAGTAATGAGAATGGGAATGCCAACAACAGTTAAGACTACCTGTGCCAGGGTCATTCTCATGGCACTGACGGGCGACGGCTCAATGTCCACCAACTGCTGCACCGAGCTTAGAGTCTGGCACACGCACACACACATACACGCAACCGCAGGCAAGCAAACACACACACCCACACGCGCACACACCAGAGCAGCAGGGCAGACAGACACACAAACACGAGAAGGGGTTAATGGAAAAAAGTTTAGGGAAAAGTGTTAGCAGAGGTTAAACAGGATCAAGAGGACACAAGGAAGGAAAAACAGACTGTTGCTGAGTTTAGAGAAGTTGACAGTATCAATTGATGTGGAAAGAAAAGGAAAAAATAAGAGAGGGAAAGAATACTTGATAAGTCAGTCAGTACGTTTACATGCAGCAAGAAAGCTTTGAATTAGCTGAACAAGTCTGATTTATGGGACTTTTGAAGTTTGTGTAAACATTACAGTCTAAAAATTAAGACCTTAGTCTAACACACATGGTTAATCCAATCAGAGATAAATTCCCTCTTGCAAGTAAAAACTTCGATCAAGCTAGACTGGGCAAAGCTTTCCTCACTTGGTCCTTAATCTCTGTATCAGGTTGTTGCAATTTTTGCACAATTTTTGCACAATTGCCAACATTGGCAATGCCCTTTTAATTGCTTGTGCACAGGGCTCGACAGTGCAAGGAGATACTCGCATTTGCTACTAAAAACATTACAGTGCGAGTTGTGATTTGCATTTGGTAGCACCCGTGCGACTACAAAAAATGACCATTTAAACATGTTTTATCTTGTGTTGAATACGTTGGAAGTTGTGGCCGGTGGTCTTCCTGAACGCAGCCTCGGCTGGAAACATGTTCAGCTTTGAAACGTTTGCTTTATTGACCTAACTGCGCCGCTAGCTAGCCTTCAGTAAACCCGACATGCCTGTACCGCCCGGGGACCGGGGACATGTCCCTACCAATATTATGCCACGACGCACAGCGCTGTCCCTCGCGGGCCCCATTTTACGCACGAGGATGCATTACCGGTGTCTGATGTTGCCACGATGTGGAGTACAGGCTTGACATTTTCCATTTAAAGTGTGGCTTCTACTGTTGTTGTCTGTCAGTATTGTCTTTTCGCGGTGTAGCCGATGTAAGTGAACATTTGATCTAAATCCCTCCTGAATCACTCTCCGTCTTTGGGCACACACTCTTCCGTGTGTCGGTGAGAGTAAAGACGCAAACAGACGTGCATCGTCCAGACAGTGAGCGATCATCGGTCACTTTGTGTGATTTTATGATTCAAACGGTGTCTGGATAGCTCATGCAAGCTGTTTAATACGAACACAAAGACAAGAATGAAGAGTCAGCCTTTTGATGATTCAAAAGTGAACATTCTTCATCAGTCCAGCTCTCAGCTGCAGTTTCACTCCCTGTCTTCTAAATTATAAATTCATCCTGAGGTCTCCTCCATCACATATCGTCCATGATATAAAAACAATTTTTGAAGGATCAAGCGCCAAATACAATGTACTAGTGCAGTGCGGTTCTCAACCTGTGGGTGGAGGCCCATAAGTGGGTCTCAGAGCTGTTTTCAGTGGACGGTGTATAAATCAGGTGAAAATGTGCTACACATGTCTTCAGTGTATGAGACAGAAGAGAGGATAATTCTGTCTAGATGTGGACTGGAGATCAAATTTCCCTACAGTCCTGATTATTATCTTTTTAATGTCCAGTTAACTGCATATACATTCATCCCTGTTGAAAAAGGAGTGGTTCGTAATCAACCAGTTGGTGTGGGTATGTTAGGCCAGGTTTATAGTGGGGGGGGGGATTCTGGAGAACTTTGATGTCCCCACTGCATATCTTTGTACTAAAGAAAAACACACTACTTGGTAACTTTTCATTGTGCTACTAAAAATATTTGTGTGCTACTACATTTTTCAACTTGGTAGCACCCGTGCTACTTGGGAAAATGCTAAGCGTCAAGCCTTGCTTGTGCTTGCTTTCTATTTCACGCTCTGTATTTTTAAAAATCAAGTGTTTATATTCTATTCTATAATTTAGTTTTTTAATATTTTATTTATATGTTTAGGTTATATGAAGGTGGAAGTCACACAAAATAAGAGTTTCATTGCCCATTAATGACCACTGTTTCAGTTTCTAGATGACAATGAACATCTTGGACTCTGAACCCAAACATGCCATATCGTGCTTTCTTTGGTTTTACATGTCCTTTAGCATGTTTCACATGTCTCCTCCAAATAAAGCACCTCTGTGTAAAAAAACAAAGTCTGCAGCATTAAGACCTCTCCACTTTTTGGCCTTTTTAGTCTAGCTTTTAGCTGATTCTATTATTTATTATTCTCAATATTTATTGTTATTATTATTATTATTATTTATTATTTAATCTTATTAAGATATTTATTTAAACCCTCTTAATGTGTTTTATGTTTCAATTTAGTTCAGATTTATTGTTTGGAATATTATTACCTGTTTATTGATTTTCTTTCCACTTCAGTCCATTTTCTCTCATTTTACCATATTATTATTTAAAATGCATTTTATTTACCTATCTATCTTTATATTTCTTTATTTTAATCTTATTTTATTTCATTGTATTTATTTACTTATTATTATTATTTTTAATTATTATTTCAGTCTTAGTTCCAATGTTCCCTCATTTTGGCTGGAACTGGAAGTCTTGTGCTTTGTGAAACACCGGGTTCTCCTGCATGAACAGCTGCTGGTTAAACTCTTGTATTATCTGCAAGGAGGCCAAAAGCGGAAAGTTAATCGAGGATATTCATGTGTATGTTTCCTGCTGTGTAAGCTTGTCAATTCTAAAATCCATTAAAGCTATGGTCTACGATTTGGAAGCTTTGTACATATTAATAACACTGTTTATAAGGCTGTTATGGTCCTATGGTCCTATCTACACAGTATAAAGACAAAAAAGAATGAAAAAAATCCATTCAGTATATCCGCTGAAAAGCTGCATACTAGCTGACCAATCAAGCCTAAGAACCTGCAACTATTAATTGGTCCGTGAGTTAGTCCATGAGTCCATCAATCTCGTCTCCTCACTCTGCGCAGCATCTTGCCCATGGTCGCCTCCTCCTCTCCTCCGGTGAGCAGCTAGCAGCGTTAGCTACTGAACTATCATGGAGATCAGAAACTGTCTCCAGAGAATAAGAATGATCAGAGCTTTGGCTCTCTGATCTCCATCTTGGCAAGACTCTCAGCCCCAAATGTATTAATGGGATTCTGTTATAGAGAACAAGATGATATGGTTTATGGTTTCATCCCGGAGATTCAACAGATTGAGTTGAGCTGAGGACTTAGGAAACTACAAGGGGACAGAAAACATGCAAAGTGGAGGCAACATCTATGTTTACATGTGTGTCTGAAGGAGCCAGGGAGCCTCCTGTCCTTGTGTGAACAGGTTCAAATACAAACAACACAAGCTAAACCGTAAACAGCTTGAAGCTTGATAGGACAGGCTGAGAAAGATTAATCCGTACAGTGCTCTGCTCTGGCGGCGCCAAACCCGCATTGCCCGGTCCAGTTGAAATTCTACTGCTGTGTGTTATACTGGAATGTCTTGTGTTTGATACTTTCAGTTGAGCTGAGCTGGATTGAGTTTGCTCCTGCATGAACAGCTGCTGGTTAAACTCTTGTATTATCTGCAAGGAGGCCAAAAGCGGAAAGTTAATCGAGGATATTCATGTGTATGTTTCCTGCTGTGTAAGCTTGTCAATTCTAAAATCCATTAAGGGATCAGAGAAAGCATGCTGACCACAGCCTCTGTTTACAGTGATGGAGCAAAATACAAACATCATTAAGCTGGGTCTCAAGCCTTCACTGGGTGAGTACATCATATTTATACAACTTAGAGATTAAACACAAAGCCTGAGCAAGCAAACAAACATTTCATTTTATTTACCCTGTTTTCTGCAATTACAAGAGACTGCCCTGCAGTTTCTGGAATTATTAATTCATGGTACATCCCAAGAGTATTAAACGCAAAACAAAGCAGAAACAGACTAAACAAGCTTAAGAAAAGTATGGCATGACATGGTCTGGACTTTTACAGGACCAGTCGTTTTATTTCTCTACTTTTCCCTGCTGAGTTACTGCTAAATCACACAAATTCCAAAAATGTCTTTAGAGAAGGAGATAAATAAGTTAAATAAATTAAACTGCCAGACTTGACTCATATTACAAGGAAACTAGTATTAGTATTTCAGAATAACAATATAAAATAGGTGCATTTCTGTGATCTCGAAAAGCATAAATTGCTTCCAATCAAGGATGTAGCAATAGTCTTTACAGGATCAAAACTCTTTTCTGATATAGATCTGAAATTTTACTTAATTTACTGTGAAAATGATTTATTTTTTTCTCCTCTGTGAGCCATCAGAAGGGTGCCACTTTTATTTATGATAAATAATTTATGGGATTTACACATTGTACGAAAAATTAATAGTGAGTTAGAAAAAAGTTAACGAGAAAGTAAAAACAACTGTCATCATATGGATTGTTGAACCTGATATCCATATTTATATCTCATTCTAATTTAAGTTAATGTGGCCAACAAGTGAACACAAATTTTCCAAAAGTTATGGTAATAAAGATGACAAAATCTGCCATGAAGTATTTCAGTGTGATCTTCCACAACAAACCATGCACAAGGAAAAAGCACAGCGTTAAAACTGGAAATATCGTCACGTTCATCTTTGATTAGTGATAAATATTTCGCTGTCGAGAGATTAAAGGTGATGTTTGGCTATAATAGTTTCCATAAAAGTCTTAGCACATAAAATTGGGCTTTAGTGTTTGCAACAGATGTAAATGCCTGGACCACAAACTATGATGAGAGCGACATATTTATTCTTTTTTAATAAATCACACACTTTCTTATTATGAGTCTTTCATTTTTATAAGTTTGGTGCAACATCAGTGTGAACCTCCTAGGTATATGTTGGCCGTCCCTGATATTATTAGTTTAGCTTAAAGATAACACATCATGTACAGTATTTTGCCATCAGTGGGCTAAATGAGTTGGCATAAGGGTGTGATAAAGTAATAAACATCTTATTTCAATGCTTTAAGTCTTTTTACGTAATTGTACTTACACTTCTGACATTTATTAGGTGGATATTTACCTAGAGATACTGATCTCTTAATATCCCATATTTAATGACATTTCTGCATATTTCCTATGCCTGTGTTATCTGAAAATATATAGGTAAGTGTCTGCTTAGGGCCTCCTTCAGTGAGGGTGGAGAACTTTGAAACTGAGTTTGGACAAAAGTCAATTTTCTAAAACGAGCACTATGACTATGGGTAAGTATGAGCACTTAAATCAGTAAAAATGTCAAAAACTGAACAGAAGTTATTCTGCTTTTTTTTGACTCAATTCAGCTTATCTGCTTTCGATTGTGGTGATGACAGCTTATCATGATGGAATGTTCCAGACATTCATTCACTAAACTCCCAAATTAATCACAATTTTACCTAGACTGACTATGTGTCTTAAAATCGTCTCAGTCTTTAGCTTCTTTCTTTAGCTTCCATTAAAAAGTTAAAAAGTTCCCTTAAACTACTGTCACAAAACTGCTTTATATTAGCAACTCTGCACTGAAAATACATGGAGTGCATTTCCCCCTGTGTATCTCAAAAGAAAAATGGTGTCTATTTTAATCCAATGAACTCAAAATGTCAAGGTTTCTTTCTCATTTCACTGGTAGAGAATGCATTCATCATGATGAAGCATCTAATCATGCTGTCTTGACAAACAGGTTGACGTCGACCTGACAGCGTCTGTTAAAAATGTCAGTGACATCTCACATAAAAATGAAGGGGGGGTCTCTCCTCCTCTTACTCACCCTGGTAGATTTATCCAACAGAAACTGGTAGGTGTTGTGTGTGGCTTGGTAGGCCTCTAATTCTGTCCGACATAGGGCTACCAGATAATCCTTCACATGCTCATAGATCCTGCCATCCAGAGCCTGAAAAGAGAGAGGGAGAGACCAGGGGTGAAGCAGAGGAAAAGAAGTATTCAATGTCACTCAGTAACTCTTGGTAATAAAGCAATAAGTCCAAGAAGTGAAACAAAAAAAAGGGAAGGAAAATTGGTAAGAAAATCCAGTTGGAACAGAAGCGTTGGTGCGGGACATGATTGGCCGCTGACATTTCACCTTCACACCGCAGTGCACAATAATAGCTTTTAGTTATAATCAAATTTCCAGGAATCCCTCACCTCCATTTCTTTTATTATCAGAAGCCTGACCTTCATGAAGCCCATGTGCTTTTGTACTTTCTTGTTCTTTTTTTTTTTTTTTTTTTTTTTAAAAAACACCCCAAGTACAAATTCACCTTCAGGCAAGGGTTAGTTATAAAGTCTGCTCAGTATGTTTAAGTTTGTTGAAGGTAAGCTTTAACAATGGGAAAAGTGTATTTATTCAAAGTTTCTGCTTTAGGCGTTGGCTTTTCTTTGAAAACGCCTACTTCTGATTCCACCGTTTCTGAAGACATCCACTTAGTCGTGGCTTATTTAATAATGATTTTTAACTTGCATTTTAATGAATTAACAGTGATAATGTTTTTACTGTTTTCTAATGATTAATATTATTTAAACAGAATATAATGATGTTCTGCTTTTAAAACTGCAACGCTTGACTGTGTATGTGTAGTCTACATAAGAAAGAAAAAAAAGACTTAATAAAATATAATTAGTAAAACTCTTTAAAAAACACAAAATTTGGATTTTTAAATGCTACACAGAATTGGCTTATTTTCATTCATTCATTTTCTATACCCGGATATCCCTTTTGGGGTTGCGGGGGGCTGGAGCCTATCCCAGCTATCATCGGGCGAGAGACGGGGTACACCCTGAGCTGGTCGCCAGTCAATTGCAGGGCCACATAGAGAGACAGACAACCATTCACGCTCACATCCATACCTAAGGGCAATTTAGAGTCACCAGTTAACCTAATGAGCATGTTTTTGGTCTGTGGGAGGAAGCCGGAGTGCACGGAGAGAACATGCAAACTTCACACAGAAAGGCCCTCCCGACCCAGAATTGAACCAGGAATCTTCTTGCTGTGAGGCACGCGCTCTACCAGCTGCGCCACCGTGCCGCCCGGCTTATTTTATGATTTATAATTAATTTAAGTTGGGCACTAACATTACCTTAAATATTTTCCTAAGTTTTCAAACAGAAATGCCTAATTTGTAAAGCTCTAACCTGCCATGTCTTCCATTGCAACCTCCATCATGGCAGACATTGTTTGTTTATAGTTGCCATAAGAACACATTCATAAATAAAGGTAACTGGACTGATAAGCAGGATCTCCACCAGCAATCCAGCCTATAATTTGTTTTTCTATTTTTTTCTTAACATGTTATTGAAATCTTTCAACTCACATTTTAAAATAAATATATCCTTTATCACATTGCCTTTTCGCCTTCATTTGGCTTCCCTGAATGCCTGATCTCTGGGGTAACAACCATTCTGGACCCCCTATTGATCAGCTGCTAGAAACGTTGCAACGCATCAAGGGATTCTGGGTAACAGCCTTCAGTGGAGTGTGAACTGAAGTGGCCTCATGGGAGGGCCGCATTATGGATGCAAGAAGGTACCCTTGGACAACAGCACTTGAGAAATGGTACATAAGTGTGGGTACTGGGACAGATCTTCAACGTTAGATAGTTAAATGATGATTCGCCATTCAGCCAAATTATTTCAAATGTTATATTAGGGTCAAGGCACATGCTTGTGGTACTAAGTCAGGCATCAGTTTTCCTTTTAGGAGGAGCGAAGTTATACAGAGCATGAGTGTGGTGGCAGAAGGTCAAAGCAAGGACAAAAGGCGAGCAGATGTTTTGATTTCACAGCTCTTATCATTAGACTTTCTGATGGGCCGATATAAAGACATTTTAATGAAGTACGCGGTCCAAATGAACAGCATTTCTATGGGGAGCTGGGGGAGTGCTGCCAAGCTGTGCACTGCGCTGCCAAACAGACAGATCAGACAGAGAGGAATGAGAGGGAGAGAGAAGCTACTGGAGAGGTAGAGGAGAGGTTTGAAGAGGGAGAGAGAGAGAGAGAGAGAGAGAGCATTTGAAAAGGTATAAAAATGAAAGGTAATATTGACAGAGAGATTTTCACTGCGTTTGTGTGTCTGTGTGAGAGAGAGAGAGAAGTGGTTGTTGGACGGTGTTCGAACAGCTGCAGGGGAAGGTGAAGGGGTTCAGATTCCGATTCAACAAAACAGAGAGAGACCGCAGACACACAAACCTACAAACACAAGCGCTGAAATACTCAGACACCCATACTCTTCTCCTGCCAAAGTGCTTTAAAAAGTCCCACTCAAAAATATCTGCACTCACTCAGAGTGAGATCTCAGACCATCCTCAAACCATCCACCGCGCTTTTTATCAAACCACATATGTTCGCTGTTCAGACACAAAGGGGCTCTTAATCAAAGCAAGAGCAACAAATGATGAGTGGAGACTTGCTGTCAGCTCTGCCCACCTCTGCTGGTTACTTGCTGTATAAAATTTTTAACATCTCATGCCAGGGGTGGGGGGTAAAAAAGTTAGTAGTTAATAGTTAGCCATAACAGGGATCATCGACTACATCTGCCAAGGGGACAGGTTTTTTCTTAACATACATAGATTTAGGGGGCTAGATTTAACAAAAAAATGGAAGAATATCAATGTTTGGTTAAATTTACACAGTATAAGTTTAGAGATTAGTTTTTGCCAAACTAAATGTATCTTAGGAAGATCAGTCCCTATCACCCATACAGCTGCCACCCACATGCGACCAATTAAGATATCTTAGCCACTTCATTTTGGGATGTTTATGTCACCAATCATTGTGTTTAACTCTTGAACACCATAACTTTTCAATCTTAACGCACACTCAATTATAATACGCACCCCATTTGTCATGATTTTCGCCTAAAAAAACACTGTACTCGAATGTAACAAGCAGTCAGATTTTGCACAACCCTTACTCAGACAACTTTTTAATAAAATTGAAGTGTCAAAGATGCATTTCTTGTTCAGTTTTATATAATCTGGTATTTTTTTTCTTTTCAGATGTAAATGCAGACAATACTGGGTTAAATATTGCAATGTCAGTATGTTAAGTATTATAATACTTAGCATAAGGGAAAACATTAAGAACCGCAATAAAAATCAGATAAGATCTCAGACAGCGTATAAAATATTGTATTATGGATCCGCTGGCAAGTCCCAACACTTTAAACTGCGATCCAGAAAGTGTATATAAAAACAGAGGACCGCAGTTCTGTTTGATGAAAGTGACTAAAAGCCTGACAGCTGATACACACCAGACACTTTTTTTTGAGTCAGGCTTACAAAGCCTACATGAAACCTCTTTTTATCTTACTGCCCCTAGTTTTTGCCTCAGAAAAGTGTATTTATGAAACATAAAACCATGTGAATTAGATATATACAGCTGGTGTAGCAGACTATAGAGAAGTTAAATCTGTAGGTTTTTATTACAAATTAAATAAAGTAGATATGCATCACTTTTATGGCTGTCTGTGTCTGCGCTGGGATAAGCTGGGTGTACCCTACCGCTCACCCGATGCCAACTGGGACAGGCTCCAGTCCCCTGTGACCCTGAAAGGACAAGCAGTACAAGTAATGGATGGTTGAGTATGACTTGCACAAAGCAAAATACTGAGGTGATATCGACATATATTTTTTCTAATATTAGATAATAAAAGATCATAAATAACTTTTTTGTTGCAGTGGGCAATTTGTTTTCACAGGCTGTCAATTACATTCTAAGTTAACTTATTTTATTAACAGTTCCTGCCTATAATACTGATATATTTAAGTTTTGGAGTTGATCTGTATGTACTGGATATCACAAAAGGAATAAATTGGAGGTGGCAATGGCAGTACAGGCCTTAAAGTTGAGTTAACTTGTGCTCAAAGAAAGCTAGGGTGCAAACTCTTAGCCTACATACAAACAGTGTGTGTTAAGGTGCCCACCCACCAAAAGCGACTTGAGGCAGTCTCTCTTCATGCAAAGTCAATCTACAGCTGTAATGGGGCAGGGCTAACCCTCCCGCAATGCGATTGCTGCATACAAGGCAACCACTTCTCATGTCGCGCAATGTCAAAGTTAAAAAAAAAGTTGATCTTTTCAGGCGCTGCTGTGTGGCTGTGCAGCAACAGCCAATCAGCGATGTATTCATGTGTGATGGTACCCGCGACAGACAGTTTTTCATCCGTACTACAGAGTAACAATTTATGTCCGTGTGGGAAACATTAGTCAGTGAGGACATTAGTTCCGCCTAGAAGGACTGCAGAAAACTCACAGACGATGGTACTGCTGTAGTGTTTTGTGTTTGGTAAGTGAATGAAAAGGATACAGTTGGAATAATGTCAGCTTATACATCAAAGTAATATAATATATGATACGATTGCGGTGAAATTCAAGCGGACATGACTGCACCAAGTGACGGCCATCGGCAACGGCGACCAAAATTAGGAATTTATGGACACACGATTAGACTTCAGTGGGTAACGTGATTTTGATCACAAAGTCGCTTTGGTGTAAATGCAGCTTTACTGTCATTACACAGCTTCATCTGGATTGTTAATTCACATCATTTCATGGCCACAGATATCGGTACATCTTATGATTATCGTTTCTGCATATCATCAAAAAAAAAAAAACACTCCAACAAGAAGGCACTAATCAGCATAATTCAAAGCTCCCATGTCCTGGAACCTAAAGTGTCTTGGGTAACTGTTGAGCAAGAATTTGATTTAAGTTGAATAAAACAAAAAAATAGTCTTTGCAAAGGATCAGATGCTAAAGAATGGAGGAGGCAGGTAAGCTTCAGGAGGCTATAATTATAAGCAAAGTGCTAATCGATTGCTGCAACATTGCCTGTTTGGAGGGGTTAAAGGCCACAGATTAAACTTTAAGGAACATTCATGGCATCTGCCTGAGACACACTGAAAATACATTTAGGTGGACGCTGTATAGCTATTACATCATAAACCCCAGGATGTAACAGAGAGCTTTTTAAGGCATTTCCTTTGAAGGGCATACCACATTACTCTGTGAACTGAGAGACTAACAAAAAGTGGAAGCTCTGCTCCCCAAGCCCTTCTAACAGCATTAAAAAAGACATTTTTTATGTTTCATCTGATTAATTCTTGTCAACAGTGATTGCCAGCTGCCTCTATAACAAGAGTTTCACAGCCAAAACAATCATTACTCACCCTCCCATAGAGGCTTCCATGTTTATGCTAATCATTTCAACTACAGAAAAAATAAGATTTAACTTTAAAAACAAATGTTAATGTAACTGTTTGACTTGAAATGTATTTGATACTCAATTGCAACTCAGAATTAAGATTTCAAAAGTTAAATTGTACCTTCAAGTATGAACATAAACATCCCAAATACAGCATCTGCATATAACAGACTAAAAACAATGGATGGCTGGCAAGGAAATTATGTCATTTTGGGTGTGATGTTGGCCGACGTCTCCCTCATAATTCTGCTCATTTCCTCCTCCCCTTTCTCCTCTTCCTCCCCTCCCTCTCCTCTTCCTCCCCTCCTTCTTTCATCCATTTAGGGTAGTGTTGTAATAGGTGAGTCAGCCTCCAGAAAAAACCCTGTTCTCATATTATTACTTAGTATTTGTGTGTATTTAGGCTGATTGACTGCATGGCCTCAACAATGAGTACATATCAGTGGACCAGACAGAGCTGGCGAGGAGTAAAAGTGTGTGTGGGAGTGTGTGTGTGTGTTTCTGGTGAAAAGCATGGGCAGCGATGAGAGCGTCTCGTGCCAACAGCAGAGGGAGACGTGGAGCAGTCTTTGCATCCGTTGCCCTTTCACAATGACTGCCGCATTGACAAGGACAGTAGCTCTCACTGTTGAGTTAATGTTGTGTCTGCAGCAACACTGAGCACATTTATGCAGTCAAAGTGTGATTTTAACTTTAAACTAAATCCTTTCAAAGTAATGTCAATATTTTAATGCCTTCTTTGTCTGATTCTCCCCTTTTCTATCTGCTTTGTTCTGTTTTGTTTTAATGTTTTCAAGAATGAGGAATAATGGAATTGAGAACATATATACAGTATTACTCAAGTTCCAAATCACAAATGTAAAAAAATATATATTTTTTAATATACTGGTATATTTGTATTCTCCCTCTGACTGAGACACTCTGCTAAAGCTCCTGCCCCTCCAAGGCCACCTTCCCCACATGGGTCCACTCTGAATGGTTGATGGCTCAATCTGTGGTTATTGGTCAGTTCAGTGCTGCTCTGCAACATATTGTCAACAACTCTGCAACCATCACTGATCTGCCCAGGCCAATGGGCTTAAACTAATGAAGAAACAATGGTAGGTCGCAACACTGGCAATTCTATTTGAGGGTGGGGGATGGGGGGGGACAAGCAGAGTCAGGCAAAAACTGGGCACACAAACATGACACTAGGGCTGTCACTTTATATTCGATATTCAAATAATGGGGATAAATATCCGTAACCGACTAGTAAATAAATATTCAAATGTAAAATATTGAGTGGCAAATTGGGGCGCCTGGAGCTGTGGACCGTTTCGTCCAACAGAGGGCGCTGTGAGCGCAGCTTGACCCTCAGTAACATCCACTGCTCTCTCGATCTCAGCAAACAAAGAGTTTCTGCTACGAGCGGACATTAACAGCTGCGACTCATCTGAGAGCTGTGTGGAAGTATTTTTGGTTCTACACCGTTGATGGTAAACTTAAAATCAAAGACCAGGCTGTGTGTTCTGTGAAATGCAGTTTGGTCACTCGTGCAGCGGCGCTCTGGCATGGCCTTTACCTAGAAGGCAGATAAGAGAGTCTCTGTCCCTTACTAAAGGGGGAGGGGATAATCGAATATCTTTGATTAGCCTAAAAGTGACAGCCTTACTTTGATTTGTTTAAAGTGACAGCCTTACATGATACTGACTTTTTGTCCTGTTCACTGCGGTGCTCTGTCACATGAAGACTCCCTAAAGGGTACGTTGAATATTAATCAAGTTTCCCAGCCCTTGGTTCACACTGCACTCCGATCTTTCTCAGTTGTATTGATCTAGTTTGTTTATGTTTATTGCCGCTGTTCTTATTGATGTTGCTTTCAGTACTTCCTAACCCATCTCTGCAGAGCAAAAGATTTCTGACATAAAAGTTTGAGAAGAGTTCTTTTTTGAGATGCAGATTTTCTTCCCATCAGGAGTTTCTGTTATCAGTGACTTTCAGGTGAAGACCTGTAAACACGGCATATAAAGGAAATGCAGAACAGGGTGAGGGGATGAGCAGATTGCCTCCCTCTAGCAATGTCCTCTTATTTCTCTTTGTGTGTTTGCGTTCATGCATTTGTGTATGTGTGTATTTCCCTGAAGTCCTGTCCTTCTGTCGCAAGGCGCTGAGGATGTATTATTCAGAATGGCCTCGTAGTATAGATGCTCTCACACAGATGCCCGAGGCAGAGTATGTGAGAGCGAGGGAGAAAGAGAAATAGAAAGAGGGGATGTAGGAAATCATCCTGAGGGAAAGGAGAGGGAAAGAGCAACACAAATAAAAACAAAGGAGCATTAATGAGATTTACTGACAAAGTAATACAATGTTCCTCTTTGCCTCTTGAATGGTCTAGACCAGGCATCATCAACTGTGATTTTATAAACCATTACATAATATGAACATTTTGGCTTAACGAATGCATTATTAGTTTCACATTTTCATATTTTCCCCCCTACAATATTTTGTATTTCTTAGAGTTAAAAAATTATGCAAGCTACAGGATTTTTTATTTCCCAGGACACCCCTAATAACACTTATTACAATCTGTGTATGAGGCTGTATTTCAAATATTAAAAGTAGACTGAGAACTGCATGCTATTATTGAGTAGCCTTAAATGTTAATCGAGCTACTAATATGTTGTAGCAATAGTAATATGTTGTTTTAGTTCATTATAGTTTAAAAGAAATGTTTTTACTTCTATTCAGACATTTGCCTCTATGTTTGAATTTGTTGTATTCATAATGCACCTCAAAAAGTGACACACTTTCAGCACAATTTAGCAGAGGGTATGTATTGTTTGTATGCAACACTGGCAGTTCCACCTGCTGAGTGGCAGACAGCAAAATTTACTCATTGATATAAGTGGATAGAAACAGTGAAAAGCTTTAATTCGCCTAATAAATGCATAGTTCTTAGACATTTTCAGAAGGCCAAAGCAATTTTATCACAGAGAATGCAGATTCTAGTCCAAAAATGACTAAATAAACATTCAGAGCGACAATGTTATGTTTGTGATGTGAATTTAATTTGCATATACTACAGAATAACGTGCTGGAGTGACATTAACTCTGTGTCTGTGCAATTTTGCATATATCCAAAATGAGACTGATGTCCCAAGACTTTCTCTGTGCACGTGCTTTTAGCATCTGTTTAACAGTTGTTCTCCAAATGCTTAGCTACAGACCAAGCGAGTTCACTGCCCTTGTTTAACAGCTTTTTTCAATCAATAATCAATCAATCAATCATACTTTATTTACACAGCAGGGGCATTGATTTGAAGGGAAAACCCACAACCTTGTCTCAGCTCAGACCCCACAAAGTCTCTATTGTCCGATGAGGTGACTTTGCAGCCTATAGAGAGAGTTTCTGATCCAGAGCAAAGTTCACAGGATGAGTGAGAGGAGGGACTCAAGTCATAATTCTGCCTTTCAAGAAAACAGTAGTCCACTTTTGGCTAGTACACCTTGCGGAGCTCTAGCCTGACTGAAAAGATTCTTCAGTTTAAGACAACAAACAACAAGCAGAGGTGGGCAGCACACCTTTAGGTGCTATGGTTTTACTTCACAACAATCACTGTGGTTAACTGCTGTGTCAAAAAGCAAATGTCCCATGCAAAACAGGTATTTGCTGTGGCACAGCTTCACCCAAACTGCACATTGTGGACTATGCTGAATGCAATCTCATTACTCAGGAAGACAGTTCAAATCTCATTCTCCTCTGAAAGACACAAGACAAACAGCAGATGCCCCTGTATTTTACTGCAAAGGTCTTGTGAAATGTTCTACTCAAATGTCTTTTCTGTTTTTATAAATGTGTGTGTGCCAGATAAGACAAACACGAACCAACACACACATCCTACCACTAGAAAAGGTTGACAGGAATTTGGCTGCTGTCTTACAAATTACTGTTTTGTGTTGCTGAATGTATTTAAACATGATTACTTGCTGAGACGGAGCCACATCTCAGATGACTCATAATGAGCAAATTATTAGAACCATGATCCCACAGCCATGTCGAAAAACAAACGCTTGCTCAGTGAAGCACAGCTGTGTGTCAGATTAAGGTGTCAGATGGGATCACGCGGCATACAGAGGGTCTGATTCATTTCATACACTGAAAAATTACATGATTCTATATTTATCCGAAAACATCATTCAAATGACAGGCTGCATCCTAAATGACTTAGTCAGATCATTCAACATTGTAAAAATCCTAATTTCATGGTTAACAATCATTTGGCTGGAACAGTCAGCAGGACGGCTCGTTTTAAAGAATTTTCCTGCACATCGACCCTCTTTAAACCACAAATCCAAATACTCTGTGGGTCTCTTTGAAGACTAAAAGCTGTGAAATATTCTCCTTTTTAAGTGAGATGCATCCCCTCCAACTACCTCAGTGATTCCAAAAGCTGCTTTGAGTTTGCACATTCATAAAAGGTAAAATCATATAAAGCAGAATCCAAGAAGCACCCCACTTTGAATTGTGGAACCAGAAACTGTGTCCTCATTCCGGGGATCCCTCTGGGTATTTACTGAGAGAAAGTGTGATTCCTACTAAAAGTCATTATTCTCACTAAAAGGAGAATTTCCTCACTCTTTCCACTCTGCTGTTGTAGCTGTGTGGACTCTCTGCATGTATGAATAGTTTTAAAAAAAGGAACAAATACGGACAACTCCACTTGGAAGTATTTTGCTGTTATATATTTGGGTATATAATGTAGCTACAGACCAATAAAAGGTGAAATAAGCAGACACAGTTACTTGTTTTTGGTCTACCTATAGTTTAAAATATAAAGTCTGACTATATTCTAGGGAGGCAGAGTAGCACAGCAGGTAGTGCATGTGCTTTCACAGCAACATGAAATTAATCCCTTAGAGTAGGTTGTGTCATATTTGATATACTTTTATGATATCTCCAGCTAAACAATATGATCAACAAATTACTAATACAACATCAGATAAATAATAAAAATGTCCTTAATGGATTATCAGTTGCCAAAAACATCTAATGTATCAAATTAGATTAAAAAATTTGATGGAAATTTTTATTATTTTGGATTTCAGTAGAAAGTGAAATCAATATTTCAGCTCTAAAAAAATATAATTTTCTTGCTTTAACTTGAGTAAACAGGCTTTGAAGAGCAAGAAGGCAGCCAGTTCAATCCTCGGGCTGGTCAGGGCCTTTTTTTTTAAATCAATTTATTTGATTAGGACAGTGCACAACAATTTCGTTATACACATCATTGTAAATATGCCGGAATTAGCACAATAGCTGAATTTCATCCGGTGTCCTAAAACAAATTAAAATAACACTTTCCACAAGACAGTAAACAAAAAACACGCAGTTTTAACAAACAGATCGACACAAATGTGTTCTTCCTGTGCATGAGTAGGTTCTCTCCAGGCACTCCAGCTTCCTTCCACTGATCAAAAGCTTGTTCATTAGATTGACTGGTAATTCCCAATTGCCCTCAGGTATGAGTGTGAGAGATGTAATACGTTTGTTCCTTTTGTTTAATCATGAGAAAAAAGCGATGAGAATATCCTTTAATTACATCAGCTGTGCCCTCTGGCAGTGAGGATAAAAAGTGGGGCTCTCTTGTTAACTGAAGTTGCCAATCTCTGATCTAAAAATCAAATACGAGACCAAAGCACAGCATAGACACTTCACTGAGACCACAGAGGACTGTGCTATGATGTGGTTGACATGTCACTTTTATTCATCTACATGCTCACTCCACATTCACATCTTTGTATTTTCCATGCTCCTCTTTAAGTTCCTACCTGTATGCAGTGCAGCAGATCCGTATGGTAGTACCGGTCGTGGTGAGCGTTGGCAGCAGCTAGTGTTAGTAAATAGTCATTCCTGGCCTGGGTCGCCTTTGAGTTACAGTCGCTCCTCTTTGCTTTCAACTGAAGAAAAGAAACAGAGCATATTACAAAACCACAAGACAAAGGTGCCTTGAGCTCTACATCACACACACGAGTCACTTTTGAGGTTCTAACTCATTAAAGAAACAGAGTAAAAAAAAAGTCTGCGTATCATGGGTTGAAAGACTTTGCTTGAAAGCCCCTGCCTTTAAAGAAAGTGAAGTTGCTGTGTTTGTGTTTGTGTGCTGAGGCCTCTTACCTTCACACTTGCTTTCTGTAAACTAATTCTTGATTGAAAAAGTCCCAATTTAGACCTGAAAACAAAACAAAGAAGTCAATCTTCATGAATAATGCATCCCTGTCTAATTTTAAGTTCGTCAAAGGTTTTTTACAAAGTAAACAGAACAGTTTCTTTTCACACCGTCTGGATTCAATCAAACATGAATTAACATCAAGGTAGGGTGTGAAGGAGAAAAAGATCGAGGCATTTCTACGGCATCATAACTCTGATCTGGAGCGTCAGGCCTCATATATATCGACCCTGAGCAGGCTGGAGCTTCACAGTCATAAATTGCAGCCTGATCCAGCCATCATGATTTATATGAATGGTGACATCAAAAAGACCCGCCATAGAAAATGATGGAGTGAAGCCGTGTGTGAGTGTGTGTGTTGTCTGCATTCTCGTGCCACGGCGCTGACGTATGTGAAAATATGCTGTGTGTTTTTGATTAACTTTCACACATACGGATAGAAAATACATGAAAAATGTGAGATGTAGCTTCTTCTATCCGTGTGTTTCTTCTTGAGTTACCCTGCTTTACACGCCAAGTTAAAAGCCTGTTAAAAGCAGATTCTTCCTGTGTGTTCCTCGTGCCCAACAATGACTAATGTCTTGACTTTTTTCTCCACACACACCCACTAACACACTCTCATAATGGCACAAGCAGCAGTGCAGTAATTTCTGTGTCCATATACTGAGTAACAGAGAAGAGAAGAGAGACTGTTGGCCGATCAATGAAGGCAAAATTCAGTGAAGCAAAAAAATGTCACAGTGGCTGCTGCTAGCAAAGAACAGAAGTGATCAGGGCTGGAGCAACTTTTTTTCATTTCTAAATGTGGCTCCGCAAAGCTAAAACTTAACAGAGCTTCTCCCGTGTTTTAGAGAACAAAAATCCCCTTAATGTCAATAACTTTTTCTCTTTTAAAATCAGAATTCGTACTTTTACTTAGATTTATACCAATAGAGGTGCATTCACCAAAGCAGGGGCATCCAAATATTTGACATCGAAGGCCACATAAAGCGAAAACTTGGATGACTGAGCCACTTGCTGCACCTCATTTCAGTGTATTGAAGTCAAAGTCTTAGGGATTAGGGGTGGGTTATCACCTGACAAGAGGTCCTTGTGACCCTGGGCTATCACCTGATTCACATCTAGTCAGGGTGAAATGACCTTCTGAACAGCAGAGATGGGAAGCACTGACGGCTTATCTCATTCTCTCAGACACAAAACAAGAGTAAACTGCAAGCATTTGGTTCATAAAGATAAACATTTCAATATACTTTGTAAATAGGACCTTTTGACAAAGTAAATATGGCAGAAGCTGTGCATCCTTGATTATATTTGCTGAATTAATCGAAAAGTCTTTATTCATTCAACTGTTTCAGGGGCCAATTGTAAATGGGCAGCGGGCCCTCTTGTGGTATGGCCACACCTGACGCGAATTCACCAGGACGAAGTCAAAGTCAATGCAAAGACGCGTTTGGATGCAGATTCGCCCTGGGCAGCGTGTCGGACGCGTTTGGCGCGGTGCGTCTGGAACGTCAAACGTGTTTGGTAAAGTCAGGGTGCCTGGACTTCATCTTAACCCTATATATCCAATTGTATCATATTTGATTTTATAATACCTCCATCTACTAAATATGATCAACAAATTACAAAACAAACATCTGAATACAATCACATAAATGATAAAAATGTCCTCAAATGGATTATCAATTGCCAAAAACACCTAATGTATCAAATGAGATATGAAAAATCTAAAGGTTGAATTTTATGAATATTTTGATATTTTTAGGATTTTAGTAGAAAGTGAAACAAACATTTCAGCTCCAAAAAAAATAGAATTTTCTGGCTATAATCTATGGTCTTGGGCCTTAAAGGGTTAAGTACAAATTCTAACCGAAGTGGGCATTCCCAGTGACCTTTTTCTGATCTTTTTGATGACATGGAGTGCACCATAAGGGCAACTGTTAAAGTCTGCTGGATATGATCTTACAAGGGAGCACCATCTCATTAGCCTTGCAGAGCAGGCAGACCTGCCTGATTCTGATATCCTGCAGGTCCGTCTTGCCAGCCTCCCTTGTTCAACGAATTCATTCGGCTGAATTCTTACCGGCCCAATCAGGGAAGAGAGGCGGGAGCAGCAGAATGCGGACGGACGACAACCGGAAGTTGACAACCGGAAGTTGAGAACGGACATGCCGATTAGCCTACTGTCCTCATGGCTACTTGTGAAGCTTGGCGAAATCTGCCCTCCTCAGAAGTTTACTTGTAGGGATTGTCTTTGACGAGGTACATGTCACATATAAGTGTTAAATGAATCATCTGTGTGGTACAATTTAGTGTAAGACGATAGTATAAGGCTGTTAGTTGTTAGCAGCTAAGTTAGCGGCAAGCAGCTAATGGTCATTAACTGTTGTTAGCTGCTAGCGGCTAAGTTAGCGGCTATGTATGCTACGTTACAGCAGGCAACCCTGCTTGATGTGGATTGGTCTGTGATGAATGTGTGAGCCAAACGATTGTCCAATCACAAGCATGTGTTTTTTTTTAACGTTCTGCCCCTGAAAACAAACTTAAAGGGCTCCTACCCAGATGGACTAGTGAAATACTTCTGTGGCAGATATATGGAGCTGTCCATCTGGCTTTTCAGGTTACCATCTCATGAAGACACCCTGAAATGCATGACTTTGAGTGTTTCTTGTAGAATTCAGGCTCATGCCCCAGAAAAATGGGGGGACTCAGTGGCTGGAAGTTGGCTTGTAATTTGCTGGAACACAGCAGACATTGGGATGGAAGGAGAATGTTAAAGCTGCTGCATCTGTGTGTGTTGAATGAGGGTGCAGTCATTTGCTTTTTTATTTCAAAAAAAGTGAAGCCAATGAATTTTGAATTACAACTTTGCTTGAAATTACCATCCTACTGAGTAGACTGTTTGTGACCGCTGTCCTCATGAGCCTTTATGATTATGTTCCCAGCTCTCACTCACTCTCTGAATCTTTTTCTCTCTCACACACACACACTCTCAGTGAAGCTAGCCAACTTTGTTCTCTTGATGTTATTCTCTCTGACAATCTGGGCTGTCTGTTTAGTCAGTGTTTTCATTTTCACACACAACCCTACCAAAACACGCAGGCTCAGACACACGTGCACATCGCTGCAGTGAACTCACTTGGCCTCGATGTCGGCCTTCTCTCGTACAGCGTGGGCGACCTGCTCGCAGTCGTAGTATTTTTTCTTGGCTTTTGCCAGCTCTTTCACAGACTCCTGCAGCTCTGCTTGAATGCCGCTCAGCTGATCTATGGTCTATGATGGAGAGGAGGGAAAACAGACAGGTTGTGAGAGACAGGCTACACCAAACATGAGTCATTTGAACTAAAGGACAGACGTCAGAGAGAGTCACAGAGAACAAAGACTGCCTGGGGAAACTAAAGTATGAGTAACTACCACCATCCACACATTCATTTACCTTTTTCAGCTGCTGCTCTTTGTAGAGTCTTACTGTCTTCGATGGCTCCGATACTTGACTTTTGTAGTTGTCACATACGTTGAGCCTGGACTGGCTCACCTGCACAGTTCCTTCTAAGTACGATCTCCATACTGCATACACATTCCTTGTTGGAGGGAAAAAGCACAAAAAACAAGACCATTAATCTGACAAAATACCAGTTTAAAAAAACAGCTCCTCTGAAGTGTAACAGGCCTTTTAACAACACTGTGTTTGCTACTGTGAGCCTAGGGAATGGTTAATGCACCTAAAAGAGGAACATATTTGTGTAGAAAGGTTGCATTAGTTTCAGGAACAAACAAAACTAATGCCACTGAGATCTGTAGACTTAGTGCCAGATGAATCCAGCTGGAGGTTTTATATTTCAGTGCCTCTGTTACAGTAAATAATGACTCATGAATGCCATAGACTATGCTGAGTACTTTTTCTTTCTTTAGAATCCAGCCGAGCAGAAATTCCTTCTAAATAAAGCAAAGAGCAAATGAGAAAGTCTGTGACCAGAATTACCTTTCAGCAGTGCTTTATGGGATACATGTAAGGCTGCACTTCTATAAATCTTAATCACGTCATGTCCCACGGTTGCAAAGAAGGAAAAGACCTTGAAATTATCCTGACGTTACCTGGGTGAGCCATATGTGTGAGCGCAAACAGCTGAGCTTTTCACCTGGGTAATTACCTAGGGCCACTCTAGTATAAGTCTGGATGAGTCAAAGTTTGATTACAGCAGTAAATAATCAGGGAAGTTCAATGAGGGCGAGTGAGAGGGGTAATGATGTGCAGCGTGAAACTGGAAAAGGGAGACTTGACAGGATGAATAAAGACAACTGTTGTTGCGAGAGGAGTTTTATTTGATAGCAAGGACAGAATCACTTAGTCAAGTTTGCTTCTAGACACTGGAAGTTGTTGTTTTCACTACAAATTGTCAGTGTTCTGTAGTTCATCTGGTCAAAAACGATAAACTCTGAGTCTCTTGCACGTATTAAGAGCCTTCTTATGGTGTTGTTGGATACTGAGCTGAAACACTGCAGCTTTCTTTCTCTGTTGTAATATTCATGCACAGAATGATGCTGTTTCATACAATATTGTATTTACTTCTGCATGCTTTGTTTTCCTTTTGGCCAGCTTTGTCCATTTACCATGTTATGATGTACAAATCTGAGAGCAAACCAACCTGTAGTCTGTTCTCTGATCGTCAGGGTTGATTCCAGGCCAGTCTCTCTTCAGGTACTGGCTTGCTAATTTCTGTAGGGCCTGAAAAAACAAGATTAGAAATGGGTCAGTATGGGACATATATCATAATTTCCTTGAAAAATTGTCCAGCATTAAAGTTATTATGAGCAGCATTAAAGGTAGAGATGCCTCAGTTGTGAAAATGCTATATTTAAAATGCACAGTATATAAATTCCTCATCCTAAAACAATATTTAAACCCAAAAAATAACGAAGAATGATATTAAACTGACTGGGTGATTGCCTGTTATTCAATCTCTCTGAATTCTTGTAAAAAACAAAACAAAACAAAACTCTAAATGGACCATAATCAAGACACACAGCTTGGGTGACAACTTGCAGCTAATGATGGAGCGTAACTATGGTCAATCACAAAAAAAAGAAGTACATAAACGAACAGGTACAGAACAGCAGCTTGCGGATTGGATTCCCATTTCTGATGTACCTCTGGCAGACTTTGATTTAGTCTGCCTCTATAACTCTATACACTTCTCATCATGCCTGGCCCCCTAAAAGTTGAACCTGAGACATTTTCTGGTTGAAAATTGATTAAAATATGTAAGGCAATCAATTACTCTGCTAAAAATTAATATTTGCATCCATCTATCGTCTAGATCACTTATTCCTTTAAGGATTACGGGGGGCCTATCCGATTTAACAATGGACAAAGACAGGGTGCACCCTGAACTAGTTGCCAGCCCATCACAGGGTGACAAAGAGAGACACACTCAAACTCATGCCTCAGGGCCTCAGTCATTAAATAAACCCACTGAGCATGTTGTTGGTCAATGGGAGGTAACCAGAGTGCCTGAAGAAAACCCACACATGCACAGGGAAACCATGTAAACTCCACTCCAAAAGACCCTGGTTGATACAGGGAGTTCAACCAGCATTCATCTTGCTGTGAGGCATGCGCACTAACCTGCTGCGTCACAAACTGTATCTACTAAAGTTTTGATAAATTTGTCATTAATCTACAAGTTTCACTGAAAATAGATTTCACCTTTTAAAAGTTTGCAGCTGATAGCAACTCCCAACACTGTTCCCCTTTTTGTTCACAAAACATATCAGCAATGTTACATGATGTTGATCATTTTAGTAAGTGATATAGCCTAACAGCTCAACTACACTTGCATAGCTACTAGGAGTGGGAGAAAAAATCGATACACCCAAGTATCGCGATTTTTTGTCTGCCGATTTTAAAATCGATATTTTTATTCAAAAATCGATATGCCCCCCCCTACACACACACGCACACACGCACACTATAAGCGCTAAAGTCGCCAAACTGAGGCAAGCGACATTGCTGGATAAAACAGGCCATAGCTGTTAAAATAGTGCTGAGTAGATTTACTACTTTTCACCAGCAGATAGTGGACAGGTGAGAGGTTTCTATTCAAAGTTTTGGCGTATATTTATTTTAAAACACACACACCGGACCGAGGGACGCGAGTGTGGCTGCAGAGGCTGTGGAGCGGAGCAGAGAGAGAGACACAGAGTGATAGAGAGTACTCATGATGCCGAGAGTACTTTGTCAAGTACTGTCTGACTCTGAATCTGAGGAATATTTACTCTCTGAGGATGACGGTCAGTCGTCCAGTGAGGACGAAACTGGCAGCGAGTTGCACGCCATTACAGTCCCAGAGCAGTACATACCGAGAGCTTTTCCTCTCCATAGCCGGCGACTGCCGAAGAGGGTACATGGTCTGGGATGCAGGGAAGCTCAAAACACCGTGAAAAGTGACGGTGTTAGCGGAGAATGAGACCGCGGAGCTCTGGTCAAACGAGGGAGAAGCCGGGGGTAAACAGTGCAGGCCGCAGAAGCGTTCATGGTCGGCCCGTAAATTACAGCGATGACGATGGCTGGGAAAACTAACCACTTTGAAACTATAGCCTTTTTAAATCTTGATAGCAAAACTGAATATTTCTTGAAAAAACTCTGTTGCCTGAAGGGATAATAAGCCACTTTTTATATGCAATCCAGGCTTTTGAAGAGAGGGAGCATAAACAGCTGGTTAATATATATTGCTGAATAAATCCTAAAAACAGACTCACATGTGATGTGTATTTTTCCTGATATAGTCTGTAGGCATCATCATTGTTCATCTTTTTCACTGGTTTTAAAAAGCTAACTAAAGATAGCAATCAACATCGGTTCACCTAAAACATATCAGCAATGTTACATGATGTTGATCATTTTAATAGGTGATATAGCCTAACAGCTCAACTACACTTGCATAGCTACAATACTGTGCATCTTTAGGCAGCTCTGTGCAGGTCCCCCACCCTGTATCTTACTGCTTATTTGAAGAAAATAAGTTATATTTTGTCTTAACTCAATGTTGACTACTGCTATAACATGTTCAGTCTCACTTATATTCAAAAAATGTTCTAGTTTGCACACATGGAGTAGCCCTGATCCACCTCCCCTCCCCCTCAGTCTGATACACTCGTCTGCAGCTCCTGTCACTTTCAGGCCTCCTTACTCACGTGGGTCCAGTCTGTTCTAATTGGCTAACTGGTGGCTTAGTGCCATGCTTTCAATGGCTAAGCACTTCTTTGGTATTTGCTCTGTGATGAGTATGCCAGCCTGAGCCAATGAGCTTGAACTGCTGACAAAACAATGGTAGGTTGGAAGTGGAACTTCAATGCATCTACTGGACTCGTGGAATGAACAATATCAAGTGGTCATTGGAGCTGCTAACAGGATGAGAGGGAGAAGTTCAGATGCTGTAGTGCTCTATTATAGGACATGTAAAACACACTCAGGGCAAATGAAACTAAAAAAAAGAACAATATGACCTCTTTAAATCCTTTCAAACAAATCTGCCCTTTGCAACTTTCATGATTTTTAGGATGGATTTCACATATTGAAGGAGAAAAGCATTAAAATCCCTTCTCTGTCTCTTGCAGCAGGCCAATTTCAATGTAGTCTGGGGCACGTGCTGCGAGAGGTCTCAACAGGTTTAAAGCTTTTCTCTCTAAATATGTGAAAATAGTTTTAAAAAAGAACAGTGGCTTACTGATGTGTTAATACACTTAAAAGAGTTTATGTTTTTTTTTAAGTTTTGCAGAACTCTTCAGTTCAAATAAGGTTAGAGTCTGAGATGGGCAGAGCTGAGTAGTGTGTCAAAAGGCTGTAAAAGTGTAGAGGGACCGCAACATCGTAGAAATTAAACCTCAACTTAATTCAGCTTGGTCGTAGCACACAAAAATTGGAAGATAAAAGGATTAAATCACAAGTAATGCCCTTAAGTTGTTTAATAAAGCGAACTGCTGAGTAATAAGTGCTTTGTTTGTGAATGTATAAATTATTTTAGGCTCATTTATATTAATTTCCTCCACATTAAAGCTGCTAAATGTATTTATGGTTAAACTTACTGTTTGGCTTTCATAAAACTTTCGAAAAAGCATTTCGGCCAGAGACAGCTCTGCTTTGTTTTTAAACATGAATGCACAGCTCTTTGGCCTTTAGCTGAAATGAAAAGAACATCTAAATTCATAATGTCACAGCAAATGTCTTCTCTGTAGTATTAATATGTGCAGTAAGAGCTTTTATAGCAAAAACAACAAGACATTGTAACGTACAAGTGTCAAAAATAATCCTGTAATCAATGAATCATGGTGCAGAAGTCAATGAATCATAATCAGGTAGCTTTATTACCCTTGAATAGACAGACTTTCTGCATTGATGCAGAGACAGCAAATGATTGTTTAATGTATCAGAGGCTGATGCTTGACTGCAGTATCAGTTTGTTTCTGAGGAGGAAAAACAACAAATACAGAAAACATGCACAAGGCCACAGTCTGTGGCGACAGCAAAAGCAAAGACTGGCAGCAGATATCACTGGGATGAACACAGTACATTCAGGATTCTTTTTGTTATTTCTATTTGATAATGTTTAATGTTGGTAGTAACAATCCACAGCTGATCTCAGGAAATCCTCTGAAGCCAACAGTTATCCTATCACTGTGCACAAGTGCAGTCAAGTAACGATGAAGATGTACTCTAGCTTTTACCTTAAAAGGAAAATCAAGTTGTTAATTTCCAATAAATGGATCATAAAATATTTTGGTGCACTGTGAGCAAGAAAGTAAAACGTTTTCAAACTTTTATAGCCCACTTAAAACCAAAAAATCTGATATCAATGGCAATTTAACAATAAACAAATAAAAAAATGGACGAGTGCATATTTAGTTTACAAATCAATCAAATAATTAAACCAATATGACTCCTATTTGGTGCAATATTAATTTTGTGGTATGTACAGCATGCAATGACAATAAATGCTATTCTACTGTATTGTATTGTATTGTATTAAATCTTGATTTTTCATTGAATAAAACGTATGATATCTGTTTGGGTGCAACATTAAAAACGAATTAAATCAAGTAACGAACAGATGCTAAAATATTTGATCACAGTAAGCGTGGGAATGTCATTTTGAAAACAGCAACTACAGGGCTTCATTTTAAGGTTAAGGCTAATAAATCTTACACCATAATACGGCTCCAATTTTTATATTGAATTAGTTCTCAAACATATTTTCATTTTGAGTCTATCGCTCCAACAATGCACATCATCAGAGTTATTTAGGCCAACCATTAGAATCTAAAACTTTGACACTTTACAGATAAATTTAAGCATTCTTTCCACAGATTTCAGTTTTTTTCTGCTACTTAGTGGGTACATTTCTGTGTTCAGTAATCTGGCACACAAGTAACATCAATGCATACCCTCTACACAAAGAAAAGCCAAAGAAAATTATTTATTTTGTTTTATAATAAATAGAACTTTATGCTAAATTGATCAGCCATTCTGATAAAAAAAAGAAAAGTTCACATTTATCAAACTTCTCGTACTCTTTAATTTAAAAAAATCCTGGAATGGTAACAGAAAATCAAGGATGCTGCCCACTGTGTTGCAGTGTGATGCATCGTGACATTGAACTGAATTTAATCACTGACTGAATTAGGCCTGTCACGATTGAATGAAAGACAGATGCATCACCACCCTAATCATTCCACTATAGAACCAACGTGCCCAGGCGTTGAGAAAGATGGATGTAGTGAGCCATCTTCTCAGCCAGCCTGTTCGGTAGAATGAGAGGAGGGAAACAAATATGCATGCGCATCAATTCATCGAGGCCAGCAAACTTACGGAGGACGTTAATATTTATCGCAACAGGCCTAGACTGAATAATCGTAATCTCACTGATTGGTATATAACAGTGGGACAAAAAATTCTATATGCTGTTTATTGCTGTCCTCCCATTATCATGGACCATGTATTGCGTATTGTATGGTATTGTAGGGTACCACATGATTCCCATCCTTTATATATCATATTTTCCCTCATTGTATACAACTCCACAGGCCGTTGGTACAAATCTAATCCAATCTTAATGCAAACTTACACATCGTGAACATTATGCCAGTGACTTTGTTTACTAAAGCTTTGACATCCGTCACAGTCAATCAAAACATCAAACCTGGCGGCCCACTTAATGGGATCTCAGCAGCTTGTTTTATGTCACCAAAGTCATCAAATTGACAAGGATAATGACCTTAGAGTCAAAGGTAAATGGTAAAATGGTAAATGGGTTTAACCTTATGTAGCCCTTTTCTAGTCACTGTCTACTTAAAGATGCTTTACACTGCAGGTCACACGTATCCATTCATACCCATTCACTCTCACAGTCACTCACTGATGGCTGGAGTTTCTATGTTTGTTGTCCATCAATAAAACAAACACTTCACACCCATTTACACACCACTTGGAGAAACTGGGGGTTTAAAGTTTTGCCCAAGAACACATGTGACGTGTGACAGCAGGAGCTGAGCTTGAATCTGTAACCTTTTGAATACCAACCAAGTTAGAACTGATAGATTTAGCCTTTTTGGATCTAAATCGCAATTCCAGACAAAGCAATCATGTGATTGCCAATGATCAACCCAGGATCTGTTGTGTCAACTATTTTACACATTTGCAGGTAATTGGCATTTATGGAAGTGCTGAGCAGGTCAACAACACAAAGTTTCTGTTTAGAGGCAGAAGTTGGAGTTTCCCTTATGCCTAAGTCACACATTCTAGTTTCTCAAAGCGATTGTGCACGACTGTACACGATTGAAGAGGCTGGTGTGCTCAGCTATACTGAGCGCGGCGATTCTCCACGACAGTTTTGAACAGTTCAAAACTGTCGGGACCCTTCCCCGTTCCCCACCGTTCATCCACGACTATACAAGGCTGATCCAGATCAAGTAGCTCATGCACCACGACCAAAGCACATTTTATCAGGATTATGACAGTCATGCACAATCGCCATGACAAACGGGAATGTGTGACTGGGGCTTTAACCATTTCATGCATGGTGTCCACTACAGTTGACAGATATTTGGGTTACATTTTAAACCCTTTAGGTTGCAATACCATGTCCAACTACCAAGTGGTAAATCCCCAAACCCTGTCTTAACTTTCATAAAAAAATATATTTTCTTTGCACATTGTTACCATATTGAGATTTTGCATCATAAACTCAATAGTCAGCAAACAGCAAATTGGGTATTATGTCTGTATTCAGATTTCACATAACTTTCTACTATATTTAAAATGTTCAGTTGTTCAGATTTTGATTTTTCTTTTATGTACTTTCATTAAGTTCCAAATAAATTACTATTTATACAGTTGATGCATAGTATTACTGTAACTATAACCCCCTCAAATATAACACTGAAAAAAATTACCATGATTTTGAACTTGTTTCAAAAAGGAAAGCAAAATTTAAAAAAGTATCCATTTGGATTAATAATGCATGCATGAAAGGGTTAAAAAACGAAAAACAGATTATTTATCATCAATATTACATGATGACTAATGTGTTATGTGCTTTTGATAATCGATTTCCTTACTGTTGTCTATAATGTAAATATAATGAACGCTGCTCTAAAGCTTGATTTGAAGAAAACTGTGAATCGTATTAAAATCGTAATATTTGAGAGAAAAATCCCAATTAGATATTCTCCTAAAATCGTTGGATGGAGGAAGAAAGTGGGACTGCGTTATCATGACAGTGAGTGAAAATTAAAGGTTCAATTGGTCTTTAAGCAGCTGTGATATAGTTTTAGCTCTTGAATTTAAAGATGAAATGTATCAAGCTCTCCTTCTTTACAGAATCAGGTGTGCCCATTTAGTTCCTGTTCGATTAAAATCATCCCCAAGCCAATGTCAGTTGATGGTGAGTCTGCTTCTGTGCCTGATTTTAAGAATGTATGCAACATATACTTATAAACGCAAGTCCATTTTAAGTTAAATCAAAAGATATCTTCAAAATAAACTCTGAAATACCAGCAGTTTCATGCCATTCATTCACATCACTCTTGGTGTATAAAGACCTTAAGTGTCTAATTTAAAACCCACTCAACACTGGTCAAGAGAGATGTTTTCTTTTGACTGCCAGTGAAATTTGTTTCATTCACACAGTCGAAATAATTTAGCCCTGAGCGTAAAAACCTCACTACCAAACGGATGGGCTCTGCGTCAGCATCAGTGATTCCCCAGTCAGCTCCTGCTAGTACGAGCAGAAAACCCCAGGGCCTGCAAGAAAGTGTAACCTACATCTTTTGGACTGGGTCACTGTGTCAGTAGCGACAGATTGCAGACTCGCTGCCCCTGTGTGCCTCTGGATGAGTGTGTGGGTTGAAATACTCATTAAGGACGGCTGCAATAACACAATTAGGACAAATAGAGCGCAGTGTCATCAGCCAAATGATTCTATTCATCTTTTTTACCACTCCTGATGAAAATCAGTGTGAATCTGGTCTGCCTTTAAATCTCTCCATCATCAGCTCCCTGCCTCTCTCATTCAGGCTGGTTGTTTGTTATCAAATTTCTGCTCCTCTCTCTCCATCTCTTGTTATACATATTTTATTGAATTACCTTCTATTTGTTCTGCTCTCAGCGTGCCATTTTTACCTTCACAGACCAGGGCCTTCAGAAGGCATCCATCACTTCTTTATCCATCTCTCTGCACCTGAATTCAGCTCCCTGTACCTGACACACAGCATCATCATGTGTCCTGGAGGAGACAATGACCCACTGACCCCCAGACCTCACCAGCTAAGCTCTATGGAGAAAGCTATGGGCCAGGCTTTATTTATTAGGGATGTCAAAGCTTCAGCAAACTTCCATATTACCTTCACAACACTGCTGTTTGGCTGCCAGTGGAGGCAATATATTGAGCTGTTTGGATTAGTGATGTATTTTTCAAACCAGGCAGTGGGAAAGAAAATGTGATTTATATTCATAAGAGTTTTGGGGGAAAACAGATGGCAGGCTCATAGTGAATCAATGACCAAAGTAAATACTTCCTGTGTTATAACATTTAAGTCATATCACTCCACACTAGGGATGTAACGGTATGAAAATTTCATATCACAGTTATTGTGACCAAAATTATCACGGTTATCATTATTATCACAGCATTGTTGCAGTGTGTTCAAAATGTTCAAAAAGTACTTTAACACAGTCTTGAAATCATTTAACCCCTTTAATGTTATAATTTTAACAGTTCTTTTGTCTTTTTGTCAATAACTGTGTCAGGAAATGTCCTTAAAGTAAATTTGTTTAAACTTTATTATTGAGAATTAGAAGAAAACAATTCTGGTAAGTATTTGTCATTATTATGAATACATGCTTAAAGAGATGCTGGACGAGGTGGCCGGGGAGAGGGAAGTCTGGGCTTCCCTGCTTCGGCTGCTGCCCCCGCGACCCGACCATGGATAAGCGGGAGGAGACGAGACGAAGCTTAAAGAGACTGTGAGGAGTTTCTAAGTAATTAAAAAAAAGTCTCACTTTTAGATATATGCCTGATCAAAATACACACTTTAAGATGAGTTTTATAGCATCAAAATAGGTTATCTATAAATGCTATTCCTTAGCCTTCCGTTCGGGTCGGACAGGGCTGGACTGGCCTGGATACTCAACTTCGGGAACAAAACAATTCAAACTAGAGCAAATTTATATTATTTTATTATTTATAATACATGTCTTAGAGCACTGGGCTGTAAGTAGCGATATATAGCCGGCTACAACTACGATAATAAGTTTTCCAAAAAATTGCTTGTTGTCACACATCAAAAACTACCGCTACGTAACTAGAAAGAGATACATTACCTCATCGCTTTGCATCCTGTAAGTTGTTGAAAAAAGAAGTTGTAAAGCAATGCAGAGTTCTGACGAAGGTCCGAGCTGCATAACAATAAACAAACACACGCTTTGGATTGCAGACGTCTTTTGGTGCGTTCCAGTTGTAGTCAGAAGTAGGAATTTTGAGTTCCAAGTAGGAAACTGCAACAGGAACGTTCCCTGAAGTCTGAATTTCCTACTGGGACCTTGGTGAAACCTCGCCACCTCCGAGTTGACAATCGAAGATGGATGCCCCCAGTGTGAACAGTTATTTAGCTCCTGTAATAATCAATTCATTTACACTTCTGACTGGGGTGTGTCGCTCTAGATTAGCTGTATACATTGTATTGTTAGACTTATATTTACAAAAATGCTGCCATAGTGATAATCACATTCTTCATACAACAACGCAGGGCGTGCTAACAACAGCTAACAATAGCCTGGTAGATCGCATGTTTTTTTCTGACTTCAACTGGAACGCCGATAAGTCGGAGATGATGTCACTCCCATTTCCGAGGTTACTGGAACGCAGCATTACGACAGTCGCCGCACGTGCTCATGGGTAGCAGAGTCTTTATTTCACCGGTAGCCTAATAGATTCTCCTCATAGCACCTTTAAACAGTGTGTAATTACATGAAAAGAAAAAAATGAACTTGTACTTTAAACAGGTTTCTCATCATAAACAATGTGTTAATGAACATGTTCAAAGTTTTCAGACAGCCAAAAATAATTTTAACCTGTTTATTTTAGTTTGCCTACAGCATTAGTGTCCATGTTATTGTTCATTATATTAGACCATATCCGGGCCTTTTTAATTAATTAATTTTTTGTTTTACTAACGATAGTCCCTGAAGCAGTTAGCCCCCTTCATGACCTTCCTCTGGTCTCCCCTATCCAAGGCAGATCTCCTCAACATCTCCTACTTTAATATTTCCAAATAACGATTGATTAAATCCATAAAACACCAACTATGACGGAACAAGACGATCTATTACGAAAAAATGCGGCAAATAAACAGTGATAGAATGGCAAGGACACACTCCAGATTGATACTAACCCGGCTATTTACAACCTTTATACATTATTCCCACAGAAAATACTGATAACCCGCCAATACTTCACTCTGGGTTCCCTGAATCCTCTCTCTCTCAGTCTGCTCGTTTACTCGAGGAGTTACAGCAGTTTTAATCACGCGCATTTTTGTCTTTCACCGCAGCTTCGTGTTTTAGACAGGGTGACTGTCGTTAATCAGTTTCCCCTTGACATCCTTGTAAAATCCAAACTTCGACCACACTTTAGCCGTTTTGAGTGGGAAACCTGTTAAAAGTCTGAGCAAGGCTGCAGCTGCCAAACTTTTTCAGAGGCTAAACAATGCAAACTGTGCATGCGCCTCCGTTTGTGAGATAGGGCTGCTTCATCGGGGACAGACACACATAGTTCAGGCTTTTCGAGGCAAAGAGCGGCATCACCGTGAGTTAATGACACAGTGTGGTGATCAAACTCGGTAACACAGTAATTTTAATAGGACACGTTAATGATGACAGTGGGAAATTTTACAGAGTTTTTCAATTTTACAGGCAACTGTTACATCCCTAAGTCCACACTATCATTTAGTTTGTTTTTTTCATTACTATTTAGTCATTATTATTTTCTCGTACATTTTTGTCAGTTACAGGTTTGGTTGCAGATTCTTTCCACCTTCCTATACAACATCTTACACTTTGTTAAGGCAGAGTAAAACAATAGGTCTGTTGATTCAATTGACATTCAGATATATTTTTTAAAATCTATAAATATCACAACAACATTGTTATGGTGATATTTATTGTCCTCATTAATCGTAAGTTGAAATATAAAATAGTTTCACAGCCTAATTTGAAACACTTGCACCTTCCCACAAATCCAATTAAAGACTGTTTAAGACTTTCAATGGCTCTGCAGAAACCCTGTATATTCATATCCAAGTTTATATTCAAATACATTCAAATCAGTTTGTTATCTCTTTGCTACAATTACAATTATGTGGCCATTCCTATTGTCCCCGTCCATTATCACTACAGTTCCTGATATTAACTGTAGAGAGATCAAGAAATGTGCTCCAAGTGCTCTGTCCTGCATCAACTATCAACAGAATTGACATCATATCACATAAATTACCACTTTCAGATCTGTTAAATCCATTTTCATGGCGGTTCAGCTGGATGCTGCTATATTAATCATCATCCTCTCCAGATTATAGTCATTACAGATATTAATGTTCATATTAGATTGATCTCTCTATTTATGGTTGTATACACACACAGTAACCATCTTTACAGCCACATAAACATGAGGTCCCTCTTGATGCCACATCATAAGGGGCTTACCTTTAATAAATTTGTACTCATCAAATATGGTGCTATATAAATAAAGGTTGATTGACTGATTCCACATTCAGCAGAAACAAATGTGATTTTGTTTCTTTTTTCTCTGGCTGGATGATACATCTCTGGGTGTTTGCACCGATTTTCACCCAAACCACTTTTCTATAACTGACAGCATATACCTTCAATGTTTCAATCTTATTTCATTGAAAAACAAAAAATATCTGTTACGACAATACCTTGTTTTTTAATGCACATGAGACAGTTCTCTCAAATACAAATGAAAGTTTTGAATACTGCTGTCCAGAAAACTTAACTACATCAGTTCCTTCATTTTACAACAACATTTGACAATAGTTGTGCAACAGGTTACACTGGAGGCCTCTTTTGAGCCTCTTACCAAAAAGAAAGTGCACAACAGTGTTTTGCTTTTACAAATAAAGGAAATCGCAAGGTTTGAGGTAGTTATTAAAATAATCTACAGGACAAACTAACAACCCAACTTAAACCACTAATAAAGTGGACGAAGTTTTAGGTTTCCTTGTTGTGCAAAAAGACAAAAGTGCCCAATGCAGCATCTTTCTGGCTGTTTAAATGTCAAAATACCACAGGACTGTCAGTCTGGCAGACGGAAAAGCTACAGTGGCTGACTTTCAGACCTTTGAGGAGGTAGATAAGGTTGGTGAATAAGATCAGTTTCTCATGCAAGGATCGGCTGATCGCTGATCCCCAAAAATAAGGAAATCGGTGCCGATCAATTGGTGCATGTTTGCTTATATCCATATCAGAAATATTTGAAAATCACTGTTGATTATCACAGTGAATGATAATCTGTCTGATGAAATCTTTAGACAGAGGTGTAAGACTCAGAAAATAGGAGATGAAGTCAATTCGCATATGCGCATACAAACACAAAACGTAACACAACGGCACAGACACTACCCTGTCCAGTGCACGAGGAAACATGTTTTACTCACTCTCTCTCTCTCTCTCTCTCTCTCTCTCTCTCTTTCTCTCTTTCTCTCTCTGGGGAAGGGTGGAGTGGGTGTGGGTGGTTTTGATGAAAGACTGAGAGTGTGTCTGTTAGAAAAACGTAAAGAGAGAGTGTGTGTGTATGTGTGTGTGTGTTTGGGAGGGCTGACAAAAACATAACGTTCAAACTGCTTTGGAAGCGGACTTGGATTTAATTGCACTCCTGCAGCAATCATTAGTTGTTGTTTGTGTTTGTGTTTAATGAGTTTGGGTGTGTGCTGAGGAGGGGGTAGAGTGAGGACAGTGACTGATGGCTGAGACAGCCACTGACTGTGAGCTGGCAGGCTGACAGGAGGGATGATTTGACAGCTTGACTTCAGCACAGAGGTTCATTTACATTGTCAGATGTTAACTCAGATCTTTGAAAGAATCTAAAGACATGCAGTACAGATGAGTCTGCAGACATTTGAACAACAACGACAAAGCTCAGAATTTCACATTTAACGACACCAATTATCTCCATTATTACCCAACTGAGAGAATCCAAGGTTATTTCACATTAGTGTCCTCTTGTGGACAATAAGAAGAACATGTCCTTTCAAACATGTCGTTCATGTCCAAACACTGAGCGTGCAATAGGACAGAGGGTCCAGAGGAATTAACACTAAAATAGTGTATTTTCAAAATTATTAGTGCCTTAGATTAAAATGTAAATGAATGCAAAAATGCATACATATAAATGTATATGTACTGAGACAAAATGCACATTTTGATGAGGATAAACCAACTATTTGTAAAGGTAAGACTGCTGAATTGTTTGTGACTAAAGAAGATATGGTATTTATATTTCAGCTGAGAAAAGTTCACAAGCAGAATGCAAAATAAATCCCTAAGGGGGAATTCCTTTGGTTAATTTTGCTCTAATATAAAGGAAAGTAGAAGGAATATAGACAAATTATTACAATGAGCAGAATCATTATGACATATATATATATATATATATATATATATATATATATATATATATATATATATATATATATATATATATATATATATATATATATATATATATATATATATATATATATATATATATATATATATATATATAGTATATATATATATATACACACATATATATATATATATATATACATAGCAGGGCTCATGATATGAAATACTCACAATACAAAATAAAGATTATAGAAAATCTCCAACAGTAGGAAGTTGTGCAAAAATTTCAGATTCTTTATTTTCTTCCTAATGTAGACGCATAAAAAATATTGCTGCGTCAGTACAAAAAATTACTCATTGAAATAAAACAAAATTGTAATTTATTCTCTTTATTTAGACTACAGTGCAAATACAAACATAAAATCTCAATAAAAAGTGCTTTGTTGTTGTAACAATCAGGATAAGTACATTCTTGAACGAAAAGAAAAACAAATAGCAGTCCTCAGAGCTGCAGTTAAGACCTATGAATGTCTGAACTGTGAACTATAATATTTAGCCTATAACAGTGCACTTCTGATCTTCAAGTATGATCAAATTCTGTCGACTCAACAGTAGATGCAAAAATCAAATATTGTTTTTTATGCAGACTTATACAAACATACAGTAGCTGCCTGTTTCCAGGTCAAAGTAGTTGGTAGTTGTACTCGCCAAACTGTAGCGGCATATTTTGCACAAGGTTGTTGTTTTGTCCACAATCTTCTCACCGTTCTCTCGTCTTTTACGTGGGAAGTCAAAATAGGTCCACACAACCAATTAATTTGACAAAGCTAATTCCTCCACTTTGTCTTCCTCCATATTGAAGCAAGTGTTTTGCAACGGTAGACGAGGAGGGTAAAATAATAATAAGATATATATAATAAATAATAATAAGATATATATAATAAATAATTATGTGTGTGTGTGTGTGTGTATAAACACGATAAGAGATACAAATGTTACAATTTTAATAAAACTTCTTAAGTTATAAAATTAGGTTAACAAAGCTCTATACAAAAGTTAAATAAATAATTTTCTACATAAATCTATATGAATGTTATTTTTTGATATTGTACATTCAAAGTTAGAGCACAAGAAATAAAAGAAATATTAGCTAAAATGATACAAATATCGAACATGTAGAAAAAGAAGAAACAAGTTTCCATAATTACAACTTTAACTCAGCAACTGCCCAGCTCTGCCTGTTAATGAGCAAATACAGCATCATCTGGTGGCTGGTGCTGATCTTCAACTCTGACCATGACACAAGCTTTTCAGCTCTGACAATTCCCAGTCCTGATCCTGTCATTCCTCCTTGCTCTCTCCCCCTGAGTGCATCGTCGTCCTCTCTCTAACTTGTTCCCTCTCTGCTTCATTTCACCCCACGTCTCTCTCCATCCCTCTCCATCCTCTCTCCCTTCCCTCTCTTCTCTACAGGGGATCACATCCCTCCATCTTCTTCTCTGCTGTCATCACCTGACAACCACCTGAGCTGAGTGTTACTATAGCAACCCCTTTGCCCTTTGTGTGTGGTCTGGCTGAGGTGGAAGTGCTTCTTTTAATATTATGCACACACACACGGAGTCAAAAAAGAAAGGACTCAGCCACGCACTTGCATCCTGTTTTTTTGGGTTTGTGGGCAGCAAACATGGCACCAAAACAGCAGGATATCCTGAGGAGACCAGTGTGTGCATGTGTGAGTGAAGGGGTTGACAGACCATTAAAAAGAGAAGGGAAGAGGAAGGGCGAGAGGGGCTGGCTGTCTTAAGGTGAAAATTGTTGCATTATTTCATCTGTGTGTAATCACCCTTAAGAGCTTTAGCTTGCTTCCTTTTTCATTTTTCAAGTAACAGATCAGATCATGACAGGTACTAAAATTACAGGTCAAAGTGGGGGGAAATAATCATGATTAAGAGGCCCAGAGGGGCTTGTATTTCTCTTCAGGATGACAAGTTTGACGGGTAACTTACTTCTTTATTTTGCACAAAAATTGGCCGAGCAGGCAGCTCTAAAGCATCCAAACAACAACAACTCATTCAAAGTGACGTACAAGGTGTAAACTCTAATTTGGAAAACAGTGAGGATAATTAATCTTGCAGGGCAGCTAGATCCGCCTGATTCAATGTCTGTAATCAGGCAGATCCGTCTTGCCAAGCTCTAATTAGCAAAGATTGTGAACAGCCCAAAGTGGCACGGCCCAATCAGAGCAGGAAGACAACAGCAGGAAGTGACTGTTCGTACATTGATTAGCAGAGATGCTAACAGCTTCAGTAGCAGTGTTATCTGACCTGGACCTGACTTCTATTTTTAAATAAAAAACAAATATATAAACACTTCAAACTTCTCCATAGAAATTATGTTTTCTCTCCACTTCTGACATTCGTTGGTGATCTTTGGCAGATCGTTTTACATCACAGCAGTAGCGCCAGCCTTTTTTACATTATGTGATTGGCCGACAATGACTGTGATTGACAGCACAATTGTCTAATCACTTGCTTCATTTGGCTTTTGAAAGTCTCTGCCCATTCCCAAAAACTTTCTATGGGCTCTTTCCTAGGGGAACTAGTGAAATATTTAGAATGGGCCATCTGGTGTATCAGGTTGGAGTATATTTGTGTTACAAAAACTTGCATTTCTTTGAGAAGCTCACTCAGTTTCTATACATTCAGTGGTTTTCATGCCACCAACTTGGTTGCTTTGTTCCAATTTAGTTAAAAAAAGTAAAGCTTAATTTCCATATTTCTTTGGATCGCCTCCTGTTTAACGGGTACTATTTTCAAGCGGGCCACGTCACAAAAAAGGCCTTGCATCATTACATCAATCCCAGCCTTGCTGTCTACAAGTTGTGCTGTGACTAGCAGACTATGCTCCCCACAGAACAGCTCAATAATTAGTAGCACAGATTAAAGGTCCCATGTAAGATCATACAGATGTGCAAATTTATCATGTGAAACAAGCCTTGTGGTATAAACATAAACAAACAGGGCACGACGAAGAGGAGCTTTAAACACAGTGTCTACAGCGGACCATAGAGGATATCATGGTTATTTATCATGACGTGATTCCTGTGGAAGTGTCCACAGAGAAATGGTCAGTGATGGGGGAAAGTAGAGAGCAGGTTAAATGTAAATATAAATATAAATATAAATATAAGAGGATTCTGCCTGAATGAGCTAAACTAAATTGTGCAAACTAAACAAGTTTTTGAATCAGTCCATGTTGTTGAGTGCTGTGATAATCTGCTGTAGAGACAGTGACTAACATCAATCTCTAACTAATTTAACGATATTTTGGTCCTTGGCAAAGCAAGTCACTCTGAGATCTAAAATGTTACTATTAAGTGTTACTTCGTCATAAGCCTGGTTTACCTGGTAGCTATAATGCAATCATTACCACTACTGCTGCAGCTTATACCATGTTTGATGTCGTTCATACCAAAATCTGACCCTAAGAATGATAATCATTAGACCACGGAACATTTTTCCAATTTTCCAGTGTCCAATTTTAGGACATCCATGCACACTGTAACCTCGGTGTCCTATTCTTACATGACAAGATTGGCACCAGGTGTGGCCAATCTGCTTCAAGATGCAACATGATGTGTGCTCCTTGATTGTGAGTGGGTTTTTTTTTCAGTTACTGTTGCCGTTCTCCTCTGACCTCTGGCATCATCGAAGCATTCAGGCCTTTAGAGAACTGCTGCTCATGGATATTTGCCATTTTTGGACCATATTCTGCAAACCTAAAGATGGTTGTGTGTGTAAATCCCAGCAGATCAACAGTTTTTCAAATACTTGGACCAGCCTGTCAAGCACCAACAACCATGCCACATTCAAAGTTACTTAAATATCCTTTTCTTACCCTGGTTGTCCAGACCATCTCTTGATGCCTAAATGTAATGCTACACTTTTAGCTGATTAGCTAAATATGTCAACAAGCAGTTCAACAAGTGTATGTCATATAGTAACTGGTGAGTGGGCAGCACTATGTTTTAGCACAAACAAAAAGTCTTGAGATATTTTAAAAAGGTCATATTTTGAATTAAATGAGGTTTACAGAGTGACTTTTGATCACTTCTAAGGTATGTTTCCCATCACTTATGTTAACGTTTTCAAGGAAAGTGCTTTATTCTTGGTCTGTCTGAAATCCTCCCGCCACTTTGAGGCTCCCTTCCCCATGTGGGCCCAGTCTGCTCTGATTGGGGGGTGGGGGTGCTTTGTGGGCCTGAACCACAAAGAGAGGGAGAGGTCTAAGTGCAGCAGATTTTTCATTTTGCTCACAGAGGTGCTCCAACACATGAAAGAGACTTGAGAAAAACACTAATGGGCATTAGGGGAAAAACATGATAGAATCTCTTAAAAAATGTTTTTATGTTTGTAGGTACAGGCACCCCAAGCCAGAACCAACATGTCTGGGACCTGCTAAACTAAAGCGGGGTACACACACAAGGATTTTCTAAATCTGAAGAGATTTTTTACTTGTTAGAGACCCCATATATGAAGATAAAAACCAGGCATTGAACAGTTTTGATCGTTCTGTGATCTCACCACTGCTTACCATACACATAACCATTCTGTCCCACCACTGAATTAGAAACTAGTTCTCCAAGAAAACTCACATAATCAAATGAGATCGAGCAAAAACAAAATAGAAGAAGCATTGCTGCAACCATAAACGTTGTCTATTGCAACAACTGGAAAACACAACACGCAACATGGGAGAGGACATACCAGGAGAGGGAATGATGGTGGTCTTTGGACTATTTTGTCAGAAAATGGGGAACTAAATTAAGAGAAGACTGTGGAAAATCTTCGAGACAGCATGAACACGTGAGCTGGTCCGCCCCTTAGGTCCGCCGAACTTCATGTTTATGTTTCAGGTCGCCTGATTCCTTGCTCACTTCTTGATTGGCTATATTCCATCCCACACAATTCAATGGACTTGGGAGTGGTTGGCTTAACACACACATGAAGATTTATGGTTGTAAATATTGAACAAGTTAAATAAATACGACTGCCAGCCTTGACCTGTTTCAGAGCCGATTATCAGGGGCAAATTCACTCTTACACACCTCAGACCACATGATAATCTTACATCCCTTTCGGACTGACCAAAAAACCATTTAAACACGGTAACAATCGGCTCCAGTCTGCAGTTTGAGATGGTTTAATTGGCATTTCAATCCGTGTCAATTGACCCTGCAAGCGACACAAGTTTTAATCGGCTCACCTCCGATCGGCTTCCATGGGAACACCACACTCCGGTCGACTCGCTAATTTACAGATGATGTCGGCGTAACATCCCAATGACATAATATCATGCCGTCTGTAACTTACCAACTTATGACTCTTTGCCATCTCAGCAACTAAATCCATCCGCCTTCAATCATCAGTGCCGAGTTTTTACATTTTTAGAGAGGGACAAAAGTACAAAGTAAAGAAAACCACGTCCACGGCCTCTATGCCCCTTTTCATTGTTCACATGGAGGGCTACGTCGCACTGATGATGTCAACAACGTGATGACATCAGCTTGACGCGTCAGAGGAAAAAACACAAGCACGCAGCTTGTCTGCTGTCGATTAGACCCCAGTCTGCTGGCAGTGGGAAAAGAGTCACTTGCTGATTGTTAGCGGGTTAACTTGCGTTAAAAAAAACAGTGTTAACCCGCTAATTTTAGTGTGAAAGTGGTATTATAGGATAATCTTAGCAACCTGACAAGCCAGATGGACAGCTCCATATATCCGCCATAGAAATATTTCACAAGTCCATCTAGGTAGGGGCCCTTTTAATTTGTTTTCAGGGGCAGAACGTTTAAAAAAAAAACACAAGCTTGTGATTGGATAATCGTCCTGCTCGTCACATTCATCACAGACCAATCCACATCAAGCAGGGTTGCCTCATATAATGAAGCAATGTTTTCATTGAATTTGTCATTATTTTTTTTCTTTTATATATAAACATTTTATTTTATTATTTTGTTTATATTGGCTGCTGATGCTGCTCAGTGATTTTTTAAGAATGTATGATGCAAAACATGCCTGTTTGTTACTTGAAATGGCTGAATAAAGAATTGAAAAAAAAAAATAGCATACTTTATTGTTAGCTGTTAGCCGCTAACAGCTAACAACAGCTAATGACTGCTAGCCATCAGCAGCTAACTTAGCTGCTAACTGCTAACAGCTAACAACAGCAAATGACCGTTAGCCGCTAACTTAGCTGCTAACGGCCTTATACTATTGTTTTACACTATATCGAACCACACAGATGATTCATTTAACACTTATATGTAACATGAACCTCGTCAAAGACGATCCCTACAAGTAAACTTCTGAGGAGGGCAGATTTCGACAAGTTTTAGCAAGTATCTATGAGAACAATAGGCTAATCGGCATCTCCATTCTCAACTTCCAGTTGTCGTCACGTCCACATTCTGCAGCTCCCGCCTCTCTTCCCTGATTTGGCCGTTAAAATTTTAGCCAAGTGAATCCATTGGTCAATGGGGCGCTACAAGATGGGATCTGCAGGACTTCAAGAACTGAATCAGGCAGGCCCATCTGCTATGCAAGGTTATAATCTTAGAAGACAGGAGGCTAATCGAGCATTTGAAGTCCTTGGTGGGGAAGGGGGAAAGACGGGACAAAAACAGCCTGATAATCTTTATGCGAGTCCCCTGCCTAAAACACAACACAGATTTAGGTGTATCATTCAGAAACCATTTACCACATGTTAAACCAAAGATAATGGATCCTCTCTGCCTTTCTGCTTAGTGAGCTGTTCAAAAGACCTTCAGCTTAAGAAGTGGATTAGGCTCAAAGTTTGGAATTTTTGAGGCCCCTGCACTGTTTGACAGTATCAGTTTAACACAAACAGAACCCTCTGCTTGACAAAAATTACATCTGTAACACATCTACACTAAAAAAAATGGTAACTTTCCCCAGCCGTATCTCCATCCATTCACGTTTTTCCTTCAGCAGCACAAAGCTCTGCAGACCGTCACCTTGTTACTCCAGCCTTCTGTTTACTCCTCCTCCACTCACATATTCTCCTCTGTAACTGGCTCACTAACTTGCTGTCTCTGTCTGATTTCATCCTGCCTGTGTGTCCGCTTCACTTTCTCAACTTCCTCCTCAATCAATAAACTTGATTTTCTCTCCCATCCGTTCCTGTCTGCACCTCTCTGCTTCGAAGCTCTCAGCCTCACCAGTGTAAGTGTGTGTGCTCGTGTGTGTGGTGTTGTCCTAGGATGTCTTTGACATCCACATCTGCAGAGTAAGCGGAGGTAAAGCCAAGAGATAAGAGGAGGGTGAATGGAGGGTAAAGACGGTGAGAAAAGAGCCAAAGCTTTTTAAACTAGAACTTAAATGCCTCAGTAGGGGCTGCAACAGAGGGTATGCACGACGCCACAGTCAGAGCGAGTGAGTGGAATGCCAAACACAGAGTAGCAAAAAACAATCTGAGGAAAGTATGGAGTTCAATACTTAAAGTTGGCATAAAAGTTTGACATGGTTTTTTTTATTGTTAACTGATCATTTTCCCCTGGGGCTGTGAAGATCCTGAGCTGATGTGGAAACATTTGGAGCCATAATATCAGGTTATAACAGTGATGGAGCTGTGCTGTCACAGTGCATGGTGTCTTATAACAGGAGCCGCGCATCTTCCATGATATGATTCGATTATGAGTATTAAATTAATGATTAAATTAGATTCGATAGTATATTGCATCACAATGCAATGCAGTTAGTAGCATACGTATTTTTCCATATCACTGCATCAGGCAATAATTAAGACAAAAAACTCAGATAAATATGAACTCCTTTTAATAATCAGAAATGTCTTTCGAGATCAACTACAGATAAAGTTTTTTCTTAAAGCAAAATAAAAAAGAAAGCACTCAGAGAGCGTAAACCTCCACCATGGTAGCTCACATATTGCTGTTAAATCTATAATCATGATGCAGTTATATTAATAGCTCCATGATGAAGCTACCATCGTAATATGATCCCTTGATACCAAAAACCCACATATAGCATTTGGAATCATGTTGATATCATTGATAGTTTGTCTTTGAGCAAAATTATCATTCACTAATGGTAGTTATCTGGGTCACCACCAAAATCTATCATTTTTAAGTTGGACCATTGCCAACATTTCCTGAAAATTTCAGCAAAATCAGTCCAGTAGTTTTTGTGTAAACTTGCGAACAAACAAACAAACAAACAGACAGACAGACAAACATACAACAGCAAAAACATAACCTCCATGGCAGAGGTAATATATGTCTCAGGTCTCATCTTTGTATATTTGTTATTTCTTCCACAGAAACAACACTGGCACAGCCTAACAGCAGCCTATGAAAGATTAATTGATTATTGACCGTCTCTGCTGTCATTCATCTTCATCTATGTCTGTATCGTTATACATTGATTAAACAATAATGGCACCATACTCATAGCTGAGCATCTATATATTCAGGTGACAACAGGGAATGATCCATTTTACAGACAGAACAGAACATTTTTGGTACATTCCTGTCAACTTTTCAGAAACTTTCCATGGGAATTTCAGTTGGAAAATTTTGGAAATATTCCACATTGGAAACTTTCAATGGATATTATGAGACTTGAGGGAATTCATGAGAATCAACTGGAAATTGGGTGTAATTTAAACAAAGTGTGTCACAACAAAACATGAGCATAAACGTTTTGAGCAGAGATCCATGCACAATAAAACTGAAGACACTGCATTTCAACATATTTATTTGTGAGAAGAACTTTATCAAATTTTGATTATTTTCGTGAACAATTAAGTTCAACTACACTTTGAGTAGTCTTTGAGCCCTAATGTGCAGCTTCAACACCCAAAAAACTAAGTGATGACTGGGGGGCGGGGATGTCTCCCTGGGACAGGTTATGGGACTACATAAAGGTGGATAATACGCCCTGCTATGATCTTGTGTTTGTCTTTTAATATATTTTTGCTTTTCTATTCCCCTTTTCTCCCCAAAGTGAGATTCTGTACACCCCAGCAACATGCATTCATGGGCATATAGAGGAATGTTAGGTGTTTATGTGTGTGCAGGTGTGCATGGGTACAGGTCTGCGTTATACAGGTATGAGATCAACTTTCCACTTTCTATTGTATCTGATGCCTTTTGTTAAAAAAAACAAAAAACAAAACAAATAAAGTATCCCCATATATTTCTGTATACATTCTCATTATCCTAATGAAAGTTTCCAACTTTGTAATTTTCACAATTTTGCAACCCTAACTACAAGAAGGATAAAACATGGACTATTTCAAAGTGGTTTTATTAGCTACAATTACATAAACTCAAATAACTGTAATGATTGGATTAAGATATTAAAAAATCATGTTGACATGACAGTTTGAAGAACCTGATGAAGCCTTATCCGATAGAAATGTCATTCCAAAAGAGAGGGCCGGAAACTATCAATCAATCAGCAATACTGGAAAACAATTACACAGGTACACCAATATGTTTTCATCATGTGCAACAAATGTCTATTTGTTGGTATGTGCTCTAAATATTAGGGTTGAACAATTAATTGCAAATTAGATTAAACCATAATATGGCCTGTTGCAATTTTCAAATCGCAGACAGTGCAATATTTTTAACCCAAAATGTGTTGAACACTTTGGAATTGTGATGTAGTTTCTTGCAATTTCATGCCTATTATAACATTTTTAATCAAGTTTTTACAACTTTATGCCCATCTTGCTCCCATTCATCTTTTTTTTGGCCACTTTCAGATCATGTTTGGAATTTTGCTGCTATAATCAATTTTCCTTCGTCACTTTTGAATTTTTTTTGCCTTTTTTTTTTTTGCAATTTCATACTTACTTTGCACCTATTGACTTTTTTTCCGCTTCCGTACCATTTTTTGACCCAGTTTTTACAATTTCATACCTATTTTGCTTTCACTTCTCCACTTTTTCTCAAATCTTTTATCCTTAGATTGATCTAATGTCATATCGATTATACTATAAAATGATCTACTGCTTATGTTTGTTTAAGAATACATAAAATGAGGAACATTAAAACAATCACAGAGTAAATTGCAAATACAATATTGGGGAAAAATATCACAATTAGATTATTTTCTCAAATCGTTCAGCCCTACTAAATATACAGGCAAGTACTTCATGACAACAATTCAAAGAAGGTGAGAGAAAGAATAAACCCTCTAAAAATCTCCTTGAAACACAGACAAACTTTGAACTACAACTCCACTATTTCTGTGCCAAGTGTCATCTGCACCTGCCTCACCAGATCTTCAGTAAATTAATGGCCTATAAAAACTTTATATTCTAACTTTTCCCCAGTCAGCTCTTAGAGATAAATGGAGCCTTTTAGAGAAGAGGTAAAACGTCTTCAAAAGTCTGAACCAGTCTGCCTGCTGCTTGGATCAGTGTTGGATGAAGGGAAGCCTCAAATGTTTCTGACTCTGGGACATATTTAAGTCACTCATCACACGACCTTTCTCAAAACCGGTCGTGTCTGCTTCTGATCTGAGGCTTTATTCAGTGACACAGATGCACAAAAAGACAGATATATTATTTCCTCCTTCAGATACAGAGAGTATTGGCATGTAGTGGGACATACCGCAGACATACAAATGTTTGAATTAAGGTCCTGCGGGTGACTAAACCTTTCCTCCTGTGGATGGCTTGAAATCAGATGTTTTCTTCTCAGTTCTGTGCTTTGGTTGGATGAAAAAATAAATAAAATATCATTTTTAATATTCATTGAAGCACAAATTGGGACCCAGTAGCCCTTACAAACTGTCTTGAGCAGTTTGTTTTCCCCCTCTGTGCTGTTCTAACATGATATTTTCTACACTTTCTGCAGAATTTGACAGTATCTATAGCTCTAGTATAAATTGACTATGATGTCCAAAGTATATTCAATTAACCTTTAGGTCAGAGAGGAGATTTGTTAAAAAAAATCCTTCAAGCAGCATTTATAAGGATGGCTCTGACAGACATACAGGCTTTTGTATGAATGCTTTGCAGAAGTATGTATAACCCGTTTTGCCCTCAGCCTTGGCTATTATTGATTTTTGCTGCAGGGGCATACAAATGTAAATGCAATGTTGAATTGTAAAAAGATACTGCAAGACAATTGTGTATTTTTATGTCTGACAAGTATTAGGGAAATAAAGAGGAATCATCTCTATCTTCTCCTGTAGTCAGACATCTTTTCCCTCCCTTTAACCTTGTCAAAATGAGTAACGATCAAACAGCAGAGACAAATACATAATTAATAACTCAGCTATAATGGCTGTGTGCACAAGCTAATGAGATTCAAAATTAGGAATTCAAAGTACGGGTACAACTATTGAGAGGAAAAGGAGAGACAGGACGAGGTTAAAAGGAAGTCAGAAAATACCGACACAGACAGTGTTCAGAATTTAGTTTAGAAATGTATAATAACATCAGGGAAGCTATCTCAAACATTTACTTCCATTTTTCTGAAACAGTGCAGTGAGGCTGCAGGGAAGGAAGCAGACACGCAGCGTTAGCCGCAGCAGGCTGGCCTTTTTGGGCAGTACAGTGAAGTGTGACCCCAGCCTCAAACTATTCCAGTTATGCTGATTGTGGGAGGGGAATACTGGACAAATAGCAAACACTCATATGCCCTTACACACTTATCCAGAAAGTACGGGGCTCTTGATTGACGTGTGGTAACTGCAGCTGACTTCTTGCACAGACGGGACGCCTGGTCTGATACTGTGAAAGGAGGAAAGGTTAAACGACTGAATCGTCACTTTATTCCTGGCTCTGTTGTTCTCTCTCTTTCTCCAGCCCTGATACTTCTGCTCTCCCTGCCTCCCTGTTCTCTCTTACAGCGTGTAACCTCCCTCTGCCTCCCTCTTTTCCTCTCATTCTCCTCTGTTGGACCACCTGATTGGCTGGATTTCCATCTGGAACGCCAAGGGGAGGCCAATGATTGTTCGACTACCTGGGTGTCTAGCAGAAAGCGAGACAAGAGGCAAGGGCAGACAGTCAATGCTAAAATGCGATTGTTATAACAAATAAAAAGAAGAGTTGCATTCTTTCACATATGCTGCAGAAAAATCCTTTTACTCATCACGCACGTCTCAAAGAAACCCCTGCTCTCGCACATTGCTGCACATTAGCATGCAGATATATGTGATGCACACACCTACAATTAGGAGGGAATCCATTGTCCTACTGAGACGGGGAGGGGGGCGTTGCTAGGCAACCTCTATTTCTAAGGTGAGCAAGACAGGATTGAGGGAGAACAGTGAGAGACAGAGGAAAGCAGGCGAGGGAGAGAGGAGATAATGAGCACCAGGAAGCAGAGGGGTTGACCATGTTCAGCCGTAATCATTCAGACCGCATGGAAATGAAGCTGTCATCGTCAGACACACACACACACACACACGCACACACACACACACACAAACACACACAAATCACTTTTCCCTCTTAAGTGTCCATCTCTCTATCCTCTATGTATAACAAGGATGTAATGACTTAGGTATAGAGGTAAATTATGTGGACAGTAGTATAAGGTGAATATTTGTATTTCAAGAGTGGGAGTTTTTAATGGATTTAATGGTTTGTATTAAACAGAAACTAAACCCTGAGTTTGGACTGCAGTGAACCTACTCTTCAGAAATACCTTTGGGGTGTCATGGACATGGAGCGAGCCATAACTCTCTCCAGAAAACTCCAGCATACCCATCAGCCACATCATGAAATGGTCAACATTAGTGTTTCTCAACCAGTGGTCTGCAGATCTCAGGTGGTCTGTGGTTTAATTATAAGGGGTCCTTAATCCTTTAACTCTTTAACGCCTGAAAACAAAAATTATAGGCAGAAATTCCAATTATTTGGAAGATGAAGTGTTTATTTCACTTTCTAATGAAACCCTACAAAATCAAAATTTCCATAAAATTTAGCATATATATCTTTTTGTATCTCATTTGATACATCAGGTGTCTTTGGCAACTGATAATCCATTTGAGGACATTTTTGTAATTTATCTCATTGTATTCAAATGTTTTAAAAGTAACTTATTGACCATATTGATCAGAGAGAGGTATCATAAAAGTATGTATCAAATATGATTAACAGGCATTTAAGGTTAAAAATAAATTATATTTTTAAAAAGCTCCTATGAAATTCATAACTTGAAAAGCACTCGGAGAGCGCAGACCTCTGCCAGCGCCACAGTCCTCACCCATATTGTGATTTTCACCATAAATATTAGTCCTACCTTTATTTCATCCAAATATTTAGATTCCCTGACCATGAAAACATACCATTAGCAGTTGGATTCATAATGATATCTATTTTAGTTCAGTAGTTATTCACAAAAATCACATTTTTCTTCATGGCGGCTAGACGCTGAACCGGCACACCACCAAAATCGAATCAGTTCTTTCTTTTCCCATGCTGAACATTTCCTGAAAATTTCATCAAAATCCATCCATTACTTTTTGAGTTATTTTGTTCACAGACAGACGGACGGACGGACGAACAGACAGACAGACAAACAGACAAACTCTCCTGAAAACATAACCTCCTTGGCGGAAGTAAAAATAGAAATTATTTTACTCAAATGTGATGTAGGCATTCATCTAACTTAACTACTGAGGGTAAAAGACTTTTTTAATCTAATTACATGTTTCACAAGTGTAATTTCAATAATTAAGTTTGTATAATACAAACTTAACACCATCTGCATCCTTTTCAAAATACGAGCCCCTCCTGTTTCAGTGGGCAAACACCATTCTACTCTTAATAATGATTTTTATTGTGAATCATCTGCAGGAAGGTGCTGTGGGAAAGCTCATTCACTTTAAAGGTCATGGTTAGCACTTGAATTTAAGTGAGTGATACAATTACACAAAGGAGAAAATGATAAGCACAGTTACACAAAGAAGAGGAAGAAGTAGAAGAAGATCATAGACCCCACCCTCCACCCTCCACCCCCATTGAGCGGGAGGTCCTCAGGGTAGACCCCAAAAAAGGTTGAGTACCAATTGTCTACATCACTGGGAGCGCCCTCTGTTGGTTTGTGTGGCTCACTGCTCTGACGTCCTAATGTGCTGCTGAATTGTATATTTTCAATTTGAATGTGCATTTACATAAAAAAAAAATACTCCCAAGTTCTAATGGATATTTGAATAGTGAGTATAAGGTGACAACCCTACTATGAAATAGCTTAGTAGCTACAGCTTGTGTTAGCTTGGTTTCTTTGACTGTACTTTATTAAGTACAACCAAGAAATATAAATGTAAAAAAAGGTGCACCCATTGTTTCTACTTTGACATTGACAGCTATTGGTGCGTTTCATTTGATCTTGGAAGTCAAACTGTCTGAATTACAAATAAGATACGTCCCCCTTATTTTTAACTGGGATGTGATGTAATTCCAATTTTCCATGTCAGAGTTTTGAGGTAAATGTGGACCCACAATATCAGTACAGTCAGGTCCCTGATTAGACTATAACATGAAAACAGTTCACTGAGGACAATATTGGCGATACTGCTGTTGATGTTTTACCACTGGCCATCAGTCAGTGTGCATTTTGTTATTTTTACACCCAGAATTAGTGCCGTGTTTGCAGTTTACTTTTTTACATAATAGGCAATGACATATAATCTGAGGTCTTTTGCATCCTCTATTGGGGTCCTCAATATAACACACCAAGTATACCAACAAAAGTGCTCATGATGCCCACAAATGCAAATGCAAGGACAAGCAGCAAGTACAAATCCAGCCTTAAGGCTTGGTTAAACTGTCCACGTGGACTACACCTGGATAAAAACTGCTGCAAACTCATGATGCAAAAATGCTTGGTGATTTGGTGCTCTGAGCAGTTCTCTTTATCTAAGTCCAATATTCCCTCATAGCAGTGCCATATTTTCTAGTGTCTTCAAAGAAGTCTAGTCTTCAACTGAAGTTAGAGGAAGGGATTACTTGTTGTCAGCATTGAGAACCATGAGAAGCGGCTGTTATTAAGACAAAAGAGAAAAGGAAATAGTTTGTATTCCTGAAATCAAGAGAGGAAGAGACAAGGTGGAGAATAATGTACCTGAAATAACAATGCAGGGATGGAGGATCAATTATATGTTGTAAATGGGAATATATTTTTAAAAAAGCTTGTTATTAGCCTGTTTTTCTACTAATGGTGGCAGTAGTTGTTGATTCATCAAGCATACAACAGGTTTAGTTACTCTTATCCTGCAGTGTGATCATCCATTTCTCAGGATAGGTGTGCAGTTATATCTTCGTGCATATGAGGAAGCGATGCATCAACATGCCAAGGAAATCCACGAACACCCCTCCTGTGCATTCTTTCAGCGTTGGCAAAGAGCACTGCCTGCTTTCTGCTTAGACACCCCTCTACTTAATGCTTTGTAAGAGAGGTATGCTGACGCAGGCTTCTTCTGGGAAATGTATTTTGGTTCTGTGTGCTCTGACAACTCTGCAGAGCACTGCGAAGTGGATGTCTAATGGCTGAAGAAAACATGGTAAGCTGAGGCTATTCTTACACACCATGTTTAGAAACATAAAGGTCTGCAAATTCCTCCCCTAAAGTCTGAATACAGATCACGTAACTGATAATGCAGCCCATTTGCACAAATTAATTTCTAGGGATCACAGGTTTTGTTGCAGGCGCTACACTGGTTCAGTTTTACTGATCAAGGATGTGACACCTCAAACAATGTTGCTTGAGAAGAGCATCTCAAAATAGCATTAACATGAAGTTCAGACAACACCTGTGAAAGACCGGAATCACCAAAAACTGGCATTCAAATCATGTTCATCACTTAAAACTGTATGTGAGAATTTGAACACAAAAAGAAGGCTGATGGTTAAAAAATCATCTAGCAATATGTGTCATAAATGGTTCCTGACCAAGGCCAATAAGGTTTATTTTTTACCACTGTTAAGGAAATTTGTTTTTACCGGCATATGTTTGTCTGTTTGTTTGCAAGATTACGCCAAAACTACTGGATGGATTTTGGGGAAATTTTCATGAAGGGTTGACAATGAGCCAATGTATCACCACCAAAATGGTGGTGATACGAATATCTGTCAGGATGCAAAAAAATCCCAAAACAAAAAAAAAACAAGTTAACATTGAGTGGAATTAAAAAAAAGTTACATTTCTGCCACTGTTTCATCAATTTGCATCAAATTATACAAGATGATATGGATTCCATGTGTTTATTATCAAGGTAAATTTTATTAGGATCCAATCAGTGGCGGCTGCTGGTCAGTCAAGGAGGGGAAGCTCGTTTTTTTCCGGCCTACATCATAAATTTGTTTATTTACTTAAATGTAAATTCTACCCTCCATTAGGCCTGGGCGATATCACAAAAAATGTTATCACGATATAAATTTTCTTATCAGTCGATATCGATAATTATCACGATAATTATCAAATCATTTTTTCTTTCAAATTTGAAGGCTGATTTTTGCCCCTGAGTGAAAGTTGACAAAACCAGATGCTGCTTTTGTACTTTAACCAATCTTTAATGCCAGAACATGACAAACTACTGCACAGCATTTCACAAATATGAGGAACATTGCACAAACTTAAAAGTTAACAAAATGCAGAACATTGCACATGAGGTAGTCAAAATGCAGAACATTGCACAAAATCTGAGGTAGACATGCAAACCTAAAAAATTAAATATAAACTAAATATAAATTATAAAAATATATAAATTACATATAACACTTTTTTAACACTTAGCAACATGTTAAAGCCTTTTGTGCATAAAGTCTTAAGGTGTCTGACAATGTCAACAAAATAAATAGATAAAGGAAAATGTTCAGTTTCAAAAATGTAATAAATAAACAAACAACACAGCCATTGCTTTAAAGGTTACAGGCCAGAAAAATAAGTCTGTCCACAGTATCAGGCTTTAATGCTGCTCTGTGACAGGTCACGATGTTCCCTCCTGTACTGAATACCCTCTCAGAGGGGGAGCTGGTTGCAGGGGTACACAGGTAGCGCCTTGCTAGCTGGCTCACTGTGGAAAGTTTTTTCATACATTCTCCACCATTCTAGGGGTTCGGGTTTCCGCCTGAATCTGAAGCTTTTAGGTAGCTCTCAAGCTCTGCCTCAACTGACTGCAAATCAGTGATTCCTGTGCTGCTGAGGTGTGGCTTCTTAAAAAAGCTGCCCAGTGACTTTCGCTGCTTCTTGGCAGGTAGCTGTGCTTGGTGCTTGGTCGGCATGTTGTCGGCAAAGTTTGCAGTGCAAGCCGCTCTGTTTTTTATCAGACTCTAAGCAGCCAAAATACCTCCAAACAACTGAAGATGAGGGGCCTCTCTTGTCTAAATTCTTTCAGCATGCTTTGAGTGGGTAGGCTCGGTGTTATCCTCCGTCTCATCATCGCTCATTTTGGCTGTGTTGTTGTCCTTTAGCTTTCATGCTCTGTGTGAGCCGCTCTGGTCCTCGTCACCTTCTTCTGCGCTTGAATGTTGGTCGGGAGCTAGCGTTCACGTCGCATTAGCGCCCCCCTTTCTCTGGTGTTCGGGTGGTGTAATTACAGTTTAAATCTATCGACTTTTATTGAACGTTTTTATTATTTCTATTGACAAAAATTATATTTCGATAATTATCGTTATCGTTTTATCGCCCAGGCCTACCCTCCGTTCCTTTTCAAGAAAATGATCTGTGACCCTGCTGTACCAACTAGGTGTCTTTTCCAGGGATTTTAGCAGTGTTCTCTCAATGGCCAGCAGAGCTAGACTGCTTAAATGGCCTTGGTCCATTGTGTTGCGGGTGTAAGACTTGAGCCGCTTTAAACTGGGGAAGCTCCTCTCCAGAACAACTGAATGTAAAACTTAGAAGATGCTCCAGTGGAGGGTTATACTTCAAGATCGCTGATTGGCTCATTTCACTGTCAATCAAAAAGGGATTCGACATCAGATAAATCATCCAATCATCATGCAGAAGCCGAGCATCAAGGCCAGCCCACTGCCTCATAGACCCCCAAAGACGCTGAGCGTCCGATGGGCGGGACAAAGCCCAGTGTTTATCCAATGACCGTCCAGTTTCCACCGTGGGACAACCCACTCTATGCTTCCCCATCGAAGTCAGAAGACGCTCAGCGTCCGACTGTGTTAAATGAGAAGGAAGTCGCGCCAGTTACCTGTGATAAGTAGCTGATTCTGAACAAAATATGAAGGTATTCTAGAGCATATTTAGTCAATGAAATGTACACACAGCAGTACATACCACCACTTTTTTTGGAGACATTTTAGGGGAAGCTGAGCTTCCCTTGCAGTCTTAGAGCAATCGCCACTGGATCAAATCCAGATTGACATCACAAAAAAACACTGAACTTTACTACTTGAAATCCCAATGACGTCATTCAATAATTCATATAAAATCAAATATTCAATGATGTTCCCAAAACTTGTTGTGTTCATACAGGATAACAACCTCCATGTATGTGCAGAGTTTGGTCTAGATCCTGGCTCTACTCTGGATCTGGTGATCCAGAATTGTATCTTTATCAGGGGTTTTGGAAAAGCTACTGTGGAAACTGAGCTGCTTGGCAGAAGACTGCACTCTGAGTGCTTTTCTAGTTTATCATTACCCTAACTCTACATGAAAACAAGCACTCTACTCATTACAAAAGACGTCTGAGAGGCAAAGAATTTAAGAAACATCCAGACTTTATACACGCAGACAGACTGAGATCAGAACTCCTGGTTTAGAGAGTGCATTTCAGAGCCTGAGATCTAACACCTTATAAAAGCCTACTGAAACTGATTTAGAGCTGCGTGCTGAGTAAAACTGCTGGTGGGTTAAATAAGCAGTAGAGGCAAAGAGATGGCTACACGGTCTATTTCTGAGAGGATATAAGGCTTATTTACATGCAAAACCTCTCTGCTGTCTCAACCTTACAAAATTCATGAATACTGTGCAGGATTTCAAAAATCTGAAAACAGGAAGAGAGAGTACCAAAAAAGGAGCAAAAGAAACACTAAAACATCTGTGAGTTACCAAAATGGAACAAGAGAAGTGGAACCACATGTGGCCTGCTGCACATGTGAGAGTTTTCAGTCATCGGAGGAATGAATTAAAAATAAATCAAGTGTTGAAGCTGCATGTGTGAGATCTCAGGTGGCTTCACATTCAAAGAGCAGTTTAATATCTTTTACATATCTAAGTGTAAGCAATCAGATCATTTTGTACTTTGTGGTTGAAAGGTAGATAAGGTGTATGGAGTTACTTACTTTAATTCTGGTGCCATAGCGAATATATGGAATTAAACTGATATGAGAGGGTGTCCCAATGAGTTCATCTGACTAAGGAAATTACCACGTAATCCAATGATGCAACAGAAATGTTTTGAATCAAATAATTATTCAAAAGAAGAATTAGACAACACTTTTGCAGTGAAGGTTCTCTAATCGACTGAAGACATCTGAATTATTTTAAATATGGTCACCAATGCCTCACCTTTCTGTCAAATGCAACATAACATTTCAGATCAATAACAAATGTGGAATTACATTATCAAACCTAAAAAATTACACAAGGACTGTGCAGCAATCAGGGCAACACGGCATGAAGTAGAAGTCATTAGCTGGCTAGTTTCAACATTTCATGCAAATGGTGTCTAGTTTCACTCATCAAAATGAGAGTTGACATGGTAGAATTTAGAGTTCAGCCCTAAACGTGAGTAAACTTTCGAGTTCATGGCATCCACCTGGGTTTGTTCACTTAGTATTTGTAAAATATTTAAATTAGGTCAGGCTGAATAAAATTTCATGATATGAAACCAAACACAGCTAACAGGGCAAATAATTGGTATGCATGAGGGATTGTGTGATCCTTTTGCTACTCTTTTCATTTGCATATTTGTTTATCTGCACTGTTAAACCTTATACGTTTGAAGTACGTCTCCCATGCAGATAAATCATGAGAATCACAGAAGTACTCCTGTCCCAAATGCAGCTCTAGAAGCTGTTCCTTCAAAGATGCAAATGTTAAGAAAGGCACTGCTGGGATTTGGACCCAGGATCTCCTGTTTACTAGACAGGCGCTTTAACCAACTAAGCCACAGCGCCTCAGAAAATCAGCTCCACTGTTGTGGTGAAAAACTTCCAATAAATGGCACATTAGATAGCTTTGCAGTTAGTGTTGTGAAATAACTTTGTATGAGAATGAACAAAGTGCAACTGCCTGAGTTTCATTGCATTTGAGATTTGTTGTATATGACTGCCTCAGATCAATGTCTTCGAAAGATTGACACTGTGTATCATACTTCTCTGAGGTTCATTACCTCGATGATGGCCTCCTTTGCCCACCAGGACACTGGAACATTGGTACACTTCTATTTGCAAGATCATGCTTGGACTTCTGCCCTCCTCCATTTGTAAGTTGATCAGTCAGAGATCAACTTTACTGTTTTTGTTTAAACAATCACTTGTTGCTTTCACATCCATTAACCCGCACAGAACTGGGCTTTTGTCTAATTTGCTCCTTCTGTATGGAACATGTTGCAAAAAGACTGGAAATTAACTGAGCTTATTTCTTTAAATGCATTTAAATACAGACTGAGAGCACTTGAAACAGCCTCCTCAAAATGTAACTGTTTTATGTAATATTAATTGTTGATTGTAAATTGCTGTAATTTTACTGTGTAACTTTGCAGCCTCTTGGCCGGGACTCCCTTGAAAACGAGGTTTTAAATCTCAATGGGACCTCCCTGGTTAAATTAAGGTTAGATAAAAAATAAATAAATTTTAAAAAATGTGCGCGAGTAAAGCTGCATGACTTGACAACCTTCTGATTGCTACTGATATTCTGCATATTAATTTCAAGATTACATTTTTGTAAGCAATAAATGTAAATGTCTTCTGTGTTTTAGTAGTTTGCTGAGGGCATTTAAATCCAGTCTATAAATATTCACTGCAACACCCTAAAGAAAATACTGGACAAGCACAATTTAAGGCAAAAGCAGACCTATCAGGTCAAAAGTGTGCAAACTTGATTAGAAGTTAGCACAAAATACAGTGTCTCAAACGCCCCCTAACTAGCCTGAATTGTGATTGGGTGGAAAACTTTCCTTTACTCAGATTGGCAACAAGCACCTACCAACCTGGGGCCTCAAAGTTCTCTCAGGGCCTTTTTTTTACCAGCCATTTATTGTAACCCAGAGCACTGATTTATGTTATACACTTTCACAATCAGAGGTTATTGTTATCAAATTATAGCCTTATTAATTGTGGGAAATGGTACAGCTATTCGATAAATACAGACATTGAGTATATCATTGACTATATGCTAAAAAAACCCCAGCAAAAATACATTTTACTATTCAAGACTTTCTTGATTTTAAGGAATGTATGAGTCTCCAATAGAGTGGTGCAACAATGAGTCCAAAAACACAAAAGTGAGCTAGAATTTAGCCCGCCAAAGCAGAAAGTAAATGGGGCTAAAGATGGCTTCTGATATGAGGTACCTGATGAACACCCATATGACATTTTAATGTTTAATCTGGGGAACACCTTTGCAAGGATTTCTGATTGTTTTTTAATTCTCAATAATTTACACACTACTGTCAAAACCATCAGGACAACCTTGATAAGCTCCCTCCATCATGAGGAAATTCTCCTAATCAAATCCCCATGCTGTATTTCTAAAGTAACTTAATAATAGTCTTTTACTTATGCCACACTGAAGCTTAAAGTATCATCAAAGAAATCAAATGTTTCATAACTTTTCTTCACAAAAGACCTTACTACTGGGTGTGCTGGTTTGGCAGAGTGGTTAGAAACCAGGCACATCAGACTTCTGAATCCAGCCTGTGCCCAGTTTACAGAGTGCTTTCGCCTACTCTCTCACCCCCTTTTGTAAGTCTATCACTGTCATTCTCTCCTATCAAAAAAGGCACAAAATGCCCAAAAATACATTAAAAATAAAGGCCCCATCCACACAAAGACAAACTGAGGTCTAAACACAGAAGTTTTTTGCCAACTCTGCGTATCATCCACATGAAGACGGCGTTTTGGGGGTCTGTAAACGATCATTTTTGGAACCAGGTACCAGAGTGGAAACATTTTGAAATGCCGTATATGCAGCTCCGTGATTACTGGCTCACCACAACTTTTCAGATACGCTTACGTCATAGTTTCATGCGCCACACGCGGCAACGACAACAACAATTGCAGCGTACGGTGTAGCATGTGCTGGTGAAGCTAGTGACCCTACTATCCCTGTTGCAGCAACATCTCCTTCTTCTCAATCACCACCGAGTTGAATAAACGATTATCGAAGACACATTATTACCTCCGCCAAGGAGGTTATGTTTTCAGGAGAGTTTGTCTGTCTGTCTGTGAACAAAATAACTCAAAAAGTTATGGATGGATTTTGATGAAATTTTCAGGAAATGTTCAGCATGGGAAAAGGAAGAACTGATTCAATTTTGGTGTTAGTCCGAATCACTGTCTGGGAACTGTGCTGCTTGGCGGAGGTCTGCGCTCTCCGAGTGCTTTTCTAGTTCTGTTTACACCTTTTTCCGCAAGTGCGCATGCCCACCGCTTGTTTCCGTCATATCTTTACAGCACCCCTAGAGGTCTGGCATGTGTTTTACAGCGTTTTCATGCGTATCGAGTGCATTCATGTCGACGCACACATTTTCTGAGACGCCTTCATCTTTATGACGATCGTTTTTGAAACTGTTAAACATTTTGTCTTCGTGTGGATAGGGCCAAAGACCTTCCTATCGACAATGACCAAAGACAGCAGTTGAAACATCCCACAGGATTTTCAGTCGGGAGGACAAAGCTATGCTAACTTACACATTGGTCTATGAAATTACATACTGGCCTGCACCTTCCTCTCTGATATGTCCTTAAAGGTTTATCAAACAGCAACTTCACCTCAAATGAAAGGCAAATAAAAAAAAAATGTGTTGTTAAAATACATAGACGCGCATTAAGAGTGTCATTACCAAAAGGTGTGTAATGTGTGGGATTTATTTTTTTTTTTACCACAGTGGCCCATACGTTGAGAAAATCAAACCAAAGTCAAAAGAAACCAGATGTTAATGTCAAACCCGCATATATTTAGCAAGAGGCTAAATAGCCTTACCTGTGCATAGTCTCTCTCCAGCTGTCCCTTCTTCATGCTGTAGCTCCTACAAAGAAACAGAGACAGGTCAGACCAGCTGTCAAACATTTTATATGTAACTTTATTTGAAGGTTTAAGCTACAGCCCTGTTCTTCTAAAAATGGGAAATAAATTAATGTACATTTTTCATTACATTTTATATGTTGTGTGACGATTTGGTTCATAAAAAAGCTCTAAGAATAACCCAGCTCTTCCATCTTTATTTGTGACAGTTTGTTTCATTTCCCACAAACCCTTTCAAACTTCCCCTCTCTGGGAGCAGAGACAGTTGGAGCTCTTATCACGGCCCAGGAATGTGCAGAATGAAAAACACAACATTAGGTATACGATCACACAGACAGATAATTACACTGGCACTGTTTGTAGAGCGAGCAGACAGCATGGAGGTGACCTCATCAGCAGACAAAGTAGGGATGCATGATTGTGGGATTTCTGTAGATTTTCTTCCAAATGAGATATCAAAACCAATTTTAACACATCCGCACAAATGATAAAAAGAACAAAGACTTCTGGGATGAGTGATAAACCTATTCTTCTTTAAATAAAGACTATTTTGGATTCAACTTTTATAGAGGAAGAAATAACTCGACCACAACCTGCTGGCAGACAGTGATGAAGCCCCTTCACAAGCAAAACTTTTGTTTTTTTTTTTCAAATGTGAATCAACAGATTAACAACAAGTTTTAGGGTGGAGATGTGACAAATGTTTCTTTTCCAGTCCTGATCTCAACTTGGCTCAACTGTACTCAGTTTTGGTTAGAAGTCTTTCATTTTCATTGCAACCTTCTCGCTGTGGGTGAGGTTCTCACAGCATAAAACTGCTATGAGAAACTAAAACTGCCTTAACGTCCAACCAAACCCAAAGGAGGAAATACAGGCAAATGGTGCAGGTGGCTCTCAGTCTGTGGCTTTTTTCACAGTATGGAAATACGTTTAGTTTTAGGGATGCTTGCAAGTTGTAAAACATCTGATAGTAAAACTCGAGGTGAATCAAGGGCATCGAGCTTTACAGAGCTGACAATAGGAGGCATTTGATTCTAATGTCAAACATCCCCACCTAGAGATGGAATTAAAAAAAACAATTCCAGTTGAGAATCGTTAACAGCTCAATTAAGGAATCGACATCATGAGTCTTTTTTTGCTAATCAATTCCTTTATCAATTCCTTCCACTGACAGAGTTCAGAAGCGTCAGAATTGTGGCTTATTTTTTTTACAAAAGGCGCCTACTGCACATCCCTAAGTGAGTGGAAACACCAGAAACTTGCAGCAGCAGTTATGTATGCTGCGACGTGTGTTTGACATTGTTGACATTGAAAATCTACAGGCCAACATTTGCCCACGGAAAAACTGCAGGAATCAATAATGGAATCGTTAAAGAATTGGATCGATTAGCAGGAATGTAAACAGCATTGGCATCTATAAAATCTTATCAATTCCCATCCCTATACCCACCCATCCATGCTATACTCTGACAATCAGCTGTGACTCTCACCACATTTTAGTATTGGCTCAGCCTGCTTAAAACCTTGATACAAAAATATACATGGTAGTCAGGATGTAACGGTATGAAAATTTCATATCACTGTTATTGTGACCAAAATTATCACAGTTATCATTATTATCGTGGTATTATTATAGTGTGCTTAAAATTAGTACTTTTACACAGTCTTAAAATCATTTAACCCCTTTACTATTAAATTTTAACAGTTCTTTTGTCTTTTTTGTCAGTAACTGTGTCAGAAAATGTCCCATAAGTAAATTTGTTTAAATTTTTTTCATTAGAAATAAAAGTAAACAATTCTGGGAAGTATTTGTCATTATTTTGTTATAAATGCTTAAACTGTGTGTAATGACAAGAATAAGAAAACAGATTTGTACTTTAAACAGGTTTCTCTTCATAAATAATTGTTAATGAACATGTTCAAAGTTTTTAGACGGCCAAAAATAAACTTAACCTATTTTACAAACACTCACACATTTTAGTTTGCCTACAGCATCAGTGTCCATGTTTCAGCTCATTATATTAGACCATGTCCAGGCGTCTTTTTTTTTTTTTTGGTTTTGGTTTAGTAACGGTAGTCCCTGAAGCATTTAGACCCCTTTATGATTCTCCTTTTTTCCATGGCAGATCTCCTGGACAGTTCCTTCTTCAATATTTCCAAATAATAATTGATGAAATCCACAAAACACAAACTTTGATGGAAAAGACAATCTTTTACGACGAAATACTGCAAAACACAGCGAAAAAACGGCGAAAGAATGACAGGAACACACTCCAGATTTATACTAATGCTGTTATTTTCAACCTTTATACATAATTCCCACAGAAACTCCTGATATACTACTGCCTATAATTCACTCTGGTGTGGCTCACTGAATCCTCTCTCTCTCAGTCTGCTTGTTTACTCAAGGAGTTACAGCAGTTTTAAATCACGCGCATTTTTGTCTTTCAAAGAAGCTTTGTGTTTTAGACAGGGTGACTGTCGTTAATCAGTTTACCTTCGACATCCTTGTAAAATCCAAACACTGACAAGACTTTAGACGACCCGTAGGAGTCTGAGCGAGGCTCCAACTGCTGAGGCCAAATATTGCAAACTGCCATGCGTGCCTCTGTTAGCGACACACGGCTGCTTCGTCGAGGGGCAGACACGCGTAGTTCAGGCTTTTCCAGTCAAAGAGCACCATCACTGTGAGTTATTGACACAGTGTGGTAATCAAACACGGTATAATGGTAATTTTAATAAGGCACGGTAATGATTACCATGGGAAATTTTACCACGGTTTACCATTTTACCAGTAACCGTTACATCCCTACATGGTAGCAGATAAGTCCTACTAAAGAAAGAATGTAATAATAATAATAATATATTTTATTTAAAAGCGCCTTTCAAAACGCCCAAGGACACTGTACAGGATAAAACAACAACGACAATAAAATCAGCAAAACAATAAAACTATAAAATCAGCAAAGTGCAACAGACAGTGATGGAGTGGAATATTTAAGTTAAGGAATATGCAGTTCAGAACAGGTGGGTTTTGAGTCTGGATTTAAAAAGAGACAGGGAGGTCAGATTTCTGAGGTCCAGTGGGAGAGAGTTCCAGAGCTGGGGAGCAGAACTACTGAAGGCCCTGCTCCCCATGGTGCTGAGGCGAGCATAGGGCACAGTGAGGTGGGCGGAGGAGGAGGATCTGAGGGAGCGGGCAGGAGTGGCGATGTGGAGGGGGTCCGACAGATACGGAGGGGCGAGGTTGTGGATGGTCTTAAAGGTGAACAGGAGCAGTTTGAATTCTATCCTATGCTTGACTGGGAGCCAGTGGAGCTGCTGCAGGATGGGGGTGATGTGATGGTGGGAGGGGGTTCTGGTGATGATGCGGGCAGCTGAATTCTGGACCAGTTGAAGTTTATGTAGGGATGGGAATGGATAAGATTTTATCAATACCAATGCTGTTAACGATCCTGCGAATCGATCCAATTCTTTAACGATTCCCTTATCGATTCCTGCAGATTTTGCTCGTGGGCAAATGTTGGTCTGATTTTCAGTAGCAACAATGTCAAACATGTCACACTATAGATATGCTTCTGCAAGCTGCTGGTGTTTCCACTCACTTAAGGTTGTGTAGTAGGTGCAATGAAAATTAAGCTACAATTCTGGTGCTTCTGAACCCTGTCAGTGGAAGGAATTGATAAGGGAATTGATTAACAAAAAGATTAATGATATCGATTCTCTGATGGAGCTGTTAATGATTCTCAACTGGAATTGGTTTTCGATTCCCATCCCTAAGTTTATGGAGGGACTTTTGTGGAAGGCCGAAGAGGAGTGAATTGCAGAAGTCTAGACCGGAGGTGACAAGGCTATGGACAAGAATGGAGGTGCTGTGAGGAGTGAGGGTGGGGCGGAGGCGGTTAATATTTCGGAGGTGGAAGTAAGCAGACTGGGTGATGTTATTTATGTGAGAATGGAAAGAGAGTGCGACACCCAGACTCTTAACCTGAGGGGAGGGGAAGACCGAGGAGCTGTCAATGGAGAGGGAGAAGGTGTCAAGAATGTAGGGTCAAGGTGACTTAATGGTGGCTAAAAGAGACCCTTAAACAGCAAAAAGAAAAAAGATAAAGAATAGTGAAAACACCTCAGCTAAGGCACATTTGTTGATCAAAGGTCGGACTGTATTTTACTTTTTTTTTCCAGCACATTCACACTGGCTACAAGTGTCCCCAGAACATAATTTTGAAGTTTGTGCCTTCCACTCCACTTAGATATGTGCCTTAGAATCCTTTCACTTAACAGGATCAGGTTTGGCTTTGCAGTGCTGTGCTCTAATGTTTACTGTAGCCACAGGGACAAACCGTTACATGTTTCCTGTACTGGAGGTAGATATGGGCACCCACCCAGAGTGTCTCCCATCCGAGGAAAGTCGTATATCACCACTGAAATCATGGGGATTTTCAAATGATCACTTCAAACTAGTGATGCACTGATTCTGAAAAAAGGGGCGGATGCCACTAACTCTTTAAGTGTAATTCTCCAACAAAAACTGTGTTTTCTCTCTTGTTTGATCATATAAACAGATTACAGTTAGTCCAACTGGCCATTTCACTGCTCTACAAAAACAATGTTCTCTAAATCAGCAGTTGGGTATGCCAGATTTTGGAATTTTTTGGCTTCACCCAACAGATAAGTATCTGAGAGTGATATCTGCTTACCTCGTATTAATGTGCCAAAGGCTAATGTTTAAAAAAGCCTTTAATGATTGAGTTGATTCTGATGTGTAAGCCGTCTGGATTGGTCTGCCGCGGCTTACGTAGTGCAGGGAGCGCGCGTAGACGTGCACTGCGGAAGTACGCTATAGCACTGTTTAGGCTCGAAAAATGTACTAAATGACTTCGTTTCGAATTAATTATGGACGTTACCCGCTCAGGACACTTGGATTACAGCGGACGAGCAGTATGGAGGAAAATAGGCACGTTTTTGTGGACTTTTATGGATCTTTTTCTTCGGTTCGCTGCCCCTGTCAGATGGACGTTTGCTGACAGGGAAAATCCCCCCGGACCCCCGGCTGCATTTGAGACATCAAAAAAGTGCTCCAGAGTGTTGCTCAGCATGAGGGTGAGTAGAAAATGAGGCCAAATTGTTGTTTGGGTGTAGTGTTCCTTTAAAGCAAAATTCTTTAACTACAAAATCTAACTTAAGTACATTTTTATGTCATGTATGTACAACACATCAGCTGTACATATCAGCACAAATGGTATCTGCAAAAACTGATGACATTTCTGAAACGTTCATCTGTCAATAGGGATATTATTATTTTGTTTTTTATAAATCTTTTTATCAGAGCACATTGAAATCATCCCCATTAAATGCGACAGTTATAACCACCAACCTATTTCTGACCCATCCCAAAGTTGTATAGCTGTACATAATATAAGAATAAAATAAAACATACACAGTGCGTACCAATATGACTCCAATAAAATGCACAAAAATGACAATATAATGGAGACCGTGCTATGCAGGTGGCCTGATATGAGAGCAGAGTCAGGTAAAAAAATCCCAGTCACTCTAATATAAAAGGGCGTGGCCCACCAAATTGGGGGAACTGGATCCAAGATATACAGAAATCTTAGAAATGCTGGTTAGAAATCAGTCACGCCTGTAAGGCATCAAAAAAATTCTGTCCTCATAAATCAACGAAATGGCAAATAGCCTGGTCAGACAAATAAGGAAACAAGGAAACAGATAACACACCAAGAATGGGTGAAAAAAATGTGTCAATAGGGATATTAGGACCACAATATTGTGTTATCCCAGAAATCATTTTACTAATACCCTGATGGATTATTAGCTGAACTTTCATAGGCCTGTGGCGCTGTGGCTTAGTTGGTTAAAGCGCCTGTCTAGTAAACAGGAGATCCTGGGTTCGAATCCCAGCAGTGCCTTTTCAGATGTTGTTGACACACCAGTATAAAAATAGCACCTAAACCTTGAAAGCTGCACTCAGCCATGTGAGGTCTTCTGCTGAGGTGGTATGCAAAGAAGCTGAGTAGTGATAGCCATGCTGGTTTTGCAATGTAAACCTTGTTGGCTTTGAAATTTCACTATAGTACAAACAAAATGCAATAACAGCCAAAAAAATTGCTGTTAGTGAGCGATAACTGGAGGCACTCTGAGCATGTCCAAATGAAAAGTGACTCAACTTGTGTATTTTGTGATGGTTCTGAAGCAGGGCAGTCTGGTGTGCACTGAGACAAGTCTTATGGCCCTTTTCTATTAGCCCTACTCTACTCTACTCGCCTTGTGCTGCTTTTCCATTAGCCCCAGTTGCCTGCCCAACGGGGTGCAGTGTTGCTGAGCGGCTCTGCGGTGACATCATTTTGAGCACGACACAACAATCTGTTGCTTTTTGTAGCAAACTGAGTAAAAAGGAGAGCAGAAGAAGGTTGCAGGTGGCAAGAAGAAACACCCCTTGAGTTGTAAATATCACCCCTTTGTGGCAGAAAAAAACTCCTAGATCTCCAGGGGTTGATTTGTTTAATCAGATGTGTGCAACAACTTCTCAGTGAATTTTAGATTGAGTCTGTCAGAAATTAAAGTGCGTTAATTTCTAAAACCAGCAACAACTGACCAATCATTGGCTTTTGAACCATTCAGAATAAGAGAAACACCTTTTATGGTATCTGCTGGTTACCCAGTCAGAAAACTGATCTTAAATTTCTTAATTTTAGATTTGAAAATCAGAAAAAAGCTTTTCTACACTTAAAGGTAATTGAAAACATATAATGGGGCGGCACGGTGGCGCAGCTGGTAGAGCGCGTGCCTCACAGCAAGAAGGTTCCCAGTTCGATTCCGTGTCAGGAGGGCCTTTCTGTGTGAAGTTTGCATGTTCTTCCCGTGCATGTGCGGGTTCTCACCGGGTACTCCGGCTTCCTCCCACAGACCAAAAACATGCTCATTAGGTTAATTGGTAACTCTAAATTGTCCTTAGGTATGAGTGTGAGCGTGAATGGTTGTCTGTCTCTCTATGTGGCCCTGCGATCGACTGGCGACCGATTCAGGGTGTACCCCGCCTCTCGCCTGATGATAGCTGGGATAGGCTCCAGCCCCCCGCAACCCCGAAAGGGATAGCCGGGTATAGAAAATGAATGAATGAAAACATATAATATATACTGATATCACAAAAGCAAAGAGTTCTTATTTTCCGCATACAACCTTCAGTAGCCTTGCCTGTAGTTTTGTTACTTAGGCCAATTTTATACAGAATTTAATTAATTTAACTTTAAAAAAGTTAGTCCAAAACTATTTTCAATTACTTCATTTTGGAGAGGGTGGCAACAGCAGATTTTGTCTAACCAATCTAAGGAGTGTAAAGCTCAATGAAGAATCACCTCCTGGAGAAAGCAAAGGGGCAATTTCTGTATCTTTTAAAGTCTCATTAAAAACTTCAAGGAATGTGTTTTTAATTACATACTTAAAAGATGAAGGTAATTAGTTTTGTTCTGTCTCCCTTATTTATCTGACCAAGTAATTTTAGAAACTGGTATCTGTTGAGTTTAATTATATTTTGCTACATTTATAAATTGGGCACATGAACTTTTGAATAGTTTTGGGAAAAAAACATTTTCTGATTTACGTCACTGTTTGAAATTTTGGCATAAATTAAGGTATGCCTAGAGAAAACTTTTTTAAAAAAGCATCCTGTGTACATGGAGGTGTCCTGGTGCTGGCAGAAACATGCTGTCTGTTTCAATGTGTTTGGATTATATCTGCAAAGGTCGCTTAACCCCTACTACAAACAGACGTAGCTTCATCTTTACAGCACTGGGCTCTTATGTTTACTGTGGCCTCATAAACATACCTATACATGTCCCTTGCACTGGGGATAGATATATGCCAACGTAGACGCCCAGTGAACGAACTCTCTTATCCAAGGGGGACATATCCACCCACAGACATCATTATGGGCAACTTTAAATGAAGTTTGTTTGAACACACATGTTTCATGAAACATGCAGCAAAGAACACCGGCAAAAGAGGGATTTTAACATGTTTATGGGACTGTTGAGGGTAAATATGTTGGGTATTAAAACATCAAAATGTATTTTACACAATGTTTTACTCTAAAACCTAAAAAAAAAATGATTTAGTACAGTAGACTGTTATGGATGGCCTGAACATCAGCTGTGCATATCAACAAAATTTTTATCTGCACTTTCTTAATTCACTTCTAAAACTTTCATCCATCAACAGGGATTTTATGCCCACATTGTTGTGCTTTCACGAAGCTAATTTCCCTTCACACGTCAGTCATAATTGAAGCAATTATTCCCTCACATGTGGCGCTGTGGCTTAGTTGGTTAAAGCGCCTGTCTAGTAAACAGGAGATCCTGGGTTCAAATCCCAGCAGTGCCTTTTCAGACGCTGTGGACTGTGTAAAAATATCACCTGATCTTGAAAGCTGCTACAGATGTCACATCTACTGTGGTGAAATAATACACATAGCAGCTGAATGGCATCAGTTGACAAGATACAGGCGTGCTCGTTTGTGAAGTAGCTCTTGCTGAGGATGGGGTACTGCAAAAGCTTTGTTAATTGAAATTATACAGTCCATTAGAAATTCTCAGGAGGACTTCCAACATGTCTAAGTGAGAGTTTACTGTGTCTGTTTAGTTACTGTATGTAAATCAGTGCTACTCAGATGAGGCAGGGCATTAAGACAAGTCTTACCGTGCCTACACACCAAAAACGACTTGAGCGTCCTCAGCAATCACTCTCCCTGCAAAGTCAGCCATGATGGGTGAGGCTAACCCTGCTGCATTTAAGGCGAACACTTCGCTTGTCGTGCGTTGCCACAGTTATAAAAAAAACTGATCTTTTCAGGCAATGTCGTGTGTGGCTGTGCGGCAACAGTCAATCAGCGGTGTGTGCATGTGTGACGGTACCCGTGACAGACAGTTTTTCTTTCGGACAACAGAGTAACCGTCTATGTTCATGTGGGAAACATTAGTCAGTGAGCACACGGACCGCAGTAAACTCCCAAACGATGCTGCTGCAGGGCCAGTGGCTGTAGTGTTTTGTGTTTGATAAGTGAGTGAAAAGGATACAGTTGGAATAATGTTAGCTTATGCATCCTATTATATGATACATGATATGATCGCGGTGAAACTCGAGCGGACGTGACGTCACCGAGCCACTGTGGTGACCAAAATGAGACATTAATGGACGCGCAATGCGATTTCAGTGGGCAACTCAATTTTGATCACGAAGTCACATTTGGTGTGAACGCAGCTTTGGTATGCCTCGAGAATTTCTAGGGCTGGGACGATACTTTTTTTCTCTCGATTCGTTTTTTTTTTTTTTCTTTTTTTTTTTTACAATTTTTTAGATGCCGATTCAATTTAAATTGCAATTCTAAGATAACGCTGATTTTTGCTATCTTTAGCTGGCTTTTTTAACACCAGTGAAATAGATGAACAATGATGATGCCAACAGACTATATCAGGAAAAATACACATCACATATGAGTTTGTTTTTAGGATTTATTCAGCAATATATTTTAACCAGCTGTTTATACTCTTTCTTCAAAAGTCTGGAATGCATTTAAAAGTGGCTTATTAACACAGACTGAAATGAAGCATTTAAATTTGGAAAACAAATGGTTTTGAATGAAAAAAAATCGATTTAAAAATCGATTTAAGATTTGCTCTGGCAGCTCTTTGAGGTCATCAATAAACATACCAAGATTTGACCCTTTGATGGTTCTCTGGTCCTCTGAGCAACAAATCAGAATTAGAGAACTCCGTCTGAAAGAATTGGTTGGTGTGTTATTCAGTCAGAAAACTGTTGTGTTAAAAGAGGCTTTTATAATGTGTTTTGGTGAAAGGATGTTAAGTACATCAATTTCTATATACAGTTACAATGTCTGTAACTTTTAAAGTCTCATAAAAACTTGAAGACACTGTACTTTAGTTACAAACTTAATAGATGATTTTTCAGTCTCTCCCCTTTCAACCTTACAAGTACTAAATTCGTAACATTTTGCTAAATTTTAAATGAGCTCCTGAAAAGTGTTGTAATAACCTCAGATATTTGCAAAGTTACACATTCAGTACTACAAAAGGCCCCCTTATTTACAAAGTGGTGAAATAAGACAAATGCAAAAACAAATATAGACATACTGTAATGCTTCCTGATGAAGTTGAAGTTTGTTTTTAAGGTCTACATGACCATGCCGTTAAAATAAAGGCATTTAAATAGTATTAAGAAAGTGCCTTGGAGTCTCTTCTTTTTTGCTTCATACATATACTGTAATTGATTCATTGTTTTCTGGGGGCCTTAATTATCACTTTGGGTTGAAAAGAAGCTGACAGTGGTCAGTTTGGTCAGTTTTCAACAACAGAAACAGTCTTGCAGTCTCTATTTGGGAGGGAAAAAAGCTCACAGACACATGTTGAGCCAAAGACTGTCAGTAATGCAGATGCAGTGCTGTGCAAAGCTGTGCTACAGGAAAAAGCAGCAACATGAGTTGAAGTAAGCTGATATAAGATTGTCTACACAAACTGCAGTCATTGTGGGCAACAAGAATGGAGTAACCTGCCACGGTTCACCAGATATGTTCATTAAAATAGCGAAAATGAAAAGATAACCAATAATGTCTGAAAAGATGAGGGCACTCTGATGATTAAAAGTTTCACTCTTATCTAAAACCTGCCGGTTGGTGAGCCCTTGAGTGCCAAACGTGGAAATAACCAAATTTGTCGATCCCTGAGCTGAAATGCCTGCTGATGCACATGATTGGCTTCTCCAGATATGATCTGCCTTAGCTGATGACAGGCATCACTCTGTCAAAGCATCTTATTAGCATACTCTATCATTAGCTACACAGTTCGGGACGTGATCACCAGTGTAGGGAAGGGATTTATTTGAAGGGCTTACAATTTCCATAAAATCCCCTATTTCAAAATCACACTTCTTTGGGTAAAATGTGGGCCAAAATACCATTTTATTTGAAATAATATAGTGCAGAGGTGTTCTGGCAGACCTACCATACATCATCACAGAGGCCAATGATCAAATTTGTTAAGAGCAGAAATTAAAGAAAACCCATACTCGTGAATCATTATATATTTTTAAAAATAAAATTATGACATTGAGCTAACAACAGACATTTCTGTTGTTACAAGTAAATCATACTGTAATTGTAAAACATGTCTACATAACTGAGCCACAGAGTCATCATTTCCATGATGATAAAAGTCCATTGCTCTGCAGTGCTTAATAAAGCTTAAGGTAACATGAGTCATATAGTGAACTTGAAAGCATTCCTCTATACGAATTATAAAATATTTTAAAACTTGAACATCTCATTCCACTGGGTGTCATTTAACATCTTTAATGGATGTTCTTGATCATTTCTCATGCTGTTTGTATCTCCATGCAGTCTAAGATCTTTATATAAATAATATTTCACAAAGATCCACTGATACAGAGAATATTATAAGCTAGTGTTTGCTGCTGGGTTGCCTCAGGCTTACTTCTTTTCAGCCTCACATGAAACTTCAGGAGTTGTACAACTTCAACCGTTTGGGACACTGACAAGATGAGACAGTACTCAAGAAATCTTGTTAACAAAACACAAATGAACTTACAAGTCCATTGTGCTCTGCCATTGACCATACAAATCTTGGCTTTGTTAAATACAGAGCTTTACAAATTTATCAGACCACCTGTTATAGAAACAAATATTTTAGAAATCTTTGAAAAACTTGTTTAAATGTGAATATAGTGCTGTTATTGAGCATACACTTTGAACAGAAATGAGGAATTTAAAGCTGGAGTTCAATTTGAATGTGAAGGATCTCTCAAGCAAAGACGAGGTTCCAATTCAAAGGGTTTATTCAGGAGCTGTCAAGTGGTGTTTCTGTATTTAACAAGAAGGAAAAGGTGTAAACATGATTTTTTAACATCTTTAAACAACAAAATGATGCTCAATAATGTTTAACTAAGTCATCAGAATTTTTAGAGATTTACATTTTGATTAAACACAAAATTCACCAAACAAAAAATGCTATAATTCATTCAATGAATTAATTATAGCATTAAATAAAACTCACTCTTGATGCACATGACAGCCAGTGTGAAACACATCATGACAGCAGCAGAGCAAACTGAACCATGGGCTCTGGAGTCCTTTATAGACTCCTGATCAGGTCACAGTGGCTTCACCTGAGGCTGCAGGCTGAACATGAGTGCCTGATGATACTAAAGCGGGGTTCACACATGAAGATTTTCTAAATCGCAAGAGATTCTTCATCTATTAGTGACCCCACCCATGAAGATTAAAATCAGACATTGAACAGTTTGATTGTACTATGTGTGGTGTGCTCAGATCATCTCGACACAGCCCTCCACACACAACGATTCTGTCCCACTATCGATCTAGAATCTAGTCCTCCAAGCAAGAACTCTCGCATGATGAAATGTGATCCAACAAAAACAAAGAAGAAGAAACACAGACACAAGCATAGACATATTAATATATGTGTCTGAGGTAACAACCAGAAAACACAACAAGCAACATGGAAGAGGGCATGATGGTAGTCTCGGGATTATTTGACCAGAAAATCCCAAACTAAAAACAAAAGACTGGGAAAATCCTGGAGGCAACTTGAACGCATAAGATGGTCCTTCATTTCTGAGTTCCACCGAACTTTATGTTTCAAGTCGGCAATGCTTGTTTTTATTTCACGCATGCGTCCTTGTTCATCAGCCAGCTCGCTTCTTGATCAGTTACATTCCAGAAGTTATGACTTGGAAGTCTTCAGGTTTCCCTGCACACAAAGATTTTGGTTGTAAATATTGAACAAGTTTAATATTGCGATTGTCCACCATGACCTGAGCCAATTATCAGGACAAAGTCACTCTAAACACTCCTCAGAGCACAGGATAATCTTATAGGATAATTTAATAAGACATAAGATAATCTGGCGTTTCCTTGGTCAGGAAGGCGCAGAGTCAGGGCAAAAACAGTCTTATAATTTTGAGGTGTGTACCCAACTTTTGACAATAAACTGGGCTCTGATTTGGGGAAAAAAAGATGCTATATGTAAGGACTACATAGGGTGTTTGTTTATTGTTATTATCTAAAGCAAGAAAAACCCTATCTAATCATAACACCATACATGAAATACAGTTATAGATGTAAATTGGTCTAATGCAACAGAATGATTCTCTGACTCCAGATTAAAGGACAATCCCACCTCTCGAAGCAGATCTTTCACAGCATGACAGAAAAGAGGCGTTTTTGGTTAGTATGTGTAGAAGATTCAAAAACGAGACAACTGGACTGTGTTCAGTTTTGAGAATACACTTTAATTCTCATCCAAGAAGCTGATGAAGGAAGCAGATACTCATACCTACTAGAGAGGAAGACAACAACAATAGAAGGGGAGAGGTTGGAGAAAGGAGGGTGATTCAGACCCCCAGAGTCATTACCCTGAATGGGTTGTTACTCCCCCTGTCATGTGAGGTGTTGTGGTCACATGCTCCCAGGTGTGAATGTTTGGAGAACTTCCTGGGGAGAGGGCTTAGCACAGCATAGTATTAGCCCTTTTCCATCAGCCCTACTCTACTCTACTCGACTCTACCCGGCTCTACTCTACTCGCATTGTGCTGCTTTTCCATTAGCCCCAGTCGCCTGCCCAACGGGGTGCAGTGTTGCTGTAAACAGCTGAGCGGCTCTGCGGTGACGGCATTTTGAGCGCATTTTTTGTGGCTTTTGTCACAAACCGAGTAAAAAAGGAAAGCAGAAGAAGGCTGCAGGTGGTAAGAAGAAATACCCCTTGAGAAGCACGGGAGAGTTTTGGAAGCTGTACAACAGAATGAAGCCGAGGACGAGAGCAATCGAGCTGCAAAGAACAGACGTATGAGGGAAAGCTAATGGTAGCTACCGCTAGCATGCCAGGTCGTCACGCTCATGACTCATCGATGACAACATTGTCTGACCAATCAGTAGCCGGCAGTCGGTGACATCATCTTTTAGTATCGACTCAGCTCGCTTGGAACCAGAGCGGAGTAGGTACTAAAACTAACTTTGTTTTAGGAGGTACCAGGCTAGTGGAAACACGCTGTAAATCGAGTAGGTCCGAGTAGAGTAGGGCCAAGGCGTGCTAGTGGAAAAGGGCCATATGTGGCTGAGAGGTTATGTCTGAGTCCATCCTCTCTGTTAAAGCTGTGGTCTACGATTTGAAACCGCAGCCTGCCCCCCCTTCCCTCACCTCTCCCCCCTCGTGTTCCAAGATCCCGCCCCCAGCTCGTGTCGCCTCGCCTCTTATCAAGCCCCCTCGGACAGAGCTACGAGCGACTAGCACAATATATCAGCAGCAAACTCAATCAAAAACAGCTCAGCTCAACTGAAAGTATCAAACACGACAGACATCCCCCTTGTAACACACAGCAGTAGCCATTTCAACTGGACCGGAGGCAATGCGGGTCTGGCGCCGCCAAAGCGGAGCCGAGTGTGGGGGAGGATTTATCTTCCTCAGCCTGTCCTCCCCAGCTCAGCTTACAGTGCAAACGATTAGCGGCTAACAGGCTAACCCGCTCCCCTGCAAGTTATTAGCCCGTGCAGGCACAAACTAACCAGAGTTATTCAGCAGACATCTCCCACTGTAGTAAACAAAGCCATTACCTGATCAACCAGGGGCGAAACGGTCGATGCTGAAGGTCTGACGGCTGGCTGAGGCTATTCGTTAGCCGTTAGCCGTTAGCCGTTAGCCCGCTAACAGGCCTCAACCCGCTGGGCAGAGCTCGCTGGGCCCTCAAGGAGAGGGAGGCGGCTTCGGTCTCGGGCGCTTAGGCTTTTCCGCTCCATGATAGTTCAGTAGCTAACGCTAGCTGCTTCACCGGAGGTGGAGGGAGGAGACGGGACCATGACGCACTACGCATCGCATGACGATGCGTAGTGAGAGAGACAGGGGATTGGATGGACTCACGGACCAATTAATAGTCGCAGGTTCTTAGGATTGATTGGTCAGCTAGTATGCAGCTTTTCAGCAGATATACTGAATGGATTTTTTTCGTTCTTTTTGGTCTTTATACTGTGTAGATAGGACCATAGGACCATAACAGCCTTATAAACGGTGTTATTAATATGTACAAAGCTTCCAAATCGTAGACCATAGCTTTAAGAGAAGCTTTCTCCAGTCTGGTGAAGATTCTTCTTTAACTCCTCTATCCAACCATCCTTCCTCTCATGCAAAAACTCGCACATTGCTGTCCTCTAAAGAGTGTCCTGTGTCCTTTAAGTGAAGGCGGACCGCCGAGTCCTGACCTGACGAGGTGGCTCTCCTGTGTTGAGCCATATGTGAAGCTGTTGTTTAGTTTCCCCAGTGTACAGGTCTGAGCATTTCTCACTGCACTGGACTGCATACACCACATTGCTCTGTTTATGTAATGTTTTGTCCTTGGGATGGACCAACTTCTGCCCTAGTGTGTCTGTTTCCAGGCTTTGGAGGTTTGAGTTTTGATACATTCATAAAATCACACCTATATCTGTGATCATTTTTTGTTAGATTAACACAAATATAACGCAAATACAACCTAGATGTTTTGACTGTTGATTTAGATCTGTCAAGAGCTCTCCGTCTCTGCGTGTTCTAAAATAATGCTGTGTTTCCTTCCTTGTATTTAATTTGATCACTTACTCTGTTCAGGCTGATGCAGCCTGAGACAACACTCCTGTAATCCCTTACAGCAGTTAGAGCGTTCCCTCTCAATGCTCCTCCACGCTATTTACTGCTAAGTCTGTGCTTCTTGTCAAACGTTTCCCTCTGCAGTATTTTGTGTACCTGCTGTTTTCTACTCAGAGACTGCCTTTGATTTTTGAGTCCAACAACTGAAGAGTAATAAAAGACCGTCAGTGACTGAGCCGGTGTTTTTAACTGCAGATATGAAGCTGTCAGTGATTTACTGCAAGAGACTAGAGCACATGTCGAGTGTTTAACTCTGTGCATGCTGACCTGACACATTAGAAGCAGCCTCTGCTGATGGCTCAGTCAGGTCCACCCACCCCCCACCCTTCAGAGCTCAGCCCACAGTCCCGGACGGTATGCACGCCTTGTTGGCGCAGTAGGTAGTGAGTCAGTCTAATGATCTGGGTGTTGAGAGTTTGAGCCTCAGATAGGGTACCTTGTTTTCATAAACATGCAGTAATGAGAAAAATATCAAATATCTGCTCTGCAAAGTCTATCTATAGGTTTACTAGAAAGCTAAAGGACACACTACTATCTGTCTTGTTGGGCTGGTGGGATAAATACTGTGGTAGGCTCGCAATATTTCTGTAGTCTTAGACATGATATGGAATATGGCATAAACAATAAGAAAGGACAATGATCACAGGTATAAGCGTGTTTTTATAAAAGTATCAAAACACTTTCCACTTGTTGGACGGATGTGTGTTCAGTCCAAATCTAAACTACACTGAAAACAAAGTTAGAATGGAACCAGGGTTGGGCGTTACAGCGATTAATGATGATTAATCACCATACATCTCAATATTAATTTATAAATTCTAGGGCTGGGCGATATGACCTAATCTCAGTATCACGATTAATTTAAGTTCTTAACTTGATTACGATTAATGAACGATTATTTTATGCTATGCTGGAACAAGTTGGTGGTGTTAATGACGGTTGTCAAAACGGTCTTCCTGCAGTATTTAGGCTTAACTTCGTTCTGCTTGATGTCCTCTGCACATAATCCAAAATGTCCCAAAACAACGGAGACAGCATTTTTCATGGCTACGAGGTCCTCTGATAGATTGGCACTTGTCTCCTCCATGATGGCAACAAGTCCTTCACTCTAGGTGAAAGTGAACGCAGACTGTATGGAGGGGATGTGGTCATGTGATTAACGCAGATAAAATAATCAAAATAATCAACATGAGTAAAATTACTTCGATTAGAAAGTCTAAATGTCAGTTTCAATCATTTTTTAATAAATTGCTCAGCCCTAATTAATTCCATATACTTTTTGAAATACAGGTTTATGAATCTGATAGTAGGATCATTTACATCATATTGCACTTTGTGTTGCAAATGTGAAATGTGATTTCTAATGCTCAAACTTTTTTGCTAACTCATAAATCATAGTCCATTATCCAAAATCTTGAACACAAATCCTTAAGCCAATGGACCAAATACAGTCAAGATACCTTCCTTAATGCTATTTTAGCACAGCAAAAATTATACCTGATATCAAATTATATCTGTAAGGCAAAACCGTTATAATTGTACCTTAGTACAACATGTTGCAACTAGGGACGCAAACAATTAATCGATTATCGATTAATCGTTGATAAGAAATTACTCGATTAAAGTAAATTAATTGCAATTAATCGAAGAAGAAGAAGACAACAACAACAACAAGACAAACGAGAAGTGGTAAGCTGGCAGGATGAAGAATACAAGATGGAGTTCGGTAAGGAACCACTTTAAGTTGGTTAATGATGACAAAGACGCCAAATGCACCATCTGTGGAAGTATTTTAAAGTACAACTCCTCCACAACTTTGCTAAATTATCACCTCAATACGTCACATTCTGTTAGGAATAAATCTTTTATTAAGGAATATGATTTGCATTTTCTCTTTCATAAGAAAGATAGCATTTTCATAGAAAGGAACCTTTTGATTCAGAGGGGAATTCAGCTTCGCAGAAAAATTGCCACTTATCAATTAATCGATCATCGATCGATAAGATAAAACAACTATCGATTAATGAATTACTCGATAATTTGCATCCCTAGTTGCAACCAAAATAATGTTCACAAATCACCAATGTCCGCTATCAAAACCATCACAGGTCCAGGCATGAGTGATAGACATGAGCATTATACAGTACAACTTGTCTGCTGATGAGCTCTGTGCCAACATGCTGACTAAGCAGCTACAATTATCTCTACATGTTGTTGTTAGGTCGAGGTTCATACAGCGGGAAGTGCAATGTCACTGTACAACTTAAGTCGGTCTTCATGTTCTGACCATGTGCCTCAGAAAAGGCACTGCTGGGATTCGAACCCAGGATCTCCTGTTTACTAGACAGGCGCTTTAACCAACTAAGCCACAGCGCCACATATCAGAACATTTGACCAAGTCATGTTTGGAGAGTCTTCAAGCTTTATGACAAAATTGACGGGGACATTTGGCAGGGCCAGCTGACATTTGGCAGGGCTGTCGTGTGGAGAAAGAGAATGATTTACACACCCCAAACCTAAGGAGGGGAGTTAGGGTCACCAAGTAACCTCAAGAGAAGGTTTTGGTCTGTGGAAAGAATCAGGAGTAACCAGAGAAAACCAGAGAATGACAGAGTTTAATTCAGGCCCTCAACAACACAGCTACAAGAGTCAAACAAGCAACCCTTCTTCTGTGATTCACAAGCACTGACCTGCTATGGGACAGTTGTCCAAATTTCATCACTAAATCAAAAAGCTCTACAGATTCTGAAGACATTTTCAGGGGATGTTTGTCAAAGCACAACAAACACGTGATTATTATTTGATGGTGATACAGGATTTCCTTAAATGTTATGTCAACACTGCACGATAAAGCAGTTTTCCACATTTTAATGTATAACTTGGCTACAAATGTCAGAAGTGCCTTGGCAAAGTTTTATTTGAAGTATATTTTTTACTCATTGTGCTTTAAGTGAAACATTAAAATAGCAGTAAGATTTATTTCTCTGTAGATCAAACCTAAAGTGTGAACACACACAAAGGTTTTCGGGCGTTTTTTGTCACAACTTTCCCCCTTCCTTACCAAGGATGGAAATGACAGATTAGTTTTATGTTTCATTAAGTCATTCGATAAGATTATCCTAATGTGTGTGAAGAGTGAATTTGCCCCAATAATCGGCTCAAAATCGTACATACCTGACAAGTAAAATCTTCCTGTGTGTGGGGTCTGACGACTCACTGGTCTTGACTCGAGTAAATAAAAACAAGCATGGCCGACCTGAAACTAAAAAGTTTGGTATCCTCAAAAAAGGTGGACCAGCTCACACGTTCACGCCAGGATTTTTTCCACAGCCTTTTCTTTATTTTAATTTAGGAATTTTCCATCAAAAATAGTCCCAAGACCTTTATCATTCCCTCTCCAAATATGTCCTCTTCCATGTTGCTTGTTGTGTTTTCTGGTTGCTTTCTTCTTTTTTGTTTTTGTTGGATCACGTTTGATCAAGTGAGATTTCTGGCTTGAGTCTTGATATGACAGAATCGTGACATGTGTCCTGTGTTGTGTTGGGATTATTGGAGCACACAACACAGTCCCATCAAAATGGTTCAATACCTGATTTCTATTTTCATGCATGGGGTCTAAAAGATAAAAAAAAATCCCTTCAGATTTATAAAATCTTAATGCGTGTACTAGGGGTGGGAGAAAAAATCGATTCACATAAGTATTGGGATTTTTTGTTTGACAATTTTTAATTAGATTTTTTTGTTCAAAATCGATTTTTTCCCCCCAAATTTAAATGCTTCAATTTAGTCTGTGTTAAAGGAATATTTCACCCAAAGAATGATATGCCTTAATTTTCTACTCACCCTCATGCTGAGCAACACTCTGGAGCACTTTTTTGATGTCTCAAATGCAGCTGGAGGTCCGGGGTGATTTTCGCTGTGAATAAACCTCCATCTAACAGGGGACGACAGAGCCCGAAGAAAAAGGTCCATAAAAGTCCACAAAAACGTGCCTATTTTCCTCCATACTGCTCGTCCGCTGTAATCCAAGTGTCCTGAGCGTCCGTAATTAATTGAAGCGAGGTCATTTAGTACATGTTTGAGCCTAAACAGTGCTATAAGCGTACTTCCGTAGTGTGCGTCTATGCAGCTCCTGCACTCTCCTTATGGCTAGCGGACCAATCCAGGCGGGGGCAGGCGCATGGGCGGCGCATGGCGCGTTGCTTAGTCCAGGCTTTTGATGAGAGAGTATGAACAGCTGGTTAAAACGTATTGATGTAAAATCCTAAAAACGAACTCACATGCCATGTGTATTTTTCCTGCAGGCATCATCATTGTTCATCTTTTTCGCTGGTGTTAAAAAAGCTAACTGAAGATTGCAAAAATCGGCAATATCGTAGAATCGCAATTTAAATCGAATCGGCACATAAAACAATCGTAAAAAATCGAATCTGGAGAAAACTGAATCCTCCCAGCCCTAGTGTGTACCGTTATAGCATTTCTAGAGCTTTCAACTTAGTCATTATCAAATAGTAAATTTTACTGTTCTGCTGGTTAGTATTCATAGGAGCAAAGAATATCTACAAGACTACAAGTATCTGCTTTAGAACCTAATTTCACCATTTGAATTAAACGTAAAAATCTTCAACTGGTTTGTCTCTTGCTGCCACATTCTGCTTCGGTATCTCAATAGTGCATCATAAGGGACATTTTCTATCAAACATCATGTCAGCACCAGAACTCAGGCAGATAAAATGGAAAACACCTGGACATGTCTCGGCTTTACACGCTGTCATGGTCCCACTGACTGTGTTAGTCTGTCTCTGTAAAGTATAGCTGCTGGAAATATTTCACTCCAGCCACAAAGGACGGCATGGTTATGTCTTTAAATATAGTAAAAGCTCAAACATCCATGAAAGGACATAAAGTTTTAAATGTAAAATATCAAACACTCTGATTTCTAGCCCTCTCTGCTTCGTCTCTCCCCACCAGTACATACAGCATGCCCATCAAGTGTGTGTTTGTATTGTGGATGAGAAGAAGAGCAGCGTCAGCATGTGTGCAAACAGAAGAGGTGGAGACAGAAAATGCCCAGATGAGTGTGCGTGTCTGACAGGAAATACTTAAGTGCTCAAGAGTGTGGACACTAAGTGTGCAAACTGTGTGTGTGTGCGTAGGAGAGACCGAGAGGGAGAGGGACTGATCAAACATGGGAAAACAGCTGAGATCAATGGTTTACAGGACACTGGCTGAGATCAGTGACAGCAGGATAAGCAACGTGAGTCACACACAGAGACAGAGGCGCAGGAGGGAGCTCATGTTTTCTCTCCCTGTGATCTCCACAAGACACATTACAGCAGATTCTTGAATTTTCTACACCAACAGGAAGCTTGCAAAGATATTCCCTCCTTGAATTAATGTTAGAATCTACAGATTTGTGCAAATGTTTTAAAACAGGCGTGAAAAATCAATGAATGTGAACAGCAGCTGGATCAGCCTGATTCAACGTCTGACATCAGGCAGGGCCATCTTGTCAAGCTCCAATCTACAGACATTGAGAGCAGCTCAAAGTGGACTGGAGTAGAGAGAGGTGAAAGCTACAAGGGAGACGACAGCAGAAAGTAACTGCTCGAACAGAGATTAGCATGGATGCTAACAGCTTCAGTAGTAGCTTAATCAGATCTGAACCACATTTCTTTACTACATGAAAAACAAACAACAAAACTCCTGGCTTTCTCAAATGAATTGATCCCTTTGCTCCACCTCCAGTGTTTTGGCATGAGTTAATTCATCAAAGTGGCTCACATTTAGTATTTTACACTGCAGCGGGAGCTCCCAGAATGAGTCCGACTGACATAACGATCATCCAATCACCCGCCAGATATGCTTTGACAGGCTCTGCCCATTTCCAAACACTTTCCATGGGCTGTTACCCATGGACCATTGAATTATACTGAACCTAGTGTGTCAGGTTAAAAACATCCAATGCAAAGAGAAAGAAAGAGAAATGTAAACCAAATCAATATTTGGTGTGACCACGCTTTGCCTTTATAAGACCACCATTCCATGTAAGGTTTATGCCACAGCAGCCCTAAATAAATGGCAATAATTTCCAACATATTTCTTCATGTTTTTTTAACGGTAAATACAACAGATTGAAAAAGCTATGATATGTCAAATAAGTATAATGCTATTTTTAATGCTAAAATATAATCTCTATTGCTACCCACGAATTTTCAAATTTAATATTCTAAAGAAAAAAAGTCTGAAAAGCCAGCAAAGCACGACATTGTTTCTTGATTAGATGTCAAATTATAATTATTTACTTCCATTCCAGACAGAAAGAAATAGTTTTAGTGGTAGAATATATGCTTGATTATTTTTCTGACTTTTAACAAGTTTTTAGAAGATGGTTAAGTGAATCTGTTAAGCACCTTGATGATTCTGATTTTGATTACTGATATAAAAACAGTTATCTTTGCTTTTGGAGACTCTTTGGAGAAAAAATATTTTCATATTCCCAAAAAGTTCAAAATAAATTTGACGGCAGCTCATCTGACCTCTTCAAATTCTTCCCACAGCCCTAAGAACGTTTTTGGAGAGATCAATCATGCCTCTCAAATGAAAAAAAAAATGAAACCACCACCAAAATAGCAATAACAAATTGAAAATATTTTTTAAATAATTCTGTAAGACTACAGATGAAACTGTCCTACCAGTCAAATGTCAACTACGGATGCAAAGAACCATTGAAACACACTAGTCTGGGCAGTCAGAAGAATCTCTGAGAAGACATTTGGATACTTCTCAAATGGAAATGGATTTCAAATGAAGTCATTTGATGTGTCAGACAAAGTCAGGATAGTTTGAAGAATTGTACTTGTATCTGTCTCAGAATGACAGGTCGCCAGTGACTTCCTGCTTATTGTGCTGTCATGGTTAATTAATCAGAGTAAACTGTATTTATGAACTCGCTCTGACAGGCACCTGATAAATATGGTTATTAGTCTATTAAAAGTAATTCTGGTTTTCTATTGACCTCAGTGTTACAGTCAGCACTGAATGAAAAAATCCCCCATAGGGACACCAAAATTTCATATTTAGTACATTTGATAAAGACAAGAACTTGACCATGTTGGCAACAGTGAAACCCAAATGACATAAGATATTCTGCTTTATGTTCAACTGCTAAAATATGTTTGACCCCAAACCCATTACACAGAGGAAGCTGGTTTGTGGTTTAAAGCCTGACAATCTCAGTAGCACTTTGTGTTCATGCAGAGACCTGTGGTCACGTTAGCAGTAATGAATGCACAACTCCACTTTGAAAACAAAGCAGTCTGGTTATCAATCATGAAAAAGCAAACTCATCCTTCCTCTTCAGGAGTTACTGTGGACATACACTTCATTACTTTTGGACATGGACAAGTTTAAATCATATGGATAAGCCGGTCTGAGCCTTGTACATTATCAGTCCCTCTCATGAAGAGACTAGGGCTGGACAATTATGGTAAAAATAAGAATCCCGATTATTTTAGGTGATATTGAAATCACAATTAATATACACAATTATTCATGGATTTAAAACCTTCAGTAATGATTTAAACACAACTTTAAAGAGCCAGTGAGTGGCACATGCAGTATTATTGATCCACATAAGTCACACACACTCGCTGTGGCTGCACGTGGAACACAGAAGCGCTATGAAGCGCAGGAACTTGCATACACGGCACTCCACACTGTGTGGCATATTAATCGCTTTTCTTCGATTATAATGTTTTTATGATTGTCAGATGGCAAAAATCACAATCACAATCAAAATCCGATTAATTGTCCAGCCCTAAAAGAGACTCAAATTTCTTACCATTTATGACATCAATATTTTTCAAATATGACAGCACATATATTCCCCTCTTCTGGAAGTACAAGATACTTTCAAGTAAAGGGAATATTCCTGAACAGTTAAAGATGTATTTCAAAGAAAATTCACAGGTTCATTCTTACTCTACCCATCGTTCCTCTGATCTTCATCCTCCAAAATATTCTTACTTGCAGAGGTCAATTTTCATTCTGATATAGAGGTAGTAAATTATGGAGTAACTTTCCTTACCTGTTAAAGAAATGTACCTCAACAAATTTTTAGAAAAGATGCTTAAAGGATCATCTAATTACTGTTTTGAAATAGTTTTTCTCTTTCCTGTCAGTTATGTTTACATTTTTTTTTTATTTTTATTTATGGTCCTTTTACCTCTGGAGTCATTGGCAATATGATCCCTCATAGAACTGACACAAGATCATACACACCACTCAGATTTTCTAATTGATATTTACATTTTTTCTTCTTTTTAAAATTGTAGTGGTATGTATTTTGTTACTAGTTTGTCATAACTTCTGAGTAACTAATTTTGTAAGATTTCTTTTTTCTCTTTTTTTCTTTTCTTTTTTTGCATGTTATAAGTGCATATAATATTGTGTACCTTTAATATGCTTAAGGTGAAGGCTTCAAAAAAGCCCTTTGGGCTTTTTCGCCTCTTCCTGCGCCTCATATAATTTGTAATCTTTGACTTCTGTGTATTTCATAATTGCATAAAATAAATAAAATAAAATAAAATAAAAAATGATAAGTGATACAACAATTATCTTTCTTGTCCTCTTAAACATGGGAAATATACTTAGTAGAGCTGGGCAAAAAATCGATTAAATCAATTAACTCTACTTATTTTCTGCAGAAGATTAAAAAAATCAAAAATTGAGATTTTTTTTCTTGCCTTAGTCCAATTGTAAGTAGTTGCAATTTTGAAAAAAATTACAATTTTCATGATGGTCAGCCTTGTAGGGTTTGCACAAGCACTTTTATAGGCTTGTATTTGTTATTTAGGAAGATTAATTATTGATCAAAGAGTTTCAGGCTAATACTGTAAAAATACCTCAGCCTTTTAGTGTTTATGTAGACAAATCTGCCTACATTTGTACTACATAATCAACCTTTTATGACCCAGACTTTGACTTTAAGAAGGAAACATTTAGACAACATAAAGGCAAAACTTGATTTGCTTCATTTTTATGTCACTGGGAGTTTTGATTCTTTTAGGGAGGGAAAAATCAATTAAAAACATAAATCAAGTGTTGTGGAAAAAAATCGGGGATTTTGTTTCTAGGCCATAGCGCCCAGCCCTAATACTTAGCTATGGTTAAATAATGATCCTTCTTCCTTTTTGTCTTTACGTTTAATACTGTGACATGGCTTAGAGCTTGTATACAGAACTCAGCTTGTGTTCACTTTGGCAACTCCTGAGGCCAATACAAAAAAACGATAATTGAAAAAACTCAAAAAAAAAAAAAGAGCCTGGCTTTGAGTTACTCTTCTACAAAGTGTCTAAAGACATAATTTGCTTTTTTGTGCTATACAAATAAATATTAATCAATTGAAGCCGTATGGTTTGGTTCTTCGCTGCCTTTGTCTTTGTCTTCTGTGTAAGAGTTGAATCATTAGCATAGACAATGAAAACATAATTTGGGCATGCATGCTAACAATACATCCACTCACTTCAACTGACAAAGACCAGGCTGCAGATGGAAACATTATAAAATAACATCAGAGAATAATTCTTTCCTATTTTGCTTACAAGACATTATTATTCATTTCAGTTAGTTTTATAGCTAGCTAAGTGCTTCCTAAAAGCAAAAGGGGCAATCTGTCCTTTAGCTATCATATTAAGATAAGACAAATTAACATTTATTTCTTTTAATCTAAAAAGACAGAGGAGAGGGGGGGTGCCTGTTCGGAGATCTCCTTTGTCTTATTAAACCTTGCCGTCCTCTTTATCATCACATTCCCTTGAGGTCCACCATTACCTGAGGTTCTCCTGTGATTTTGAAAAACAGCAGAGGTTGTCTATGCTGTCATTTCCCCAAATACATGTGCCGTCTAATTATATTACACTGTTGAGAATCAGCGTCACATTAATTTGGCTCCTCTTTTTCCCCAATGGATCCTTGATTTTCTGTTCCGCCTCTCTCTAAATGATGGAGGCTGCAGTGAGAAGCATTAATGAGGACTCTGATAGCATTCCGAGTTCAAACTGAGGATGCTAATCTAGCTACTCAGCATGGAGACCCATTAGGTTTTAATGATATCTGCAGATAATTCCTCAGGATTTGCTCAATAAATTTGAGTGAAACACAGATTTCATTTATCCCATGCAAATGTGCAGCACAAAGCAGAGTCGATCTGGGAGGGGGAGAGGTGGATTAAATATCTCACTCACATTAGAGCCTCAGCTTTAGTTCAGTCTAGACCAGGCTTCGACTACAGAGACTGGCACTATTATCTTTCTATTTTCCCTCATGTTTCTACCAAACAATGAAAAGTAAAAAACACAAACTGATTTTGGTTTGAGTTACATGCAGAGTGGAAAAGACTATGAGGTTATTTAGTCTCATGCCTTTGCCACATCATGAATAAGGGGGGTGAGATATTTAGCATGGCAATCTTAAATCTGTTCACAGCTGCCGAGTATGATTTTTTTTTTCTGTATTAACGTCTAATATTTAATAGAGCTTTTGGTTCTACAGAAATAAAATCAATTACTCTTTAAGTTCACATGATGGTGCTGTTGAGCCACTTCCAGATGGGGTCAAGGAAGGTGCAGGAGAGAGTAAGTAAACAAACATGGCAACAGAGGCGGGAGACAAAAGAAAAGCACCACCAGCACTTAAATATGTACATGAACTTTGTTTGGGCTTTAATTGGACATAAGGGATGGACATGATGCATGGAATCTATAAGGAGAGGCAATGATAAAAAGACTCAAGGATATACCATTCCCCTCACTTGGCACTATCAAAGTGCAAAATTTGCCCAACTGTCTCTTTATTATTCAAGACCATCTATGCTGTAATTTACTGAGTCACTGATCATTTACAATTTGTTCAACCTGTTAAATGTCTTGATTTGCATAGGCACTAGGGTGGGTATATCCAGCGACCTCACGATACAGTGCGTGACAATGAGGTCACGATATGATATGTATCCCAATACAAGTAAATTGTGAACTTTGGCAATGCTATTGACAGAGTTCCCACCAATTTTTGTTTTATATTCTTAGAACAAAACGAACAAGGATGAGTTTAAAATGATTCTACAACTTAAGAAACGTACACTCGAGTCCACAAAGATGGTAGACCTAAGTTCAAATTTGGAACATGTACTTCATTATGTAGCTTGGCCTTTACTTTGAACTCTGCCATTGTTAACATTATCCAAAGTGTATTGACAACTGTCAAAACATTGAGGCCATATCAATTCTGTAGAATCCATATCGATACATGTATCCCAGAGGAGTGCATGACGATATTTTGAGCACAGGCCTAATAGGCTAATAAGAACGTTCACCATCTTTAGCATTCTCTCTGCCTTTGCAAAATCTCTCTCTATGATCGGAGTTTATGGACAAAAAAATTTGGCTGCTGTTCTGTTCAGTTTCACCAAGAATTTCATAAAAGTGTGTTGCGAATCATTTTCTGACACCTTAGCAAAAATGAGCACTGCAACCAATAGCTAGCAGTGAACTAAAAACGGCACTTATTGTAAACTTGCAGCAGTTGTGCTTGAATGTCCAACTTTTAACAATGACACTTGGTGTGACTGTGAACCACGTGGTTTGATCCTCATCAGCGCAGTCTCGTTTATTAGAGCTATGTAGCTTTGTACAGCTATATAGAAACTTTACCTCCTTTATTTGTGGTGCAAAAGATGAAAACCTCACAGGAAAAAAATGTTTTTAGGAAATGTAATACCATCTGGTGTCACTATACTCGGCAGTTTTCCTGTCTCCCTGGTCACTGTTTCTGCTGTGTTCCATTTACAATGGAACTGGGAAGAGGGGAATGGGAATGAGGCCATATTCAAGTTATAGGTTTTTCAGTGTAAAGGCGGAAAAAAATTGCTGATCTACCAGGCTTTTCTTAGCTGTTGTTAGCACGCCCTGTATTGTAGCTCGTACATACCACATGAAGAAGGTAAACAACACTATAGCAGCATTTCCATCTATATACGTTTAACATACTGTGTATATGGCTGATTAAGTGGGACAAACACTAGTCAGAAGTGCTAAGAAACAGAATTACCGGAACGTAATAACTGTTTACACCCGGGACAGCCACCGTTTGACTGTCAACTCAGGGGTGGTGAGGATCTGCTGACTTTTCAGTCAGACATCCTGACCACAGGGGGCGCTCTAGTTGAAATTTTCCATGTGGAACTCAGCAATCCCAACTGCAACGCAGTGTTAAAGATGTTGCTCTCAGGGAAGATAGTAAGAAAGTAAGATGACTCACTCCAGAGAGAAACACACATAATAAAGCAATGTTAAGCTCCGTTCACACCAAACGCAACTCGGTGGACAAAATCGCATTGCTCACTAAGTTGCATCGCTTGTCCATAAATATCTCATCATATCATATATCATATAACAGGAAGCAAAGCTGACATTATTCCAACTGTATCCTTTTCACTCGCTTATCAAACATGAAACACTACAGCTGATGGCGCTGCAGCATCATTTGTGAGTTCTCTGCGGTCTGTTTAGGCGGAACTAATGTACTCACTGACTAATGTTACACACACGGACAGAGATTGGTACTCTGTAGTCTGGAAGAAAAAGTCATTCACGGGTACCGTCACATGCTCACACCGCTGATTGGCTGTTGCCGCACAGCCACACATGATATAGCCTGAAAAGATCACCTTGTTTTTTAACTTAGGCAACGTGTAACAAGCGAAGGGATCACCTTGAATGCAGCAGTCGCATCACGGGAGGTTTAGCTCCACCCCATCGCGGCTGTACATTGACTGTGCATGGAGAGTGATCACCGAGGACGCTCAAGTCGCTTTTGGTGTATGGGCACCTTAATGCTCACACATTGCAAAAAACAGGGGAGGAAATTTAACAACCATCCCACAACTGAAACCATCACACATAATTTGTCACCAATTTTTTGAACTAGTACTTCTTGCATCCCGAGTTGTCATATGTTCAGTTACTTTTCCTCGACCAGCATTTTTGCACTGCAGGTTGTCAATAAAAAATACATAGTGATAATTTTCTAAGGACTATTTGTTACTTTATTATATTTTTTTCATGGTATCAAATTTCCTTGCTGGTACTGTTATTAATCAATGACAACCTGAGACCTTTGTAACAAAAAAATAGACAACAAAGTGAGATATAGACAAATAAACTACAACGTTTACAGCATGCCATGCCATGTGCAAAGATGCCTTATTTACGGCATGTGTGTGGTGCCATGGTGGTGTAATTTTTTTTCATCTACAGGTCAAGCCCTCCAGACAAAACAAGAATTACCCAATAAAACCCAACGACCAAAATATATCAAAAAGCTCCATCTTTATGGTCAATGTTTGGGTTTATTCAGCAGAAACGAGGGAAGGGGGGTGTATTAAATACACTGAGGTCTGCAAGAGACTCACAGGTTTTAGCTGTTTGCACTGGTTAATACGAGTGTGTGTGTGTGTAGTTAAGGCAGATGTAAGGGTACAGGGGGATTTATGAGGATTGAGGACACCAAGTTCACTCTCTGACTTCACCAACTCGCCGTGGTTTTCTCCTCTTTCTCTTTCTCTTATCCTCTCTCCTAAGACTCTTTCAGCCCAGACGTAGTAGCCACAGAGGATTAAAACACTGCCCTTTATTTTTGTCCTGGAGCTTTCTTTTCTTTTGGTTCCTTACCTTTCATTTGTAACATTAGGCATTTATGAAGATTAAATACACTCTATTGTAGCTTGTGTGTGAATGTGTGTGTATATGTGTGTTTGGGAGTGTGTTGATTAAAGCCAGCCTGTGGATTAATTAGGGTAAATAACCTCAAAGCAGATTTTAGGATTTAAGAGTTAAAATCGCCTGCAAGCTTTAATGCTGGAAAATGTGTGTCTGTTCTCTGTGTATGTGCTTCATTATATGTCCACAGAGACATGCTGTGTAGGGTTCAATGATCCAAAAGGAGATTTCTGAGGGTTATTGATTAAACATGTCATATAAAACTAGCCATGTTTTCAACAGAGACACAATAAACAACATCTGAGTCAGAATTTCTGTCCAGAAACCCAAAATGATTTTGGCAGGACAAAATAAATTCAGCAGAATAATGCAAAATCCTGAATGTTGAAAAACTAACCATCTCCCTGCTGAAGTCCTGTCACTGACAGTTTAAGTCTTGTTCTTGACCCTGGTTGGAGCCAGGCCAATATGTGTTTCTTATTATAAAAATCCTTACAAGCAAATCAGTGCAATGCAAACTGAACAATATATCATTTAAACATTGACAAATGCAGCATTCACATGTGCCATGGTCACATGGAATGCAATGTCAGTCACGTAAGTCAAAATGCATCATGCTGCCATTTCTAAGAAGTTTGATAAAGCCTGAAACACACAGTTTTCTCTTTTTTTTGACCATAGGCAATTAAAGACTGTTCGATATCACCATCATTACCACAGAGCATCCAGTCTGTGTCCTTCCTATACGTATGTAAAATGTGCAAGCTGCAGACAAGTCTCACATCAGATACTGGGTGGCAAAAACCAAAGTTGGAAACAATGGCAAAAAATTGGAGTAAATGTTATCTAATTCATGCACTCAGATAACATGGTGGAACATTTTTTAAGTGAATATATTGTGTGAAGCACTGGTTTGTCTGAAAGACTCCTCAGTGACAGATAAGCAGTGATGGAGGCAGAGAGAGTCTCACAGGCTGTGAGTCTGCCCGCAGGCTGAGAGCCCTGAAAGCTCAATTATCCTAGCAGAGAAAAGCATAAGCCAACATGGCAGAGGCAGACGGTACCACGCGGTTGCACAGAGGTTGCATGCTGTGGATTCTAACGAACACGAAATAAATCATCACATAGAAAGACAGTTGAAATTCCCTCTCCCTCCGAGAAACTGCCAAAATCTGACTGCTGCTTCTATACTAGTGCAACTTTTATCCCAGATTTAAAGTAGTTGGTTAAGACAATGTCACGATAGTCAACTGACCATTCCATTGCTTCACTATCAAAAAACTCACGAGCTGCATGCCTCAGTAGGGATGCAGGATATTGCATTTTTTACCTAAAGCCAATATTCCAAACTCATTACTGTCGATATCAGTGCACATATGGTCTTGCCATGAGCACAGAGCTTTCACTTTACAGCAAGAAAAAAAAATATATTATCCATGCGTTCCAGGTGAACTGTAGCTTGGGAATTTCCAGGTTGAAATCTCCCGGTTCCGACCTGAAAGCCTTACAAGTTTGGTTTGAGTGCAAGGAGTCCTGGTATGTAAACAAACCAACATGGCAGACATTATAAGATTTATTTCTTAATCATTTCAACCACCAAAGGAGTCTGCATCTTGCTCATTTTTGAGAAACGGAGAGGAATATGGCACGAGGGCTGAAAGATATATCATTATCGTAACAATATCGAGATATGAACATTCAAAATATTTATATTGAAAAAGCAATGATATAAACAATATAGATTTTCCCCTCGCTCACTCTGTATACAGCTCTGAAAGTCACAACAAATTTCATTTTTATGATTGCTCTTGAATGCACCGCTTGGTTTTCACCAAAGCCGTAGTCATATCGTATCGTATCATATCGATATCCAGATATCTCGTATGAATATCGAGATATGAAATCGTTCAGCCTTCAATGGCACATAAGGTAGCAGAAGCTTATATTTTATACAGACCTGATCAAAATCTTTAGACCAGTTGAAAATTGCTAGAATTTACCTTTTGCACAGTTGCCATGAGCAGTTGCCAACGATGCATTAACATAAGATGAATAATGTTAAAGCAATACCTGGCTATGACAAACTTTTTCCAACATTAGAGAGACAAGACTAGCCATCTGAAGGCATCTGACCACCACCTCATAAGCAGCACCCCCGAATCCATACAGGCTGCCATATTGTCTAGGCAGCGATGTGACGTCACAAGTCGTAACTCAGTACATCTATCTAGTACAAGTTCACGGGTGGCAAGTTCCAAGTTCAACTGCTGTTCCAGTGCAGTTTCACGAGTTACAGGTGGGAAAAACACAAGTTACGGGTTGCCTGGAACACAGCATTAGTGCTTGTAAGTACGTCAACAAAAAACCAAGCACATCAGGGGTGGTTTACAGTAAGTGCTTGTCTAAGTCAAAAAATAGATATCATAACATAACACAGTAAAAAAGACATGTCACAAGGGGAACACAGGACTGTTTACAGCTGCTGAAGAATTTATCTGATGACTGTAGTCAGAGCAGGCTAGCTATACCCACTGACTCGCAGTGTTTGAGCTAAGCTAAACAGCAGTGGGCGAGCTTAGCCTCTCTCTTCCTTGCTACTGCACACATACTCAAATAATGGTGTCTATGCTTGTCATGGACTCTGGAGTGGGGCAAGACACCAAAACAAAGGAAATGTTGGCATATTCCTTTAAAAAAGTGGACATTCAGTGATGATGAGGTAAAACATTATGGCCCATTTGTGCACGCTGTCAATATTTCAGTCAAGATATATGTGGCTAATATGCATGGACAAAATATATGCTGCAAATATCAGCAAGAATGTTCAGATCTGCTAAAATTATCAATCAATTCTTAACTCTGGGATATTGTTCTGACAAAGTGCACATCCCTATTCCTAACAAGAACTATATTTGCTAAAGGCGCTTTTCCTTAGTGAAGGTTTGTGTCCTCATTGCACTTCCAGTTGATTAAACTAAGTAACAAAGAATGCTGGTTTGGTAGAGTGGGTAAGCAACCTTGCACAATCGATATACATGCTTCTGTTGGCCCGGGTTTGAGTCCAGCCTGTGCGTCTTCCTCTACTCTTTCTCGCCCCCTTTCGCAACCTATTCGCTGTCTCTCTCCTGTCAATAAAGTCATAAATAATGCCCAAAGATAATCTTTTAAATTGTGATTTACACAACCAGACACAAAAAGAGAGATGAATGAGGGGGGAGTGTCATGAGAAAGAAACTGAGGAGGAGGAGGAGTATTGTCATATTCCAGTTTTTGAGAAGGACAAAGGGTCGAGAAAATGTCAATGGTATTTCCTGCTGCCCTCTTCTTGCTCTCTGACTTGGTTTCATTTCTCCTCTCCTTCTTCTTTTTTCCAGACTTCTCTCTCTATCTCTCCCTGCTATCTTTCCCCTCTCCATCCCTTCATTTTTGTTGCTCTTTCTCTTCCGCTCTGCTGATCTTTTTGTCTGTCTCCGTATCTCTCTTTTTCACTTTGGCTCTGCTCTGTTTACTCATGACGTGTGTGAGTCTGGCAGTTTTTCCCCTTTGGATTTTTGGCAATGGGAGGAAACCCTGGTTCCTTCACACGCTCTCTCTCTCCGTTTTGACTGAGCGTTGATTATTTATGACAGCTAACTCTCTCTAATACTTCCAGCTTCTCCGCCCCTGCTCCTGTCTTCCTCTGTGCTTCTGGTATTCACACGTCTCCTCTTTCTGAGACATCCCTCTCTCTTCTCCACTCACGGGGGGGGGGGCAGCTCCAGCTGTTGGAGAACAGATTGCCTTGTTGCTGCTGGGTTTCAGAGCGCAAACAAGGGCCTGGTCTCACTTGTGGGAAGAAGAGAGGGACGATTTAGCATATTCAACCAAAAATGTGATATTTCGTCCAGTGAGTGAGGGATGGCGCGGTTTGCCACTGGGTAAAGAACTTCAAATTGGCTTTGTCATCCTTACGGTTTAAAGATGCTTCCTGCAGGGCATTCTCTGCTAGCCTTTAATGTCTGGTAATTATTTCTGATGACACTTTCTCATGGTGGTAAAAACAGGAGCAGCAGGGGTTTTCTGCAGTTAGGTAAACTGCTTTTCAATTAATAGACCAGTGATCATCAACTGGTGGCCCGGGGGCTAAATCAGGCCCCCCACAGCTTCCCATCTGGCCACTAGAATGTTATCAAAAACTGAAAATGTGTGGAGGAAAAATATGTCAGGGTATCTTTGTGTCATCACATACACTACATTGCCAAAAGTATTCGACTGTCCACAAGGTTTAGGAGTATGTTGAGGGAATTTTTGACCATTCTTCCAGAAGAGGTCACACACTGATGTTGGACAAGAAGGCCTGGCTCTCAGTCTCTGCTCTAATTCATCCCAAAGGTGTTCTATCAGGTTGAGGTCAGGACTCTGTGCAGGCCAGTCAAGTTCATCCACACCAGACTCTGCCATTCATGTCTTTATGGACCTGTTTTGTGCTCTGGTGCACAGTCATGTTGGAAAAGGAAGGGCCAGCTCCAAACTGTTCCCACAAAGTTGGGAGCATGGAATTGTCAAAATGTTTTGGTATCCTGAAGCATTCAAAGTTCCTTTGACTGGAACTAAGGGGCCAAGCCTAGCTCCTGAAAAACACCCCCATATCATAATCACCCCTCCACCAAACTTTACACTTGGCACAATGACAAGTATAGTTCTCCTGGCAACCGCCAAACCCAGACTGGTCCATCAGATTGCCAGATGGAGAAGCGCAATTCGCCACTCCAAAGAACGTGTCTCCACTGCTCTAGAGTCCAGTGCATCCAATGCTTTACATTGAACTTGGTGATGTATGGCTTGGATGCAGCTGCTTGGTCATGGAAACCCATCCATGAATTTCCCTGCACACTGTTCTTGAGCTAATCTGAAGGCCACATGAAGTTTGGAGGTCTGCGATTCGCAGTATGCGCCTTAGCATCCACTGACCCCGCTCCTTCAGTTTACGTGGCCTACCACTTTGTAGCTGAGTTCCCAAACACTTCCATATTCTTATAATCCAGCTGACAGTTGACTGTGGAATATTTAGGAGCCAGGAAATTTCACGACTGGATTTGTCACACAGGTGGCCTCCTATCATAGTTCTACGCTGGAATTCACTGAGCTCCTGAGAGCGACCCATTCTTTCACAAATGTTTGTAAAAGCAGTCTGCATGCCTAGGTGCTTAATTTTATCCACCTGTGGCCATGGAAGTGATTGGAACACCTGATTCTGATTATGTGGATGGGTGAGCAAACAATTTTTGGCAATGTAGTGTACCAACTATGAATGCAGCCCCCAAAAACAAATCTGCCCAGGCCCACTTGCATATTTACTCTGTTTGAAACAGCAGGGGGCGATACTACTAGGAGGAGAACGGAGAAGTGCTACCATGGTATACTTTTCCTTTTCATCAGTTGACCCGGTTGACTTGCGTAGCGAGTCCCACGCTCTGTGATACTGTTGCCGGAGCATCTTAATCCTATCATGGCATTGATTGGTAGTCCCGGATGTGCCACTGTTGTTAAAGTCCTGTCAAAAGTGTGACCTGTACTCTGCATGTTACTTAACTTAATGTCTCTTGTGTGACTAAAAGTGCTTTAATTGACATTTAAACTCAAAATGTGTTACTTAAATCTTTTCATTATCTATATTTTTTATCTTGATTTTAACCAAACTGTGGTTAATGTGATATAAATAACTTTTTTATGTAAATCCTGGTTACCACAGTTTGTTTCCTAATACGGTGGGAGTTTGCACAGCTGCTTAATGATAGGAGTGGAGGAAGAAAGTCTAAGATCTTTTGACTAGTTTTAGAATGGTAACTGAGTTAAGGAAATTTTCACACACAGCAAAGATAACTGAAATGGTAGAGGAAATGCTACTGTCATGCAATAACAAAATGCACAAAAGAGTTTCTAGTTAAATGGCAGAACAGCTCAGGAAAGCTGACAATGATGTGTACAAAGATTTGTTTACAATCTACCAAAGATTAAAATATTCTTCAGAATGACAAATGAAAGTGTAAAACATATACAGAAGATCTCCATCTTTTTGCCAGCTTTGAAACAAGGTTCTTTTTTAAGATTAGTTTTGGGCATTTTGTGTGTTTATTGACAGGAGAGAGAGAGAGAGAGAGAGAGAGAGAGAGAGGATGGGCTTTTGAGGGGGGTGAAAGAGTAAGGGGAGGACACTCTGCAAACTGACCACAGGCTGGACTTGAACCCAGGCCGGCAATAGAATGCATATAGGTCGTATCTGGTAACTCACCACTCCGCAAAGCCAGCACCCCCTAAACACAACGCCTCTGCTGCGGTATTCATACCCAGTCATTTTTCCACAGCCTAAAAAAATCTTGTCTATTGCACCCTGGTGTTCACACATTCATGAAGACAGACTATGGTCTCATGATTATGAGGAAAATCCACTGAAAGTTGGTCAACAGCCATATTTACAGCAGCTTATTTGCGCACGATTGTGTATGTGTGATTCTCACCTCATATCTTCCAGCAGGTCACATTCAGTCTGGTGTTTAAAGTGCAGTCTCGTCATCTGATCTGCATGTGTGTTTTTCAGCTCCTGGGTCACTTTGACCTGGAAAAGAGACAGAAACATGTCAACAGTGGGCTGGAACCTGTTTCTGTTCTCTAATATCACAGTGCTGAACTGAAGAGTGGATACAATATTAACCTCTACTTACTGAAAAGAGTCAAGTAAACTGTGAATACCTTTATGTGACAGAAAGTGATATACACATTATAAAGTATTTTCTCTCAGTGGTCACTTCACCTCCCCCTTTGTCACAGAGAACGTTAACCCCAGAAAAAGGCCCGTTAGGGGGTGTGAGGTTAGTGGTCCAAACAGCCTAAGTAAGATAAATAGAAACCCAGCATCAGATTGACCAGTCAGCTGGAAATAATTGTCATTATTTTGATAACTACTGCTTCAAATATTGGTCAAATGCCCTGTCTAAACTATCATGCAGCCACTGACCACTAGTCACCCTTGGAGATCAGCAAAATAGTTTTTGCCTTGCAGCTAAAATGTCCTCAAATCTAGATTGAAACAAGTTAACAGTATCTCACAGGATCATAACCCTTTCAAAACTGGGAGCAAAGATCTATACTTGAACATTAATTTAAATATATAATATACAAAGTAGCAGCATGGAGCAGTGCACCACACAATCTAAAAAAAAGCACTCCCAGCACAACTGACAGTCTAGTGCTCTTTTGACCTAAACAATGAGGAAGTAGTACTTCTGAAGTGCACCGCGAGAAAGTGGAGGACAGGCTAAGCCAACTTTCACACCACCAATGGCAAAAAAAAACCAAACAAAGCAAGGGCTGTGTGTTGTTATGTTGTTATGAGAAAAGCAGCTGGCTCACTCCTCATCCACGATAATATAATCTGCCCATTAGCCAGCATTCAGGTCAAATAGGATAGCTGAAAAGGAGGCACCTCGCCCATCACCAACAAAGATGCTAGATTTATATGCAAAGATACGTGTAGCTTCAGGAGAGATAAACAGGACAATGATCTGTGGGGTATGAGTATTTCCTGTTATAATCATGTATACTCAAAAACTGTTCAAGTTTAATTTTTGGAAAAAGTGACAGTCTTAATCTGGATGATGTTTTTTGGTGACTGAGATGACTAGAACACTTAAGAGTATAGGTACCCAACATGGTAGAGCTGGGAAAAAAATCGATTATCAATATCTTCTGCAGAAGATAAAAAAAAAAAATTAAAATTGAGATTTTTTTTTTTGCCTTAGTCCAATTGTAAGTAGTTGCAATTTTTGAAAAAAATTACAATTTTCATGATGGTCCGCCTTGTAGGGTTTGAAAAAGCACTTTTATAGGCTTGTATTTGTTATTTAAGTAGATTAAATATTGATCAAAGAGTTTCAGGCTAATACTGTAAAAATACCTCAGCTTTTTAGTGTTTAGGTAGACAAACCTGCCTACGTTTATGCTACATAATCACCCTTTTATGACCCAAACTTTGACTTTAAGAGGGAAACATTTAGACAACATAAAGACAAAACTTGATTTGTTTCATTTTAATGTCACTGGGAGTTTTGTTTCTTTTAGGGAGGGAAAAATCGATTAAAATTGAAAATCCAGTGTTGTGGAAAAAAATTGGGGATTTTATTATATATTATATTATTCTAGGCCATATTGCCCAGCCCTATGACATGGTGCCCCAGAGGACCTGATAGTCCACAAGGAGCCACATGAGGTGTCTCCAGGAACACTTAAAAACTAGAAAGCACCCAGAGAGCACAGACCCCACCAAGCAGCTCAGTTCTGGCAGTAGCTTTTCCACAACCCCTGTAAAGGATACAATTCTGGACTACCAGATCCAGAATATTGCCAGGATCAGGTGATCCTGACCAAACTCAGCACAGACATGGAGGTTGTTATCTTGTATAAACACAACAAGTTTTTGGAACATCACTTAATATTTGAATTTTATATGAATTATTGAATGCAATCAATGGGATTCCTCATTAGAAAGTTCAGTGCTTTTTTTTTTTTTTTTTTACATCAATCTGAGTTGGATCCTGATAAAATTTGTCTTGTTAATAGAGACATGTGCCCCATATTATCCTGTAAAATTGAAAGTGAATCTGCAGAGAAATATCAGAGATATGATTTAGGAAAATTCCACCTAATGATTTTTTAAAAATGTTGGGAATATTTTGAATCCAAACCTGTATCTACATCCCCACCAAAATCTAATGGATTGTTCCTTGGACCCAACTGCCCCTCTTGTTAAATGTTTATGTAAATTCATCCTGTAGCTTTCCGTAATCTTGCTAACAGACGAACAAACAAACAAACAAACAAGCAAACAAATATACAAACAAAGGCAGATCCTGACAAAAACAAAAACCTCCTTGGCTGAGGCAATAACACAAGCTACCACCACATAACTCAAAATACATAGCCTTTATGACTTCAATTTGATACTCTGCTTCAATATCACACTATTACAAAAAACAACAAATGTAGCAGGTGCATCTAAAACTGTTTGTTTTTCCTAAATTTTGACTCAATAGGGTCGATGTTCACAGTGTAACTATCGCCACATCTCTATCCCAAGTAGTATTAGCCAGAGCCTTTATATTTTAAGGATGCATAATATTATCAGATTGATATCGGCCGAAATCAGCCTAAAAATGGAGTATAGGTATTGGCAGCTATTGATAGCTTTGCAGATGTTTACAGTGGATACATCAGCCACACACACTAGCCATTTATCAGCTGGAATATTGGCAAATCACACAAAGATACAACACTGATGAACCTTCTCATCACTGTATGGGCACATTTAAAAATCAAAAGTTTCAATTTTGTAAGAGTGAAATGCCGTTTTTTTTTTAAATTTTACTGTATGTAATTCATTACATATGTAAGTATATTTTTTACATTTTATTTCAGAATCTGTAGTTATAATTATTTTGAGGAATCATTAAAAGTAAAAAGGTAAGCTTTCACCACATGGCAGTCCAGAAACACACATGGTTCATGTCCACACCAGATGCAGTCAAGGATGCCTGCACTTCTAATCCTGTTGACCAGCAACTTTAACAGAAAAGGGTAAAAAATGAAGCATCCCATCAGTCAAATGCAGCTCCCTTTAATGTGCCTCACACACAGGCTACTACTGTAGCTAATATCTTCCATTTGTTTTTGAATATTTTTTGTCCTTTAATTCTATTTAAGTGTTTCTTTTACATGGCCAAAAGGGATTTTTCTGTTAAAGTCTTTCTGTTTGGCAGTTTGAATGTATGCTTTATGTCACAGTGATTACTGTAAAGATAGGTTTTGGTACTGTTGTTCTGTTCTGTACAGAAAAGTATTGTGTTTTGAGTGTCATTAACATGTTGGAGATATCCTATTTAAGAATAATGAGTGAAATCATGAAAAGCTTGTAGCTTTCTGCCTTTATGTCCCTATCGTTGCATCAAATTCTGACCTCAACTAGGGCTGGGCAATATGGCCTAGAAATAAAATCCCCGATCTTTCCACAACACTTGATTTACAATTGTAATCGATTTTTCCCTCCCTAAAAGAATCAAAACTCCCAGTGACATAAAAATGTAACAAATCAAGTTTTGCTTTCATGCTGTCTAAATGTTTCCCTCTTAAAGTCAAAGTCTGGGTCATAAAAGGTTGATTATGTAGTACAAATGTAGGCAGGTTTGTCTGCATAAACACTAAAAGGCTGAGGTATTTTTACAGTATTAGCATGAAACTCTTTGATCAATATTTAATCTACTTAAATAACAAATACAAGCCTATAAAAGTGCTTGTGCAAACCCTACAAGGCCGACCATCATGAAAATTGTCTTTTTTTTCAAAAATTGCAACTACTTACAATTGGACCTAGGCAAGAAAATCTCGATTTTTAATTTTTTAAATCTTCCGCAGAAAATAATTCGAATTAATCAATTTAAACGATTTTTTGCCCAGCTCTAACCTCAACTAATAAATCTTACATTAATTCAGTGCCACTACAGCTCCTGTCTATGCAACTGCTAATTTGATTTTTGTTTTATTAAATATTATAATTGCACTGATTATAAAATTAAAGTAAAAAGGTTAGCATACAGTGTTTTTTGTAGCTTATCAAATGCATTATATCCTCAAAAAGGTCAGTGACCTCTGATTTAGATCCTAAAAACATTTACAAACACACTTGTATCTGTTGAGTATCTGGGGAAAATGTATCATCTTACATAATTTTCAATAATGGCGAACGGGCAGGGGCTACAGTCTGCATTTAGCCATGCAGTCTACAAAGCTCCAGAGTTCACTCTTATCATGCACCAAACAAGCTCGCACACACACACACCCCTGCCAGAGTCTCTGTGATGGTCTTTGTGTATTGTCGGGTGGATTCCATCAGCTATTCAGCGGAGCAACAGTGGGCAAATTCATGACTGTTCCAGACAAAACAATCAACAACACGCACACACTGGCACAGACGACACACGCCGCAGAGCTCCTTCCCTTCATGTGCTGAGTCTTTGAAGATAAAGAGGGAGTGGTTCATTACGTTATCGAGCAAAATGACTCCACTTGATTTCACCTTCTATCACTCATCTGAAACCTCGGGGAGAGAGGGCGTCAAAGGGTGACAGGGAGACGGGGAGGCAGACTGCTCCAGGACTGCAGAGGGAGAATATGAATTGGGGGAAGAACACGGCGAGACTGAGGAGAGGCAGGCAGTGAAGAAAAAGGGGGGATGCATATGGTGATGTTAGGCAAGGTTAAGTGTACTAAAGGTCATGTAGGAGAAAAGAGCAAAGCTGCTGGAGCTGATGCAGCAAGTTGGTCCTCATCCAGAGACAGTGACACCTGTTAGGGAATAATAATATAGCTCCACTGTAGGGGTGTCACTGTGTTTGTATTCATACCCAACCGATTCATGCATATGTGTGGAGCTATATTCCAACTCTGTGTTCTACATAAGATCAATGAGATGATCAGACTGGCAAAAGCAAGCATCTCCCCACTCTTACTGAAGTCTCCAGTTAAATTAAAAAAAAAAAACATTAAAACAATAAAGAAAGACATGTTTAAAGTAATGTGTGGATATTAGGGCTGGGCAATTGCTAGAATATTAAACTCAACTACTAAACTAGATATGAAGATAACTGTGCCACACAGTGTTAAGTTTGTTGACAGATTATTTTCGTCATAGTTTTCATCAGTAGTCTTTTATCCTCTGACAAAAACTACACAGTAACTAATAAACACAAGTGCCCATGGACAAAAACTAAATTAACCTTTGTATACAAATAAAAGCTAGACGAAAAAGTTTGACAGAGATGTAACCAATCAGATTCGGTGCGGATTTTCCGCAAGCTGCCACTCACATCAGCTCCAGATAGAGGCTGCGGCTGGCTCCGGTGCCGGGTGCGCAAACGGCACTCACGGGAGTAGAAGTTCACGTGGATTCACGTTCTTGTCTGGACTTCGCGCGAGAACAAGCCCTATATACAGGAACTACATGTATGAAATGCTGTGCTGCTCACTTTTGCGACATCGTGTCACCGGGTGTGATGTTATGTTTACATTTACTACAAGTGCAAATGTGCGGTCAAGACAGTGACACCTGTTAGGGAATAATAATATAGCTCCACTGTAGGGGTGTCACTGTGTTTGTATTCATACCCAACCGATTCATGCACATGTGTGGAGCTATATTCCAACTCTGTGTTCTACATAAGATCAATGAGATGATCAGACTGGCAAAAGCAAGCATCTCCCCACTCTTACTGAAGTCTCCAGTTAAATTAAAAAAAAAAAACATTAAAACAATAAAGAAAGACATGTTTAAAGTAATGTGTGGATATTAGGGCTGGGCAATTGCTAGAATATTAAACTCAATTACTAAACTAGATATGAAGATAACTGTGCCACACAGTGTTCATTTGTTGACAGATTATTTTCATCATAGTTTTCATCAGTAGCCTTTTATCCTCTGACAAAAACTACACAGTAACTAATAAACACAAGTGCCCATGGACAAAAACTAAATTAACCTTTGTATACAAATAAAAGCTAGACGAAAAAGTTTGACAGAGATGTAATCAATCAGACCTACTCAGAAAGTAGAGACAAGTTAGGAATATATCAAACCACAGCAACTTTGGTTGTGTGAAAAGGTTGGATGAGTTAAGAGGGACATCCAATCACAGCAACTTTTGTTTGTAGTGGTGAAATACATTTGGAGAGCCATCCAATCAGAGTTAATCTCTTTACCAATTGATGTATTATCATAGACAGGTTCACTGTTGTATGTTTTTTTGTTAGCAGTACGTATGCATGTATATATACATACATATATATTCATAAGGCATATGTGGTTGTTGATTACTTTGTATGAGATTTATTAATTTCATTCATATCAGACAGAACAAGGAATAAATGACTTTTGATACCTAAGGGAGAAGGGGTGGGATTAAATTAGTCTGCACTTCTTCTCACTCCTTTTCAAGCGTGTGGGTGAAATCAGTTGGTGTTATTTCTACTGAGGGGTCCTTTAATTACTTCTGTATGGTATTTTGCTACGTTTGTATAAATGTACATAATATTTAACTTTTATTTCTTGCATGTCCAAAATACACCACGACTAACAAAGTGTTGTCAGTTCTGGTCTTGCTACTGTGATGCTCCACCAGGTAGCCTAACGCCGCGCTCACATTGGCTCCAGGACGGTTGCAGTCCAGATTCGGTGCGGATTTTCCGCAAGCTGCCACTCACATCAGCTCCAGATAGAGGCTGCGGCTGGCTCCGGTGCCGGGTGCGTAAACGGCACTCACGGGAGTAGAAGCTCACGTGGATTCACGTTCTTGTCTGGACTTCGCGCGAGAACAAGCCCTATATACAGGAACTACATGTAAGGAGATCCTGCGCTGCTCACTTTTGGGACCTCGTGTCACCGGGTGTGATGTTTTGTTTACATTTACTACAAGCGCAAGTGTGCGGTCAAAGAAGAGTCCACTTACATTTGTTTGTACACTCATTTTATTTTGAAAAACAACGTATCTTCATGCCACCCAGCATTTCACGTCCTGTATAGCTCGTCACATTTCATTCAGCTTGACGCAGACCCTCTCCGGCGTCCGGAAAAAATAGACTTCTTGCGAATTGTTTCCGTTGTGCCATACGGCTCCCGCAACCGGACTCGAACCGCGCGGGCTAATGTGAGCCTACAACAGTGATTTTAATGATACGGATTACATGCAGAAACCGCACCGGACCCGCACAGGACTCAGTGTGAGCTTTGGGTAAATAAAGGTGACTGAATTTCACACAGACGTTACATTTGTTTCTGTTAATTTATTCAAACTTTACTAGCATTCATAAAAGGGGTTATTAGATGTTTAATTTTATCAAAGTGCAAACATGACTTCAGAAATTCAAGGAAACATAAAAAATGCCCAGACTTCATATTTTAGTCGACTAGATTTACAGTAGATTTGGTCGACTAACATGTTGTGAAATTTCATAAACTAAAAGTAGATGAAAATTAAGAAGACTCAGATGATTAATTTATGACTGAAACTGAAAGATATTTTAGGCCAAAGACTAAAACTAAATTAAAAAGTGCTGTCAAAACGAACACTGGTGTGACGTGACCTGTTGGATCTTTTTCATCCCTCATATTTTCCACAGTTTTTTTAATTACTTTTATCTATTGCATGTTCTTTAATGCTAAAAAATGATTATGTTTTGCAATAAATCATACACAAAACATCCCAAAAACTAATTTAATGTATTATCTTCATTTTTTTTTTAAATTTGGCAGAGTCAAAGTTTATTATGATGCACTGGTGTAACACCTTTATCACCAATGCTGCTAGCTAAAGCCCATACAGTGTTACTTACACACAAAAAAAATCACAAAACTGCTGTACATACGTTAAGTTTTACATAAATTAAACATTTAACATAAATTTAAGTATAATATTCTTGTTTTTTTCTTCATCATGTGTAATAGTTATTGGCATTTACAGAAAAAAGTACAAATTCAGCATCACATATCCTTCTTATTAATGAACACTGTGAATTATTTGAGGTGAACTAAGCAAATTTATATCAGTCAGAAACATCAAATCAAACATGTAGCCCTCTGAAATACTTCTCATCTTTGAGTAGCCCTCAACCAACCCTGGTTTGGAGTATCAAAACTTCATGACTGCATGTGGCAAGTGCATTAAAATCAATTAGTAATCATGTTGCATAGTCGTGATCTCAATATCTATCGAAATAATCAAGATCATTTTCACCATAATTGAGCATCATCAGCTGCAATGCGGCTCATGTGCAGTGAGGCAGCCGGACACGTTCTGAAGATGGTAAAAGCTGAACCAACAAACACTGACTGGAATAAGGATTTTCTGTTAGATGAAATAAATTGAGTACTCTAGAAATTATGACACATTCTACATTTAACATTTGGACATGCTCATAAACTTTCAGCCTCGTAGATGCCCATTTGTATGCTTAACTAACAGGAAAGTGATGCTGACAGTCCTATCAGCTAATAACTCGAGCATGAGAGATTCAGGCTGTAGCAGCTTCATTTGATGGGAGAGGAAACACTGTTTTCTGCTGAACTCTAAGTTAAGACAAGCCTAATTTAGCAAAGCACTTCTGTGTTTATTGTAGCCCTGCTGCTCTTAAAGGATAAAGTCGGTTTGTATGTGTGTATTAGGACTGCCACCTTATATTTCAGGGGTCGGCAGGTGAGTTTGGCCTTGGGCCAAAATTTTTCTGAGCAACTGAATGGTGGGCCAAAACATCACATCAATCAGAAACATGTTTTCTTTCTCTCTCTCTCTTTTTTTTTTTTTTTTTACTTTTTCCCTTATCTATAGGCTACTTTTATATTGTGTGAATACAAAATGTAGGCCAATTTAAGAAAGTAATTTGTTTTAAATAAAGAAAGTTTACTTCTCAGACTATTAGTGTGTTATTACTGCTTTAGCTCCACTGTGGCTGCCTTATAAAACTGCTTATAATAGTTACTTGGTGATAATAAAGCTGCTGTCTTTAATCAGCGACTTGTCACACAGACTGTCTTTTAAGTCATCATAAATGTTCCATAGCCAACTATATTTTTTCTCCCACACATTTAATAAACATGTGGGTAATTTCCTTTTTGAAAATAACTACTTCTTTGAGCCCAGCTTTTGTAATAAAGATTTATAGAAAACGATTTTCAGGATTGGGCTATGATTGTCGTTTTTGAGATAGTGGCCACATAATTTTCCTTTTTTTTAATAGTCCTTTAAAGGGACATGCTGGGGCTGCCCAGGAATTTTTTGAACCAGACCGGCCGAATGTTGTTCATCAGAGCAAGGGGGTGGGGGGAGATAGTGGCGCTGATTGATATTATCAGCCGCCCCTTGTTGGACGAACACAAGCCACCGCGCTGCGGCCGCCGGCCGTCTAATTTTGTCAGCTGCGTGGCCGTGATGTTTGCGATCGTGGTGGCTTGTGTTCCTCCGACTTGGGGCGGCTGCTGATTGATATTTTCAGTGGTGCACGCTGCGGCCGCCGGCCGTCTCTGTGCCGGCTGTTCGGGAGCTTTCCTGGTTTCCCGATAGCCAGCACGTGCCTGCCCCTTTCAAATCAGAAATTTTAATTTCATCTAGTGGGCCAGATAGTATAAGAGATGGGCCAATTTTGGCCCGTGGGCCGTTAGTTGCCAACCGCTGTTATATTTGATATTCAAATATCTGTTTGAACCTGGGATTAAAAGCTTGAATTCAAACAGCACTAAATCTGAAGTGAAACTAGAAGTGCTCAAGGGGCACAAACTTCTGCTCCATTTCCATCATTTTCAGGCGAGTTATTTGTATAAACGTGGAAACCTGCCATATCCTGCACTGTTTACGTACCTACATATTTTGACAGTGATATGTCTGCATTTCAATCCAGCCGAGTCAGTGTCTACATATAGCAGACAGTAAGTGTGGGCTGTGGGGTGAGCCTTCACTGTTCAGCTTGAGCTTTAACTCAGAGTTTCTTCAATGCTCGTTACTCACAAACTACGAGCCGATGTTTTCAGAGAAAAACAAAAGACCCAGTAATCAAAAAAAGCAGTAACAGCACAGAATGGAGCTGCTAAATGTAAACAAATGTTAGAAGGAATTTGCTCCGATGCTCTCGGGCAGTTTGGGAAGCTGGGACCTGCAGTGGCTCACAGCCATGATGACATAACATCAATCTAGGGCTGTGTGCGTAAAGTCATCTCAATCCTAATATAACTCTGCAAGATCCTGAAAAATGATTAAGTAATGCATCATAAAAATGCCTTATTATGAATTTATGTGGTGCTCCAAAGATGCTTTGGCCGGTAAAGTTCATTCTTCAGATCAAGAGGTAATTAGACTGATGTAAATCTTTGTAGAATAGATAGAATTGTATCTAGCTAAATTAATAAAGAGTTTATATGTAACAAGATAGAGAAATAGGTACAGACAGGTATCTGGCTTTCTGGATGGATGAATGGATGGATGGATGGATGGATGGATGAATGGATGGATGGATGAATGGATGGATGGATGGATGGATCATAAAACATGGGTATATCTTGATCAGGAATAGGCAACTTTGGTTTCCAAGAAGGCCAAATTAAATGATCCCTGTTGCCATGAGGCCAATATAGAGGGTCTTTAAATGAACAAATAATTTATACAGTTGCATAAGAAGTTTATTTATCAATCATTTATATGTATTAAGTAATTGTAGTACTAAATTTAGATTTTTACTTTTATTTAAAAAATGCTGTAGAGTGAGTTTCACAGAATTATCCTGATTTCTCGATCAAGCACGCATTTTTTGCTTTTAAAACTTAAATTTTTGGGGTGCATATTATACACGAGTACACGCAAAATACTTTCCATATTTTCCCTCACCAACATCGCAATTGCAACACATCTGACACAAAAGCCAGAATATTCTCTTTGTCTGTGAAAACACATGCAAACACAGAGCACGGCCATCTTGTGAACAAGGGGGCACAAGATAGCTGTGTTGTGATTGGTTGAGGGCACAGGCATGTTGATACCTCCTCTCTGACTGGCCTGCGCACTATAATTGTGCCTGTTTGGGCAGAAATCGAGTCATTGTGCATGCTCGAAGAAAAAGGTGTTTCCGCATCCATTTCAAGGATGGTATATGCCATGAAATTTAGTTGATCAAAACTTTGAATAAAGGTAATTTTGAGTTGTCTGAGAGGGTAATGTTTGGGCAAAATCTGAGTACGTGTTACATTCAAGTACAGAAACGGTTTTTAAAGGTAAAAATCTTGAAAATATGGGGTGAGTGTCATAATCGAGTACATGTTACGATCAGAAAGCACGCAGGGTGCAAACCTTCACCATCATGTTGATATTAGTAAGGTAAACACTGAGTAAAATAATTGCTCGATGATGCCGATTATCTGGATTACCACCAAAATCTAACCATTACCAACATCTCCTGAAAATTTCAGCAATTTTTGTCCTGTAGTTTTTATGTAATCTTGCTAACAAAAAAACAACAAACAAGCTTTAGGAACAATCTTGGCAGAAGCTTTTACTATGGTATAGCTCTATTTTCTTAAAAATGTTGCTACTATTAATAACGTCGTAGTAGATTTTGTCACATTTTCTACATTTTTCTTTAGGTGCCCATTTGATTTAAATTGCGATTCTACGATATTACTGATTTTTGCAATCTTTAGTTAGCTTTTTTTACACCAGTGAAGAAGATGAACAATGATGATGCCTACAGACTATATCAGGAAAAATACACATCATGTGTGAGTCAGTTTTTGGCATTTATTCAGCAATATAGTTTAACCAGCTGTTTATACTCTCTCTTCAAAAGCCTGGATTGCATTTAAAAGTGGCTCATTAACACAGACAGACACAGAAAATCGACTTAAAAATCATCAAACAAAATATCCAGATACTAACGTGAATCAATTTTTTTCCCCACCCCTAATTTTTTATATTTCAAACTGACTTTGAGGGCCATATTCAGGGAGCTGGAGGTGATAGATGGATAAACAGATGAATATAAGATGAAATATATTGGTAGTATGTGATAGATGGGCAGCTATCTAGATGTATCGATGGACTGATGAACAGGTAGATAGATAGTTGAATTTATTTCAACTCCTTTTCCAGTTTATTAGCAGCCACTTTTAATCCAAGATGTAAAAAAACTAAGATGTGAGAGGACAAGCTCAGTGTGTAAGCAGATGTGCTGAGCCGGAGACAAACACTTACAGGGCTGTATGTGTCGCACTGGGAGTGAAATTATTAGTGTCTCAAAGCCAAATAGAGAATCTCTGGCTGTGGTGCTGTGAGCTGAGTATACTGAGGGTGCCAGCCACGTTGGCAGGCAGTGATATGTCAGTATTTTATCAATCCTCTCTTTGATTCCTGGAAGTATTTCACGGCAGACTGGGTGGGAAGAAGACTGACAGCTGACAAATGAGGTCCCGGATGATGAATCCTGCTGTACACGGTGCTCTTGATCGTACACAGAGGTTGAGGACAACCGTCGAGGCCGTCTCAGTGGCCTCAGTGTGTCTGCACATGCGTGTGCATATGTGTCTCTGAGACATGATGAGACACGTTAAAGGCCGGTGTGTGTGGAGAAACCGGAGCATAAATGGCACAGGGGGAATATGTGGTAATTAAGAGAAAACTGTGCAGAGGTTCACAGCCGGCTAATTGGCTCTCATGCATCTATTTCAGGACACACATACACACTCACACACACACACACACACTGAGAGTAATGGAGAGGCAGCCTCGACAAACACTCACCAACACACTATCCTCACACCATAAGCACCAAAGCTTCTCTGACCACATACAGAATCAAAGGGTCAGTAACAGTCATGATCACCAGCTTGTCTCTTGATATATGTGGGTTTTTTTTGTTTTTTTTGCTTAGTGTTTAGTGAAAATATGTAAAAATATCAACATGCATGCTTCATAGCAAATTGAGAGGAGTAAAAATATTGGTCTTGGCAAAATTTCAGTTAATTAAACTCCAGGTGGAGTCAAATCCTTGAAAAATGTTCTCAGGGTTGAAAAATTGTACATTGTAAATGTGAACTTTCAATCAATTAAATCTATAGGTGTCAATGTAGGATCTTAAATGTGAACTATTCTCTCTGAACCTGTCAGTGATCCCAGTGGCGTCAATCATCCCACCTGTATCCCACCTGTTATTAGACAACTACCACTAGGGATGGGAATCAAAAAACAATTCCAGTTGAGAATCGTTAACAGCTCCATTAGAGTCTTTTCACTAATCAATTCCTTTATCAATTCCTTCCACTGACAGGGTTCAGAAGCATCAGAATTGTGGCTTAATTTTTTTTTTTCAAAAGGTGCCTCCTGCACAACCTTAAGTGAGTGGAAACACCGGCAACTTGCAGAAGCAGTTTTCTATGCAGTTTATGTGACATGTGTTTGACATTGTTGTCACTGAAATCTACAGGCCAACATTTGAAAATCTGCAGGAATCAATAAGGGAGTCATTAAAGAGTTGGATCAATTATGAGGACTGTCAATAGCATTGGTATCAATAAATTCTTATCAGTTCTCATCCCTAACTGCCAAAAAATGCCACAAGCCTATGTCATGAAAACTGCAGTTTAAATGTTACTTTAACACACTATCTTTATTTTAGTTCATTTTCCTCATTGATATACAGAAAATAAGCACTGTAATGTTTCACATTGTAAAACCTGGAAACACAAATTATGGCCAGAAAATTCTATTTTCTTGGGAGTATAAAATGTGAATTTCACTTTCTGCTGAAATCCAAAAAAGAAAAAAAATCCATAAAATTTAACATGTTTATTTTTTGTATCTCATTGGATACCTTAGATGTTTTTGTCAACGGCTATTCCACTTGAGGACATTTTTATAATTTATCTGATTGTATTAAGATAGTTTTTTGTTGTAATTTGTTGATCATGTTGATCAACAAATTACTTTTTTGGTATCATAACAGTTTGTACAAAATAGGATACAAAAGGCTTTAGGAGTTTAACTCTGCAGTGATCTAATGGAGTTTGCACTTAATTAAAAATACATTCTATAAGAGCACAATCCTAGCACTATTAGTGTTGATGAAAAGTTAAGCTAAATGCAAAACACCCAACTTTTTTTCCTTCTTTTGTGTCTTTGTGTGCCTCGTTAAATTATCATCTTGCATTCAAGAATGGCTCACAAATGAACAGCTCAGTCACAACTGTGAATTGGTTCACACTGTTCACTTTGAAGAGTTTTTTAAAGACTCTTTCTCTAACATCACATCTCTGGCAAAAACTACTGCAGGAGAAGGTCAAAAAAACTAAGCCTCTGTTTAAGAGAAGAAGAGGATAATATGACGATAGCACAAGATAACCTGACCGTCAGGAGTTGCTGAGGAGTTTATCTAATGACTGTAGGCAAAAGCAAGCTAAAGCAGTAAACACATAAAGATTATCAGGCTGTTTTGGTCCTGACTTTCTCCCTTCTCCACCAAGGATGGAAAAGCTTGATTATCTTATGTCTCATAAGATTATCCTGTCAGGTTATCCTGTGGTCTGAGGTGTGTTAAGAGTGAATTTGTCCTCATAATGTCCTGACAATAAATATTAAACTTGTCCAATATTTACAACCAAAGACCTTTATGTGTGGGGGAAGCCGATGACTCTCGAGTCATGACTTTATGAATTGTGATGTGGAACAGAATGTAGCAAATCAAGAAGTGAGTTGAGTGAGGAACAAGGGAGCAGGCCTAAATACAAAGAACAGCCGACCTGAAACATAAACATAAAGTTCGGTGGACTCCAGAAATGGAGGACTAGCTCAAGTGTTCACGTCTCCAGAGTTTTTCCACAGTCATCTCTTTTATTTAGTTCCTGATTTTCCATCAAGAATAGCCCAAAGATCACCATCATTCCCTCTTCTCCTATGTCCTCTCCCATGTAAGGTGTTGTGTTTCCCGTTGTTGCTATAGACAACGTTTACCGTTGATGCTATGCCACCTCTTCTTCGTTTTTGTTTCATCCAAATAGTCACACAAGACTTCTGTCTCTGAGGGCTTGATACTAATTCAGTGGTGGGACAGAATGGTTCTGTGTGTATTGTGTTGTGTTGAGATTATCAGAGCACAGCACATAGAACAATCAAAACTATTCAATGCCTGATTTTTTATCTTCTAAAAGCGCCGTGAATTTTTCGCGTGTTGATATTACATCCAAAGTCAATTTAAAGACCCAAATTGACGCTGCATCGGGGCGAGCATAGAGCGGCGTCAAGCGTTCAAGATAGAGCGGCGAGCGTTTCCAGCAAAAAAACGCTTGCCGCTCACCACTCAACGCTTGACGCTCGAGTTGAAATAATTGAACTTTTCGAGCAAGCGAGCGTGTTGACGCGCTGGGACAGCCTATCAGCATGGAGATCGTCACTTGCACAGGGCATACTGGGGGTCGGAGTCTTGCTAATTTGACAAACTGCTAAGCTCACCGGAGACAGATAAAAAGGCGCTCCGCAGCTGCAGCTGGACTGTCTTGCCTGTAGTTGGTATCCAGGCGGGAGATCCTGGCACCAACCCTGGCTAGCAGGTCTTCAAACTAGGCAACAGTCAGCCTGAAGTACCGCCGGAACCGGCCGTCGTCCAGATGCAGCTCCTTCAAGAGACGGTGGAACTCACCGAGCTCACACCGCCTCCGTAGGGTAGCATGCATCCAGTACCGACGTCGGCGCCCAGCCTGCAGCTGACTTCTCCACAGCAGGTACAGAGAAGCGATGGTGCTAATCAGAGCCATGTTCAACGATGGAAAGATATGATGAAATGATAATGGCGGACTTTTCGTGCAACGATGCCGCGGCGAGCATATTTGTACCAGCTTCAAAACTCGAGCGTCTAGCACGGCACGATTTCACTTGACGCGCAAATACACTCGCTATCAACGCTTTCAGTGGGAACACGCCGTAAAGAACGGCATCTATCTCTTGTCATGGATTCAGGACTGAGGCAAGAGAACAAAAAAAGCTGCAGTATCCCTTTAAGTATGAACTTGTCTCTCTAAACCTGTAAGTGACACTGGTGGAGTCATCCCACCTGTAACCCGCCCGTTATTTAACAACAACTCAACCAACTGATGCCACAAGCCTGTCAACAAAAGCGCTCCAACTTTTGTTGACAGGCTTGTGGCATCAGTTGGTGCTCCAGCTTGTGGTTGGAGCACTTTTGTTGACATGGTGTCTTTAATTTACTTCATTGAGACATAACACTGTAAAAGTTAAACATAATCTGTAAGAGTACATTCCTAACACTATACGTGTTGATGAAAAGTCACACTGTTCAAGTGTCACCAAGCTTTAAATTTAACTTCCAGAAACAGTCAGCAGAAATGCTTGATGAGAGTTAAAGTAACAACTCTCTGAAAAGAGTGAAAACAACACTTTGTGGTGTGGACCCATAAAGACACTTAAGAAGTATTATTATAAACTCTGATTGTGTTAATTTGTCTATACAGATTTTACCGTGTACATAATTCTTAAAAAATGGACTCTTGTTTATTTGTGCTCCGGGTGTCAGACACGTCATCATGTCTGTGTGAGAGAATCAGCTGGTCTATAAACAACAAACTTTAGGAACGTCTTTCTCTTACTTGTTCCCTTTGCTGACTCAAAAAACTGTCAGTAGCTTTAACCAGCATGGATTTATCATGTTTATTTTCTCCAACTTGCTCCGTCTTTGCTAAAAAGCTTTTAATGATTTGGCTCCAACCTTCAGAGTCACCTTAAACTGGGATATTGGAGTAGTTTGGGAGATTGTAAAACCAGAATAAAGGGTCATTTGGCAAATGTATGCACATGTTTTACTGCTGAATGCTGCTGGTTTATGATTGTGAAATCCCTTTCAGTAATTTTCTTTTTGTTGTAATTTTTGTAAAACTTCTATTTCTGCTGTTTTATCCAGGACTACACTGTAAATCAGAACTGTTTGGATCTCAGTGGGGAAGTTCCTGCTCAATTAAGGTTGAACAGAATATCAAAACAAAAACCAGCTGCTTTTATATGCTGCCTGAATGGCTGTTATCTCATTCACACATTGGTTTGAAGTAGAGATGCACAATATTGGATTTTTGCCGATATGCCGATACTTCTTGATTCATTATCGGCAAAACCTATACCAATAACAATATTTCAGGTTAAGAGTACAAGCTCTGTGATTCCTAAAAATCAACTTGCTTCTTTCAGTGATACAGCACATTATCACATGAACAGATGTAAGACAAGAAAAACAGCTTTTAACTCTTACAAAACTGATACCCTTGATATTTAAGTGTATCCATGCAGTGATGAGAAGGGGCATCGACTTCGAACATTCGTATGATTTGTAGGGGTGTCCCGATACAACTTTTTCAACTCCAATACGAAACCGATATTGCAACCTTGAATATTGGCCGATACCAATATCTGTCTTATACAATATCAGCAGGAATCATACATACTTTTATGACTTATTTGTAGTACGGACTGTAAGAAAAGGCTTGATCAAGTGAGATTGCTCAAACAGGGAACAGTAGTCAGCAACAGTAGGTATGAGAAAATCTGACCCATTCGTTATTAACCAATGGGCTGAATACATTTTAACCTCACACATCGGAATATTTTACAATTACATAAAATAAAATAAGAAATCAGAAGACCTTAAAAACTAACCTCAATGAATCCAGTAATACAAAAGCATAATTTTTAATTGCAAAATAACCACTGTGTTTAACTTAAACATAAGCATATTCTACAACTGAATTAAATAAATAAATAAATAATAAATGAGAATGGCCTGCTTATACTGGAGTGCTTATATCGGAGATTTTAGATGCAGGCCGATATAATCCGATATTTGTTTTTGTGCTGACATCGGACTGTTATCTGAAATCAATATCGGATTGGGACACCCCTAATAATTTGCCAATATTCAAGCCGATATGTGTGGTCAATGTATCGGCTGTAAATATCTGCAAAAATTTCAACATTAGCCAATACAATACTTAAATTTTTAGGCTGATATCGGCCAATACTGATATCAAACAGATATTATCGTGCATTCCTAGTTTGAAGCGAAACACAGAGTTGTTTCTAACATAAACATCTGGTATAACACCATGACTGCCTGCACAGTTTTATGTTGGTCCCCATTTTGCTTCTATGCAACAAACTGCAATGCCCCGTGTATCCTGATACATTTCTATCAGAGCAGCTTCTTTAGTTCTTCAGTAATTTAAGCAACAACTTCTCGTCTGTTGGAACAGACCACACAAGCCAGCCTTCTTCCCCAAGTGCATCCACGAGCCTTGGCTGCCATGACCTTGTCACCGGTTCACCGCTGGTCCTTCATTGTGAATATTTATTCTATAGATACTGACCGCCGCAGACCAGGAGCTGTGGTTTGGACACAGTCTGACTCGGTCATCTAGCCATTACAGTTTGACCCTTGTCAAACTTGCTCAAATCATCACACTTTCCCATTTTTCTGCTTCTAACATCAACTTTGAGAACAAATGTTTACCTGCTGCCTGGTATATCCCACCCACTAACAGGTGCCATGATGATGTTGTCACTTCACCTGTCATTAGCCTTTGTAACAAAGTAAGGGATGCTTAATTTAAATTCACACATCCTCTGAAGTTCAACACAAACAGAGCTGTAAACAGCATACTGTGATCTGCTCCAGAAACAGTGGTGAGTCTGCTCCGGCCTGTTAGGCTGATGATATGACTGACTCTGGAGTTTTTCTATTGTAAGGAAAATGAGACATGAGTGGAAAGAAGAACTTTATCTGATCAATGTGTTGATTGTTGGGGAAATGCCATATCTACAAAGGCAAATGTAGTCTCAACAAAACACTGCTGCTGAAAAGGAAACTGAGCATCCCTTAAGAGCGTTATGAGCTTTTATTTAATGGATTTACCCCACCACCAAAAGCACAATATTGGACTCTTGCTGATTTCTGACATTCCTTAACAATGTTAAGAAAACTGCATTTGCTCTGCAGCTGTTGTAGACACTTAAGTGATGCTTTTTTCGGTGAAAGATCATTGGGAATTTAACAGGACAGTTCGATATTCGGGTTAAGGTAACAGTTACGGTCTGTGGTCCAAGTTATTGGGCATGTACAACATATGTACATTTGTTTTATAGTTTAAGGTCTTTCAACACATAACATATTAAAAGGACAATATTTTTATCATTACACAATGAAACTAATGTTTCCCTCTTTTGAATGATATTTAATATTTCATGTTAGTCCACGGGCTAACGTTGTTATAAACAGACGTGTACTTATTATTTTGACCCCACCTCTTCTAAAGCCCCATATCAAATGTCTTAATCATTAGTGTTTTTGCCATTATCTTTTTCTCCCTTGTATTTTTTTCTTCAACTGCTTATTAGTTAGTTGCTGTTATTTTTTCATATTTATTTATTTATCCTTATTATTCTTTATAAGGTGTTTCCCCAAAATCATATAAAGTTCATTTACCCAAGCAACAGCATGACTGATACCCCTACTCCTATTTATTTTGTTTTATAACTTGTCCTTTTTGCCTTTTTATCTTATTACTCTCACTGTCTTGTTTTTGTCATTTTTTCTGTTATGGTTTGTTTATTTCTTTTGTTGTTGTTTCTTGCTGTTGTCTTATCTTCTCCTATATTTTTCAAATTTTCCTGCAATTTATTTGTACTGTTCGTATTGTTTTTTAGTCATTTGTATGTCTCGTTAAATGTTTGAAAATAAAATAATAATAATAACAAGATGTGGAACAAAAAGATAAAAATTTATCCTAAGAGTATTTTTACAGTTGTCGTTTAAATGTAGGCATTTAATGATAGCAAGGCAAAGGATTATGTACACTTATGACTTCTGCAGATAAATGTATGTGACTGTTATGAATCAGCTGTTAATATTGGCAGAAATGTACATATTTGCCAAAACCTATATTATGCCTAATACTTTGTGCATTCCTAAAAATGTTAGAGAAATTACATTATTGCTGTGTGTTTTCATTAAATGCACACAGGTGTTGTAGACAGTTATGTGACGACTGATGATTTTTGTTTTTGCCATTTTCCTTCATTTTCCTTCATTTTTGACAATAACTTTTTAGACATTGTTGGAAATGTCTTGGCTGTGGTTTGTGCTCCCATAACATTCCTCTTTTTTTTTTTGCAAATAGCACAAAATTCTGACACAAACACTGACTGTTGTTTTTCATTGTGACTGTTAATCTGCATCAGACATTGACATAAGTATAGACATTAAGTGATGTTTTGTGATATGAAATGCCTCATCTCAAGGGGATAACCTCTTATAAATGTATAAAAAAATAAGATAAAGACAAATTTATGATCTGGGCATCAATACATTCTCACTACCATGATCTTTCATTTTAGCCCCCATGTTGCTGCTTACCTTTACATCCTTTCTACATCTCTGTTAAGAAATAAAAAACAAATAAATAAAAGTAAGAGGTAAAAGATAATAATGGAAAAATATATACAGGAAGAGTATGGCATTGATGTACTTTTTTGCCATTTGAGTTAACATTTGTTATAATTTAGCACCATACAAATAAATCTTGATTGACAGATTGATTGATTGATATGGAATATGATAAATATCACATACCAATAAGGTGGGGACATTTTATTACCTTGTGAAATCAGACAGTCCCCGCACCTATATTTAAAGCTTGTCTTGAAACAAATTTTTAGTTTTTGGCTTTTAATTCAGCATGACAGTTGTGTTGTCTCTGTTTTATGTGTTTTTATTTTCTGAAGTTTGCTTTTTTAACTTGTTTTAACAATAAAATAGAATAAAGAACAAGAACAAAAGACCCTAAGCCCCAGTTATACCTAAGTATCAAACCATTAGTCCAGTGACAAACAGAAAACTCAAGGGAAAAGTGAACACTATTAGATTAGACTAGATGCTGGAAGTCAGAGCATGTGCCAGGTGATGAGTTTAGGAAGACAAAGATGCTTCAAAAATGATTAAGTAATGCAGATTTATACATAATAAATTCAGCAAAACAATAAAATAATGTAACCCTGAGATTAAACATGACTAATTAAGGAGCTAGAGAGAAGGAGAGAGCTTCTGCTGGAGTGATGGGAGGCTCTGAATGTGTCCCAGGAAATAAGCCCACACCTGCATGAATATTTGTCACAACCTGTGATTAAGTACCAAATCTATTCATAACATCCCTCAGCTTTTGGGTGTGATGGGTTGGAATTTATTTTAACAGACTGTTCCATGTTTTCTGTTCTTATTGTGTTTTATATGATTTTTATATTTGTTATGACTTTATGTACATCAGTATTTGGTTTAAATTGTTAGTTTTACTGATTTTTCTTAATTTTATTTACTCAATTTCAGTTCTGGTTGGTAGTAACTGTGCAGTAGTTTGCTAATATTGACAGTTTTTCCAGTATGTGACATGAATGATGTTGACTGGAGTTGTAAATATAAAGGGAATTTTCATATCAGCCAAAAAACAACATTTGTGGCGATAATTTGTGCATCATTGTTAGAGAAAACTGCATTTACACTGCAGCTGCTGTAGACAGTTGTGTATTGACTCATGTTTTTTCTTTGATAAATTATTTGAAATGTATCAGACATTTTGACAGTGTAACATTCAGGTAGCACTTAGAGGTTGGTGACACAAGTTAAGGGCAGATGTGACCGTGTATTTGTTTTCAGTTAAAGTTCTTTTAAGTATATAACAAATTAAAAGGATAATATTTCTATCATTGCTCTATAAAAACATCCCCTGTGCTGCTCGGTGCTCACGTCTGCCGCTAGCTCAAACAGCTAACGTTTTCTGACGTTTGACGGCTCGCGCTGTAACGGCTGGACAGATGCATATTAATGTCAGTAGGTTACCGACTAACCTAGCTAGCAGACGCTGCTAACGTTAGCTAGCAGGGGTCTCTTCTTGGTCTTTAAAGCCTCCAGCCTGCAGCATTAGAGCCCTTCAGTGCGGCTGCTAAAAACACAACATCCCCAGCTGGGCTCTGTTATCTGTCTGTCATCGTGAGCTACAGCCCTGCTAAAACATAACGGACTCTGGAGATCACTCACCTTCCTCGGCGGCGGCTGCATTTTGGAGTATTGACATGAATGGTATTTCCCTGGTGAGATGTATTGTAATTCCAAGAGGAGATCCAAATCAGTGTGGGACTAATATTTTTGTTTCCCTCCAGACGAACGGGAGGAAAGACGGGGAGTTAGGTTTGTACTCCGGCGGCCATGATTGATGATAAACGGCTGGTTTATTCAGCGCAGAGACTGAAGCAGCGAGCAGACTGGACACACTTGTGTTGGCTGCTGACACTCTACTACAGGGCTGCTGCTGCTGTACTGTACTGTTGTGAGGCTGGAGCGCAGACAGGGATGGGGGAGATGTTAACGGGGAGCCCTGTCAGCAGCTCGGCTCAATGGCGCCTCGGTGCGGCGGAGACAGATACTACACTTGGTTTGTTATTAAAAACACTGTCAGCAGAGACGTCGCTTTTGTTCTGCCTTTTCTCTCCAGCGGGCATCAACCTCGGTCGGTCTGCGAACAAAGGCGTTTTTCAATGACAGGAAAGCGACAGTGAGATGTTTTATTAATTCAAGGATATTTTTTTTTACATCTATGAGGCTGTTTTTGCTCCTGAAGAGGGAAAACTCTGACAGTGGATGAAGCTGCGTCCACAGACCTGCATAGCAACAAGAATCCGCAGTCGATCGAAGAAAAATCGATCATAGACGAGGACAAGGAAATCTGTATATTTAAAAAAAAGAAAATAGCTACACCGAAAAATCGATTTATTTTTTGGTCCTACAATTTAAATTATAGTGTTATATTCAAAGCTTATTTAGGCCTAATATTTGGTTGCAAAACAAACCACCAAAAATATAACAACAATCCCTTATTTCAGATTTTTACACGGGCAGACAGACTACCTCAAAAATAATGTCTTCTCTGATTTTTTCCTGAAGTCTCTCCTTGCGAACGGAAATGGAAACTGAATAGCTGGAAATACCATTTATTCTCGTCATATTCAAAAAATAAAAAAAATTTAAAAAAATTCATGACCACAAACCTCCACTAAGTATTTCCATAAAGGTCAGAGTTCATGTCAAATGTAGAAAAACGCTCTATGTTACAATATTAACAAATCCATCTGCCTCTTGATTTGGATCACAACCAAAACTTTAAAACTCTACCGTGACCAGCACACACTGAACATGTCTTAAAATTTGTTGACAACTTTTCAGTTTATCTTCCTAACAGACATACTGACAAGTAGACTAACTAAAAATAACCTCCTGAGCGAAAGTTAAAAGAAAATACTTTCACAGTAAATCTTTTTTTTTTTACCTTTAAGAGTTTTTATTGTTGTTTTATAATTCTATAAATATGATAAAATTAAGAATGTTGTAAAAAAAAAAAAAAAAAAGTTGAGAACTGAGTTAATGTCCAGAATTTTGTGTAGAGTCTGGCAGAAAAAATGTTGGCAAAAATGTAACCTCCTCAAAGAAAATAGCTACCATTATTTTTTTTCTGTACATTTAAATAATTTTTATTTATTTATTTTGTTTTCTAGTTGATGAATAATAAGATTGGGAGGCACAGTGATGCAGCAGGCAGTGCACATGCCTCACAGCAAGAAGGTACCCAGTTTTATCCCCAGGTTGGACAGGGCCTTTCTGTGTGAAGTTTGCATGTTCTTCCTGTGCATGCGATGGTTGCCTCCGGGCAGTCCGACTTCCTCCCACAGACCAAAAACATGCTCATTAGGTTAACTGGTGACTCTAAATGGCCCTTAGGTATGAGTGTGAGCGGCTGTTGGGACAATTCTTGGGGTCTATGATTAACAAGGGCCATAAAATTTGCCTTTATCTGTATTTTTACAAACTAATTTATTATTTTTTTTCACTGTAGCTCTAAAAGATCTATTCTCTCTCTCCACAAAAATAAGAATTTCACCAACAAAGCTTCAACAGTTCATGTCCTCAGTTTACAAAAGCTTTTTGAATGTTAGAAGGAAAGGTGCTGTAGCACAGTGGTACACATGCCTCTGTCTCGGCTGGTTTGGAATGTGTTGCAGGCATGAATTCAAAACAGCTGAATATTTGCAAAACAATAATAACATTTATCAGTTTGAAGGTTAAATATCTTGCCTTTGCCGCATATTCAGCTGGTTAAAGGTCCAAAAGAATTTGCAAAATCACAATACTATGTTTTCATTTACATTTTAAACAACGTCCCAACATTATTGAAATTGGGTTTTGTATTTGTAGTGTTGTTCGTAATGTATTTTTGGTGTTATTGTTGCAACCTGCAAACTTCTACAAAGTCTACCTCATATCAAGAAGTGGACACAGAGGGGCCATTGGGTTTGTTGGGTGAAAAATTAAAAGAATAAATAACAGATGAGATGACGGCCACCCCTGCAGAGCTGGCATGAGCAGCTGCCGGTTTGATAAGTTTCTAAAATTGTAAAGTCTGCCAACATTTGTGTGTTACTTGTAAAGTGTGTGTAATGACAATTTAAAGCAACAATATGTAACTTACATGGGAAAAGTAGTCCACGTCTGACATGACAGTACAATACCATCAACAGGACAAAAAAAGTCTTTACGTATTTATTTACTAATTTTATTTTAATGTTGTCTGGCATCTTGCTCAGTCACTATCTTTCTCTATCTCAGTGCCTAAACTACTTCATCAAAGAACAACGAGACAGGCTAAATTGATATTTTTTAGACAGAGGAAGATGTGTGAACTAGTGCAGTAAAGTCCTGTTTGTGAATTAGTCATGAACAAACAAACCTCACTTTAGATTGGGGAACATATTCTGAGCCATAAAAGCTTGATTACAAGTTATGCAGGCATTTCCAAAGCTTGAAGTTTGTGCCGTTTTTCAAGTGAATTTAAGCTCTTAGTAATACCTATTAACAAACTAGAAAGCTAACAGTTAGCATGGTACCAAGCAGCTTAAGATTGGTGAATACCCAAAGCACACTGAAAGGAGAGAATAGACTGGTGACGATGGGACGAATGGACTGACTGGCTGATGGATGAATAGAATGGATAGACTGACTGATGGACTGGCGGACAGAGTGGTGGTGATTGAGTGGACTGATGGGCAGACAATCGCAGGATGGATGGATTGATAAATGGATTAATGTTAGGCATGCATCACATTATCAGTACAATATCGATGTTAACTGATATTGGCCAAATAGTTGAGTATCAGCATCAGCAGACATTAACATTTTGTTAATTTTTACAGCTGATATTCCAGCCATACATATTGCATTTTATATTGGCTGTAATAGTGAGATAGATGGATAAATGTATTCTTATTTTTGTGACTCATATTCTTATTTTGCTATACTTGTATTCTTAATTTTTTTACTGATGTTTATTATTGATACTTGTATTCTCATTTTTCTTAGACTAATTTCTATTTTTGTACAGATGTTTATTATTTATGCTATAGTCCTACTCACCATTATTGGCACCCATGAAGTTTAAGTACACAATGTGACAGTACAGTTTCTTTAAAAACCTCTAACTTTGCTCTGCATCCCTTTATCAGACTCAAACTTGGCAGAAGTAATGTTCACATATTAAGGTTTTGAAATTATACTTCATTAGCCACTATGATCATGCAGTCACATTTAGAATAGGCAGTTTTAATTGCAACCACTTGAAGCCTACAAGGAAAAGAACACCCTACCAACAATTAAGCATGGTGGAGGTTCCATAATGCTTTGGGGCTGCTTTGCTGCATCAGGCACTGGAGGCCTTGACTGTATCACAGAAATCATGATATCAGAGAATTATCAAGAAATTTAAGAGCATAATGTCCTACCCAGTGTAAGAACACTTGGTTTGAGTCGAAGATTGTGGGCCCTCCAGCAAGACAAAGACCCAAAGCACACATCCAAAAGCACGCAGGAATGGTTGAAAAGGGAAAAAAATGGCCTGTTTTAAAAAGGCCAACAATGAGTCCTGGTCTCAATCCGATTGAAAATCTTTGGTATGGCTGAAATCTGCCATTGGGGAAAAGAAACCTGCAAATGTTCAAGAGCTTGAACAATTTGCATAGGAAGAGTGGGAGAAAATACCAGCTGAGAAGTGCAAGAAACTTACAGATGGCTACAAGAAACATTTGGAGGCTGTCATCAGTGCCAAAGGGTGTGCAACAAAATACTGAAGAGGGGTACCATTATTGCTGAACATGCTTTTTTTCAGTTCCCACTTTAAAATTACAATATATAACTTGTAAAAATGTTTGTTTGTTTTTTTGTGCAAGTATTTTGGACCCTCAATTAAAAAATCCTGATGACATGAATTTGGAACATTTCAATTTATTTCTGAAGATATTGTTAAAGTAATGAAAATAATGAAGGGGTGCCAATAATACTGAGCAGGACTGTACATGTAGCACCGTGGGCCTTTTTTAATCACAATTTCAATCCTCTGTATATGTACACATATTAAAGTATTTATAATAAAGCCACCTTGTATCTTGATGTTTGATGGATGAATGGCTGGATAGACTGATGGGTAAACAGATGGACAGACTGATGGATAGATGGCTGGATGGATGGATGGATGGACTATGACGGTGATGCAGAGTTTTAAGTCAACGTTAAGCAGCAACAGCCCAGGTACAATGGATCAAATTAGTTAAATATTATCACAGCAGTAAACTGAGAAAAAATGAAGCAAAATATTACTTTAAGAGTCATTTTCTTGCCAGAATAAAAATTATACCTCTAAAATATGTACAATTTACTCCCTCAGTGTTCTGGATGCCTGACTTTAACATGTCATTGAGACATTTCACACAGCTGTAAAACTTTCACATCCAGATGAGTCTAAACAGCTCTGTTTTCACTTAATCTTATTTTATCAGCCCACATTGTAGCCAAACTTGGATTTTCATGTCAAAAAAGAATTTCAGTTTTTAAAACCTCTCAAGGTCAAGTTGCACTTAGTACTGATGGGAAGAAATGAAGTCAATATCTTTGCCAAGAAATTGTTAGGCTGACTTCACTGGTGCCAGGAATGTCTGGCTGGACTGATGGCCAGTCGGTGTGAAGGTATAAAATATTGATTATAGAGAATTCATTAAAGACTCGAGTCTATGAAAGCATTACTTTGGTAAAGACCAGTATGAGACTTCAGGCCTCCTACGTGCCATGGCCAAGGTTAAGGCTAAGGGCCATGTAATCATTGATATAGTGACTTTCTGGGGCAGGTAAGACATTAAGTACCCTTTCTCACCTTTCTCTCGCTCAAACTAACACACACATTTTCAGACACCTGCACACAAACATTAGGGCACATTCTGAGACGCCAAGCACGTCTCTCTTACACGCACACGTCAAACGCTTTTCCAGTAAAGGAGAGAAAATGGCCGCTGGTCGTAGTTTGATTATATTGTATTTGTTAGGTTCCTGCCAGGATGCTTTTGGTTTATGATTCATCTTTTAATCTGGCTTAGGAGTGTCTTCAACTTTTGGCTAGAACAAGGTAAGATATCTTTTTCAGACTTTTGGTTGTTTTTTTTCTAAAGCGTTTGCTCTATTGTGCACTGCTTGGCTTTCATTAGACTCATCAGTTAAACATGTTTGAGTCTGATCCTTTGTCCATTTTTGGATTCATTTATACTGGACATCTCTGATTGAATAATAGAGCACTTTGCAAGTAACTTTTTAAAAGTGCTGTGAAAAAAGTGAGGTGATTGTTAAAATTGACCAACAGTTAAAGCAGTGAAGTCTGAGAAAACACTAGAGCCACAGCAGGGTGATTATGTTCCTTAGCAAGCTATAAAGTTTCTAGACCGTGCATTACAGTTTGCATCATTATAAAAGGGATAAATTGTTTTTTGTGGTGGGTTGATTTTTAAAATGTTATAAACAAGGGAATACATTAGACATGAAAACCTTGACCTATGACAAACAAAATGTAATCTGAGTGGACATTTGTGCAAATGTGCATACTTTGTTTTCCTAATATTATACAGGCCAACCATCTGTAAGTGTCATGGATGCCTAAGCCTTTCCCAGCTGACACTGGCAAGAGGCAGAGCACTCCCTGGGTTGGTTGTTAGCTAGTCACAGGGCTGACATAGAGAGACCGATAACAGCTCACTACTATGGGCCATTTAAAACACAGAGGGGTTGATGTGTGGTTCTGCCCCAAAAACTTTGCTAAAGAGCATCACGTGCAGCCAAATGAAGCTAGAGCCTCCTTTAAACGTATTTGTGCAAATTTAGTGGAGAAAAAGTTTGGAAAACTTGTTACAGAAGCTTGTTAGTTGCTCCTTCCCAAGTGCAGAACCAACAGGGTGACAGAGGATATATATCAGGCATGTCCAAAGTCAGGCCCAGGGGCCAAATGCGGCCTGTGTTCAAATTTTGACTGGCCCACAGTCTATGTTATAAAATCAATTACATGTGGCCCTCTTGCACCATTGACTGCTGTATAAAATACTCGAGTACAAAAAACCTATTTTACATTTCGCCAGAAGATGGCAGTAGCGCTGTGGCCACATCCTTGTGGCACTTGACACCTGACCTTTTGTCATCATTTCAGCCCATCCCATTTCAAACATGGCAACTGTAGCTAAAGAAAGAAAAGCTGACAGCTAGTGCCTCCGATTCCAGAACAAGTGGTAATTTGAGTATTTTATTGCCGAAATATGAAACAACTGTGTCTGCCTAATTTGCCACGAGACTGTAGCTGTTTTCAAGGAATTCAATGTCAAGCGGCACTACCAGACAAAACATGCTAAATACTACAAGCTAACTGGGGCCGAACACTGCGAAAAATTGAAACAACTGAAAGCTTTTTTGACGGCACCTAAGCGCTTTTTTACAAGAGCCCATGAGTCAAATGAAAATGCCACAAGGGCTAGCTACGAGGTGGCAATGCTGATTGCCAAGCACTGCAAAACTTTCATATATATATATATATATATATATATATATATATATATATATATATATATTTATATATATATATATATATATATATATATATATATATATATATATATATATATATATATATATATATATATATATATATATATATATATATATATATATATATATATATATATTTATATAACTTTGAATAGATCTATCCTTTTCATATTTTTTTATCTGTAATACTGAACTGCAACTGAATTCCAATTTCCCTGAGGAAGTATTTTCCAAAGGGACTAATAAAGTACTATCTAATCTAATCTAATCTAGCTTTACTTAAGTTGTTGTATGAAACATGGAGGATAGCATTAGCTAGAACACTAAGTTAGAGCTAAGAGTACAGCTTAGACCTTGAATTAAGGATTTATTTTTTATTTTTATTTTTTTAAATGGGACAATATGCATCTATGGACATTAACATGTAAGTGCATGGGATTATAGCAAAGCGGCTCATTTCCATCTGCAGCTTCGTAACAATCACAGTCCATAATGCAATACTGAACAAAGTTTTCTCACTTTGCATGTTGTCCTCATATCAAGTAGGCAGACCGCCTATCCCTGTCATGGTGGTGAGGGCTTGACCCTTTCCCAGTGGACATTTGACAAAAGGCATATTTTTTATGTTTTTAAAAGAGAACTCAAGCTCTACCTTTTTAGTCTGGCTTACTATTTCATCTTAATTATGTAGTTATTTTAGCCCTCTTAATCAGTTTTATTTCTCCATTTCAGTTCAGGTTTGTTGTTCAGAATATTATTCTGTGATCATCAATTTTTGTTTCATTGTCCCACTTTATCTTTAGTTGATGTTTGGCCATCTTATTTTACCATATTATTATTTTGAATTTTATTTATTTAATTGTTTTTCCATATTGTCTTTTTATCTCATTTCTTATTATGATTTTTTTTATTGTCATTTAAATCTTAGTTCCTGTGTTTCCTCATTTTTAATTCAAGATAATTTTTCCTCTGTCCTGTAATTCTGTTTGTTATAATCTTTGTTTATGTCTGTGTGTGTATGTGTGTGTATTTAAGTGAGTGTGCGTGTGGTATGTGGACCGTGAGGGAGGGTAGGGCCTTGTATTTTCATTGTATTCAGTTTTCTTCTTTTGTGTCTATTTTTCGTTTCTGTTTTATGTAAAATACTTTGTGCCACAGGATTTGGTGCTATACAAATAAAAACTGATTGGTTGATTGATTGGTTGATAGATAAGGTGGAGCACACCCTGAACTGGTCCCCAGTCAATCACAAGGCTGGCATAGAAGGACGGATAACTGTTCTCTTGGACAATTTGGATTAACAAATTAACTTACTAGGCATGATTTTGAACTTGAAAGGAAACAATTGCTGAGAGAAAATCCATGAAAGAGCATGTGAGCTGTATACAAAAACACCCTGCCGCCCTGGGAGTTAAACTAGCAACCGTTTTGTGAGGCACACGCACTTTGCTGTGAAAATTTACTATTGCAGAGTGTTTAATATATTTAGCCCTTTTACAGTAACATGCTTCACACATATGGCCTTTTTTCTTTTATTAGCCTTAGCCCTAAGTACACACATCACCTTTGGCCTTAAGTCATAAGTGTCAGCACTGGATGTTCTTCATAGAGTTAGTACAATGCTTATGCTACAGGGAGACACACAGCTACACAGATTCCTAGATGTCTGACCTTGGCTCAACTGGCTGTTTCTCACGTCTCTAGGTATCAACTGTTTACGTCTAGTCTTTCCGAGATACCTCCATCTCCTTGTATGTTATGTTTTTCACACCCACATTCTCACGAAAACTCACATAGGTCATACACATGCGCACATACTTTTAACCTCACACACACATACACCCCATGAACACATCCATACTCCATGTCTTTAAAATAACGTGACTCTAGCCTTTCTTCTCAGCTGACGGACTGCCTGATCATTCTTATTGTCTCCAATATGGCAAGATTGTTTTTTTCTACTGCAATAAAAACTCCCAAAGGCAGTGTTTGGTTCCAAAGCCTTTATTTCAGCTTTTTGGGGAAGATGGACTAATTTTCTACAACAACCTGCTGCAGCATCATGCAGCTTTGTCCTGTAAATATGTAAAAATGTAATCCTGTTCTCTACAAAAGTCAGTCTTGTTTCTCGCTCAGAGTCCTGTAAAAATGGTCAAAACAGCATTATAAAATGATAATATAGAAAAGATGACTATAGCTGATGTTCCATGTTTATTTAGGTCACACCAGGTCATAATCATAGTCAAATAAAAACCCTCTCTAGAGCTTTAAGAAAATCAATATTTGTACAGTTTGAGATGGCGACAGCTTTGTCCTGCTCAGTCCATTTGACTGAAGCACTAACACACTGACAGCCTCAGGCCTAACTGCTGATGCTCTGCTGTATACAGGCTACAACTTGTCAGGGAGGAACACACCTCCATATGTTTTTCTACACTCTCAAATATCTTAGGTACGCATTCGACCTTGAACAGCACATGCAGATAGGCACTGTTTCTACTTGTGAGGATGAGGACACATTACACATGATGGCAGCGTTCTGACAGTGTGAGTAAATCAGTGTGACTTAGAGGTTTTATATTAAACTATACCAAAAGACTACTTCTAGGGATATTTGTGTATAAGCTGTATTTTCCGCTGAGCTGGTATGGTATGTTCACAGCAGGCTAGAAGAATTTGAGGGGACCAGAAAAGGGTCCACCTGTTATCTGTTAAACTCAACCTGCAGCTGTTTAGAAGACAGAAGAAGTTGTGCTCAGAGGCTTCAGACAGAGAGTGCAAAATGATTCTGTTAACAGACAAAAGAGAGCACTGTAGGTTAACTTAACTGAGCGGCAAGTAAGTAAGTGCATGAACTGTTGTATTTGCATGCAAGTTTTATGGATCCTCGTGGCCTTCGTGGCATTTATATGACTGGTTTGAACATGACTTTGTGGGCTGAAAAGAAAGATTTGTTTTGGAAGAGGAAAAACAGACCAGGGCTAAGTGGAAAAACAAAGCAGCGTGCATGCTAGAGGAGAAGGCACAGTCTCATAACACCGTCTGGTTTGAGTTTAAAATGCAGTTGTGTTGTCATGAGGTTTTTGTAAACTATGAATCAAAAGGGCACGATCTGTTTTCTAGTGTGAAACTCCAAGTTTATTAACCCTTAGATGCACAGATGAGTGGACCCCACACTCTTCCAGCTGGAGTGAAAATGATCCTTATTACCTCTCCCAAAGAGATTACAGTATGTTTTTGCCTGCTTATGTTGACTGTTGGTTTGTTAGCAAGTATATGTAAAAACTACTGGATGGATTTAACTGAAATTTTCAGAAGATGTTGGCAATAGTCCGACTTAAACATGGTTAGATTTTGTTAGTAATCCAGAGAACGGCCATTAGCTAACACTCATTTTTACTCAGTAACTGTCAAACTGATAATGATATCAACATGATTCTGAGTGCAAGGCGTGGATTTTCAGGGTCAAGAAACGCTATTATGATGGCAACTTTATCATGGAACAACTGCTTATAGATCTAACAATAGAGTGCTTTCTAGTATAGAATTGTGACATTTTGGTTGATGAAATTCTCTAATTTTGCATTAAGTGGAATTAGTGGAATTAGTGGAAAGTAACTAAAAGCAATGCCAGTAGAGTGATAGAAAAATGAAGTTGACTGGCAGGTAATAGGCTATGGTAGTCATTATTTATCAGTTATTAGGGATGTCTGATTTTGGATTTTTCTTTTTCTGAATACACAATATTCCAGTACTTTAAAATTTATCCTAGTGATACCAATAACAATACCAATACTGATGAATGAGGATAATTGACATACTTTTTTTTTTTAAATACACCTAAAGTAAACTGCAGCACAGTAGCGCAACAGGTTAGTGTGCATGCCTCACAGCAAGAACATTATTGGTTTGACTCTGCATATCAGTTGGGTCTTTCTGTGTGGAGTTTACATGTTCTCATAATAAAGTCAAGCTATATTTCACGAGTCACAGTAGTATATGAGTGAGAATCCTCGACTGCTGAGCAACTGAAGTTGTACATCAAGCAAGAATGGGAAATACTTCCACCTACACAGCTTCAACCATTAGTGACCCCAGTTACCAAATGCTTATTGAGAGTCAAAGGAAATGGGATGTAACACATTAGTGAACATGCCCTTGTCCCACCTTTTTTGGAAAGTGTGACATGCATCATTTTCAAAGTGAGTGAGTATTTGCAGTAACAATTAAGTTTATCGCTTTGAACAAGAAATATCTTGTCATTGTACTGTATTCAATTCAATATAGGTCATTCAAATCATTGTATTCTGTGTATAATTATTCTTAGCAAAACATCCTAACAGCTGGGTTTTGTCAGAGTCCTCTCTTTTTCATTTTGCCTGTTTTCTCAACTAAGAGCTCAACAAACTACAGAAAGCACTTAGAGAGTGTAAACCTCTGCCAACGTAGCTCAAATGGTGCTGTTACATCTGTAAGCAGTACTTCCATCATAAAGTTACCACCATAATATGATTCCTTGACCCTGAAAACCCACACCAATCACATGAATCATGTTGATTTCAGCATTAGTTAGTTAGACAGTTATTGAGCAAAAATGATTCGCTAATGGCAGTTTTCTGGATCATCACTAAAATCTAATCATTTTTAAGTAGGGCCATAACCAAAATATCCTAAAAATTTCAGCAAAATTTGTCCAGTAATTTTTGTGTAATCTTGTTAACAAACAAACAAAAAACAAATAAACATATGCCAGCAAAAACACAACCTCCTTTTCAGAGTAAAAATGGACTCACTCTGGGAAAAGGCATTGACTTGAAAACTGGATTACTTGTAACATACGCTGGATTGTGACCAGTTGATTATAAAATCAGTCGGTCATAATGATGGAAAAGGATGACTTAAAGTCAACGCTGCTGCTGCCATTTGTCATTCATGCTGACATGCCTCAACTCTAACCAGGCTGGACTTCTTCTGGTTATTTACTGTCTTTTGTGCATGCTCTGTTACTGTATCATTATCAAACTTGTTTTTCATACATTTCTTCCATTTTTGTCTTTACCTCAGGTGTTCTTACAACCAAAATGGCCACCTATGATGACAACTTCAGTGAGCCAGACCTAAACTACAGCGCCTTCTACTGCAAATTCAATGAGGAGTTTAAATTTATTCTCCTTCCTGTCAGCTATGCCCTGGTCTTTGTGATTGGCCTGGCCCTGAACGCCGTAGCACTGTTTGTGATGGTGTTTCGCACAAAGCGATGGAAGCCATCCACCATCTACATGTTCAACCTGACCATGTGCGACACGCTCTATGTCTTCACCCTGCCCTTTTTGGTCTATTACTACGCCGATGAGAATGACTGGCCCTTCAGTGAACCTTTGTGCAAGCTCATACGTTTCCTGTTTTACGCCAACTTATATGGTAAGACTCTAAGATGGCACTGAAACATTAATTTTCTTAAAAAACTAGAGAAGAACGCAGAGAGTGCAGACCTCCGCCACCCAGCTCCTGTAAAAGATACAATTATATATCACCAGATCCAGAAAACAGCTTGGAGTTTTGAGAACATGACCTAATATTTTGATTTTATATGAATTATTGAATGTTGTCAATGGGATTTCCCACTATAAAGTTTAATGCCTTTTTGTGACTTCAGTCTTGATCAGATCCAGATGAAATTAACATTGATGAATGAAACATGAACTCCGTATTATCATGTGAAATTGGAAGCAAATCCATTACAAAATGCAGAGATATGCTTTCATTTAAATTCCACCCAATGCTAACTTATGGATATTTTTTATTATTTTGGGAGGGCTTTGCATCCAGTCTAGAATACTTATCACCACTAAAAACAAATACATACTAGAAAAGTACTCATAGAGTACAGACCTCTGCCAGTCCTCACCCATATTGTGATTTTTTAGCCATAAATATTAAAATTGCATTTTTCGTGATGTCGTTTTTCTTCTGGATCTAGCTCCAAAGTTTTTGAAGATACAACAAATCTGACTGAACACTCCAAATTCCACAGTATCTTGGTGTTTGTTGCAAGTCTATGCCTTTATTCATGCCCTTGCTATGGCGAAAATTCCAAGGATATCTAAAATTTTCTTGTTCTGGATCAGAGACTCCGGAATTTTGCTGGGATCCAGATCAAATCTTGATATCTTGCAGAACCTGTTGGAAACTTGTCCTGTATTGTTTGTCCAAATGCTCTGACTATTTTTGGTGGAATAATATGCACAAATGCCGAAAATGGTCCTATCTGGCAATGTTAAAGAATCCTTTAAAAAATGACTGGATCCAGATCCTGATCACTCCCAAAATCTAATCATTTGTTCCCTGTGTCATCCAGACATTTCCTGAAATTTTCATCTAAATCCATCCATAAAATTTTGAGTTATGCTGCTAACAGTGAAACAAACCCAGAAACAGACGCTGGCAATAACATAACCTCCTTGGTGATGGTAATAAGCAACAGTTCCATGATAAAGTTACCGTCCTGATATGACCCTGATAACCCATACCTAGCACTCAGAATCATGTTGACATCATTATTAGTTAGACAGTTATTGATCAAAAGTGATCGTTCACTAATGGCGGTTATCTGGATCACCACCAAAATGTAATCATTGTTAAGTTGGGCCATTACCAACAGCTCCAAAACTAAATAGAACTATTATATGTAGATGTCAACATTGTTAAACTGATGCTCATGAATGCTTCTCACTCTGGCAGGTTCCATTTTATTCCTTTGCTGTATCAGTCTACATCGCTTCATTGGCATCTGTTACCCCGTCCGCTCCATGAACTGGGTCAGTGCACGGCGGGCCAGACTGGTATCTGTGGCCGTGTGGGCCATTGTTTTGTTATGCCAGGCACCTGTTCTCTACTTCTCAAGAACCAGGTGACAGAAAGTTATCTGAATACTTTATTCCCTCTTCTAATTTACATTTTTCCTTGCTTTAGGACAGCCTTGCTCTTCAGTTTACCACTAACTTATCAGGCTCTACTGGGTGTTTAACTGTTGACTATTGATTTTTCTGCTATCCAATTTAACCAAGTACCTTATCTTAATGAGACACAATTAAATGAAAAAACCCTCTTCCCAACCCATTGCATATGATCGCAGTCTTTCATCACTCTTATCTCTTCCTCGGGGGTCTGTGCCATCAGCCAACTATAATCCATTTACTCGTCTATCAGGGACCAGGAGACTGAGAGGATCTGCTACGACACAACGAGCCCGGAGCTCTTCGATGACTTCTTGGTGTACAGCTCCATCGTGTCTGTTCTCATGTTTGCTCTGCCCTTCATGGTGGTGATGGTGTGCTATGGCCTCATGGTGCGCAAGCTTCTGGAGCCCAGCTGGGGCTCTGAAGGAGGACCTGATGGCGAAAGAGGGGGCCTGTCAGCTCGACGCACAAAACAGAAGTCGGTGAAGATGATCATCATCGTGCTGGCTGTCTTCATGCTGTGCTTCCTCCCATTCCACCTCACCAGGAGTCTCTACTACTCCTATAGATACCTGAGGCAGATCAATCCAGAAGAGGTGAGAACAAAATACAGACAGATAGATAGATAGATAGATAGATAGATAGATAGATAGATAGATAGATAGATAGATAGACAGACAGACAGACAGACAGACAGACAGACAGACAGACAGACAGACAGACAGGTAGGTAGGTAGATAGATAGATAGATAGATGAACAGAAGTGGTTTGTTGTAAGTTGTGAATCAATTGATAAATAAATGAACCTGAGTAGATTTAGAATAGTTTTTGGATATATACGTGTAGAAAGGTTTATGATGAAGACACATAGACAAGAAATTATTTTTTAGTCTGAAATTATTGTTTCGTCTTAAACTGCATCTGATTTAGCCTGACATTAATTGCAAACACTTTGTCTGTGTTTAAAAGTACAATGCTAGCATTATGCTAACAAGGACTACAAAAATGGCCGGAGACTGTGCTGCAAGCATTCACTTTGTCCATGTTTAATGCTGCGTTCCAGTTGTGCTGGGAAGTTGGGATTTCTGAGTCCTGAGTGGGAAATTTCAACTGGCACGCCGGCCGAGGTCGAAATTTCCTACTCAACACTCCCGAGTTGACAATAAATGACGGCTTCACCCAGTGTAAACAGTTATTAAGTTCCTGTAATATTCTGTTTATTTCCGCTAGTGTTCATAGAACTAAATCAGCCGTATACACATTACTGTTCTAATTGTATTGATGGAAATGCTGCCATAGTGTTTTATAAAGTCTTTATGTGGTATTTATGAAGTACAATGCGGGGCGGCCAACAATGGCCAACACAATGGCTAACAATAGCCTGCTAGATTGGCAAGTTTTTTCCTGCTTTATAACTGGAATACTGATAACTCAGACATGACATCATTCCCACTTCCCTCTTCCCAGTTCTGAAGTTAATGGAACGCCGCATTAAAGTACAACATCATGCTAACAAGGACTACAAAAATGTCCAGAGACTGTGCTGCAAGCATTCACGATTGGTTAATAAACAACCATTCATACACTGTCAATCATCTGGCTTAAAAGTACATTCTCAAATTTATAAGAGGTCAAAACTAGATGCTTGTACCTTAGAAATATTGTAGCTGCTTCCAAGGTGAACTGAAATGTTGTAGTTTCAGGTCACGTCTGGTTTGGGAGCACATGCCAGGCTGGCACTTCACCATTCATCATTCCTGACGATTCATCTACACCATCTGCAATGTTATCACTACTTCATTCATAGGTGTTTACAAGCTCTAAAGTTTAAGGGTGCAAGGGTGCCAACCCCTCTCAGCTACGTTACCATCTGCCATGATTGTGTAGTTCCATTGTAGCCTAATGCTTTCTCTCTTGCTGATTATGTTTAAGCTTAAAAATGTGGAAGAAAAGGTTGATTTGTGAAGATTATCACAAATAACAGAAAGTGTAAATGTACTTTCTTGTTTGTTACTGACCTTATCATCAGCAACAATCCAAAACACAATGAATTTCCCAGAGGCTTTTAATAAGAGTTTAAAGAATGAACACAATGCTAACTTTCTCATTGGCCAACAAAAATAAATCATCCCTGCATAACACACATTTTAATACACATACAAAAAAGTCAAATATGTTGTGCACATGACAGTGGTGAGGCCCTCCCATACCCAGCCTGTCGTCCCCTGGTTTATTGACTTTATCAACAGAACAAAGTCATAGATGATCAAAACAATTAATCATTTCTTATATACAGGTAAATCATAACAGAAATGATCTTAAGACACTTTACAAAAGAGTAGGTCAATGCCGGGAAAATGTATTTATCTCTAACTCTCAGGCATGCTAGCTATCTTTTTAGTCTGGCTTCTAAGTAGGGTCTTACTTTTGTAAATTATGGTTTATGTTTTTTTTTAAATATCTTTATTGACTCTGCTTTTTTAATATAGTTTGTTGATATACTGTTTAAGTAGCCTAAACTGGATAAATGAACATAAATATGTTTATGGAATAAAATATCTTAAATATATCAGCAATGTTTGTGCTTGGAGTTATGCATGAATAAAAGTAAGTATATTTACAGTGCATCCGTTAATAATAGATAAAGAAGTATACCTGTACATGGAATGAAGTTGTGTGAATACTAAAGGAAGTATGTTTGTGTTTATTAATCCATTTTTTGCATTCAACACTTTGATTGTGTTCTTCAGGTCAGCTGCTCTTTGCTTGAGGCCTGCAGCGTGGCCTACAAAGTCACCCGGCCTCTGGCGAGCACCAACAGCTGTCTGGACCCCATCCTTTACTTCCTGGCTGGGCAGGACGCTCGCAGTAACCTCACCAAAAAAAACAAGACGTCAACATCGACAGCAACAACTGCGAGCCAGCGCTTGACAACACAGCTCTGATCCAGTACCTGTAGTTATTTGTAGTTGTCTGTCAGTTGATGATGAACAGACTATAAGGACTGGTGTGCCTTACAAAGACCTGAATGTAAACTTTAACCTTTTCATTACATTTAACCGACAAGAAGACTGAGTTCAAACAAGAACAATGAAGTACATTTCCCTCACAACGTCATACCCTGTAGAAATATAAGCTTAATTTTATCTTTGTAAAACTTTGACTGCAGTTACATTGACTGAGGTTTAAGGTTGAAGAAATTGTCCAGTACATTTCAAACTTAAAGCTCCTGTGAGTATCATTGCTACTGATTTTGATGCCTTTTGCAGCAGCACATGTCTGATTTTTCTTGTTAAGTTTGGGCAAAATTTGTTTTGCTTTTTCAAATTTGAAGGACAGAAAGTTGTGTTGGCTTGACCACACTGCAGTTGATTCACAAGAAACACAATTTAAAATTTCTGAGTTCATAGAGTTGCAAGTTCACGAGGACGACAATCTTTACTCAGTGAGTTCATCAAACAAGAAACAGAAGTTGAGGTTTTCAAGCTCCCTAAAATAAGAATTTATGAAACAAGAAGCTCCCATGATCATGTTTTATTTTTCTTATCATGTCTGGCACAAAATTAAATCAAGTGACATTTTATAATAATTCACCTGCAGGGACCACAGCATTAACAGGATGAACCTGACACTTATTTATTAGTAATGTTAAAGGGTGAATTTGAATTTTGAATGTATAACATGTTGATAATAACAATTTCTGGAAACTTCTTAAAAAAAAAAAACTTCCACAACTTAAATTGTGAAACTTAAATATTTTACTTTACTTGTACTTGTAAAATATTTTCTATGATTTTAAAAAGGGAGAGGTAAATATTAGCAAAGCTTTAATGGGTATTGTAACTCCACAAGAATTTTATTTGACTTGAATTCAAAGCTTTTTTTTTCTTTTTGTGTCTACTTTAAGAAATAAAGTAAATATACATGAACTTACAATACCCATTTGCATTTTGGTGATATTTAGCTTTTCCTTTTTAAAAGCAGAAAAGATACATTATATTTACAAGTACAATAAAACAGTTTAAGTTCAACCATGTAATTTGTGACCTGTGTGACCTGTGCTGCATTATGCAAATGGAACAAAAGGAAGAAATGGTCAGGGGTGAATTTATGGGACTTTTTGGGAGGCGTGGTTGAAGAGTGATCCTGCTCCTGAAACTTAACCATCCTAATCTGAGCAACTGGAAGTTCTGGATTGTGTTTTAACATTTAAATAAAAGGCACTGGACATAACCCAGCATGCTGTCTTGTGGTTGAAATTGTACTTTAACCCTTTGACTTTTAGACTAAGAAATACATATGCTAAAATGATCTTTTGTTAAAACTGTTTTCCTTCCTCTTCATTTAGCAACATTTAAAGTTTTATTTTTCAAAGTACCCAATCAGGAAGCAGTTAGTCAACTATGTTAGGAAAAGATCTTTTCTTTACTCTGATGTTTGTTCTTACTGTGTGATACCTGAGGATATGGAGCAACATTTCACATCTAATTTTTTAATAGTTTTCCATCAGTTATATTTGTGTACAGCAGTGCCAACCATTGGATACATATTGGTGTTACAACATTATTCAGAAAGGTGAATAAAGACTGACAACGATGGCAAAAACATCAACCACACGGTTACAATGCCAGTCAAAGAGTTAACTAAACTAATCCAAACCAGAAAGGATTTTTGTTTCCTGTAAATTTACATCTTTACAATTTCCCCAAAATATCCAGTTTATGTTTAAATGTTCAGCTTTTTTCCTGTTTTACTCCATTACTCCAGAACTTCTGAAAGTGAAAAAGAAAAATAAGGCTGTTCCTGCTGCGCACCGCTGCTTCTCAGCAGAGACATCTACCCTGATGATCTGACGCTACACTGATGGTCTCCTTTTCTTCACTGACTAACATGGACCAACATCCGTGTTAAAGTCACTCTTTTTGTGAACGCTCAAGCTCTCAGAGGAGCTGTGAAACAGTGAATTGTGCATTAATATAATGTAATTTAATATTTAATGTTCAGACAACAAAGCCGTAGGGGAACCAAAGGTCACCAGATTTGTATTCATGGTTCTACAGGACAAAACTGTTTGTTTCTATTGAAATGTAAGATTTCCTCATTGAACATGGGCATCAGTTTCTGTGGGTGAATGTGTGAATTATATTGTGTTAACCAGTGTGAAGGAACTCACAGTATGCAGAAATAAAGTTTTAAAAAAGTGACAAAACTAATTGTTGTGGTATCCTTTTATCACCTGCTCCTCTCTGATAGCATTTGCTGAGCATCCAGAAGGAGACTGAGGTGTTTGAACCTGGAAATGTGTCCATCATGTTGGCAGATGGTTTGAGTTTTTTTAACCAAACTGTGGAACATATCTGTGGAGCAGCTCACTTTACTCAATTTTTACTGTAAAAAAATGAAACACAGTATAGAAAATCAAGATTTATACATTAAAATAGGATTAATGGTGTAAATTTAAACAGAATGATATTCTTAGAAAGAACTATAATTATACTTATGAAAGAAAAATAACATTTAAATAGAACCAAAAAAATATAAATGTAGTTCAGCAAATGTTCTATTTCAAGGCTTCAGCATAGGAACTAACATTTAGATGGATGAGTTGTAAATTCTGATCATCTTAGGCAAGAATGACTTGCTGTGGCAATTAGAGGTTAGATCAGTTTGATCAGAGTTGGGCCGCTGGTGGTTGATTTGCAAAGTTAACAAATTGTTTACATGAAACATTAAAGAATGTGTCAAGTGGGGAAAGAGATATGTAACAGCAATATTTCTGTAAAACCTTAAAACTGCTGTTAAATGTCATGTTTTTCTTGTATTAAAGAAGTATTTTTGCAGTATTTTTTTTCTCAAATCTCTATTATGAAAAAAGGAACCAAATAAAATATTTGGAACAAAAATTGTTTAACTGCATTTAAAAAGGAGAGTGAATTAACTTCATTCCTGTGTTGTGGTATTAAAATCAATCAAACTAATAAAACTTAAAAACCCCTTCTTCACATTGAGAGGCAACATTTAAAAAAAAAAACCCTGCAAAACAGAAATAAACAGGCACAGACTTCTGAGCAAACAGAAGCCAACATTAAAATGATAAAATCCATGAAGAAATATATAATATCATAATGATAACAGATATGTAAATAAAAAAAACCTTTAAAAGACCAGCTTTTAAGTAAGATAAAAAATTTAGGAATAAAAAACCACTAAAGGTTAACTGTGATTAAACATGCGAAGGGCACTGAGCACAGAGCTGCCACTAGAGGGCGATGCTGCATAACAAACACGTCAGACAGGTAGGGATTTTTGGGTCCTGCAGAGTTCTCACGTTTTATTGTAATATAATGTAAGCCAGCTACACAAACCATCGCTCCCGGGCCTGAAGAATGAGTGAGTGCCTCTCTGGTACTCTGGTACAAAGCATCTTTTCTATTGAAAGATTAATGTATTTGTACATGGTCCCTGTCAAATACATCAATAAACTAAACTAAACTGTAGGAGTGTGAAAGAGCTCTGTCGTTGTAGAAGTAAGATGAGCACAAATCAAATAAACTCATGATCAAACACTTGCTGATCACCTTACGTTAAAGGCTTCTTTGAAGAACAAGTATGCAGGCCCATTCTGTTGGTTTTGTTCATTAAAACAGCCAGGGTCCATGTTACATTTTAGCAGCATTACATCACTGTAGGCTCTGGGGTCTCAGCTTTTTCCTGATACCAGTTTTAGCATATGGTCTTGATACCAATGAAGTAAAAGTCTTTCCTGAAAATTCTCTGTTACCTGATCATTTCTTTGTACTTTTAACATCCTCTTTAAGGATTTGGCTATTTGTAATCAAACAGTGAAGATGATAATTCTGTTCGATGATGCTTTGACTAAACACAACAAGGCCAATCCTTCGATATTATCTCCTTGGTTTAGTTGAAACTTCTGCACTTAAAGGGATACTCCAAAATTTTTTTTGTTTTTGTGTCTTGCCTCACTCCAGAGTCCATGACAAGCATAATGACACCATTCTTTCGACTGTGTGTATATTAACAAGGAAGAGACAGGCAGAGCTTGCCCACGGCTAATTAGCTTGGCTCAAACAGTCGGAGTCAATGGGTAGCATTAGCCTGCCTCTGCCTGCAGTCATCAGATAAACTCTCCAGCAACTCAAGTGGACCTTTTCCATCAGCCCTACTCTACTATACTCGACTCTACCCAGCTCTACTCTACCGCTTTGTGCTGCTTTTCCATTAGCCCCAGCCGCCTGCCCAACGGCATGCAGTGTCACTTTAAACAGCTGAGCGGCACTGCGGTGACGTCATTTTGAGCGCAACACAACAATCTGTGGCTTTTTGTCTCAAACTGAGTAAAAAAGGAAAGCAGAAGAAGGCTGCAGGTGGCAAGAAGAAATACCCCTTGAGAAGCACAGGAGAGTTTTGGAAGCTATACAACAGAATGAAGCCGAGGACGAGAGCAGTCGAGCTGCAAAGAAAAGACATACAAGGGTAAGCTAATGGTAGCTACCGCTAGCATGCTAGGTCGTCGCGCTCATGACTCATCGATGACGAAATTGTCTGACCAATCAGTAGCCGCCAGTCAGTGATGTTATCTTTTAGTATGGACTCAGCTCGCTTGGAACCAGAGCAAAGTAGGTACAAAAACTAGCTTGTTTTAGGAGGTGCCGGGCTAGTGGAAACACGCTGCAAATTGATTAGAGCCGAGTAGAGAAGGGCTAAGGCGTGCTAGTGGAAAAGGGCCATAAATGGTCCTGCGTGGTTGTTGTGACTGTTTTTTTTACCACATTGTTTTAAGTTATCTATTTTTGAAATAGCAGTGTATGTTATTTTCGATAGAATTACATACAACATTAAAGGCATTCATTAGCCTGCTTGATGTTTAAGCATATCCATGTGGCTTACACACAGTTTCATAACAATTTCTTTCAAAAATTACATAAGTGCTAGTCCTAGTCTAAAAATACATAGTATCTTATGACTTTAGGCAGAAGTCGGCTAACACTACCCATTGACTAAACAGGTTAGTCTTACATTTGGTTTGATAAATATGCATTTTTAATTAAAAATATTATAACAGTAAGTGCTGCTCTCTGGTCTAGTGTAAATTGTTTCACAGAAGGGCAGTCATAATGATAAAAACATGCTTTGTCACATGTTTTAGATCTGACTTTGGACATTATTAATTCATGCCTTATTTGTATTCGAGTTGTAATTCTTTTATAAATATTAGTTGGATAAACTTTTTATGAAAGCTTTATATTTGTTTTTTTTGTCGTTGATTGTATCTAACAGTTTGTAAACGTGATTCCCTGTGTGACACCCAAGTCCATGACAAGCAGATAGACACCATTCTTTTGACAGTCATGGTGCAGTGGGCTATTAAGCTTAGCTCAAACACAGAGTCAATGGGTAGTGTTAGCCTGTCTCCACCTACAGTTATCAGACAAACTCTTCAGCAACTCTTAACAGTCCTGTCTGCGTACTTGTTGCTCGTTTTTTTTTTTTTTACCGTGTTATGCAACGTTATCTATTTTTAGACTAAGATCAGCACGAATGATGTTTGGGCACATCTGGGTGATTTGCGCACGCACCCTGTGGTTTATTATTGTATGCATTTCTTTAGAAAATTAAATAAAGTGGTAATATTAGTCTAAAAATAGATAATGACTGCAGGCAGAGGCAGGCTAACGTTACCCATGAAAATGTGGAGCACCGATAAAAGGGAGGAGTTGTGTATACTTTGGCAGGAAAGTCACAATAAATACGACAGCCTTAGGTCATGCTCGCACTGAGGAACATACAAACAATCCTAGGTACTTTTTCAGCACTATAGCCAGATGGATGCAGAGTTAGAGCTTTATTGAGTCTGTGCTGACTCAAGCCCTCAGCTGAGAAGACTTCATGAGCTTCTTTAAAGGGACTGTGAGGAGTTTCTAACTAATTACAAAAAAGTCTCACTTTTAGATATATGCCTGATCAAAATACACACTTTAAGATGAGTTTTATAGCATCAAAATAGGTTATAAATGCTATTTCTTAGCTTCGCAGTCGGGTCGGACAGGGACTGGCCTGGATACTCAACTTCGGGAACAAGACAATTAAAACTAGAGCAAATTTATATTATTCGGACACGTCTTAGAGCACCGGGCTGTAAGTAGCGATATATAGCTGGCTACAACTTTGATACTAGGTTTTCCAAAAATTGCTTGTTGTCCTACTTCAAAAACTACCACGATGTAATCAGAGAGAGATACATTACCTCGTCGCTTTGCATCCTGTAAGTTGTTGAAAAAAGAAGTTGTAAAGCAATGCAGAGTTCTGAGGAAGGTCCGAGCTGCATTTATTAGCATCACAACAAACACACGCTTTGGCTTGGGTCACGTCTTTTGGTGCGTTCCAGTTGTAGTCAGAAGTAGGAATTTCCAAGTAGGAAACTGCAAGTGGAATGCCCCCCGAAGTCTGAATTTCCTGCTGGGAACTCGGTGAAACCTCGCCAACCCTGAGTTGACAATCGAAGATGGATGCCCCCAGTGTGAACAGTTATTTAGCTCCTGTAATAATCAATTTATTTGCTCTTGTGACTGGGGCGTATCGCTCTAGATCAGCTGTTTACATAGTTTTGTTAAAATTATATTTACAAAAAATGCTGCCATAGTGATAATCACAATCTTCATGTGATATTTGTGAACAACAACGCAGGGCGTGCTAACAACAGCTAACAATAGCCTGGTAGATCGGCATGTTTTTTTCCGACTTCAACTGGAACGTCGATAAGTCAGAGATGATGTCACTCCCAGTTCTGAGGTTACTGGAACGCAGCATTACGACAGTCGCTGCACGTGCTCATGGATAGCAGAGTCCTAATGTCGCTGGTAATAGATTCTCCCATAGCATCTTTAATGATTAAATTCTTAAAATTCTGCTGTCTCCTCCAAACCATCAACCTGCCTTTTAGACCTGATCCCAAATAAGCTGTTCCCAAAGGAGGAAGAACAGTTCCTCAGCCTCTCCTGAGGCTTTATTCCAGTGGAGGAGGTGATTTTGGCACTTTTTTGGGGCACTTCCCACACATTAAGCTGTGCTGCTCATTCAAAAAAGGCACAATCCTTATCAGTTGTAACTCACTGTAAAGGTGTCTAATCAATGTTTTCAACAATATAAAATACTATATCATTTAGTATTATTACAGGGGAGAAACACTGGCCAAAATAACATTTCCAAACTTTCCATCAGAAGAATAGTAAAACACAATTCAACAGTAAACCCTCAAAAAGAACAACAAACCAAAAAATAATTGAAATACATCTCCTCTTTAATTCAAGAGAAAAACATCATACAGAAGAATCTCATATAATAAATGAAATCTACAAACTTGATGAGATGAATGTTCTGTTGTCCGTGATTCCCTCTGGCCAGCAACACTTCAGCTTTAAACATTTCATAATAATTCTAAAAAAACTAAGAATACTAAAGAAAACAGATGAAATGAAAACAGGTAACCGCTGCTACCAATAAACGTCCAGTCCTCCAGAAATATTTCATGTTTCTTGTAACATAATGAGAAAGTTTAAGAACCTCTGTTTACTGTACACTCTCTCAAACCCACAAGGATGTAAACTACAGGCCAGTGAGCTGCAGGACTTCAAGGTAACACGACCACTAATCCTCTGCAGCTGCTGCTTCATTTATTTAATAAGCCATAAAAAATAAATATGTATGTGTTTGTGTGTGTGTATGTTGGCGCGAGAGTGGTTTCTTACACTTGTTAAGAATACAGAACTGGCTCTTAAAGCTGTGTGTTTGGTTTTAAAAGTTCAGAACACAAGTTTGTTTCGAAGGAAATAGAAGATGACATGCTGCAGCCGCAAAGCCTGATTATGATGTCGGTGTTTTTCACTTTATATACAAGGAAAGCTGAAATTATAAAAGCTTGGTGAAATCAGTTTCACTATTTCCCCTTATTTACATATGTACATTTATTTACATTCTCTATTCTACAAAAGTGATATTTACTCCATTATTCATTCACCCAAGGACTCAAACAAATGACAAGTGCAGGGTCTCATCCATTGCATCTACTCTTAGTATAAAAACGCTGTGGTACAGTATCAGACCTGCTTCGAGAGAACAATATGGCTCCAGTTTGATCGTTTGCATGGACCATATCTAGGAGCTCGTAGAATACAAAAACTATCACTGCTCACAAAAGGTGCAACGACTGAATGTTTGCTGCATAACACTAGAGCTACCATGGCAGTCACTTTGACCTTTTCAGACTTTAGTGATGTATCTCTAGAAAATAAACCCAGGTAGGTATAATTCAAACTTGGCTAATGTTCTATTATACTACACTACACAGAGAATTTAAACCTAGAACTACCTCTTAATTTGAATCATTACTGCCTTTTTTTAAGGATATTTTTAATTTGTTTTGGTTGTGTGGACAGCAGGTAGATTCAAAGAGGGGGTTTAAGAAGACTAGCAGCAAATGGGCTTGACTAACTGAACCAGAACCAACCTCAGGAATTACATCCCTCAGCTCCCCTTTAACCCCTACTTTTCCTCAAGCCAGATTTACAGCATCTCATAAACTGTGTGACCAGGAACCGGAGCTGCTAAAACTAACTTTTGCCTTTTGGGACCAAGGTTATAATAGTTTTGGATTTGTCATTTGTCAAAAATCCAATTTGTCTTTATTTACCAGGCAATATATCTTTTTTTCTTTTGAGTAAGTCACTGGGGGAGGCTCGACTGTTCATCAGAAAAAAGCAGGGGCTCTGAAGAAAAAGGTCGGAAACCTCTTGGCAACAGCACTGCAAAAACCTCTGCCAAGGCATTTCCAAAGTAGTCAGAAATTGTCAGAAATGTGGAAAACTGTCCTATCTCACACTGTGAACAAATCGCTTCATCCAAAAATTCCTGATTCATATCCGGACTTAGATCACCACCTCTACATTGTCACTTCTGTCTCGTACCATGGCAAAATATCATCAAAATTCTTTAAAAACATACTGAGTCATTAGCGTAAATGTGGAAAACTGCCCTACTTTACAATATCAGGAAATCCTTCAAGGAAGGATCCAAATCTGGATTCATATCACCACCAAAACCTGATCATGTCTTTTAATGTGCCTTGGCCAACATTACCTAAAAATGTCTTTAAATCTAACAAACAAAGCTAGTAAAAAATACCTACAAAAACTTGGGGGAGGTAGTAATTCATCTCCCCCATAGTTTAACAATTTTCATTTTTGTTTATGGGTCGGATTATTTTATTTTTATTATTTATTCTTTCTATAATGTGCTTTAAACTTGTTATTAATATTCTTTTTATTTAAAATTCAACCCTAAGACTAAGGGCATAATACATTACAAGCCGAAATAAAACAGTGGATTCTGTCACTCTTCATTAAACCTGACCATTAAAGGAAAATGCTTATTAAATGTTCTTCTTTCTACTTCTACAGAGTTTTTAACCACCAAAACATTTCTGATCAATTTAGTCGGACAGTTCTGTTTAATATAGTTAGCAGGGATGGGAATTGAAAACCCCTTTTCAATTCCTTCCACTGACAGAGGTCAGAAGTGGTCAAAATTGTGGCTTAATTTTCCACAATTTTCATTGAAAGGATTAAAAAGTAAGTTGCAGAGGCAGCATTAAATCAGGAGAGTCACTTGTTGGATGTCTTTAGGATTCAAAATCGAGGCAACTGGACTGTGTTAAGTCAACACAGTCAAGTTGCCTCGATTTTGAATCTTGAAGATAACCATGACCTGGATGAATGAGAATCTACACATACACTTGATGATTATTGATCATTTGCTGCTTTTGCCCACACAGAAAAGAAGCAGGAATCGATGAGAATTGTTAAAGAATCAGATTGATAAGCGAAATCCTTAAAGGCATGGGTATTAATAAAATCCTATTAATTTCCATCCCTATTATAAAGTAACTATGAGTGTTGATATCATGTGAGCTGTCAAAATGACCACCATGGTAGTTCCAGTGAGTTTACAAGCTGAATACAACAGACCACTTTCACCATACTCACAGCCTGAGATCAGCCTTACAATTTGTTGGTGTAAAAGTGAACTTCGAGGATGTTCTCTTGTTGTGCTTTGTGCTACAGATATTATCATCCAAAATCACGAGGTTGCATTTGTTCATTGGGCTAAGATACCTTCACTGTGTAGGATCAGACCACTCGGCTAATGTCTCTTTCTTGTACATTAATGCTGAATGTATCTCAGCTACATTTTTGTCCTCCTCAGCATTCACAAACAAGACCATGCATGTCCTTTAAAGAGTGAGGATGTCGCCTTTGTGTGATTACTAACGACAGAGGAGCACCAATCACCACTCAGGAGTTTTTTTCCCTCATGCTCCCTTTGAGTGCCTCTCTGCTCTGTCCATGTACGCAATAAACAAAAACATTCCCTTTGGATTGTAAGCAGCTGTGATTTTGTTGATCTTCTGTGATGGTGCGTATTTTAAAAGTGTTATCTGTTGTAATAAATACAGTTGTGTTCCTCTTATTGCTTCTATAGAAACAACTATCTTCCAGCAGGAGGTGGTTCTTGTGGTTTAGTGTCACTCTTCTGGAAACACTCCCCATGCTGGCCGCGAAGTTGTCAGCAAACGATGAGGTTATCATCAGCGAGGTAGTGATATCATACACCGGCTCAGCTTGTTCATCTGAAAGAGGGAGACAACAGGAGGTGGTTTAGCTTTGCAGAGCGCAACATGAAAAATTCTTACCCGAGCTAAATATAAATCAGAAATGAGGCTGACCGAGACATTTTAATTAGCACCTTCTAACAACAGAGCCATGTAATTACAGCTGATTCAGAGTGTCTGTAAATTACATAAAGGTAAACAGAGGAATCTCATTAGCTGCATTGTTCTGAAGACTCTTTTCCTATAAACTGATCACATGGAGTATAACAACTTACCAGAGAAACTCACAATAACATTACGCCACATTAATGAGAGGAAAGTCCCAGATTTAATAAAGCAGCATAGTTCTTCCGATTGTAAATGCCAAAGCCTGCAGTGTGAATGTACAAGAAGACAAGAGTAGAAGGAGGAAGTGTGACATGTCATACCTCATGATTGAAGACAGTGTAGATGTGAAGGACTTCCCTCCAAACAGGGAGTGTCTCTGCTCCTGGGAGGCTCTTTTGGTTTCAACAGGGACTGGCTTTTGCTCTGGGATCTGAGCGACTTGAAACCTGCAAAACATTCAAAATTTTGGTACAATAAATCATAAGATTATCCTTGTTAATTACAGTATGATGGTCTGAACCAGGGATGGGCAACTGGCGCTCCTCCGCCTCCTCTATGCAGCCCACCAGCCAATTTCAAAATAAAAAAATGACAGCCATGCACACCATGTTCACAGGCAAAATGCATTACAACAGCAGAAATGAAACATTTCAATAAGTCTGTAAAATGGGGTTGTGATGGAAATCAGTATATCCAAGGGATATTCCAGTATTTTTGAGGTGGGGTTGTATCGGATACTTGACAATCGTCGGGTAAGTGGCCAAGTAGCGCTGAACCTCTAATGCTGCGTTCACACTACAAGCGACCCAGCTACCAAAATCACGTCGCCCACTGACGTATCGTTGCGCGTCCATAAATATCTCATTTTGATCAACGTTGCTGTCGGCCGTTGCTCGGTGACGTCACGTCCGCTCGAGTTTCACCATGATCATATCATATTTCATATAATAGGATGTATAAGTGGACATTATTTCAGCTGTATCCTTTTCACTCTCTTATCAACCACAAAACACTGCAGCTGATGCCCTGCAGCAGCATTATCTGTGAGTTTCCCGCGGTCCGTCTAGGCGGAACTAATGTCCTCACTGACTAATGTTTCCCACATGGACATGGATTGTTACTCTGTTGTCCGGATGAATAACTGTATGTCTAGGGTACCGTCACACGTGCACACACCACTGATTGATCAACTTATTTTTACTTTGACATCGCGCGACAAGCTATGCGGTTGTGTGAAAAGCGGCTGTCGCATCGCGGCAGGGTAAGCCAAGCCCCATCGCGGGTGTACATTGACTTTGCAAGGAGAGTGATCACCGAGGAAGTACAAGTAGCTTGTGGTGTGAACGCACCTTAAGAACGAGCTCAGACTACCAGTAACGTACAATGCTGTAGACAGGCACAGTTATTTCATGTAATTCTGTGAGTTCTGCATAAATAAAGAGCTGCAAAACAATGTTTGGTTGAATGTCTGATTGGGTGAAATTTTTTGAAATACCAAACTTAGTATTTGTTTGTCAGTTTAACACAGGTGGAGGAACACATAGCCAAACTGTGTGCTGCGTCGTAAAATAGTGCCAAACAAGGAAACTTCCTGGAAGAAAAAAGCACTTCAACATTTTAAATCCAATTTTACTTGCAATTAAAAAAGTTTTGTAGCTTATTTTCACGTAAAAGTGTTAAAGCACATGAACTATCTGTAATTGTCAACCGCAGTGTACCTTAACGGTCATCTTGGCTAAAAGGTACACCCCGCCGCTTTACTGGCTGTTGTCAAAACTTCATGAAACTCAACTTTAAAAATAATGAAACTCATTCATTTATTTAATGTATATCATCAGCTTTTCTTCTTTCTAATTCTCCCTATAATATCCTTTTAGTGCACACTCTTTATCTCTCCCCTGTATTTAGTTCTAAAGTTAAAAATAAATGTTGGGGTGCTGGTTTGGCGGAGCGGTTAGCAACCAGGCACCCCATGTACTTGCTTCTGCCGCCTGTGACCAGTTTGCAGAGTGTCTTCCCCTACTTTCTCTCCCCCTTTCAGAAGCCTATCCACTGTCTCTCTCCTATCAATAAAGGCACAAAATGCCCAAAACAATACATTTAAAAAAAATGATAATAATTGATGATGGCAGACAGGAAAAAGACCATCTGTTTTGGTGTATTGCATAGATATGGATAATGTCATCCCAAAATATAGAATGTTACAAAATAATAATGAAACTTGCCTTTAAATTTGCTATACTAGCTTTTTCATAGTATTTATATAGCTTAATTAATGCATTTGGTTGAAGAGTACGTCAAATTCATTTAAGTAATCAGCAGCAGCTAAGATTTTTATAACTGTGACTTTGACCAGGTCACCTTGGTATTTATTTTTTTCATTAAGACTTACTGACAAATAAGCTAAAAAAAATAATAATTAATATCTTTGGTTATTTGCTTGTATGTTTGAAAACAATTCCTGTTTGATTTTCAGGAAAAGTGGCAGCCTTACTCACTTATATTGTAAACACTCTCCCAAAGATGTTATACAGACGTTATTACTGTGTTTCCTGTTTCCCTCTTATGCTATGGCCACACTGGACGCTAATTCGCAAAGACGCGTGTTGAGATTACATACAAAGTCAATGCAAAGACGCATTTGGATGCAGATTCGGCCCAGGCGGCGTGTTAGACGCGTTTGGTGTGGCGCGTATGGAGCGTCTGGCGCGTTTGGGGCGTCAAACGCCTCTACGCTCGAGTTGAAAATATTGAACTTTTGACGCAAATTCGCGTGACGCTGTGCCGCGGCAGCCAATCAGTGATGACATTCCCCACCGACGTCATTGATTTGATGACGTGTGACGCTCCGGCCACCTGCTCCTGCTCAAACCCCACTGAAAGATGGAGGAGAGGTTGATCTGCGCTGTTTGCCATCATCCGGAGCTATACGATTCGACGTGTACTTTACAGATACCGGAACAAAAAGGAGCAGGCTTGGGGGTAAGTCGCTGAGGAGACAGGATTTGAAGGTAAGTTCTGTAAATATTCATTTCCAGCTGGATTTGCCTGCACGGGTCATCACTGAGTCTGACTGGCTCCAGCTCTCTACTGCGCCTGCGCGGTGACGTGCATCGCCCCTCAGCTTGTCAAAAAGCTCCAGCGTCCAGCCTCAGGCACTGAGTCCCAAAGGTGTAAATATTACAGCATGAATAAGGTCAACTTGTGTCCCCCATGGCATCTTTGTGGCACTCAGAGTGGAGGCAAAGTGTCCCAAAGGTGTAAATATTACAGCATGAAGCAGCAGCGTGAATGGGTTAATAGACCTGTTATCTAGTTTGACTGAGAATCTCGTTTTGGAGAGTACACTTTGACTTCAAACCACAGCTATATGTTTGGAGATAAAGTTATCTATGGTGATCTTTTCACACCAGAAGTGTAACCTTAGTAGAAACACTTTGTCTCTCACCTGCCCACATTCATCACAGTCGGCTCTCCCTCCTTCTTCTCCTTTACTTCACTCTTCTCCTCCTGCACAGTATTTGGCACATCAGCTTGTGTGTGATGGGTGTCCACGAACACCCCACCCAGCAGGGGTCTCTTCTGCTGGTCTTTGGAGGTGTCCAGCGAGGGCAGGATGAGGTTCTGTGAGGGCTTCAGGGGGTCTTTCAGGGATTCCAAAGGTGGTATGAGAACTGGGGGCCATTTCCTCTGGGCACAGCGGGTGCAGCGGTAGCCATGTTTGGGGGCCAGACCAGAGAGGCCGGAGATGGTGTGGAGGTGGGATTGATGGGGGCAGAGTCTGGGGAGGGAGCGGAAGGTGGAGAGGGGGGAGAGCATGGGGAACCTGTGGGGAGTGCAGGAGAGAAGGGGATACTTTATGAGATTAAGGTTCAATACTATTTTAGTCTTACTGCAGGAAATGTCAATAACTTTAAATTATAAGAGCCCCAAGGCTAGAGGTTTTTTTTGTAACAGTAACCAATTAAAATTCAACTTAAAATTATTTTGTGACATTTTCAATAAACGCTGGCTTGAAATCATTACTGCAGAAAGGTTTGTTTTATATTTTTCATAGCTCTTACAAACTAGTTTAAGTTTATTGATGTTACTAGTTAAGATACAATAGATGTGAGCCTTTTTAAGTTCACATACTACCAACATTATTTATCCATTTATTGTTCATTTGATGTGGACATCACAATTACACTGGACAAACCAGATGCACTGTTTGAGTATTTAGCACACGTGCTAAAATGAGGCTTCTGAAATGATAAAAAATAAAGAAAAAGAAAAATCCAGTGTACAGCAACACTACAGCAGTAAAAGAGAAGCAGTTTTTAGATTAAATACATACTTAAGTTAAAAAGCAGTGGCAACATGGTCAAGCAATCAACCAGATAATATGATTCATGTGAGCGTTGCTGTTCTGATTTTAGTGATTGATTGAACTCTTTGTTGAAAGCGTTACTGCTGGTCTCTAATTGTAATTTAGATGGTCGAGAGTTCCAAAGTTTGGACCCCTTTACAGAAAGAGCAGCCTGACAGAATAACACTTTGTCGTCAAAGTGCCTACAACATGAGAAATATCACTCTTGCTTTCTCAGCCTTTCTAGAAGTTTGCATTAAGTTTGTTTCTAAAATATTCTCCCGCTGATCTCACAAGGGAACTTGCCACCTTCTCATAACAGGATACACTCCATGAGCCAGGTGATTTTCAAACCAGCATAGCTCCACTGAAGGAGGCAGGTACAGACGTATCTGTGCAGACACATTTAACATGGGAGTATAGAGCTGGAGGGCAAAAGCACACTGCCTTTTTAAGGGGGAGTGGTCAGAAAGTGTTTACACTAAAACAGTTAGATCTGAGCAGGGCAGAAAAAAGGGGTTTATAAGCATGCCAAAATGTAATATCTGATTTTTCAGAGTTTTCATGCGAGAAACTTAGGAGGTTTTGGTAAAACACTGTATGTGGCCTTTAATATAATAGACAAACACATTAATATGATGACTTCTTGAAGTGTAGCTGACCCCTTTGAAAACCACTGAACTGTTGCAACTTGGCCTCCAACTCTCATTAAGTTCTTTTAAAAGGTCCCATGTCCTGTTGTGTTTGAATGTTTACATCATATCTTGGGTGTCTACAAGTTAAATAAAAAATTAATAATAATCTCTGCAGTAGAGGTTCAGATGCGGCTCTTTTCCCTCCTCTTTGGAAATGCTTGGCTCTTTGGGTGCTAAGATATTGAGCTCTGCACTGCCCAAACAATGCCTGGTAGTAAAAGGGAGGAGAGGATACAGGCTGCGGATTGGAATGTCAGACAGTCATGGTGTCTGCCTGTGATGAGCAGAATACTCACGTGTATGTTGAGGATGTGTAGCTACTACATAAAAACAGAAACTAATGAAAAAAGAGCTTTGTTAGAGACATTTTCTTTATAAGTGCCCTCTAACCACTTTAAAAACAAAGAAAACTGGAGGACTTGAGATCTAATTTAAAACCAAATGCTAGTTCTATTAACTTAAAGGAGACATATCATGCTGATGCATGATTTAATACTTACATATAATATAATAAATTTGAAAAAAGACCTTACACCCCCTTAATTTTCAAAAAATGAGATATTGTATTTTTTCTGATATCCTAGAACGAGATTTGATGCCTCTGAAAATAGGTCATTGCGAGATGTCCGCGAGATTTAAATCGTCGTGACGACACGAGGTACCTTTCTTTTTATTGGAGTAATCTGATAAAACACTTCCTCCTCTGTGATGTCTGTTAGTCACAAAACCGTCACCGAGGAACACATCCACCAGCAGGGGTATATAGATCCCTAGCTCACATTCACTCATTACCAGCTCTGGCCTGTAGGGGGACTCAATACGCGGTCGCTGCATGGAGCCTGCCGGAAAATACAGTAGAAGAAGAAGGACAGGCTGGCTCAGCCCCCGATAGAATTGACCAATCAGACCACAAAGGGCTGTTACATTGCGAGGTAACTTTAGGTCAGCCTCAGATCCGAGTGTTTCAACGAGAGCTTCATAATGGCTTAAAATGAGGAGTTTGAGAACGCTATTGTGGGGCAATGAAGGAACTAAATGACTTGTACTGATGGCAGAAATGCTTTACAGGCATCCTAGTCTGGCATAGTGAAAAGGAGAAACAAGCATGATATGTCCTCTTTAATGGTTTTACTAGTTTTCTTAATCGTTAATTGTTGTGCTGTCTGAGAAAGATCTTGTTTTTTAAACCTTTTTTTGTACTTTTTTGTTCTCCATTGTTCATTTTTGTGAGTAAATAATAGCACTGCTAAACAGCTGAATGCAGCTGATTGTGTGCATCTATATTGTACTCGCCTGTAGTGACCTGTAGTAACCCCTCACTTGTACACAGAAATTGAAAGCTTTCCAGATGTTTCTGTTTATTGTGTTTCTGTGTATCCAAATGTTCTCATAATCCAAAGCTTATGTGCGAAAGCAGACCGCTGAGCAGCAGACATCCTGGATTCTTTCCGTCTTAGTAAATTTAAAACTTGACTCACAATGTTCATTAAATTTCTTATTTGTTCTATTTTTGCTTTTTTATTCAGTGCAAAGATGATGAATGTTCCCTCTGTCTTCTCCTACAGATGATAAAGAGTTGAAGAAATGTCTAACTACAGCGGTGCAGACTGTGGTGAACAGCAGCATGTAGATGGACTTGTTAGGTTCCACTACTTGAGCAATTTTAAAGGCCACAACACAAACCAAAGTTGAAACCACAATTAGTTTGGTTGTGTAAATCTTATGACTTGGAGTTCTGTGACAGCCAGTGGGCTTAGTGACAGAGAGGAGGGTTCACCCTCATGAGGCAGAGACGGCAGATACAACAGTGTGAGGTCTTCACTTCAGACCCACGAGGACGAGTCACTGCCAAAGAACCAGACCACCAAGGAAATGTGGCTGTTGTACATGGTGTGGTGTCTAATGCTATGATTGATTATTGACATATGACTTTTATTTGTTTGTCTTTTTGTTCTTTAAGTTCAAGATGTCATAAATGGCATCAGATTCTAAGAATATGCATCAAAGTTTGAATCAAGCTCCTCCCCAAAGCTACAATATTTATCTAATAAAGGTTGTGATTTTATCCTATTCTAATATTCTTGCTCAAGCCTGATATAAAACAAATTTGTGATATGGATTATCTAATGAATGACATCATTTTATACAGAAGTGGTTCAAGGCTGTATAAGTTTAAACATTTATTTAGATTATGATAGGATTCAAGTTTCATATTTCAAAAAAACATATATTTTCATACCGATTAAAGGTGGCAAAGAAAATGTTCAGGCTTTTTTTTATGTCTGTTCACTGGTAGCTGTAAAAGTTTTGAGTTTATATTTTTGCCCACGTTTCTCTTTCTGTTAGAAAAAAAGATTCATAAAGTTATGAATGGACTTTCACAAAACAGTCAGGGAATGTTAGTCATGGCATAAACAATGATAGAGATTTGATTTTGGAGGACTGCAAGATGGGGCAAATTGTCTCAGAAATGCTTTGTTGGAGGGTTGAGCGCTTGAAGCATTTCCAGTTTGTTCTGAATTTGTGCAATAATCACCTAACCTGACAAACCAAATTGACTGCTCAATACATTTCACGGGTCCAGCTGGGAAAGAGCCCATAGAAAATGTTTGGGGACCTTTCAAAAGCAAATCTGGCATGTGATTGGATGATAATTCCATCAATTACATTCACTACGGGCCAATCAGATAATGTGGAAAGTGGGCGCTACTGCCACAGTGTAAAATACAAAAAATTAGCCACTGCACAGAACAGACTCTTGACAAAACATGTTGGAAATGGAGCAAAAATACGATTTCTATCAAAAAAAATGCTTTCAGTGTTATTTATTATTCATTTTATAAAGAAATCTGGTCTAGATCTGTGACAACTACTACTGAAACTGTGAACATATGCTAATCTTCATATGAGCAGTCACTTCCTGCTGTTGTCATGCTCATATTTCCAACCTATTCCTATTTTAAAGGACTCTTTAAAGGGCCGCTCACAACTGTTGTAGATTGGAGCTTGGCAAGATGGATCAGTCTGCCTACAAACACTGAATCAGGTGGATCCAGCTGCATATTTTAAAAATCATCCAAAATTATAATTGAACGATCAAATAAGTTGCTGTAATACTTTTTTCGTGTAGATGAAACACAGACCACAGCCAAACAGAGTTATAGCTGTTTCATATTATCATTATAACTTCTCAATTATCTGTATATATTTTAGCTACTCTCAAAATTAAGAAAAGCAAAACAATTAATTTTTGTGGATATTTCAAGTTTCTGCAGTGTAAGTGTGTTTATGTGTAGGTTTGGTTACGTACTTGATTGTGGAGCCTTTGCTCATGGCCATCTCTTTGCTCTCATATTCCAGCAGCAGCTCCTCCAGCGCAGCAGCATTTTCTGAAGAACAAACATGCAAACATAACAAGCCTCAACTCTTTAAGTTGAATAATATGAATAAAATTAATGATCCAGATATTTTTAGGTTGAAGCAGGAGTGTTTTTGACCATGTTAGGGTTTTTACTTACTCGCTATTTTAAACTTCATGTATTTTCTTTGTGTAATAACTATAACCAATTGTTTGTTATATGAACAAACACCACCTAATTATTTCTGTATTTATTTCCTACCTTCTAACTTGCTCAATTAAGATCTAAGATTTGAAATTACCAATATGCAGCATGAAAGTGCTCTTTAACTAACTTGATTTATTCCCATTAAATTGCGTGCAGGAGGAGAAATGCTTTACCTGCTAATGTAAAAAGTACCTTAGAAACAAAGAAATCCACTTTTGAAACCAAGTATGTTTTTTTCTGTTAAAATACAATATCATCACACAAAAATAAAGTTTCCATCAACATTAAGTTGGCCACTCACTGGTGGCTGATTAGAAAAGTCTGCTCCACATAACAAAAGTTTCAAATGCATAAAAAAAAAAAAAGACAGGATCAAATATCAGTTCAGCACATCAAATATCAAAACTGTTTAAGGTCATCTCTGTGTTGCTTTTCTCTCTCTGCTGTGTTTGAAGTTCTTCACTGAGGTTCAATTATCCTTTAACCTCTAAAACCACAAAACGTGAAATGGCTTTCTGACCGCTGATAAGTGACTCATGTGTACATACCTTTCTTCTCAGTGATGAGGCGGACCAGCACACTGATGGTGTCCTCGTTCAGGTCATCAGAAATGTAGGGACAGTTGTTTCCTACAGCAAGAGAAAGAAAGAGACAGGAGAAAATGTCAGTAAATGTATGTAGTATGTGTTTATATAAAAAAAATATATACACTACAAAAGCACTCAGAGAGCGCAGACCTCCGCCAGCGCCACAGTCCTCATGCATATTGCGATTTTGACCATAAATAATAGTCCTACCTTTATGTCATCAAAATATTTAGATTCCTTGACCATGAAAACATACCATTAACAAGTGGATTCATAATAATTTCTATTTTTGTTCAGTAGTTATTCACAAAAATCACATTTTTCGTCATGGCAGCCAGACGCTGATCCGGATCAACATCAAAATTGAATCAGTTCCTCCTTTTACCATGCTGAACATTTTCTGAAAAATTCATCCGAATCCATCCATTACTTTTTGAGTTATTTTTTTCCATGGACGGACGGACAGACGGACGGACGGAGATAAACAAACTCTCCCGAAAAGATAACCTCCTTGGTAGAGATAACAAGTAAAGTGTTATCATCACTACATAGATACATTTAAAAATCAATAGCTTCATTGTTTCATTGCATCCCTAATTTAAATTTAGGTCACACTTTTGAAACACAATCACTCATCGATTATACTTTGGCTTAACAAACATTATTGAACATAAAAACAATCACAAATGGAGAGCTAGCAGTGAATCGTAATTAACTGATTTAAAAAATATTGGAATAATGATCCATGATGATTATAAAAAAACATAAACTGGAGTTTTTAGTAGGGCTAAAAGAATTAAAATCCCAATCACAATCATTAAAATCATTATTGAGGTCATGATTATGTAAAAAGACAAATACCTCAAAATAATGCTAATAATAATAATAATGGAAAAGGAGGAGAGAGTCAGTATGTCTCGCGCTACAGTATGCGTTTATGATCCATTTATCGGTTTTTAAAATTGTTCAAGACAGTTATTGTGATTATAATTCAATAAATTTCTCAACCCTAGTTTCTAGAAAAAGTCTACATTGCAGTCTACATCAAAGTCTACATTTGAGATTATTCTACATCTAGTAAAAGACAATATTTGTCAACAATTGCATTTTCTTTAACAATTTGTATTTGTGTAAGTAATTTCTACCTATTGCTCTTTTTTAATATTACAGATGATATTGTCAGGACCATGAGTTTTAAAATTAAAGAATGCTGTGCATGTTTTAAAATCAGTGAGTAATCGTGTTTCATAATCATGATCTCAATTGCAATTAATTAATTGCTATTATGATTTTAATAATCAGGCAGCCCTACTCAATATTACAGTTTTTTATTATCCTTTTTCATGGATCATTATTTCAATATTTTAATGCAAACATGTATCATTCCTTACCAGCTCTACAAAAGTTTGTGTTGTTAAGCTCAGTAATGTACATATTTTAAGCCAATGTAAAATCAATAAGTGACAGTGTTTCAAAATTGTGATCTTGATATAAATTAGGGATGCACTGTTTTGAATTTTTGTCAATATCCGATATGCCCCTATCAATGAATAGCTAATACTGATATTTTATGTCAAGAAAAAATATCAGTATTAGCAAAACAAGAGTAACAAGTGAAACAAGATTTTTTTTTAACTCATTTTAAAAAGGAAATACTAATATTTAAATGTTCCAAAGTAGCAGGTTAGCATTTTGGTACATTTGTGTTTGTGCTGATATTACAACAAATAAAAAGAATATATAAAGCTGATAACTCATCAGTAAATACTGGCTGAAAAAATAAAAATAAAAGTCTGTCTGAAACTGAAATTGAGCTTTTTAGGCCAACTTCTGCTGATACCGATATCAAAGTGATAAAATGCGCATCAAATAATAATATTGTTATCTCGCATTCATGATTTTTGCCATAACTGAGCAGCCCTACGTTCTTGTATATTCTTGAGAGTTTTAATTGTATTCTTAGTTGTATTCCACTCTAACATCAGGCAGATTTACTCTAAAATTCCATGACAGCACTTTTACCCACAGCTGTCAGAAACAGAGCAAGCACAGTTCACACAGTGCATGTCACTGCGGGGATATCGTGCCCCAGTGCATGATGGGACTGATAAGGTTTGCTGTGGATGACTGGACAGCAAAGAATAGATATGCCTCCATGGTAACCCCCTCTTTAAGCATCCCATAATAGCAGAGCAACACAGTGAGGCAGCTGAGAGGAGAGCAGTGAGGGGGGGTCCAGAACAGCTCACTCAGCGATCTGGCTCCATTCAGTGCTGCTGGAGCACACGGGGCTCAGTGTGAGCGGGTGAACCAAGCCCACCAGCTCTGTGTGCGTCTGTGTGTTTTACTGCAAAATGTGGCTCTGTGGATGGTTATGAGTGTGTGAGACTGTGTCAGGTTGTTGTTAGGACACAACAATAGCCCTGTCTCCACGCCGGCTGCTGCTAAGTGAGGATAACGGCATTCGTTTCACGGTGTGGCACTTATCTGCTGCTATTTATTCCTTCAGTTAAGTCAGACGCAGGCGTTTCCATGTCAGTCACATGAAGGGGGCCTCGTTAAAGCTATCCTCTGTGCCAGGGGCCACATTTTTACAGTCTGAAGGACACTAAAATGAAATAATACATGTAGCTGTCATAAGAAGTTACCTGATCAGCATCTATATATTGACACTGTGGGGCACAGACCTCTTATGTCCAAAATGGGAAATGAAAGAACACATAACTACAAGTAAATATTGTGTTTCCGAAATAGAAGTTGCTTTTTATACTTTAAATTAGTTTAAAATTCATTTAACACTATCAACCAAGAGAAGGGGAAGAGTGGCACTGGCAGGAGATCAAAGTTTTCAGTCTTGCAGTGACTATATGCATTAAAATTAAAATGATATGAGCAATAACAGATCTGATGAGCTTAACACAAAATTAAAGCAAATTTTAGGTGTTTTTTAATGCATGCAACAGCATTTACTGTTGATCAAAGTACTTCATATTTAAATACAGCCTATTATAGCTCATTTTTCTATGAAATATATGTTTTAAGGTTACATATAAGAGGTTTTTGCAGATACTGGAAATGCCAATATTTCAGAACTTATTATGCCAACACAGAAAACAAACAAAATGTTTTGTCAAAGGCACAAACTCCATACGTTTCTAAAACTGGCCTGTTCCCTTCATTGAACAGGTCATATGTGTTGGAAACAGATTTGAAGCAGGAAAACACATTTTATTCTTTAATAAATGTCACTTTTGATTTATAAAAGTGGAAACTTAGTGACATTGAGGAAAACTATTATAGTACAGCTGTACATTCTGACAAATTACAGTCAGTTTATTTACGCATACACATTTGTGATATTTTAAACTTGTGGGTCAGATTAATGGAGTAGGAGGGCCTTATATGGCCTCTGGGGCCACCAGTTGCCCACCCCGGGCCTATAGTGTTACTCATGGCATTTAGGTTTAGTCAAATGTGACCTTTTAGAGGGAAAAGAACAAAACACAAAAGATAACAGCAAGAGCTGCTCGACTCAAATGCCACAGAACAGTGGGGAACAGCTTACAGACATGAGGAATGTATGTGATGTTACGTGTTATTATATTATATTGAATGATGTTATTGTTTAAATATTATGTGATATTGTGTGACATGAAGATATGACATGTTATGATATGATATGGTTTCAAAATATATCATCTATGGTGCACTAAAGAGGACATGTGAAGAAAGTTTTCTTCATAAATTTTTGGAGTTCTCAAGTGTCTGCTGACCCACAGAGGATGAATACAGTCGACCTAAATCTGCTGATTGTGATACATTTATATAAGATTATGAAATCTGATGGTCTGTTACAACGATGACATATTATTTAAGTTATATAAAGAAATTGTATTTTTAGGGCTATTTAACACATGTACGTGCTGATAGAATTGTAATCATATTTCCTTGTTTGAATAATTTTCTATATCAAATGAACAGCTTTGCAATTTCTTTTAAATTATTGAATAAATTTGTGATCAATATGACCATCATAATAACTCTGTCAGTTACAGGCAGCTGGTAGTTTTAATGTGAAAGTGTAAAATGGCACTTTTGGACAGAATGTAACAGACAATACTGTTATTCATCCTTTAAATGAAATATTTTTTATTTAAATGATACGTTTTCTTTGGAATGTGCTATTTTAAAGGTGCTATGAGGAGAATCTGTTTCCGGCGACATAAAGACTCTGCTACCCATGAGCACACGCGGTGACTATCGTAATGCTGCGTAACCTTGGAACTGGGAGTGTCAGTGACATCATCTCCGACTCGGCGTTACAGTTGAAGTCGGATAATAACCTGCCGATCTATCAGGCTATTGTTCGCTGTTGTTAGCACGCCCTGCATTGTTGTTCACAAATATCACATGAAGAATATGATTCTGACTATGGCAGCATTTTTGTAAATATAAGTCTAACAATACTATGTATACAGCTGATCAAGAGCGACACACCCCAGTCAGAAGTGCAAATAAATTGATTATTACAGGAGCTAAATAACTGTTCACACTGGGGGCATCCATCTTCGATTGTCAACTCGAGGGTGGCGAGGTTCCACCGAGATCCCAGTAGGGAATTCCGCCTTTGGGACGTTCCAGTTGCAGTTTCCTACTCGGAACTCGGAAATTCCTACTTCTGACTACAACTGGAACGCAACAAAAGATGTGACGCAAGGTACATAGCGGTAGTTTTTGATGTGTGACAACAAGCAATTTTTGGAACACTTAGTATCATAGTTTTGAAGCCGGCTATATATCACTACTTACAGCCCGGTGCTCTTAAGACGTGTCCGAATAATATAAATTTGCTCCAGTTTTAATTGTCTTGTTCCCGAAGTTGAGTATCCAGTCCAGCCCTGTCCTACCTGACCACTTAGCTAAGGAACAGCATTTATAGATAACCTATTTTGATGCTATAAAGCTCATCTTAAAGTGTGTATTTAGATCAGGCATATATCTAAAAGTGAGACTTTTTTGTAATTACTTAGAAACTCCTCATAGCATCTTTAATGTTTCATTAATATACAGAGGTCATCAACACTGTGGTCTGTGCTGAGTGCATTAGATTCTACTAAAACTTCTAAAAGGTTTTATAAGGTAATATGAATCTTAGTTTCTGTAGCTGAGTGTGAAGTAAACTGATTTATTCTTCTTTGTGTCAGAGAGGAACATCAAATGTTCACACCTGAATCTAAAAGTAGCTATCCCAAAGAGCAAGTATAACAAGCACTGAACGCTGCAGCTGCCAAATGTCACTTAAACTCTGCCCTCTTGGCTGAGTAAATGGAGAATCTTGCTCTAGATACACCAAGCTGCAGATTTTATTCTAACTCGTGTTCTCCTGTTAGGGGCTCTGCATTTGTCCTCTCTAAGTCAAACTCCTTTCCTCTCTGTCTGCAGCTCTGCAATCTGATTTTAGCTCTGCCAAGCTAAGAGCGGTCTTGCTGTAATTCTCTCCCATGGGTGTTCCCCATGAATGAAGATGATCAGAAAAAGTGCTGGAGTCAGAAGTTTACCTCTGACCTCAGTTCAGTCAGGACTAAAGGACTCAGACAGGGGACTGCAACAAGGAGAGTTACATAACAGTGAAAGAGGAAAAGCAAGTTTCCCCATGCTGCAATAAAAACCTCTCTATTAACTACATGCTCCACCTTTAACTTCCTGTTAATTCCCCCCTGTCTTCTCTATTTACAAGTTTCATTTTCACTCTGTTCTGCTCCACTGTGTTCTTACTTTCGTGTCTCACTCTTACTGACTTCAGCTTATCTCTGCACCACTGCAGCAGCCGTCCCAAAGGCTGTGAAGGAGGACAGGCGGAGGAGGTAGAGGGCAAGGGTGTCCTTAATTCATCACAGTTTCTGGGAACTGCTGTTACCTAACATATACCTGCAGCGGATTATGTCAGCTGCGGGTATACTATGTGAAGGGATTATGTCATTTTAATGTACATTATTCTATTTTGGTTTGGTAAAATAATTACAAAAACAAAGTATGAAGCACCAGTTAAGCTTTTGTAAATACTAGCTTATCATAATTATTGACTCTCTTATTTTTCATTTACAAACGGTCTTCATCAGGGGTAGGGATGGAAATTTATACAATTTCAAGGATCACAATACCATTAATGATTCAATTCATTGATACAATTCTTTAACGACCCCTTTAAAGATGTAGTGAGTAGAAGTTGGCAGCATTTCGATGAACAGAAACGGTGAATATAGGATATAATGTTTCTATTTGTATGTAAATAGATGTACAATCATCACCATAAAATGTTTGTTTAATTTTTATTAAGTTAGAAAAAGCTTTTAATATTTATGTACCTAGGGTCTCCTCTTTGTGGAGGCTGATATAATGATCCACCATGTTGTCTACTGGTGGGTTTTGGAGTCAAAAAGAGCGACACGCAATTTCTGAATACAAGTCTAGCTGCCGGTCCTGAAATCTGTCCTGGATGGCATGTGAAGCAGAAGACGAGAGAGAGAGTATTACAAGAGAAAAAGACAACGTGTTGTTTGTTGAAGAGGAACAAATAGTGCTTTGTTGCTTTGTTGTGAAGGACTTAAATTTCCCTGTTTATGATCCTTTTTGGTCTTCACTGGCTCTCTTTAGTAACGGACGGGCTCATTCCACAATCTGAACGCTAGATGTCGCTAAAATGCTAATTTCTACACACTGCACCTTAAAAAGGTTAGGTTTTTTTTTTTTTTTTTTGGGGGGGGTTCCTAGAGGGTCACACTTGTAAATATGGTTGCCAATAAAGAAACTTGCAAGATTTGTTCTTGGGGGGAAGAAATCCGGGGATGGACAGTAGCTAGTACATGTGTAGCAGTACATTTCAGGGAGTGTTGAGGTAAAGTTAAATGCTGTAAAGAATCTTTCTCTTGCATACTGTGTAGCCGAGTAGGTTTTTCAGTAGTTTTAATGGAAACATGTCCTGCTATTAATGCTACGGTCACCATAAGATACCTCCCCCCAGAGACAAAGCTCACAGGTTCCTTTGTTGGCAATCATATTCACAAGTGCTATAAGCCTGTACCAACCACCACTTCAAAAACTCACGTTGATACCGAAGAGCAATTTGGAGACACCAATTGACCTAATGAGCATGTTTTTGGTCTGCGGGAGGAAGTTGGAGTGCCCGGAGAGAACATACGCAGCACAGGAAGAACACACAAACTCCACACAAATAGGCCCTGACCAACCTGTAGATGGAACCAACAACATTCTTACTGTGAGGCATGCGTACTTCCTGCCACAATGGCGTAAAAAAGTAGCATATTTACTTGCTTGACGGATGTGTGGTTTGAGAAACTGTGCTAGTTTGGGATAGAGCTCCATGTGATATCTTTTCATGAAGCCTAAAGTTTTTGCAGCACCCATGGTCTAAGTCATCGTCAGGCTCACTCAGACATAAGAAACACTAGGAGGCCGAGAGGGTGAGGAGACTTGAGACAGAAAGAGGAGACATAAACCATGAGGTGAGGATCGGATTGAATTATTGATCCAGCAAGGAAATGAGAGAGGGATGGATAAGTATCATGTTCAGACGAGAAGGAGAGGAGGTGTCAGGGAGTTGAGAAAATACGAATGAATGGACAGTTTAGAGACAGAGAGAGAGGACTGTTGATGGAGTATTAAGGAGTGTCCCGTCTGGTGCATGGGGGTCTTAAATTTCACAACAAAGCACCTGGAGGGAAACAACCAAGGAAACACTGAAACTGAAAGGTACAAGCATACACGTGTGTCTGTATAAGCCACATATCATGTCTCAATCTGCTGCCTACAGGGCAGTTAACTTTTAGACAGATGTCTGCTCCTGTAACCGTTCCTATAAAAAGAAAACAAACATTGTGGCCAAAGTGATTGTCTTTTATCTTCTTTCTTGTGATATCCTTTGAGAGTTGGAAGCATATTTTGCTCTTAAAATGTCTGATTGGCATCCAAATTAGTTACCAAAACATTCTGATTCTAATCCCCAATTTGCTGTAGTTGCTACATCATCCACAAAGTCATAGACTGTTAAGGAAGTGGGTCGGCGTGTGTCGATCTTAGCTACAGCAGAAGTATAAGAGATGCTAGTAGCCATGTGCTCAAAACAGAAGAAAGAAAGAAAGCAAGAAAAACAAAAAAATGTAAATTATTGTAGATTTGTGTCAAGAGGACACAATATAGAGCTTATTAGTAAATTAGTTCCAGTCAAAATTGGCCGGCATGGTGGTGCAGCAGGTAGAATGTGTGCCTTAAAGCATGAAGGTTGCTGGTTCAATCCCTTTGTAAAGCTGTGTTCACAACAAATGCGACTTTGTGACCATAATCACATATCCCAATAGTGTTGCCGGCCCACAAATACCTAATTTTGGTCACCATCACTGCGCTCAGTGATGTCGCGTTCACTCGAGTTTCACCGCGATCATATCATATATCAAATGATAGACTGTATTAGCTGACATCATTCCAACTGTTACATTTTTTAACTCATCTACCAACCTCAAAACACTGCAGCTGATGCCCTGCAGCAGCATCATCTGTGAGTTCTCTGCATTCCTTTAAGGCAGAGCTAATGTACTCACTGACTACTGTTTCCCACATGGAAATGAATTGTTACTCTGTATCTAGAATAAAAGCAGTCTGCCACAGGTGTTGTCACACACCAACACAACACTGATTGGCTGTTGCCGCACAGCCATGCGTGATTTCACAAGAGTTCAAACTTTTTCAGCTTTGGGGATGGAGTGATGAGTAACCAGGTCCCCTTGATCGTGGTCGTTGCATCACAGGAGAGTTAAACCTGCTCCATCGCAGCCGTACATTGACTTAACATGGAGAGTGGTCACTGAGGTCACAAAGTGTTCGGTGTAAACGCAACTTAAATAAGGGCCTTTCCTTGTGGAGTTTGTATGTTCTCCCTGTGCATGAGTGGGTTTTCTCTGGGTACTCCGGCTTCCTCCCTCAGACCGAAAATATGCTCATTTGGCAAACTGCTGACTCCGAATTGCACTTAGGTAGGAGTGTGTGTATGGTTATCTATCTCTGTATGTGGCACTGTAATTGGCTGGCAACCAGTTCAGGATGTAACCAATGTCAGCTGGGATAGGCTCCAGCTCCCTGTGACCCGAAAGAGATCACTGGGATGAATAATGGATGGATAGTTTCAGATATCGTGACAAAATACCATCATGTATGCTAGCTGTACTTGCCTGGCAGAAGGTCACCTCTCAGAGGGAAAATTGTTGATAAAGGGCCTGAAAACATCTGCAGGCAGCACTTTGGAGCACTTTCTTATCTACTGGTCGCTGTCAGGACACAGCTAAGTACTGTCAAAGAAGGTTTTGAACTAGTCATAAGATACAAGGAAGAAATCAGACATCCAGTCTTCAGGAAATTGGGTTTTGGGCATCCTAGCTTACCTCAAAGAACATTATTTATCTTTCATGACATTATTATACTGGCCTGACTTTTGATGATGGGCTGTAACCTCACAATTGAGTCAAATTATGTCTGAAGTCATGATTCTGCCTCCACTGAGCAAATACCAAAGAAGCAGTTTGAAAAAATCACATGTTTGAGAGAGGTGTTGGTCTTTGCAGCATATTTATGAATATGATTAAACTTATCTCCAACTCCCTCCATGTGACCTTTTACATCAAGAGTTATCAAGTTACTTCACGAGCTCAAATAGACTGAATAACTCCAGGGTTGCGTCAATAAAAATATCACTGCTTCATGCAGCCTATATTACTCAGCTCTGAGTCTTTCAATGCGACAGGTGTTTCAACAGCGTCAACAGTTTGTTAACATGCTCAGAAAAATTCTGCTCTACTGAGGTAGCAGCTGTGCTCTGACGTATCGTGACGCGAGGAATGACAGAAAAAACATATGGCTTTCTTACGCAGCTTTCCTCTGAGCCTGAGAGCACAGTCAGGTGAGTGAGGGAAAAGCCAGATTAGCTTTTAAAGCTGTTAATGCTTACACACTTAATGACAGATGCCGCACATGTACACACAGAGTAGAAAGAGGGCAAGTAAACAGCATGCTATCTAATGGTTGTTTAAACCATTAAATTCAGCTTCACTGCAAACGTGTTATTATGTTTGAACCAATACAAAGGAAGTGAGTAGCCTTAAATACAAGACTCTTTTCAATCCTGAGACTTTGAGCTTCTGCTCCTTTGCAGTGGCTGTAGATATCTTGCCTTTCTTGCTCAATATGATATACTTTAATAATGTAAGAATGTTTAAACTTTGAATCTGGTGAACTGGAATTGAACACAACTTGATTTGATAGTTGATGTTTGCTTTACCATACCTGAAAATTTGTTTTTGGTGTGTTTGTCTGGATTAACCTCAAACTGTGAACAGGTATTTTTGGTTGGTTTTACCTCTGCCAAGGTGGTTATGTTTCTGCATTTGTTTGTTTGTTTGTGAGCCAGATTACACAAAAACTACTGGACAGGTTTTGCTGAAATTTTCAGGTGATGTTAGTAATGATTCAACTTAAAATTGCTTAGATTTTGGTAGTGATCCAGAAAACTGCCATTAATGAACAAACATTTTTGCTCAATTACAGCCAAACTATTAATGATATCAACATTATTCCAAGTGCTAAGTGAGGGTTTTCAGAGACAATGAATCATATTATGATGGTAACTTTATCACGGGGCTATTGCTTATAGGTGTAACAGAATATGTGAGCCACCTTGGCAGAGGTTTTTGCTCTCTCACTCTGTCCAAGTGCTTTCTAATTATCAAAGGAACACTTGGACACCAGTCTGCATAATGGAGTCACTTTTAAAAGTACATTATTAAACTTGAAGCTAAATTTCAAACACTGATTTGCACCCTTGTAGAGAGAAAAACAGAGAATTGATACATGTGCATTTTTTGAAGTTGAAGTTGAAGCCAGAAAAGTCTTAACGCAGCTCAGTGGTTATCATTTATATGCAGTACCAGATGATAAAACTTTATAGCAGACCACTGCCCACCCACTCAAAGTTACTGAAGGCCCATTCATACATCAACTAGCATTGACCAACATTGAGAAATCATTCAAATTTCAGAGAAAGCACATTCCCTGGGTCAATTTTGTTGTGTTCAACTCAGGTCTATGTTTCTAAAGCAGAGAGAAACATTGTGCTGGTGGAGTAGGAAGTTTCCTGATGACTCCCTGACTAATTATAGATAGATTTCAAGCTATGCCAACAAAGATGTAATACACAAGTGGCACTCTCAACTAAGGGGAGGGTAGTGCAGGAAGCAGAGGCTAACTCTTGCTGATGTTACAAGCATGTTGTATTAGAAATTTTAGCTTTATGTTGCGTGTAAATGTTCACCGGTTTTTTACGCATATTTTACTACAGTTTCAAAAATCCTGGAGTTCCTCTCTGTTTCATACTGTAGTACTACAGCTGCTCTAAAAGCCTGAGAACCAGACACATGCAGTGCAATGAGCAGCATAAAGGAAACATGAGCGCACTCAGGGGTCTTTGCTGTAAGCTTGGATAATGTTTGACTTGTTGTCAAGACAAAACATGTTCAAATCTGTCACAGGTAAATTGTTACCCTACCAAGAGATTTATAGACTCAAAGAGAAAGGAATCATTTCCATTTGAAGGGCTTAAATGAGGGCTCAGGTCTATGAGGAGTTAAGAAGAAAACAACAATTACAAAGAACCAGAATAAAGAGGGCTCGTGTTACTCTGCGACTGTGCAAACCACAGAGACGGGTGTGGTGACAACACTTTTTCATGACTTGATCCTTCTCTTTCCCTCCAATTCCCCTGGTTAAAATTAACTAACGTTTCTTTTCTATTGAATCATCTTATTACCATCAACTGACTTTTTCCACTCTTCATCAATCCTCCTGTTTCTTTTTATTTTTCTTTCAGCGTTCACACAGGTTATTTTATCCCTGACATCAGCAGGGGGGAGCAAATTGATGGGAATGCATTCTTTCTCTTTTCAAAAAGAAAACTACAAAAATAACAGTGTGTGCTTAGAAAAACACAGCAGACACGACACACTACAACCCTGCCAGGTCAAAGTTGACAAAGATAAAAAGGCTCCCATGTATCACTGAGATGCATGGACTGTGGCTGCACACAGACACACTAGCCATTTAGTTCAGCATGGCTTTACCGTGTGAACCAAACTGAACGCATGCGTGTGTGCTACGCAACATGATGACAACAGAAGAAGGATGTTAGACCATCCTCTTAACTTTGAATTTGGTGCTCTTCTTCCTGCTGTTAATTCTCTTTTCTCCCTTGATCAACCACTTTTTCACTATTTTAATCCTTTCCTCTCTCGTACCTTCTTTCTGTGGTGTCGGGGTTTCTTCATCTGCTCCTTCCTTGTCAGCAGAGCAGCGGTATCCTTTCTTCTTCAGGATGTTGCAGATGAGGATGCCCAACAGGCCCATCACGCAGAAGATTGGTACCAAAGCAAATACAGCATACTCTGCTGATTTCTCCTCAGCACTACGTACCACTGTGCCATTGATGGGCCCTCCTGCAGCACCGGAGGGACCCTGACCCACGGTGCGGGCCGTTCTGACATGCACAGACACTACAACAGAGGAGAAAGAAGACAGGATGTTACAAATGATGGCTGTGAACATGGACCTTCAGCACCAAGGGGAAATGTATTTTTAGAGGTGCCTAAAATAGCCAGCTCTCTTTTCAAGTACCTTAGCCCATGGCTAAGGATCGGACCCTGACATTGTTCAGGTTCTCTAGTGTATGCTACATCTCCCCTGAGCCTGTCTACATTGCATATTTCTGTAATTCTGGCCCAGTGGCTGGCCAATAGAGGCGCTAGAGGCGCCCCCCCAGTGGAGAGTGTGATATTTAATGTATTTGCTTTATTTTAAAAAAAAAAAAATGAATGTTACCAAAAATTGCATTTCAGTTTTTAAAAAAAACATTTTTGTGACAAAACTATGAAGGGAAGCTTTCAGAAGATTCGCTACTGGTGCTTGGATTTTCTCTGTATGTCATGTGCTAAAAAGCCGCTTGCATATATTTATTTGAAGCAGCAAACTAAGTGGCTTTTGGTGCCATTTTAACAGCTTTTCTCCCTCAAACATATGCCTTTAAAGGAAACAGCAACTCTACTTTACAGATAAATCAAGCAGAGTTCCACTGAGGTAGGACTTTCAACTCAGTTTAAAGCAACATAAGACATCACTGGGGGCTAATAACCTATTAGCTAATGGCCAATTTGCCAACATCTGCTACTATTGCCTGCTTCTTCTATATCTATGATGAACAGCACATGTGGGTGTTGACACTTACCAAACCATTTTAATTGAAAACTTCCCAGAATACTTCAGTGTGCAACCTGAGCTTTTGGACATTAAATCATGATCAGTACACAATGAGGTACATCCTCACCTAAAGTCTAGGACCTCCTGGTATCCAAATGCCAAATTCTCTTTTCTTTATTCTTAGCCTGAGGGTCCTGTTTCTGCATATTTCTGTAATTCTGGCCCAGTGGCGGCTGGCCAATAGAGGGCGCTAGGGCGCCGCCCCCCCCCCAGTGGAGAGTGTGATATTTAATGTATTTGCTTTATTTAAAAAAAAATGAATATTACCAAAAATTACTTATTTAGATGTGTAATATAAATATAAATATAACATATATATATATATCCATTAAGATATAAAGTAATGAATTTTCATTAATGTAAAACAAAAGTAAGCCTACTCATGTCTGATGGGTGCTGGAAAAAGCGCCCCTCAGACAGTGACGGATAGCCAATAAGGGACTGTTACTAGCGCAAGATAAGCACATATCAACGTGAATTTGGCCAATCAGCGTCGTTGAAAATAATCTCCGAAGGGTGCTTTTGAAATCGCCCCCTCGGGTTTATTCGGCTCCCATCGGAGCCAGAGTGCTGTGTTAACTGGTGTTAGATTAACTGGTGACAGTCCAGGCAGATGTGAAGGGGGCTTGCCTTTGAAGGACCCTTTTGTTTACCATCCAAACATTTCCCGGAACCATATTATACAAAAAAACAGCTCTTCACGCCCATTTACTTACTTAGTGGTGAAAGTGACTTCACAACATGTAGCATGACAACAAAAGATTTTGAAGACTTACAGACTTATTTGACGGTGTAAATATACGGAAGGTAACATATAGGTAACTATCTTAGATGCCTGATCAAAATGTCAAACTTTCCACTGTGTCAACTTGTGACAGCCCCAAAACCAGCATTTTACCGTCACTTCGGCTTATCAGCAAACAATTACTTCATGTTCAACGAATAACAGAGTCTGGAGGACTTAAAAAAGGTAAAGAGAAGTACGTTTTTTATGTGGAGGAAAAGTAATGTGGACAATTAGACAAATGTTCACCTTACTCATTTCTGTGTATAAAGTTATTGTTAATTTACACATGCACGCATGTTCACCTTACTCATTTCTGTGTATAAAGTTATTTTTAATTTACACATGCACACATGTTCACCTTACTCATTTCTGTCTAAAATTATGTTTTAATTTACACATGTTCACCTTATTTCTTTGTATATAGGTTATGTAAGCTTTTCGGCAGTATATGGTTGACTATTTGTATATATTTATGTGTGTGTCTGATTTGTGTGTGCACCATTCTGTAATCTGTTATTTTTATTTGGAATAATTAATAACACTTTTACGAAGCACTGGTATCCTGTAGTTTGTTGTGAATCGTAGTGTTTCATAGTTGTTAAAAACTGAGTGTTGCACAGAACTGCCCCACCAAGAATATTTTTCACCAGCCGTCACTGTTCTGGCCTATGTGTAAAGTTCAATTTGTGCAAAGTAGAATTTCGCATGGAGATCAATGAGGGATTTATTCTTCCACTTATTTATTTTTACTCTGATTAAAAAATTAAACATTACTCCATTCAGCAAAGCAGAAATTTCTTTGGTTTTTAAAAATTGCTTTGAAATAGCAAAAAGTAGAAGTGCTCTGAGAGGCCAAGTCATTATCAACACTGTCGAGGTTTTGTCAAAAAAAAGTGGAAACTACCAATTTTTGCACTGGTGACAAGTCTTTCAAAGAAAAGCTTTGGATCAGATTTCAGATTCAGATCACCACCAGAAGGTATTCACTTCTTCCTTGGGCCATGTCCAATATTTTCTAAAAATATTATCAAAACCCATTGAGAATTTTTCGAGTAATTAGCAAAAATGCAGAAAATTGCCCTATGTTGCTGTCAAGAATTCCTTAAAAAATATTTCCTATATCTGTATCTGGATTCAGATCTTCCACTAAAATGTAATCAGGTTTTTTCCTGTGCCATGTCCAACATTCCCTTCATTTTTTAACTCCTTTATTAACTTTTTTGATTTATCATGTTAACAAATTAACAAACAGACTGACCAACAATACTCGTAGTTTTGAGGAAGTTGGTCCCTGAGGAACATGCAATGCTGAAACACAGGAGTCAGCTCCTTTTTCAGTAAATGAATGTCTTCGTGATCTATTTGTAAATGGTTTACTTGGCTTAATCAAACTGAAACAAAGATATGTTTGCTAATATATTTGCAACAAGGTGTATGAAAGTATTAATATAAGCACTTTTCTGGGTCTATCCCTCCTTGTTGGAAGAATCACAAATCCTTTCTGGCCTGAGAATGCCACAGGATCCTCCAGGAGTTTCTACTAAATGTATCTAAGGAGAGGGACATCTGGGTCCATTAGCTTGGCCTGCTGCCACCATGCCCTGGTCCCAGATAAGCAGGAGATAACAGACTATCAGTTTTTACTTAAATAAAATATGTAATAGAGAGAATATAAAAAGGCTATAAGTATAACCATAGACAAAAAACCCTAAATGTTGTCTGTTTTTCTGTGTTGAATGTTGAGCATAAATGCACTTTAGGATCATTCTTACTTTTCACACAGAGACTCTGGGTGGAAACTTTCCCTGTGAAGGTGGACTGAAACCTGCAAATGGAAAAAGAAAAGAGCTCAGTTAATTGTTGAACCGGTTGTTTTGGCCCTTGGCATTTTATTGCTCAGTGGGTGCTATTGCCTGTCCATTGTGGTAAAAGATGCCATATGTGTGTGAGTGTTGTTTTTCCATACAGAAAGAATGACAGTTTTTAGTGTGGCAGATCTTAAACTTTACAAGTTTAGCCAGGGCACTTTTAATTTCCAGGATTCAACTGGATGAACATTCAGACTAGTTAGGACACACTTAGAGCCAGACAGGCCTTTCTCACCCGGGCAGACAGTCTCCACAGACAGCATCAGAGGTCTCACTGCCTGGGCTGGAGACCTTACGGCCCAGGAGCTCACAGGAGGCCTGAGGTCGGCAAGGATCAGAGTCAAGTGCATCTGAAAAGGTTCCCACCAGGCAAGGTCGACACTGGACCGCCTCAACAGGACTTTGAATCTGATCACAAGCCTGAAAAGACAAAATGCTTTAAAATTCCCCAAACAGTCTAAAAAAGGCACAAATTGTAGCATTCCTCTCTGCTGCCAAAGGCCTCAAAACTCTAGCTTTGCTTAAGCAGCACGCAGGGAACCAGCAGCTTTTAATTGCAGCCTTGTGGCCATGTTAACTATAATTAAAACAATAATAATATCCTTATTCTCCCACATAAAACTCACACACCGTTCACCAAAGGTAAATAGTTATATCTATGCAATAAACATTAGTTTTGTTGTAACAGTAACAGCGTGTGAGCTACAATGAAGCAGTGTCAAATGTTTTCTCATCACTGAACGATGATTTATGGAAGCAAACAATTTGATTTATGTTGACAGTGGCGATTAAACATCAATTATAAGGTTGAAAAGAAGCAGGATTCAGTTTTGCATCCCGAGCCAGGGGCTTTGTATATAATGAGACGGTGGGAAAAACCTGTTTTCCCATGGTTAATCACCATGCTTCATCAAAAGTTAGGTCTGTGACTGCAAAAGAAGTTCACACAGTTTCTGTCCTGTCATGTGTTGGGGATTTGTGAAGTCATTTATTAAGATTCGAAGAGGGGACTCTGACCTAGAAAGGGGCATATACATGTGCATACATTATTTTAAAAACATAATGTACCAAAAAGGTTCCCCCTCGACATTATTTCTATGAACACTCATTCTTTTTCAAATTTAGTTTTTACCTTGGAGGGTTCCTGTCCGGCAGGGCATTGCAGACACGCACACCCTTCTCCCAACCGACACCGCACTGCCACAGTCCAACCACAGCCAAACACCTGGAGGACACACAAACAGAAAGGTAGACGTGGGTCTGACTCAGACTAAGGATTAGCAGTAAAACTCAAGGTCATAATAGGGCTGGGAAACACATAAAGTTTTAAAGAAACAACAACATATTTGTATTTTATTTCTGATTGAAAAACAAACAACTCAAAGATCAAAATAAGTGTTTAGCAAACAAAGAAAATTATTTGATCGAAATTTGATCTATGTACACAAACATCAAAACTGCTCTTTCCTCATGTAGTTTCTTTCCCTAAAAACTTGCAATTGCAGTTTTTGTCCAAAATAGTTAAATCAACTAGCAACCAGTTCATAGTATAAACAAACTCTTGCAGGATAGCATCTGGGTTTCGCTCCAGCCTCATTTCAACCTCAAACATGGGAGCAGAATAGATAATGGATGGATGGCTGGACGTAATGATGACGCAGCTTGCTTTTCATTGGAATAAGAATCAGAAATATTTTATTAAACCCCGGTGAGAAACTTGGTTGTTTCAGTAACTGTTATATATAGTATAGCAGTAGGACTATCAAAAGACATTGAAACAGATAAGAGCATAAAAAATACAAAAAACAGGTTGCAACATGCAGAATTTTTACGCAATATAAATGAATATCCTGAAGGAAAAATAAATAAAATAAGTAAAGTGAGACTATGAAAAAGATCAAGGGATTTGCACTATTAGCATTACCAATATTCACATATGAATATATTATAACATTGGATATAATGTTAACAAAAGTGCCTGCATAACATTTGACTTTTGGTCCATGCTGTTGTGTCCCAGAAATGACTATTTTTGTGCTGTCCTTATGAAAAATTAACCAGCTATAGAAACTGTGTATTGTTAATTAGTTTGAAAAAATATGATTTTTGGTCCTCAAATCCCAGCCCTAGTGCACAGTTAAAGCTATGGTCTACGATTTGGAAGCTTTGTACATATTAATAACACAGTTTATAAGGCTGTTATGGTCCTATGGTCCTATCTACACAGTATAAAGACCAAAAAGAACGAAAAAAATCCATTCAGTATATCCGCTGAAAAGCTGCATACTAGCTGACCAATCAAACCTAAGAACCTGCGACTATTAATTGGTCCGTGAGTTGGTCCGTGAGTCCATCCAATCCTCGTCTCTCTCACTACGCAGCGTCATGTGTAGTAAAGGCCATGGTCCTGCCTCTCCCTCTACCTCCGTGAGCAGCAAGCAGCGTTAGCTACTGAACTATCATGGAGCCGAAAAGCCTAGCGCCGAGACCGGCCGCCTCTGGGCCCAACGGAGCTCTGCGCTGGTTGAGGCCTGTTAGCGGGGTAACGGCAAACGGCTAGCGGCTATCGAGAGACGAATAGACTCAGCCGGCCGACAGACCTTGAGCATCGGCGGTGTCGCCCCTGGTTGATGAGGTAATGGCTTTGTTGACTGGAGTGTGAGATGTCTGCTGAATAACTCTGGTTAGTTTGTGCCTGCACAGGCTAATAACTTGTAGGGGAGCGGTTAGCCTGTTAGCCGCTAATCGCTTTGCACTGTAAGCTGAGCTGGGGAGGACAGGCTGAGAAAGATAAATCCTCCCCACACTCGGCTCCGCTTGGCGGGCGCCAGACCCGCATTGCCGCCGGTCCAATTGAAATGGCTACTGCTGTGTGTTACAAGGGGGATGTCTGTCATGTTTGATACTTTCAGTTGAGCTGAGCTGTTTTTGATTGAGTTTGCTGCTGATATATTGTGCTAGTCGCTCGTAGCTCTGTCCGAGGGGGCTTTATGGGGCGACACGAGCTGGGGGCGGGATCTTGGAACATGGGGGGGAGAGGTGAGGGAAGGGGGGGCAGGCTGCGGTTTCAAATCGTAGACCACAGCTTTAAAGAATCATGATACAGGACCCTTAATATGAGGTCAGCTGTTCTGCATCCACGCACGTGCACAAAAACACGTGATCATATTTACCGTGAGAAGGACGAGAGCTGAGCAGCAAAGGTGGTTCTTCATCTTCTTCAATGTATTCTTCTATGTACATATGATCTAGAGGAGAGAGGAGACAGAAACAGGGAAGGGGAAGGATTAAAACATGGTCAGGATCTTTAAGGCTTAGGGAACAGAACAGTTCTCTATTAGGATGTTGGCTTAATGTACGCTGCAACCACCCAAATGAATGGTGTACTGTACATAACAATTACAGATGAATGACACTAAAAAACAAGATGAACAAACCTAAACCTGCAGTACCAACTGTTTTATGGGTACACTCACACACAAAGTAACAAGCTCTTGCAGCAGAAACACCTGAATCATGATGATTTAAACCAAGCATGTTTGTTCCCTTGACAGAGAGGCACAGCACCGAAAATAGCATTTTACATGACTCAGGCTCTTTTTTAGGACGTGAATAAATGAACCAGGGCTTTTCTGTTTCTATTCCTGGGCATCAGGTAGTCACGATAATTCATAGTCATTTGGGGACAGGTGAGCATTAGCTGTACGAGTGCTCATGGACACCTTGGTAAGGAGGTTCTATGGATTAATGAAAAATCAGTGCAACATTAAGAGGCACTGATTTAAATTTTTAACTGAAGTGTGTTGAAGGAACAGCTCATCAAATCACACGCAGGTCAGAAGCAACTATATTAAATTACAGCAGTATATAGTGTCATGTATAATGTCAGTTAAATTCAGTTGGAAAAATGTGGCAACTGTTAATCTAAAATAGCCTCACAGGGCGGACAAACATACATATACATGCCATATCATATGCACATAACATGTCTGGCAATGTATTTATTAACGTCCTTCACAAGTGCTCCGTATAACTTTACAGAGGATGAAAACATATCAGAGGTCAGCTGTCCAGAGGAAATCCTTGGCTCTGTTTATAGAGCAGATTTAAGGTGAAATCCTGCAACAGTGACAGGGTCACAGAGTTCTGAATCCTAACCTCAAACTCCAGGTTTGCTGTTAAATTTGACAGAGGATGACAAGTTTGACATGCAAATCACTAGAATTCAGTTACAGGCATCACTACATACTAGGTATGAGTGATACTGATCTTTGCCAACTTCTGATATGATGATATTTCCAAACTCATTATTGCTGATATCAATACGGATATTTTTGTCAAGAGCACACTTATGACTTACGATAGATCATTTTTATTTTACGTGGCTATTTTAAGTGCCCAACTCTCACCAGAACTACAGTTGCAGTGTTACCAAGATATAAATTCACAACAATATCCAAGTTGCATGATCTTTTCTCAGCTCACTAGTAAACAATACACTCTGCCTTTTCTCCCAGCTTTGCAAATAAAATCTGCCAGAGCAAAGGCTCCTTTTCTGAAACAGAACTCAAGTTTTCGTAGTCATCAAACCATAAAAATAAACATTAATTTAAAGACATTTTTCAGAAAAATAAATGCCTTAGTTCACTATAAATTGGAATATTTCCTTTCACCAGGACAGTCTACTTGTGTTGTAAACAGATGTGAAGCAATACAAGCAACTTTTTATTCTTTAATAAATTACAGATTTGATTTGTAAAAGTGGACATGCAGTGATGATGGGGTTAACTATTGTGGTACATTTGTACAGTCTGTAAATATTGATTTGTACAGGGAGAATATCTGCTGTAAAAATGTGCAGAAATGTTTATATCTGCCAAAACCAACATTGTTCCAATAATATTGTGCATCCCTAATGTATACTCAATTCTGGCCAGGGTAAACCATTACCTTTATTCAGTAAATTAGCAGCTTGAAATACTTCCCCACAACACCCTGTTAATGAAGAAGCTGGCAAAATGAAAGAAGGAAACCTCAGTCACACAGTCTGCAGTGCACTGTGGTCCCATCTGAAGCCACAATGACAGTTCTCACTAATCATCAGGACCATGATCTGATCCAAGTGTAAGCACAAAGGAGGTTATTTATGGTGGAGAATTTACTTTCAAAATTATAGACAAGACAGAGTCAAACATTATCACACCATGATTCCACCTGTACCACTGAAGTCCACGTGAACATGATGAAAACAAGCAGCTCAATATTCTCAAAACTGACAGCAATGATAGGAAGTTTTTTTAATCTCATTTATCTGTATTATTCATTAAAAGTGTCAGACTTGTTGGCATCAAACAGAGTGAGACACTGAACTAAAAGTCAAAAGAAACATTTGGAAGATGGTGAACAAAAAGGAGAGAGGAGAAAGACTGGGCTTACTGGAGAAATGAGAAAAGAGTTAAACAAAAGGAATGCAAGTGTTTCAAAAAGAGCTTCTCCCTCAGAAAAAATAACTAATTAAGTAAAAAAATAGAATTGGAGAAAAAAAACAAGTGGATTCAGAAAAAATATGAATGAAAATGTCACATACTTACCCCAGACTTGCAGTTGACTGACAGTTGCCGTGGCAACTCAGTGGGATGCTGTGTGTGCTGCTACAAATGCTGAGTCAAGACCAAACTCAATGCTCTAACATTAAGCTACAGCTGTCTTCAACAAACAACAAGGTTGTTTTCAAGCTGCTTGCAGAAGTTGGCTTTCAAAGTTAGAAATGGAAATATAAAAGCTGCTTTTCTGTAAAAGATCAAACTGTGGTTTAACACTCAGTCGCTGCTGGAAAGGTCATAAAAAATAACACAAACAGTAAAGTCTGTGCTGCTGAGTGAGGATTTCAGTACCTGCTTGTGTCTTATAGTGTCACTCTGACCACAGGCACACCCCGGACGTCCTTAGGACATGCCCCTTGACACACACGCACATTGGTGTGTGTTTGAGTGTATGTTGTATAAGGGCAGGAGGGGTGAGGCCATGCTCATGCACCTCCTCACCTTTGACCACACAGCATGGGTAACGTTTGAGACATTAATTATCCAGCTGATCCAGCTCTCTAAAGTCTGACTGATTTAATGTCCTCATGTGCTGTCCACATACACAAATATATTGATCTTAATTATGTCCATATTCAGGGATTAAACATGCAGTATGTTTGTGAGGATGAATTTTGTCTGGTGATATTTTATAATCTACATCATCTGTACATGCAGATGGCATAAAGCATACAGAACACATAAGGGATGGAAAAAGACCTAAAATACAGTTCTGAAGTACAATATGTATGAATATTTATAAATTTTATTTTTTTCAATTTTCATAATAGAATTGACAACCACATAGTTCGACTTAACATTCAAAAATGGGGTGTTTCTTATTTCATAAAACAAAAATTAATATTTCCAAGTATATGTCTGTCAAAATATATGAATTTAAACAAGAAAGGCGAATTTAGGGAGGATGTAGAGTTTCCATTTTTCCCACGATTCATGAAATCTTTTATTTTGAAGCCTCAATGAAAAGGTGATTCGTTCCATTGTACATTTTTCATAAATGATGTACCAGTCGTCAAAAGTTGGAGCTTCTGATTCAAGCCATCTTTTTAAACTGCCTTCCAGACAGCGATGCTCAATACTGCAAACAAATACTTAGTTTTCTTATTTGTTGATTACAACAAAATTCCAACTAAGAGTGGCTCCCAGTTGAAAGTAGAGTCTGTCCCAAATATATTTACCAGCTCTTCAAGAACATTATTTGAGAACATCTTACTCAAACATGAGCAAAAACAGCACTTGAGTTAAAGTATTCCATTTCCAATGCCATCACATTACTGAGTATTTTGAGTAGACTTTCAACAACAGCTTTAGTCCGATGGGATAACCAGTCATCATTCTGAAACAAAGTAGCGAAGCATTTCAGTGTTTCCTTCACAAAATTCTCCTGTACAGTTGTGGTGGAGTCATGCTCCATTCTCCACAGAAAAGTTTTAATAAAACCCAAACTGTCATTACAGCTATTTACACATATACAAAGGTTATTTCTCTGCCCTGAGTGTAAAGCACCGTGGGACAAACTGTATATGTGACATTTAATTAAAATAATCAAACTAAAGAGTCGAAATACGAAGGGTGATACTTTGATATAAGATGAGATATATACAGCTGCAATGTGAGTCAAAGTTTTGCACAGAATGTCAGTACAAAAACAGAAAAGGAAGAGCTGGAGCCTATCCTGGCTGACAAGGGGCAAAAGGTGGGGTACACCCTGAACCGGTCGCCAGCCAATCACAGGGCCACATAGAGAGAAGGACAACCATTCACTTTCATCCTCAAGGAAAATTCAGAGTCACCATCAACCTAATGAGCATGTTTTTGGTCTGTGGCCGGAGAGAAAATGCAAACTTCACACAGAAAGGCCGTGCCAAACCTGGGGAATTGAACCGCCGACTTTTTTGCGGTGAGTCATGTGGACCACCTGCTGTGCCACGGAGCCACCCCTCTAAGTGACTCTTTCTTATTAAGTCCTTGATTATGGTTAGGAGTGGTTGGGTTTTGAATAAAGGTGCAGGTTTTTAAATGTATATAATGTACACGCATAAATGCATCAGTCACTCATAACATGATGACCGTCTGCCATGAAGAGCTGTCTGCAGCTACACAAGCTCCTGTGTATATATATATAATCTAATTACCTGGATGTCATGGTGGTATGGCTGCTGGATTTTTTCTCAGTTGGACGGTGCTTTTAGGTGTGGAGTTTGCATGTTGTCCATGTGCATGCATGAGTTTTCCTCTAGTTACTTCAGTTTCCTCCTATAGACCAAAATGGCCTCTTTAGTTAACTGTTACCACTTGGTTTGAGTATGTGCTTGCATGTTTGATTGTAGACCTCGCCTCCCATTCCATGTCAGCTGGGATAAGTCAGCTGCCCCCTGCAACCCCAGAATAGATAAGCATGTTTGCATTTTGATTTTGTGACAACATTATTTAAAGGAAGATTTCTGACTAAATTAGCTTTATACTTCTTTTTTTTCTACCAACTACATACACTCTTTCGAGAACATAGCAATGTAATAACCTTCCCACAGAAATTACTTAGATTAAAGTAACATATTTGATCTTATAAACAACTAAACAGTAAAAAAAAAAAAAGTCTACTCAGTTACAGTGGTTCAAGTAAATGTAATCGGTTACTTTCCACCCCTGTGTACACATGTGTAGTCTCACATCTGACACACCCTCACATCCAGCCAACACAACACTGTGCCCTACACAAACAAAAAATAAAAAAATGTAACATGCCAATGACAGAATGACAGACTGCTGAAGCATAATTTCAGGGAGGAAGTAAAAGATAAAGCGTCGACAGAAAAACCACCAGTTAGAAAAAACAACAACACGGAGCTGAAGGGCAAAAGGCCGAGGAAGATGAAGAGGTGGTAAGGGAGGAGTAGAGGGATGGAGGGAAAGAGGAGAAAGTGGCATGGAGTGAGACTGCTAAAACTCCAGCCTGATAGCAGCATGATATATTTAGAAGCATTTGTTAAAATGCCATTCAAACCAGAGCATGAGGCTAATTACAAGTCACACATGCGCACTTGCTTGTACGCATTTAGACATACACGTGCAAGCAAACGGAGCAGAAAAAACTACGATCAATAAAACGACAATGATAGAGCGAGGGAAAGCAAAAATGGGACCATGAATTAAATAAGTCTTTTTTGGAGTGTCAAGTAACAAATTGGACTTTGGTCAAATGTGAGGAAGAATGTTGGTTTTTTGCAGACACCCTCACTTGACCTTTAAGATGCAGTCACTGAAACAGAGTTAAACCGGACAATCACTGATATACTGTCTGATAAAACTGCTAAACCTTTTGGCCATTTGAAAAAAAGGCTTTGCATTAATGAGAGGCACAAAAACACATGTTTAAACTCGCAGACTCAAGTCTATTTGACCTGCAAACAGCACTTTAATGTGCTAAATGTGTGTAAAGCATGTCCAAAATTGCTATTCAAAACAAATCCACTCAGGCTGGTGCATTCAGAGGTCCAATTTGTGCTGCATGCAAGTTGAAGTGAGCATTGTATGTGTTTGATGTATGTTGATTTAACATGGAAATTCAGGTGTCTGTAGGTCCAGTGGAAGTTTCATCAGCACTTCACTCTCTCTATGACCAAGTGTTCAGATCTACAGTGGGATACTCTTCTACAGTTCAATAATAGAGTTATAAAAAACAGGGATAACTAAGTGCCTGCAGATCCTTTATTTTGACATTTATGAGATTTTTATGCCTCTGCACCAAATGCATGAAAGGTTGGGGCATTAATTATTTTATCCATCCATCTTCTTCCCCTTATCAGAGGCCAAGTCGTCCCTGCAACTCATTTTAATTTATCTATGGGGATCTCAGGGTGTCCCGAAGCCAGACAGGATATGTAATCCCTTTTATGTCTACTCAGGGTCTCATCCCAGTTGGATGTGCCTGAAAGACCTTCATAGTCAGGCTACCAAAGGGCATCCTAACCAGATACCCGAACTCCTCAACTGACTTCTTTCTTTGTGAAGGAGTGGGGTTCTACTTTGAGATGCCTTCAGATGTCTGAGCTCCTCACCCTATCACCCTTAAAGGTGCGTTCACACTGAAGTAACTTTGGCAACCTCGGTGACCACTCCCCGTGCAGAGTCAATGTAAAGTCATGATCAACCACGACCAGATCTCACACGTTCTGGGCAACTTGGTTGCATCTCTGTAGAAATGGGGGAGGCGTTCCTGTTGCTGCAGATGACAACTCTAGGGTCACTTTGATGCGGAGTAGGTGGCTGTGCTCTGTTGCCAAAGTTGAAATATTTGAACCTTTCAGGTGATGTTGCACCAGGAGAGCCAATCAGCGTTGTGTGGGTGTGTGATTGACACCGGCGACAGACTGTTTTATTCCATTTCACAGAGTGGCAGTCTATGTCCGTGTGGAAAAAAATAGTTGGTGAATACATATCACACCCATACAACTCACAGACGATACTGCTGCAGGGCCAGCTGCAGTGTTTTGTGGTTGTTAGATGAGTGGAAACGATACATTTAGAATAATGTCAGCTAATATGCCCTGTTGTATGATATGGTATGATCGTGACGTCACTGAGCAACAGCAACAAAATGAGCAAAGTACAGGTGACAGGACATGGGTTTGCAACAAGATCTTGGTCGCAAAGTTGCATTTGGTTTGAATGCACCTTAAGACTGAGCCAAGCCACCATCCTGAGGACTCTCATTTCAGCCACTTGTGTCCACAATCTTATTCTTACAGTCATTAACAAAGAACTCGTGAGGTTAGACAGATGATGAAGTGGCAGATTGAAAGCTTTGCCTTCTGCTTTACTACAGTGGTCTGGCACTTGCAGGACCACATATGTCTGACAGATCCACTTTTCAATCCCTCAGTCCATTTTACCATCATATGTGAACAAAACCCCAAGATACTCAAACTCCTGAGTCAAAGACTCACTCCCTACCTGGAGGGGCCAGTGCACCTTTTTCCAGGAAAGAGCCTTTTGTTTTGGAGGTGCCAACCCTCATCCCAGCTGCTTGGCACTCAACTACAAAATGCTCCAATGCCTGCTAAAAGTACCCAGCTGAAGAAGCTAACAGAACACCATCATCTGCAAAAAGCAGAGATAAGACTGTGAGGTCACCAAACCAAACACTTCCCTTGGGTGCAATGTAGAGTGAGCAGGAAGTAGGCATAAAGGGAGATTCATTATTTTATGTTACCTATATTTGGCCAGGTCAATTTCAGTGAGGATGGGGATCTCTCAAGGGGAAACCCTAAGCAAATAGATCAACAACACATATGACAACCTGAAAACAGGTGTGTGCCGTTTGTCTGTTCATCTGTCCGTCCATTTACTATATATGGGTGTATTCTCACAAAACTTTCCACGTGGTTTCTAGAATGGTCAAATTAGGTTGCTAAGTTGTAGATCCAGTGATGTAGAGTCTCTTGCTCATTTGCGTGTTTGGTCTGGAAGGTACTGTCTTTTTGCTAATACCTGATGGGCAGATATTTTAAAACTCATTTTCACCAATACCAATACTTGTTTTAAAAACCCACAAAGCCTACACTTTACTAAAATTAACAATGTAGTTATTTATGCTAAAAACATATTTACAGTAAGCAAAACAGCTATTTATTCTCTAATAATAACGTCCAGTAAGGAGGAGGAAAACCATTAATTTCAGTTTTGTACATTCTTCCATTAGAACAGCCAAGATTTGGGATATTCAGATATAATATCGTCTGTAAATTTTGCCAAATAAATGTCATATCTGTCAGTACCAATGTTGCTAAGATAATACTGTGCATCTCTTGTGTGACTACTAAGGATGGGTATCGAATTAGGTACTTTGAGAGGTACCGACCGAATTCTGTAGGTACTACCGAGTACCGATTCACGTAAAATCAAAAGGTGCCATGTTTAGGTACCTAAACACATCCTTGTGACTGTGAGGGAGTGGAAGAAGCAGGCATACTATTTGGTAGAGTAGGTGAATTTCCATACCAGACTTAAACACAGCATGTTGTTCATGTTGAAGAAGTTTTTGGGACAACTACAATGATACAATACAAACAGTTGAATGTTGTTTTGATATATATCTGTCAAATTTTACGTATTGAGAAATAAATTTACATTTACATTTACATTGAAAAAATTTGAGATCTTTATATTAAACAGATTAATATTATTACCCCATAAACACACCCAAAAGTACCGAAAATTGGTACCGTTGAGTACCGATACCGATTCCCAGGTACCGGGCATCAGTATAGTATCAGTTCAAATGCGAAAGGTACCCATCCCTAGTGACTACATTTTTAAGGTCACAGGGCTTCTTGGGCTACCTGTGTTTGTCTACATGATATTTCAAGAAAGTCTATATCAATGAACTATTCTACATCTATCGTGTCTGACTAGAGAAGAACCAGTTCAATTTAGGAGATCGTGGTTCTAAGGTTATTTAATATGCATGCCCACCCATTGCTTGAGAACACAAAACCTACAAAATGCTTTAAATGATTTTCTTCAAATAAGCATGCATGTTCTTTTGATCTAAGGATGAACTAGTGAGATTTAGAGGGACAAGGCCAAATATCATTGGATCCCATGACCACCACTTTTGCACAAATTTGCAGCCGGAAATGGCAACAGACTGACTCACATTTGGGAGGAACAAGGTCACAGGTTAAGGTATTTAAATCTCATATTCATGCCTTTCATGTAATTTCTGAATCACTCTCTCATCACTTTGACAGAAACGTATTTGACATTTTTTTTATCAGTTTGTTCCCTTTTTGCCTCATGTCCTTTAACTATCATACTGTTGCTCCACATGCTTTTCCCACCCACTCATCACTCTGGACCCTTCACTGTAAGTTCCGCTACTGCTTTTTCTTGTGTGTGTTTTCACTTTTGCATGACCCAGCTCTCTTCACCCATGGGTCGTCCATGTGCCTTGGTTTGGGAGGCAGAAGGAAGATGTATGTGTGGGCAGGAAGAATGCAGAGTAAGAAAATAGACAGACGGATGGAGGACGGGAGCTGAGGAAGAGGAGGATTTAACAGGATATTAACACTTCTCAGAATACTCCGGCATACACAGCTATAGAGCCGGCATAAGACAGAAACACCCATGATGTTTTAGTCATTTCATGTGAGTGAACAGATATAACTAGCTGGGATATGAAATCAAAAACACAGAGCAAGAAGAGCATGATGACTTTCCCAAAGTTTAAAACAATAATTACCAAAAAGACTGACGCTGTTATTGGACACATCCAAATAACAAGTCAGGAAACACCAGATGACAAGTCATATTTCTTGTTTTTGTCAGGAGACCTAAAAATAGTAATAATAAAGAAGTAAGGGCAAGTCATGACAAAAACAGAGACATTATTCTGTTTGGTCGTGGTTTGGGGGAGGCCCAAAATCGCCTTTAGTGTGTTTGAGAAGCTTTTTCTGGCCCCTTGATGTCATGCAACAGCTGAGCCGAGAAATCCCACGAGATGAAGCCGTGAAGGAACCGCAAAAGAGGAAACAGAAGAATGAGTACATCTCTCTGCTTTAAGTTTGAGGTGACTGAGCAAAAGAAATGCTGGCCATGTTGCTATGTGACTGTTTTTTTAATGATGACTTGTGTTTGTCTAGTACGCGGGATTCTGGTCAGACATGAGACTGTGTTTGATTTTCAATACCACAATGTATTTAAAGCACAAAATGACATTGCCATGCTTACCAGTCTTCTATTTTAACATTCGAAGGACTTATAGCAGGACTAAAAATAGATTTGATCACATTAAAGAGACTGTGAGGAGTTTCTAAGTAATTACAAAAAAGTCTCACTTTTAGATATATGCCTGATGGAAATACACACTTTAAGATGAGTTTTATAGCATCAAAATAGGTTATCTATAAATGCTATTCCTTAGCCTTCCGGTCGGGTCGGACAGGGCTGGACTGGCCTGGATACTCAACTTCGGGAACATGACATTTTAACTAGAGCAAATTTATATTATTTTATTATTTATATTACACGTCTTAGAGCACCGGGCTGTAAGTAGCGATATATAGCCGGCTACAACTTTGATAATAAGTTTTCCAAAAATTGCTTGTTATCACACATCAAAAACTACCGCTACATAACTAGAAAGAGATACATTACCTCGTCGCTTTGCATCCTGTAAGTTGTTGAAAAAAGAAGTTGTAAAGCAATGCAGAGTTCTGAGGAAGGTCTGAGCTGCATTTATCACAACAAGCACACGCTTTGGCTTCAGTCACGTCTTTGGTGCGTTCCAGTTGTAGTCAGAAGTAGGAATTTCCGGGTTCTGAGTAGGAAACTGCAACTGGAACGTCCCCCAAAGTCTGAATTTCCTACTGGAAACTCAGTGAAACCTCGCCACCCCCAAGTTGACAATCGAAGATGGATGCCCCCAGTGTGAACAGTTATTTAGCTCCTGTAATAATCAATTTATTTGCACTTCTGACTGGGGTGTGTCACTCTAGATCAGCTGTATACATTGTATTGTTAGACTCATATTTACAAAAATGCTGCCATAGTGATAAATTCTTCATGTGATATTTGTGAGAGATGATCAGAGATGATGATCACTTTTTTAGGCATTTATACCAGTATTGTTTCAATAATATCGTACATCCCTCGATGAAGTGCCGATTCCTGAAATCCCCAAACTTTAGTCCAGAATAGATTGGCCCATGAGAGGATATAAGGCAACCCACCATGCAGTGTTACAGGTTTCAAAATCCAAGATCTTGCACTGAAAAATGTCTTCTGTCTTCATTGTTTGCCGTAAAAACTGGGATGCTTGACACAGTTTTGTCTTTTAATAAACTTTTTTATTTGCTTTTTCCTTGACCATTAATAGGTTAAAGTCTGTCAGACATTGTAGTGGTTGGAGAGAAAAATGAGTCAGCTAGCATTAACCACTGAGTGGGGCTGCAGCACAGGCTGTGTCATTTTCATTTCTACAAAACAAAACATTGAAGACTCAAAGAAATTCAGATATTTATAAAAACACAAATTAAAGGCATTTGGCCACTTATACAGTACTAAGAAATTATTAAAATCACTACAAATGTTAACTGAAACCTATCAGTTGTCTAACATGCTCTGCTGCACTGGTGACTGATGATACAAACCATGTTGCTTAAGGAATATGGACTTGACTGTGTCACAAAGTTCCAGGTTTTATGTCAATTTTTCGAAGGACATACTTTCACTGACGCATATATAGTGATAGACAGTGATGAATATAATACATATATGGTCATTAAAGACAACTTAAATTTACTAAAATCATATTCTGTTTTTTTTCTGCTCTGTGACTACTGTACCGATTTAAACCGTTTTCATCCATACATTTTATTGGCATATATTTTAGCTTTATCTAGGCCAACAGAAAGTCCCACACAAAATCAAATGATGACTATGTGTCTGTCCAAACACCCTCGGGTGCAAAAGAGAGGCCTGATGTATGTGTATACTGTATTCGGTAGCAAATGGCAAAGGCCTGACCTCAGTCTGTGTAAGTTGACACTAAGCTCCACACAGCAGTGATTTTACAGAGACAATAAAACTCTGCCCCAGATAAACCTGGAATCTGAGGCTACAGACATAAACCCTCTTGTAATGTAGCTGAACAAGCGGGTTTAAAAGGTCTGTCAACCTTTTCACTCATGCCAGCCTGACAATGTCCAAGAAGCCTTAGAGTAATATTATTTTCTGACTTCATCATCCACAAGTGTCCCTCCCAGCTCAAGCTATCCAAGTTAGCAGACAGACTTGTCTGATTCATAGTCTGAAATCTGGATGTCTGTTTTGCCAACTTCAATTGTCCAACGACTTCACTCAGCTAAATGCATAACGGCCCAATCAGAGGAGAGGCTGGAGCTGTGGACATGACGATTACAGGAAGTGACTGCATGTTTGACAACAATGGCGACTTCTGAAGCAGTCTCAATATCTGCAATTTTTTGTCAGAAAAGGATTCCGTTTTTTTTTTGAAAGAGGAGCAAAGAACATCACTTCAAGCTTGTCTTATGAAATATGATTTTGCTCTTCTCCTGACTGGGGATCACTGCTGGGAAACTGGGAGAGAACACAGAAATCCTCCACGGACACGCTGGTTAGTCTGTGGTCGTCATGGTTACTTTGTGATACTTGGCGAAATATGGTCATCTGAGAAGTTTACCGGAAAAACTTGGTAGAGATTTTCGTTGACGTGGTTCATGTCATATATAAGTGTTAAATGATACAACTGTGTGGTATAATTTAATGCAAGTAGAGAGTCAAAGGTAGTTCAAGCTAATGGCTAACAACAGCGCTTGCTACGTCATACGTAGCAGCATTGCTTGATGGGGATTGGTCTGTAATGAGTGTGACAAGGAAAACGACCATCCAATCACAAGCTGCTGTTGATTTTGAAAGTTCTGCCCCTGAAAACATTTTCGAACGGCTCTTTCCCATATGGACTGATGAAATACTTCCTTTGCGGATATATGAAACTGTCCATCTGGTGTGTCGGGGAAAAGTTATCAGGCAGTTTCTCAATCATTCACCAGAGACCTAAAGGAGAGGGGAACACTGCAGCACAGGTGGGTAGCATTCAGGGTGAACCTCAGTAAATCCAGCCTTTTTGGTTCATAAAGGCACCTTGCTCTGGCATTTTCAGAGATTTTTCAGGGGGGTTTGTGAATGTGAGAATCAGGTTTATCTTACGATTGCACAAACAGCAACAGTCAACAACTCTGGTTTTGCAGCGCACCGACAGGTTAAGAATTCAGCTGGGGAAAGATCTGCTATCAAGTAAATACTTTAATTACCTTTGCCTGCGAATCCCATAGCCAAATGTCTTGAAGAAATCATCAGAAAATTGCCTAAAACAGTGATTAACAGTATCTGCAGCTATTTTAATTGTTGCTGATATTTACAGCTGATACTTTAGTGGCACAAATAGGCCAAATGTATCTCACACAGAGGCTGTAATATTGTCTGAATAAAAATGTACCATAGCAGTTCGGCTAATCATTACTGAATATGAACTTTTATAGCTCAAATATGTAATTTATCAACAAAAATGCTGTTTTTCTAAATCTTTATATGTTTCTAATAGAAATGAATAGGGAAAAAGAAAGGAACAGGTCACCTTTAGTCAAATGGAGGCCCTCAACAAATAATATTGGCATCTAGATCAATATCTGTATGAGCGACAATGAGTTTGGAAATATCGGCACATCGGAAATAGGCAAAAATCCAATACTGTGCAATCCTAAATTGAACTAATTATTGAAAGTACAGATACCAATACTGATTGGGTATCAATTACATGGTACTGTTGGTTTTTAAGTCTAGACTTCAAGTGATAATAACATGAAGCATTATGGTACATACTTTTATTCTGCCAGTATTATAGCCAACATAGGGTACATAAAATGCAGACATTGGCTGCAAATAGCAGTAGAAATGTTGAGATCTGCCAGTACCAACAATCCAGTTTTTCAGTTATTTTCTGCTAATTTTGATTTTCTGTTGATAACTGCATCCCTATGTATTATACTCCCAACTGTCAATTAAACCAGATGGTCTTGATACAGATTCACCCAAGGTGTTACTAAAGATTCGGTCTTAGATCAGTCTTCTCAGACTCAGAATACCTTCACTCTTATTATACAAAATTTACAGATTGGAGACTTTCCTTGGATCAAGTCTAAAATAAATATAATGTAAAGAGCTGCTTTTATGCTGATGATTAAATTATATATCCAATACCAATCTACAAAACATAACAGTGTGATCTATAAACTATAAACTTCATAAAAATGAATGACTGCAAAACAGAAATGACCCCTCACCCCAACGCCTCCCTCAAACTTGTTAAATTAGATAATCTTAAACTTTGAACCCCATCACCTTGTCAAGGAAATGATAGAGTATAAACCATATCCTTGGCCCTCTCGCTGAGAGTTTTATGAGCAAGACCATCGTTATATCGAAGAAATGCTGATCTCAAGAATATCCAGTGACCTCACATATATCTGGTTGCATCAGGTTAAGCCCTACAACACACAAGCAAACCAAGAGATAGATTTTTCTTCCCATCATAAGCTAAAATGGCTTTACATAAGAAGTCAGCTGCCACGATGTCAGGCTGATAATGCCTACCTATTACTATGTCACATTGCACGTTCAGCCTTGGAGAAGATCTGGCTGTGATGCATATGCAATTATCTTACGGCCCATGGAGTGTAAGACAATACAAAAGAACTAGGACAGCAAAAAAAGGTTTAAGGTAATTACACTGCATTGTGCTTTTGACAGTTCACGGACTGAGAGATAATGTGCACGTTTAAGACGACGACGTGATCGTAGCAACCATACCCTCTGTTTGACTGAATGGAGGTGGCCATTATCTCCAAAGAAAGGCTGATTTAGACTAACGCTTTCTGCGTTAGTGCTCAGGTAGTGTCTCACTATAAGGAGCAAGTCTGAGAAGTGGCCAGGTGCCACCTCTTCTGTCTAACTTTAATTTTGTCTCGTATGCTCTTTGTTCTTGAACTGATGCAATGCCAGGCATCATGTTTTCCAGTGGAACTCAACACCTGCAGGAACCTAACAGGCCTCTCTAATGTCTGCTGTGCTGCACACAAGTGGTCAAGTCACTGAGTTTGAAGGAGAAAGGTTGTATTCAACAGGAGAAATTCTAACAAGAGAAACTCTTTGGACTTTGTGATACTGCCAGGGTAATATAAATTCAGCAACCAAAGCTCAAAGAGGATATTCTGCTTTTTGTGAACATATTATACTGATCAGGCAGAACATTATCACCACTGACAGGTAAAGAGAATAACATGACCATCTCTTTATCATGGCACCTGTAAGTTGGTGGAATATGTTATGCAGAAAGCGAACATTTTTTCCTAAAAGTTGATGATAGAAGCAGAAAAACAGGCAGATGTAAGGATCTAAGTGAGTTTGACAAGGGCCAAATTGTGATGGCTAGAGCACTGGGTCTTCAAATCTGCAACTCTTGAGGGGTGTTCTTGGTCTACAGTACCTATCCAAGGTGGTCCAAGTGACAGTGGTGAACCAGCAACAGGGTCACATGAGGCCAAGGTTTGTTGATGAACATGTGGTCTGATCCAACAGACGAACTACAGTAGCTCAAAATGCTGAAGAAGTTGGCTGGTTGTGAAAGAAAGGTGTCACAATACACAAAGCACTGCAGTTGTTGGGCTGTACAGCCGCAGACCAGTCAAGGTGGCAAGTGACCATAATGTTATACCTGATCGGAGTGGTATGAAGACAGAAAAGTCTGTTCTCCAAGGGTCAAAATTGACTTGCTTCAGTCTCTAAACTATCAAAAAAACCTCAATGATGATCCATAGTTGTAGCTTAAAATAGCAGTCTAACTGGACTGCTGCCCTTGTCCAAGTATTTCTGAACTATGAGAGAATTCATGACTCGTTGGAGTTATGTCTGTCACTACAGGAGGGGGTGATATGCCCCTATTTTCCTAATTATTACAAACCTTCAACTCATTACCCTAATAAGTTGGCAACCAGCTTACCAGTTGTCCACTTACACCAGATATTTCAAGACCTGCTCAGAGTTGAAAGTATACAGGGTAGATTAGGGTGCCCGGAGTAGAGAAATGTCTGATCCAACAGAGGGCAAGCCAGCACAAGCTGACCATGCATTACTCTTTTAAGTTTAACAACAGGAAGTACTCCTCGAGAAAATGAAGGACAGGCAAAGCCACTCCAAGTGGACAGCAACACTATAAGGAGAGCTGTCTATGACTAATAAGGGCTCCACACCACCCACTGATGGCAAAATCAAAAAACAAAGACTGGATTATGAAACATAGCTGGCCCACTCCTTATCCATAACAAATGGGCCCAAAGTCAATGACAGAAGATGACTGTGTGACTGTGTCCTCCTCAGCATAGGAAGAGATTTCAAGATTCATCTTGCAAGGGAATGCATTTTACTGGTGTGGTCTTGAGATGAGGTGAATGATGAAATAAGCTAATGGAAATGCCTTTTGCCTGTATTGCAGCTGGGGGGTGGGCCGGGGGACTTTGCACATTTGATACCCACTCTAATATTAATATTGAGATTAAAGTTTATTGTGATAACAAAAGACAGACAACACAGGACTTCTGCTATGCTAAGCACGTATGCTGTTTGACATCTGGGCCAAAGCCCAGCCGAGACTACCAGGCAAAATGTCTGGTCCAGTCTGAGCTGGTTGAGGTGTATTCATGCAGAAGTTTATGAGTCGTCAACTGTATCATATGTTTGTTACTCTGGCTGAAAAATTGGAATTAAAAAAAATCCAGATGGATTAACAAGTTTGTGAGTAAAAGTCTGGCTTTACTCAAACTAGCACTCACTGCATGCAAACATTAAGAAAATTTGACAGTGAAATGTTGTCTTAATGCTGCTGGTTTTGTTCTCTGTTGATTAAGACGGAAGTTACTGCTCTATTATCCAACCAAACATGAATCACTCAAAAAGGTGCTTTCAGCAAAGTCGCTTATACATGATTATTCATACATACTGAAGACAACCACAAGCCACCTCAGCCTACTAAAAAATCCAACAAGAATCTCTTCTAATTTCAGGGTTTTAGGCAGCAAACAGGCCATGGTGCAATCTGAGTTGCGAAACTGTGTGTGAGAGAAGGTGTTTTTGAGGGTGTGATATTTTCCTTTACATCATTGGCACCTTAAACCGTGGATGTAAATTAAATCCTCATGTTCCCACAACACAATAAATTATAATTCACAGCCAAACACACAGACTTCCTCCACATAGAGGAGAGTATGTGAACTATAATCAGAGAACTTGTGTTTCATTCACACAAACGGTTAGTGTGAAAACAACACTTCCAGCATGTGATCTTTATTGTCGAAACAAATACAGAGGATTAAGTTAAATACGGTGTAGGTCAGTGGAATCACTCTCTCTGCTACTTTAATGCTAAGCTAAGGAAAGGAAAACATGTTGTTTAACCATGCTTTACAGATTTAAGGTTTCAGTGCAACGACTCTCTCTTTTACTAGAAACTGTGAGTGTAAAAGAATAGGTAAAACTGCAGTTTTCTTTGGACTCCCCCATTGTCTCTTATTCTAAAGGAAGAGATGAAATGATAAATAGAGGCGTGAATCTTCCAGTAGGTTACAATTCAATTCAATTCTCATTCTGGAGGTCACACTTCGAATCAGTCTGTAATTAAGAGCTTAGCTAATTCAAACATTCATGGCATCTAGAAATTAAGATTTTTCTCTTCATTTAACATTAGTGATAAACCCTTGCCATGGAACTAGCTAAATGCTTTGTTAGCTGTCAAAATTAGCCAATGAATTGTAGATTTAGGGTCCATCCCAATTGTACCTCTTAGCCCTTGTCTTACCCCTCAGCCTTACACAGCCCTTGAAACAACAGTAGACTGGGACCACACCTGGAAAGAAAGGGAATAATACACTGCGTCTGCAGACAAAAAGTCAGTGCGGAGACAGAAGGAAGTGCATCATTATAAGTAATTATTAAATCATTAAGTAAATATTAATCATGTTTTCAATTGTTGGTCAGGTACAACTAGCTAGTTTTCACAGCTGTAGCTACAGCTATTGTCGCATCTGCCTACAACACAGCCAGCGAGTGTGTGGGTGATGACGTAGCGGGAATCGAGTAGCGTCTCATTTCTTAAAGGAGACATATCATGCTGATGCATGATTTAATACTTACATATAATATAATAAATTTGAAAACAAGACCTTACACCCCCTTAATTTTCAAAAAATGAGATATTGTATTTTTTCTGATATCTTAGAACGAGATTTGATGCCTCTGAAAATAGGTCATTGCGAGATGTTCGCAAGATTTAAATCATCGTGACGACACGAGGTACCTTTCTTTTTATTGGAGTAATCTGATAAAACACTTCCTCCTCTGTGATGTCCGTTAGCCACAAAACCATCACCGAGGAACACATCCACCAGCAGCAGTATATAGCTCCCTAGCTCACACTCACTCATTACCAGCTCTGGCCTGTAGGGGGACTCAATACGCAGTCGCTGCTTTGAGCCTGCCGGAAAATACAGTAGAAGAAGGACAGGCTGGCTCTACCCCCAAAAGAACTGACCAATCAGAGCACAAAGGGCTGTGACATTGCAAGGTAACTGTAGGTCATCCTGAGATCCTCGTGTTTCAACGAGAGCTTGATAATGGCCTAAAATGAGGATTTTGAGAATGCTATTGTGGGGCAATGAAGGAACTAAATGACTTGTACTGAGGGCAGAAATGCTTTACAGGCATCCTAGTCTGGCATAGTGAAAAGGAGAAACAAGCATGATATGTCTCCTTTAAGGACATGTTTTCACCCCTTCCCCTTGGCCCTCAAAACAGAGGGACAAGGGGAAGGGCTGGACAAAGGGGTAAGATGAAGTGGAAGGGCTAAGGGGTTCAATCTAGATTGACCCTTACTCTAACAGATGGCACAGGGTACCACTTATTTTAACCATTCAGTTTCTAAAAGAGTGCATTTTAAAAGGCTGTGAAGTAAAAATGATAATTCAGGCTACTTTCCAATTACTCCAAAGTCTGAAATACTAACTGCACGTTCAAGTTATATCAGTTATTTCATCTTTTATGAGTATGCTTTGTTAGGTACGTTTTAGGAAGACACTAGCTGGTTACTTTGGTACAGAGACGAGTTAAGCTGTAGGTGTCATAGAATCAACTACCTGCAGTATTAAATTCCATTGAATTGGAACATAAACCATCAATGTTGGATTTCTTCGTGTTACTTGAAGGCTCACATAACACTAAATATTTAGTTTATCCATTCTGTCAAATGTACAGTGCATGTAGTTGAAATCATATTTATCAAATGTTAACATTTTTGCATTTCCTAATTTTTGCTCATAGAACTCTTAAACAAATCAGATACGCTTAACTCAGTGTATCTACCTTGAAAGCTTGGAACAACATATTATATCGTAACCCTGGCTGTTACCATGAGTGTCTACATAAGACTGATATGCGTTTTTGCATTGGTGGGTGGGCAAAGCCGATGAGCGCAAATTAAGAAAAGAAAGAAGTGTAAAGGGAAACAAGCAAAATCCCAGACTCTATCACTGTTGCAGTTTTATTGTCAGTAAAAAGCATATAAAGTGTTCATAAATGTTCTGTGTATACAGGATTATGGCTGGCGGCACCACTGCTCCTGTTTACCATCATGACTGTCGTGACTCCTTGGTTGTAGTTTGTGCTGACTGCCTTTCACTGAAAGACTATAGTGTGAGCTTGAAAAGTTTCCAGTTTCCAAGTTGAAGAAATTAAAAAGTGAATTCTTATGCATAAAGGTAAATAATAAAACTTCCTTAAGAAAGTTGTTACCAGGTCCCAACCGGAACCAGTTCCTGATTCCCTTTCCATCTCAAATAGGAACTCCTTAAACCTGAAGTTTTACTCTTTACAGTGTGTTGAGTATGACTATACAAAGAGGATTTACTGGTTTAATTTGTAATCCCACAGTCAACAAGAAGGTTATTTTTGAATGTGCCTACTAAGCTAACCTTAACTTAGGTTTTAGCATCATCCACAGACAGACAGACAGCTCATCATTACGCACCAGTGGCATCCAAATACGAATCTTCAAAATGATGCCTGGGTCAGTGAGTACAAGAGAGACATCCCCATTTGGGAGAGATGAAGGTCAGAGTGAGTGAACGCTGGGAACAAGCAGACCTCTGGGAATGTTAAACAACTCCATATGTGCCCTGAGTGTAGACCTACTGTAAAAAATCTTACATATGTGAGAGCAGTACAAGATAAGCAAGAAAGCAGGATTTTGCAGCCATTCGTTTTGCTGCCAACATGAAAAGGCGACCACAGACACGCACACTCACATCCACATATATTTAGGGATCTAAAAATGCTGCGTTTGAGTGCTATTAAACAACTCTATAAAAGTGCTGCTACGGACAAGAGCTTCAATTTCCAGCTTTGTTGGCGACATCGTCATCACTCAGTGGTTATTTTGTAACGGCACAACTGTGGCACGCCTCACATGAGGGACAGCATGGATGCTCTCCAAACATGACACACACATACACATACACGGACACAGCCACGCGCTTTACATATCCAACAGAAATCACAAGGAAATCGACCCGGACATGCTGCCGCGTGATTTGTTTTGGCAGTTTAAATGAAGCGATTGGTTACTGGCGAGTTCAGCGAGCAGATTGCAGGTTCCTTTTGCAGATATGCTTTCCTCCCTCAGAGCCGACATGTAGTGGTATCAGAAGCCTGCATTTTTGCCTCTTCCTTTACTTAAAACTTATTTTGGGGACTGTGTCATTAAGCAGTCGGGGACGGAGGAGAGAGACAGGGCAGACGGAGGGAGAGAAGGTCGTGAACCGTGAACTCAGACAGACAGGGTGAGATCATCTTTGTCTGTTTTGTCTTGACTGAGTGGAATGTTAAGAAATGTGGTTGAGCAACACACTTTAGAGCAAATACAGTTCAGGTGACCAAGAGGTCAGAGAGAGGGAGGAAAATCAGGACAATTCCAAGGGCCCATAACTGACTAAGGGCCCCAGTATAGTTTATTTTTTACTTATGAAATTATTAATGAATTGTACAAAAGAAAGACTGTGCCAGGAGAAAACATGTCATACATTTAAGAAAAGCAACATTGGGTAGATTAATGAGCAAAAATGTGAGATAATTGAAAAGATTTGGGAATTGTTCAAATTGAGAGCTCATGAAGACAAGTGTGACTGACATATTTATCCAGGGTGGCATGGTGGCACACCAGCTCTTGCATGTACCTCACATCTAGGAGGCTGCTGGTTCAATTCCTGTACCAGTCAGGGCCTTTCTGTGTTCAGTCCAAAAAAGGAATGAGTAAACCTTGAGAAAATGAAGGACAGGCAAAGCCAAACCCAGTGGGGAATAAATACATCCGAGGAGTGTCACATGGAAGCATTATGTGCAAAGCAGCTGACCTACTCCTCATCCACGACAAACCCACTAGCCCATTTGTTAGCTTTCCACCCAGGTGCAGTGGCAGAAGAGTTCTAAGCTCCATGAAAGTGGGCCCTCCTTGGCAGGACCCTTACCAGGAGCATGGAAAAAGGTCATGACAGAAAAGATGGCAAGATCCATATGCAAAGACCTTCAGCCAATTGCGAGGGGGGAGGGGAATTGAAATTTCTTCAACAATTTGTGTGCATGTCTAAAAAACTTTTTTTAAATGTATTTTTTTGGGCATTTTGTGCCTTTATTGAGAGAGACAGTGGATAGGCCTGTGAAAGAGTGGGGGAAGACACTCTGCAAACTGGTCACAGGCTAGATTCGAACCCAGACCAGCAGAAACATGTACATGGGATGTGCATCGTTGCTAACCACTCTGCCAAACCAGCACCCCCTGAGAAACATTCTAATTTGATTTTTGGGAAAAACAACAGACTTATGGCCATTCAAATTAGCCATTTTCCAGTGGGACAGGCTTTTTATCATTCATGCTGGTGGAATCCTGAGGTAAAGCATGATGTGAAGAACAGGGACTCAGCTTTCACCCAGGTTAAAGTTAGACAATACTGAGGATTTCATGAATTAGTTTTAAAACACCAAGTCCAGTCGAAAAACATACTTTTTAGGTTTGTTGGTTACTCCAATTTGCCTGTAGATACGAATTTGAGCATTAATGGTAGTCTGTCTCCCTTTGTAGCCCTGTGATCAGCTAGCGATTAGTCCAGCGTGTACCCCATCTGTCACCCAACGTCAGCTGGGATAGGGTCCAGCCCCCTGTGACCCCGAGTGGGAAAAGCAGTATAGACAATGGATGAATGGATGGATGTTTATTCATTATATTATCGCCATTAAGAATAAAGATGTCCTTGAAAATGTTAGTAAATGCTACAATTCTTCCTTAAAATGTTTATCTTAATATAAATATATTAAAGTCATATTTTGTTAATAATATGCTATGAATTACCTCTGTGATAAATTTTAATCTGAGTTAAAACTTGTAAACTGTGTCATACCTGAACACAATATATGTGAGCGTCTGCGACAAAATCAGGCTAATAACACTGAATCGTATGTGAGTGTCCTAACCGCCCATGTGCGACACAATACGCAGTATGGCTATTTTTGCTGCACAACTGTCAACCATGATTCTCTCTTACATTAAATCTGAAGTAGGACGGAGCAATGTAGTGAAAAGTGGAAATGATTTATCCTCTGAGACACAGTAAACTGCAACTTATTAAAACCAGGAAGTCATTCAACATAAATGTAAAGAGCCTCAAAAGCCTTTAATGTAAGGTAATGAGAACTGCATCTTTAACCAATTTTCATTTTTTATCTTAGATTCAAATTAAATGAGGGAAAATTATGAGAGCATATGAAAAGTCAATGACGTATTAAACCTATTAGACCTATTAAATCACATATTAGACCTTTACAAAAAATGTAAAAGCATTTATAAAAAAATAACCCTAAGTTTTGGTTCTACTTGTAATTACACCATTTAAATCAATACGTTTTGAACTGTTAATAGCTTTTGATGTCTCCACACTTTTATGACACCAGCTGAATCCTAAACCTGCTGAATATGATTCACTAATACATAAAGTTATTTCGACTACTCAAAAGTAGTTAGCCTGTTAGTTTTGGGTTACTGTGGCAAATATGAATGGCTTGTATTTACTTAGACCTTTTTTCTTACAAAAGCACAACTCATCAGAAAACAATAGAAGGGGTAAAATGTGACACCATGACATTCCTGACCTCTTCAAACTTCATCTACATAAGAGCTGAAACTTCCAGGATGTGACTCTTTCCCACGTCCTGAGTCCGACTAAACGAGGAGACAGAAACTCCCCCGCAGTATGACTTGCAGTTTGCTCAGTATCCTGTGTAATTTTAAGACATTAGTGGACATATACAAACACAGGACACCAAACCAGCCATGGTGTTGATGATGGGCCTGGATCCACCCACCTGAGCAGCTGGCCCACCTTACATGACCTGAACATAATACTTTTACTTCATCACTCATGTTTAAATATCTTTGGTATTCAAATGCTAACAAGCGCTTCAGTGCCATTATGACTAAGGTGGTTACCTTTGACTCATTACTCAAATACTATGTCAAACTTGAGTGCAAAAATTCTTATCCAGTCTAAAGATATGCAGTGCAGCAGCACATTAGGTCTGGAACAGTGAACCGCCTGGTCCAACAGAGCATGCTCCCAGCGCAGCCTGACTGCCCATTGCTCTCTTGAACAAAACAACAAATGAGTACACCTTGGGAAAATGAAGGACAGGCAAAGCCAAACCCAGTGGGGAATAAATACATCTGAGGAGTGTCACATGGAAGCATTATGTGCAAATCAGCTGACCTACTCCCCATCCACGACAAACCCGTAAGCTCATTTGTTAGCCTTCCACCCAGGTGCAGTGGCAGAGGAGTTCTCAGCCCCATGCAAGTGCGCCCTCCTTGGCAGGACCCTTACCAGGAGCATGGAAAAAGGTCATAACAGAAAAGATGGCAAGATCCATATGCAAAGACCTGCAGCAAATTGTGAGGGGAAGGGGAATTGAAATTTCTTTGACAATTTGTGTGCATGTCTGAAAAACATTTTAATTCGATTTTTGGGAAAAATGACAGACCGTGTTATGGCCAATCACATTGGTCATTCTCCAGTGGGACAGGCTTTTAAAACTTCATACTGGTGGAATCCTGAGGTAAAGCATGATGTGAAGAATAGAGACTCAGCTTTCACCCAGGTTAGAGTTAGACAATACTGAGGATTTCATGAATTAGTTTTAAAACACCCCCCACTGTGACCCCTAGTAGAGAAAGTGGAATAGATAAGAATTAGAATATGTTTATTCACATTTAACTTTATATATGACTAAAAAGAAGTCTATCGACGAACAAAAGGGTGTCTCCATAAGGTTCAATTTTTCAGATCAGGTACTTTAAAATGGTCATTTTCTGCAGTTTTTTTAGTTTCACAGTTTCAACATGAGGAATCATTTAACAGCCCTACCCACACACCAATGTGGAGCCAGCAGCTGCCTTAAATATCTCGTTCCCCAAATAGACCTACCAGTGTGAAGTCATGCCACTGTTTTATCATCAGTTTAAGCCCATCATAGTCTATGGTAGAAAGCCCATTAAAGAGAGCAGATCTTAAAATAAATGAAAAGTTGTTGATGAAGTGTCACCAAACTGACCAGTTACCACAGAGAGAGCCTGTGAACCAATCAAAGCGGACTGGTCCCACGTGAAAAAGGGAGCCTTTAAAAGGCAGGAGCTGTAGCAGAGCATCTCAGACAGACTGAGCACACAGCACTCACTTGTCTATGTATGAAAACTAGTGTGTTTTTTAACATTGCTGATTGCGAGCATAACCCAGCACTTTTCAAAAATGAATACAGAAAACAGATTTAAGGCAAACTATGAGCTCTTCGGATTCAGCACTGAAATATTAACACACCTCCCTTCCATAAAGACAAGAAGAAATGCTGTAAAGTCTCAGCTTTTGTCATCCTTAAATTAAAAAAAAGCTTTTGGTTTGCACATGTAAGCTGTTTAATGTCAGTAAGGGTCAGCTGTGACCAAAATCCGCCACATTTTTAGCCTAACCAGGTCCCCCTTTAATTATCTGATGCTCCACCAGTCTATGTGTGCCGAGCGCTGAGCAGCCTTGGATGCAGATCTGTGGCCGCTGCAGTGGGAATTTCTTTGGCAGAGAATCCGAGCAGGCAGGCTGGATGGCACGGGGATGGAGGACCGCCTGGAGATCTTCCTGACCACTCTGGTTAAACGGATGGAGAGACAGATGATGGGATAGCTGGCCTAATTAAAGCCTGGCTTCGTCTTTGACATCCACATATGCTCGAATAGACTTTTGCCAATCTGATGATCGCAACATGTTAGTTTATCAGCACCAAGCTACATCAAACACCTGGACCTTTAATTCTTTTTCCTCCCCTTACTGCCTGTAAAAACCCGTCTTTCCACATCTTTGTCTCTGCATGGATGGATACACGCAGTGCACCGTAAATGTTGGGTGGAGAGGAGGTTATAATGGGGTTAAATTTAAAGCAGAATAAATACATGGCTGCAGACACAACCTCCTCATTAAGGCATTTGCCTGTGTGTGTTGAGTGTGCATATGTGTTGTGCATGAGTGTGTGTGTGTGGTATAATTGCAGACATCAGCCTGAATGCTGTTAACATGAGTTCAGCACACAGCGTGACAAACTGTGACTCTGCTCTGCCAAAAAAGTTATGTCATAATAAACCTTTAGCGTGCCATCTCACCTGAGTGTGATAATTGATAACACATAACTTCCCATGTCCTGTTTCATCACATTATTTTCTGTATTTGATAATCAAAAGAGAGACAACATGTTATGTAACACAAACTGCTGTTTTTAAGATCATTGGAAAGTGGTTAAACCTGTTTACAACCCCGCAGGGCAAGTGTTACTTGTACACAAAAATTCTGAATTGCACGGTAGTCTAAAGCAATGGTTCTCAACTGGTGGGCCCGGACTTTAAAGTGGGTACTCATGCAAAGTAGAGTCACCAGATTCCATGTCTGTCATCAGGCTGATCTTTCCTGCTCAGCTTTAGGCTGAAACATATGACGCCGTAAAGGGATGATGTATTTTTGTAGGCCAACGCAGACATTCGCATTACAGCCCTCTCAACTAATAGCCTCTGGGATTGATCACTGTGTTCTTGGATAATCAGGTCTGTAGCAAACAAAAAAAAGAACTTTAACATGTTTTGTTCTTTGTGATCATTTTGACTCAAGATTTTTTAAGCTTAAAAATGTGATCAGCAGAGTAAAAAACTCTTTCAAGCTACCATGAAACTACAACATAGCAGTTCGACGTAGCAGCAGTTGCAATATTTCTGATGTATGACATCACGCTACAACATCTTGATGGAAAATATCTTCTAAATCAAATGACCTGAATAAGTAGGTCCTCATGGCTTTGGATATGGTGTATGAATTATAATATATTAAAAGAATACCCAAAATGTTTTCAGTTGGGGACCTATCTATTTTTGGAGTTCTTGCTAGCAGTTTGTTAGCAGCTGTCCTTTTAAAACATTTTAAAATTTAAAACCAGAGAAATGTCAGATGCATTTTTTTATTTAAAACTGAACATTAAAAAACTGTTACGTCTCTTCATCAATAACCTTATTTCAGCGAAAACCTGAAAAGGGTAATCCAAAATCCCATACACTTTTGGTCATGGGAACTGAGAACTCATTTCATGTAGTCACTCTATATACCCCCTGTCAAGGAAGGATATGGTGGCCCAAAGGGGAATAAACAAATAAATAAACCTATGTAACAACATACAAAACAAAATAAACACCATTATGAAATGTGCAAAGACTCATAAAACAGCACAACGGATAAAAAAGTCCAATGACCGATAAAAAAAATACCCAAAATGAATGAAAACACAACATATGGATACACAAAAGCAAAAACTTAAGTTTATGGCCAAATAGAAAGCATATATGTATATATATATATATATATATATATATATATATATATATATATATATATATATATATATATATATATATATATATATATATATATATATATATATATATATATATATATATATATATTCCTTATTAGCTATACTGTGTGTGTGGAGGCAGTTGCGCATTTTCCATTTGATGCTGTGTTATCTAGGGTAACAACTTTTTAATGTAACATTCTGTTTTAAATTTCTTTCCTGTTGTTGCACTTCTGAATTTTTTCTTTTTCTTTTATTTGTTTTACACCTCTGAGCCTCCATAGAGGGATCTCAGCTGTTAAAAAGATCAATGTTTTGAAATTTTTTCCATTGTTTTTTTGTTTTTTTTGTATGTTTTCTGCTTCTGTGACTCAGAAAGACTCAGATTTTTTTTAGGTTATTTTGGACCTGAAATATTTCTTATCAGGAAAAGACAATTTTCATTCATTCAGTACTTAAGTATTTTTTAATTTTCTAAAAACTAGCATTTTTTTGGAGATACAGGGTTTAGGCCCAGCAGTGACAATATTTAGTCTTACATATCATCATCAAGCAGCTTTGTCTTAACTGGTATGATCATAGAGGTATCACCAGATTATCATACGGTTGTGACTGCAGTTATAGCATCATACTATTTTAGAATATATGACTATACTGCGATAATGAATGAATAAATTACTGAATAAAACTCTTTTTGGCTCACACAGTTCCAGCTCACAGCAGCCATTTTAATATAGAGAGAGCTTGGCTGCACTTTTTAGGTGTGACCTTGTAAAGATCTGGATCAATCCCACCTCATCATCTCCACTTCAACTCACTTTGTTTTCTATAATTTGATAAAAATGCTCTTTGACAGACTGGGAAAAGCCTTAGGGGCAGACAGAGAATCTGTAATCACTCCACCCTCACCAGAAAAATGTTTCCAGGCACATGCCCATTCTCCTGTTCCCACGAGAAGGTGTGAAAGTTCCTGAAACAGGAGGTTGTCTTCCTGTAAATCAACTACCTGAGTCAGTTTCGTTGGCTGTATTGTTTCATTTGCCAGCCTTAAAAGCTAAAATTTTACTTATCAATACAATTTGTTACTCCTGCGCAGCTCTCCATAAAAAGCCTGTATCTTTATGATATCAGAAATGAAGATCTGAAGCTGTAACAAGGCCCTCTTCTGGTGGAATTGTGTTTATTCATTTATGTGTGGACAGTTGTGTCTGACAGAAAGCCTCTTTTACAGAAAAGCATTCAGGAATTTAGACTCTGACAACAGGAGCCCTCAGCCAAAAATGACAGTCTCAGCTCGGCCTGTGTTTGTAGGATGCCTGCACTCGCTTCACATTGTGCACGTGTACACTGCAGTACGTCCTGACAAAACTTCAACACATCTATCAGTGGGCTGTCATGACTCAGTGACATGTTTATGGATTCTGATCATACTAATGCATAGTTTTATATGTGTGTGTGTTTGAGTGCAGCTTTGGCAGAAGGTTATTTTCATCCATATCAGCTGACATAAATTTTATATACTGCAGCATTAGGAATGTGGAGAAAAGAACAACATGAGGCCCTTTTCCAGTTGGCTCTCAATCATAGCACAGCATGTAAGGTATGCTTTTTAGCCTTTTAAAGTACACAAACTGAAAGGAAAACTAAATACTACAGTTTCAACTGAAGATCTCCTGATGCAAATAGGGACAGCAAAAGCTACCTGCTGAAATTCCCCAAGACACCTCCAATACCAGTTTTCTTTGAGTCATCGTTATTTTATTTTTCCAAATTAAAGCTAGAAGAAACAATCCTCAATTCATCAATGTGACAACAGGGAGTAATAAAAATACAGCTTAAATTTGCTTATGCAGTAACAACACAAAACCTTTTGAGATGACAATTGTAACAACGTAAGTGTAAAACATTTCAAACTGAGTGTTTTTCTCATACTGAAAACTACTGGGCTGAAGGGAAATCTGAGACCTAATTAATCTTTCAATGCAGCTAAAGATCTAAGAGTGATTGCTGTTTTAGGTCATTTGTATTTCATCAAACTTTTTGTAAAAGAAAATCTACAATTTGTCATTCACACACAATAATTTTCACAACCAACAATTATAGGCTGTCTGTGGTTTGCCACTTTAACTGTCTTTTACTGATGCAGAAAACTTAACTGATGAAATACTATGGACCCAAAGACAACACAAGTGAGTGTGCTGTTGGCATAGTTTTAAGAAAAGCTTGGTTAAATTGTGAATTTTGGGCAAACAAACCCCAAATCTGACAGTGTCAAGGCAGGGTCTCTAAAAAGCCAAGCTCACTGTGGACCACAAAGTTTAACTTTTAACAGCTGCTAATACTGAAGATAATTGTCATGGTAAAGGAGTCACGGTGGGCTCTGAGTAGAAAGTTACGAACACTATATCTGCCACCAGAGATCTTCAAGTAGTAAATATCAATTGTAGTAGCAAGGTTGAACATCTAGATGGCAGTCCTTATGCATATTTCCATGAGAATGTAAAAAAAAAAACCTTTGGACTGAAATGTATAAATGGGAGCATAACTGATTGGCAATGCTCTTAAATTCCCATTAAAGCTTGTTGTACCATGCTTTTGAAATAATTTGGCATTAGGGTTCAGTTGTTTTCCGGGACCTCCACCTATATTTTTACCAGGAGAGAGAAAATACATTGGCAAAGATTGGATATGTGTGAAATACTGGTTGTCTTTACTTGAATACCCTTGCATTGTTTTAGAAACTCTTCTTTATGTATTTGCCTAAATCATTGATGAAATTGGACAAATCTGTTTGCACCATTGGAAAAGTTTGTCGGATATACCTGCAGTAGTTTGACAAGAATTGGTACACTGTAAAATATGCTGACAAAAGAAAATATTTCACTCACACTAACTTTTAAAAATTGCAAGCACTTTGTCTGACACCGCGGACTTTGCTGTTGAGAGACTGCCAAACAAAGACAAACTATGACTTTCAGTATACTCCATAAGGTGCAATTAATTTCAGCCAGCACTGGATTATGAAGCTTTTTTTCTTAACTATGAATACAGCAAATGGATTGTGAAGCAAATAGCACAAATCATGTTCATTTTCTGCACTAACTGCTACCATAACAACAATAGAATACACATTGTGTTAATCATCTTACAGCACGAAAACCTATGTAAAGTTTGTACAGTTTGTTTTTGTTTTGTGTCTGAATAGTGTCCTGTTAGGGGTCGATCTTGTGTGAGTAGGGGCCAACCTGGGACAGCTTTATTGTAATAGCCATTCCAAACTTGGATATAGTCAAGGTGAGATAAATGGGATCTTTTGAGTATTTTTCTGTATGTGGTCCTTCATGAAGAAAAGTTTGGAAACCTATGCAGTGCATGTAAAATACATTGTTGGCTTGCATAGAGTAATAGCACTGGTCTAAACCTTTGCCAAACGGTGAAACAGTCAGCAGTTAAATGTCGCAAACACCTTACAGATATGAAGCAGAGCCATTTATTCATAAAAAACAGAGGAGGATCACACAATCAGTGAGGTCATCACGTATCCCCCGCCACTGCGTCAGGCACGCGCTCTCATTCAGTCAAACATCACAAACTGCAAACCCCACAGTTAGGTTATAGTAAAATAGTGCCGTCAGCTTATTGCCTCGCATTTAGTTGCCTATCACGAAATTATAATGAACAACTCGACGAAAATCGACAGCAGAGGCAGGAAATTCGAATAATATGAGCTTGAGGCGCTGAACAAACATTACAGATAAAACCACAAGCCAAAGATCCAAAAATAAAAACTAAACACAGACAACTTCGACCATTAGCTCATTTTGAATCACTGAAATTTTGAACCAGAAACTCCAAATGAAGCACTACAGGGTTCACCCATCACTGCTGTAATAAGTGCGAGTATGAGCTATTCCTCTGAAGGAAGACAAAAGACGACATCCGTGAGAAGATGTCATTTTACCGCCGTGCGTAAAAGTGGTCACGACGGTCGGACAGGCTTTGCGGCGAGAAAAAGCCTGCACGAGCCGGCAGACTGACGAGACAAAAGTACCGGCTTCAGCGCCCACTCACATCGTTACTACGAGGAGGAAAAAAAGTTGTCAGGCTTACCGGTTAGGTGAATATATCGTGTTGAAATCAGTGACCAGAGACGAGCATCATTGAGTGAAGAGGACAGATGAAAAAAAACGTCTGAGTGAGACAGAAAACCACAAAGCCGGCAGAAGCGAGGTCCCCCTTTCTCTCACTGGCTCCTCTCGTTGTGTGAAAAAAAAGACATAAACAGTGAGCTGGCAGTGAGCTCGCTCTGCGTCATCGCTGCAAGCTGAAACTCCCGTCAGCGTATGCGCGCGCGACCGTGCGCGTGGCTGTGCGTAAACCCCCTCTGTCGGCCGGTTTCTCGACAGACGACAGCTCAGCCTGTTACACCTCCTGGTCTAGAAAGGTCTTCCCCGCCGTGAAGTCATGTCTTCAAATAAAGAAATAATGGGAAAAAAACACGAAATTAAATAACAACAGGTTAAACAAAAAGTGATTTAAGACTTTTCATAAATATAAATAAATATATCATTAAAATTAGTTTATTTTAATAAAAAAAGTCAACATATTGTTTTAAGCTAATTGAGGCCTCACTTTTTTTAACGCTGTGATACTCCAAGTTACGACTTTTGAGACTGATATATCCTTTCTTTTGCTCATTTAAGCAAGTAATGTTTTGCCCTTTAAAAATGTTCAATTTTTTATGATGTGTTTAGCAAGGACAAAATGAAATTAGAAGATATACAAACTAATAACACAAACATTATCTTGTTCCATACTCCCCCCTTCACATGCTTAAAGCCAATCTGATAAAAACACGTGCAATAATGTATATCTGCATTACAATTCCCTGACTCTGACTTTTTACAGAAAAAGTGTATAAAGATTTTGTGTGAAGCATACATAAAATCAGAATACAATGATTTTCAAATACTTTCCAGTATTTATTCAGTTTGAATACAGCAATATATATATATCTATATATCTATATCTATATCTATATCTATATCTATATATATATATATATATATATATATATATATATATATATATATATATATATATATATATATATATATATATATATATATATATATATATATATATATATATATATATATATATATATATATATATATATATATATATATATATATATATATATATATATATATATAGTCATGGAAAAAGTTATTAGACCACCCTTGTTTTCTTCAATTTCTTGTTAATTTTAATGCCTGGCTCAACTAAAGGTACATTTGTTTGGACAATTATAATGATAACAACAAAAATAGCTCATGAGAGTTTAATTTAAGAACTAAGAACTATTCATTTTCCATGGTTTTCTTGATAATAACCAAAATTACTTAAATTCTTACATCAATAGCTATGGCATTGTACGCCAAAAACACTACTTTTAAGCATTCCATGTTTTCTTTTCTGTTTGCTTTAAACACATGATACACACAAGAGTTAATACTTGATTGCATAACCATTGTTTTTGATGACTGCAGCCATGCGTCTTGGCATGCTCTCCACCAGCTTCTGACATTGTTCTGCTGTCACAGCAGCCCATTCCTGTTGGACAAATTCAAACAAATTTTCTTTGTTTTTGGGCTTGTGGTTCTCCATTTTGAGTTTGATGATTTTCCACAGGTTTTCAATTGGATTAAGATCTGGTGATTGAGCAGGCCAAGGCATGGTGCGAATGTTGTGGTTCTCCATCCAGGCTTTAACTGACCTTGCCGTGTGGCAAGGGGCATTGTCTTGTTGGAAAATCCAGTCATTGAGGCAGGAAAGAGTTTTCCAGCTGATGGAAGAAGACTGTTTTCAAGGGTAGTCCTGTACATGACCTGGTTCATTCGGCCTTCACACAATTGCATTTGCCCTGTTCCACTCAGACTGAAACAACCCCAGATCATGACTGATCCACCCCCATGTTTTACTGTAGGGGCAAGACAGTCTGGGTTGTAAGCTTCTCCAGGCTTCCTCCTAACCAGTAAGTTGGCTGGAGTGGGCATCAATTCAAAATTGGATTCATCACTGAAGAGAACCTTAGCCCAATCATCAACAGTCCAATCCTTGTGGTCTCGAGCAAAAGTAACCGGGCCTTCCTCTGCCTTTCATTGATGAAGGGCTTCTTGCGTGCTCTGTGTGACTTCAAACCAGCTTCAACAAGTCGGTTTGAACTGTCCTTGCTGAACAAGTCACATTTCTCGACAGTGCCCACTCATTTTAAGGTCCCTGGAGGTCTGGCGGCGATTCCTGACACAGGAGCGGATGAGTGCAGTCATCTCGTGGGGTAGAAAGAGCGTTTCCTGCCACGGCCAGGTAGCAATTTGGTAGTGCCATGTTCAGCTTGTTTTTTTTGTTGTAATGAGCGGCTGTCTTGGAGATCTTCAGTTTTTAAGCTACCTGTCTCTCACTCATGCCAATTTCCAGCAGTGCCAAGATGGCTGCCTTTGTGGCTTCACATAATTCTTTTGTTTTAGGCATTATGTGAGCTGACAACTTCTGAGTTGTGCTACGGCTTGAATGTAAGCAGGAAACCACTCTAGGCCTTTGCATGTGCAGTGCTGCTTGTGACATGAAATGGCCTCTTATATACCCTGGGAATCAATTAAGCTTAAGAATGTCAAATAGGACATAAAGTATTATGTGACCAGCTGCATTTTTTGTTGTGTTCATTGTATTATACGTTTAGTGGTACCAGATATTAGAATGAACAAGAAATTGAAGAAAACAAGGGTGGTCTAATAATTTTTTCCATGACTGTATATTTTTCTATATATATATATATATATATATATTTATATATATTCAAGCTGATTAATATTATTGTATTCAATTATCTGCTAATAGTCACTCATTTTGAATTTGATCCATGCAGTGGGTTCCAAAAATGATGGCAACAACTGGGGCAACAAAATACTGGCAGTGTTGAAGAAAGTTCAAAAATCACCTGTTTGGGGTGCTGGTTTGGCGGAGTGGTTAGCAACCAGGCACCCCATGTACTTGCTTCTGCCGGTCCAGGTTCGAATCCCACCTGTGACCAGTTTGCAGAGTGTCTTCCCCTACTTTCTCACCCCCTTTCACAAGCCTATCCACTGTCTCTCTCCTATCATTAAAGGCACAAAATGCCCAAAAAATACATTAAAGAAAAAAAAAAAAAAAAAAAATCACCTGTTTGTCTCATTCCACAGGTGAACAGAATGACACTAGAAAAAGGTGAGCATCATAACTGGGTATAAGAAGAAAATCTCTGAAAGGCTCAGTCATTCAAAAGCAAGGAGATTGTGAGGTTCACCACCACTTTGTGAACAACTGTGTGGACAAATAACCCAACAATTTAAGAATATTTCTGAATGTACACTTTAGAAATGTAGGATTTATCATGTAATGCCCATAATATCATCAAGATATTCTGTAAAGGATATCACCAAATGGACTCATGAACACTTCAGAAAGTCATTGTCAGTTAGTATGTTTCCATGCTACATCTACACAAGCAAGTTTAAATTAACCATGCAAAGAAATCATACAATATTAAATTTTATTGCATGTGTATATGCAGAACTCATGGAGAAAAGTCTTTGTGGCTTAAAGGAAACAAGGCTGTTCCTGTGTCATGCTTTCATCTGACTCCACGTGGCAGCAGTTTGAACTACTGAAATAAAAATGAATATAAATAGTGTCCATTGCTGATAAAATGCTCTTTGGCATCAGAAACTATTTTAGTTTGTTTTATAACAATTCAAGAAATCCTCAAATGAGAAGCTTTCATTAATGCATCAAAATATTCCTTTACCAAACTCTACTCCTAATTTCTTAGAGTGTGTTTTACCCTTTCCATTATTACTCCCTTAATAATGTCTGACTGTCACTGTGCTGCATCAGTATTTATCGTGTGGAGGAGCGAACAGGCCTTGTTCACAGCAGATGCTGCTGTCACAGTTGGAGAAGCACAGGTGTTACTAATAACATTAACAAGGTCTCCCTGCTATTCCAGTCCGATGCTGTGAAACGTGAGTGTTCAGAAGGTCCATCAGTGAAATTTAAGCAGGCAGAAAGAATGAAGGCATCATTACTTTCATTATTCACACTAGTGAACTCTGCTTCATACTAGTGTTATTAGAAAGAAAAAGGGCTTTGAGTGACAAATATTTAATATCATATCTCTGTGATGTTTCCTTTATGAAAGCTATTATGATTGTATTATTATTATTATTATTATTATTATTATTATTAGTATTATTATTATTATTGTTGTTGTTTGTTTTGATTATGCATGCTATTTCTTAATTTCTTCTTTGAAGATTATTAACAGCATAATTAAAAACATATATTAACAGAATTTGATGACATTATCAGGGCATACTTTTGTTTCACTATGACGAGGTGTTTCTTTTTAGTGTTTATTTAAAAATGGATGCAGATCCAAGAGTTTTCAACAGGGTTTGTTGAGGTCATGAGATAGGGCAGTTTTCCACAGTCTTGCTAAAACCTTAAAAGTTCCCTGCAGAGTTTTATTTGATATTTTCAATGAATGTTGATCATGCTGCGAGGAAGAAGTATTTAGATTTTGACACTTGACCAAAATTCAGATGTGAATCCAACATATTTGTCAACAGTGCGAGATAGAGCAGTTTTCCACATTCTAGTTAATAGCTTTATAAGCTCTCTGCAGATTGTCACAATTTTTCAATGAATGTTGATCATTCTCCCAGTGAGAAGTAGTTTATAGAATATTTATATATCCAGCTGTAAATGCAGCACTGGTGCTATAGTAAGGCGTTTGAAAACAACTGACCTTACACCTATAATACACCTATGATTATAGGGCATATGTCTACCATTGAGACAGTTATAAATACTTTCATAATACTATATCAGTGTTAATAAACATAATAGAAAAGTTAATCAGTGCTGATATAAAGTCAATATATTAATTATCCTTTATGAAATATCAAACTGCTTCCTTATTGAATCATATCAATGTTCATAAATAACCATGGAGGTAGTTTGATGAAGAGAGCATTCTCACATGGAACCAAATTCAAAGTTGCCTCAGTTACATTTCATATGATTTTGCAAATTTACGTCAAACTTGGGCACACACTCTCACACACACTCACACTGAGAGTATTATAAATTCAGTATCAGTGGGAAAAGGAGACTTCCATTGGCCCCCACTTTCTGCTGTGCTGAACCAGTGAACAGGGTGAGTCAATGACTGAACATTCAACAATGTCACTCACAGATGAATCTCTGAGCAGCCCCTCTCATTCATCACAAACATCCCCACTGTTTGATTCATCAGCTAAACACTCCGGGTGTGGAATCAAGTGGGCTGTAAGCGTGTGTGTTCGTGAAGGGGGAGGGGGTGACAGTTGCTAGTGTGTGCTCTGAATAGCCTGCATTCACAGTTTCATCCATACACCACAGGGCTATCATATCACAATACTCTTCATTGTAGGTCAGTGGGTTAAAGCCAGATAAATAGTGGAGTGACACTGAGGCAAGCATGGAAAACCCACAGTAATGACGTTGTGTCTTCAGGAAGGCAAAGAGTTCTACATTCTTTTAGCCCTTCATTCCTTAGAATATTCAACAAAGACAACACATTTAATGTTCAAACTGATAAAATGTGTTATATTTTCCTGTTAATATTCACTAATTTTGAATTTGACAGGGGCAACAGAAAATGGGGAAAGTCTAGGAATGCTCAAAAACATGTTTGGCTCATTCCATGGGTGGACAGGCTAAATGGAAACAAGTGAGTGTCGTGGATAGTGTTTTCTCCCAACATCCGTACCTCTGCCTAACAAACAATCAAAGAAATTCTTTTTCTTCAACTGATATATAATGTTTGTATATGAATATATTTTTTCAGCTTATTTATTGCCACCGGCCACTCATCTGTTTTTATTATTTCACTTTAATCCATGTTTTTATTTCTCTTGGTACTCGATTTTTTAACTTGTTTCTACTTATTTTCTTATTACTTGCTTCTACTTGTTTTTTGCATTTATCCATGTTTTTATTCTTATCGTCGTTACTCGGTTGTTTAACTTGTTTCTGCTTATTTCCACTGCTTATTGTAACGAGCACCGCACTTTAACTTCCTTGTGCAATAACTACTGACCATACTTGCTGCCGACCTCTTGCTTATGTTACTGTTGTATGTTGTCTCGTGTTTTTGTTATTTATATCGCATCCTTGGCCAGTAGCACTGCTGTCTAAGACACATTTCCTGCAAGGAACAATAAAGTTGATCTATCTGTCTATCTTTTTAATTGTTATTTCCCCTTCATCTCCTATTTTTGGAGCATGTAACAGATGGGTTTAAAAGGAGCATCCTCCAAAGGCTCACTTGTTAGCAAGCAAAGATGGGGTGAAGCTGACCAGCTGCATCTGGTACAGGAATGAGTTTAGGGATTTCATCATCTACAGCCCATCATATCATCAAAAGATTCAGAGAATCTGAAGAAATCACTGCACAGAGGCTGCAAGGCAAAAAAAAAACAACAAAAAACTGACATTAAATGCTCTTGAACTTCTATCCCTTAAGCAGCACTGAACCAAAGACTGACATCATTCAAAAGGATGTTACCATTTGGACTTCACTTTTATTTCTACAAGAGCAAGTTAAACCCCTACCATGTAACGCAAAATACACATATCAACAACCAGAACCACCGACAGCTTCTCTGAGCCTGAGCTCATCTGAGATGGACTGATGCAAAGTGGAAAAATGTGCTGTGGTCTGATCAGCCAACATTTCAATCGTTTTTTTTTTCCTTTTGGAAATCATGGGCGTTGTGTCCTCCAAGCTAAAGAGGAAAAGGACCGTCCAGACCATCATCAGCACAGACTTCTAAAGCCAGCATCTGTGATGGTATGGGAGTGTGTTAGTGCCCATGACATGGGTAACTTGCACATCTGTGAAGGCACCATTAATGTTGAAAGGTATGTACAGGGTTTGAAGCAACATATGCTTCCATCAGTCTTTTTCAGGGACGTCCCTGCTTATTTCAGCAAGATCATGCTAAGCCACACACTGCATGTGTTTCAACAGCCTGGCTTCATAATAAGAGAGTACAAGTACCAGACTGGCTCATCTGCAGTCCTGATCTGTCTCTAATTGATTTTTTTCTGCATTTTGAAGGAATAAATACAAAAATGCAGACTCCAGACTGTTTAGCAGCAAGAATTCCACCTATAAAACTTCATCAATTAGGATCCTCAGTTCCAAAATACTCAGGTGTTGGTAAAAGCAGAGGCAATGTTACACAGCAGTAAACATGACCCTGTCCCAGCTTTCTTGGAGCATGCTGGAGGCATCAAAGTCAAAATTAGTGAATATTTGTAAAAAAAAAATACTGTTGACGTTTATCAGTTTTTACATTAAATATCTTGTTTTTGTAGGGTATTGAATACAGGGTGAAAAAGATGAGCAAATCATTGTATTCGGTTTTATATTAAGTTTATACATTGACCCTCCTTGCAAAGCAGTTCCACAAATGTACCATGTCAAAACTCCACTCAGGACAGAAAACAGACATTTATTTCACAACAGAATACTTTATGGCCTGTCTTTATGTTGTAGAAATGCAGGGGAGTATGGAAAACTGAGATCTCCATGTATACTTAGGGCTCGACCACACAGAGACCTGGAAAAAAAGTTCAACTAAACTTTTCCAGATGCAGTCATGGTGCTCTTCGATGTCACTTTAGGAAGCAGGCAGTCAATTCATGTAGGAGGTGGGCTTAACTACAGTATTTGCAATGCAGTCAGCTTCCTTGAGGCAGATGAGCCAGCTGTTGCATATCAACCTTTAAAGATTTTAAAATATGCTTGTTGCCTTCTGTGGATGATTAAAAATGTCTAAGACTTAATGACTTTGTGTCTAACTTTGGAACTTTGGTACTAACAAGGATTTTCATTGGCAGGAAAAAAAGGGATGCACTCACAATAATTTGCATTTTGGTGTACAGAGGTAAGAAAAATTCCAGCCACAGTACTTTTAATCATCATCTCATTACTTTTCTTTGCTTCTCTGAAAACCATTTCAAGCAGAATATTTCAGGTTTGTTAAAATACCAAGACGGATGTGGTTTGATGATGCAAAGCATAGTATGAGATCACCTTGCTAACACAGCAAAGTGTAAACTGTTTCCCTGACTTCCTTCCTCATGCTCCCACACATTATCCTGTTTCCTTTGATTCTTAGAAGAAAAAGCAACTGAATGAGAGGTGGTGTTTCCTTGAACGGGATCACAAACTTATCTTGCTTTGGGAAATGTGGGATACCACTTAGAACACATATTCATATTCATAATAGGTCCAGAATCTTGAGTATTGTAGGCCTAAGAAGTTATTTTTCTCTTCTTTTCCAAGATCATACTCCAATAACAATAAACACTGAATAATAAATTAACAAACAGTTGACCAGTGGTTTCTAGAGATGGATGGAAGGATGGATGAATGGATAAATGGACTGGCTGATTGACTTATTTTGGGATTGATGAATGGTTGGACTGATTTATGTGGAAAGATGGATTTATGGACATTGAAGGATGGATGAAAGGATGGATGGATGGTTGGACTGGCTAACTACTGTATCGATGAAAGATGGGTGGATAGATGGAGGACAGGCTACTTGACTGATAGAAGATGATTTATAGACGGATGGATGGATGGATGGATGAATAAATGAACGAATGAATGGTTGGATGGATGGATGGATAAAGGGATCGGGCTGGCTGATTGGCTTATATGGATGATAGATGGATGGACATATGGACAGATGGGTGGATAAATGGATGGGTGTATGTGTAACAAGATGGTTGGATAATTATAAGAACTTAAAAACATATTGAACTAGAAGAGCACTCGGAGAGCGCAGACCTCCGCCAGCGCCACAGTCCTCAGTGATTTTGACCATAAATATTAGTCCTACCTTTATTTCATCAAAATATTTAGATTCCTTGACCATGAAACATACCATTAGCAATTGGATTCATAATGATATCCATTTTAGTTCAGTAGTTATTCACAGAAATCACATTTTTCGTCATGACGGCCAGACGCTGATCCGGATCAACACCAAAATCGAATCAGTTCTTCCTTTTCCCATGCTGAACATTTCCTGAAAATTTCATCAAAATCCATCCATAACTTTTTGAGTTATTTTGTTCGCAGACGGACGGACAGACAGACAGACAGACAAACAAACTCTCCCGAAAACATAACCTCCTTGGCGGAGGTAATGATGGCTGAACAGACTGACCTATCAACAGATGGATGAATGGGTGGACTGATTGATGGATGAACAGATGGATAGTCTAGTGATGAATCAGCAGATCAATTGTTGGATGGATGATGACTGGTTTAGGGTGTACCCTGCCTCCAGCCCACTGTCAATTGGGGAAGGCTCCAGCCCCCCACAACAGGGATCAGCAGAACAGATGATGGATGAATGGATGGTGTTGGATGGATGGTGTTGAGATATTCTGTTGTAGATTTAATTTGACTCCTACCACCACAGCAAAAAAACGAGGCACATGGTGGCACCAGTGATCAGATTTAATTACAAAGAAGAGCCCACAGTGACAAAACAATAACAGCTACGTACAGAAAGTCAATCTGATTGGCTGTAACCATTTTCAATAGAGGCAAAGATACGCACAGTCATGGTGACCAGGTAGTCTGCAGAATCTGCCACGTCTCTCTTTCTCTAGACGACTGTAACAAGGCAAATGCACATTTAGGAGCTAAAACCGCTAGCCAAGGGAACAACAGCGGCCATTCTGTTTATACAGACTTCAGACAGTTATAATTTAAACGCCACTGACCATGCATGCCAGAGAGGGAAGTGGGAAAAATACAAACAAAAAACAAAACAAAACAAAAAAAGTACACAAATATATAAAAATATGCCATTAGATTCATATCAACAATTGAGGACCATGGGTGCACTATGTACAGAAAAGGTAATACACCAATATTTACAACAATAAAGACTTCTTTCACATAGGGGCATGAAGGGGGTGCTAACATTAGCTGAGATTTACAGTGATGAAAGGATAATGTGGTGAAAAAAACATTTTTTCAGTAAGTGTTTCATTCTATTATTTCTGAAGAAATTAAACACTGAGTGTTACTTCATATCTAAGGCGTGTTTGTGTGTGTGCTCTTTAGCAAAGAGCACACACACAATACACAAGGTTCAAATCCTTAAATGCTGAAATATTAATGTTTGGTGTGTAACGTTAACAAGACTGCCAGTCTTAATATATTTGTTAGGAAAATAGTTTCAAAAAGTTCTCTGGGAAAATCTACCTGATGTTTGAAAACTTTCTAAACAAAGTCTGAGTTTTAGAAAACCATGTTTGGTTGACAAACACATTTGTAGCTTTGTAAAAAGAACGTTATGGTATTAAAGATGATTTTTAAGAACCCTGACATACAAACACTTTCAGATAGTAGGGGATTAATCATCAAAATAACTTTATCCTTCCGACGTCACAGTTTTAAATATTTCCAAAACGACAGATACAATCAGAAATGGCACATGGATGTAAGGGGTCATGGTAATTTCACATGTTTCTGTCAGATCATGTTCAGTATTTCTGTCTTTACACATATATATAAACTTCATACTGCACAGGAATAAAAATGCTCCAGCCAGCATTCTCTTTTACATTTTTCATGACAGCTTTGGCACATAGAACATTTACAGTGAGGTGTGATTCAAACAAAGCAGAGAAAGCTGCATTTGCTACTTGAAGCAGGAACCTACAGAAAAGGACTGAGGAAAGGTGTTAGGTAGAAGATATGAAAGAAAATAAGGTTATTTTTGTTTACTAATGGAACAGAGTATGATGAGAAAAAGACAACATTTCAAGAAGGGTTACGATGTTAAATTAAAAGGGGTGCACAATATAATCAGACAATACCAGTATTGGCAGATATTTGCCTAAAAAATTGATTATCAGTTTTGGCAGATGTGATAATTTTTGCAGACATTTTGAGCCAGTACTTTGACCCTTATAAACTGGCAGAAAATATCATATATCTGCTGTAAAATTGGCAAGATGTACAATGTGCCATGATAGTTGATGCCATCTTCACTAAATGTCCATGTTTATAAATCAATAGCAAGTTGATTTTCTTGATGCGCATCTTAAGACCAGGTCCATATCATTATATTGAAAAAAGAACTTATTATTCACTAATAAAATATTGAAAGTAGAATAAAGACATGTTGTGGAAAAAAGGTGTGTTGTACAGAAAATTTTAGCCATAAAGGTTCTCTGAAAATAATCTCAACCCCTTTCTCATTCTCTTGAATTTATTTTCAACATTTTAACTAAATTCTTGTCTGTTCAGCTCATCTTTTAGTACATCATGAATTAAAAATTCATCTCTGTCCCTTTTTTTCTTTGTGATGCCTGATCCTAAAAACTTGTAAAGAATAAGGTGCTTAGACAATGACTTTTGACCTCTAGTAAGGCTCGGCTAGCTGTTTCTTGTATTCAATAATGCTCAGCTACTGTTGGAATCAAACTTAATATTTTATAAATAAAAAGGTTGTAATGGTGGCCCTAAAGCCATAACATCACATAGCCTGAAGAGATTTTATGTCATTTGCAATATACAATTTTCTATTATACATTTTTGCTGTCTTGTGGGGTGTTTAATTCTAAGGATGTTTTGTTTTTCAACTTCGAAGGGCACTTTTTTCCATATTATATATCAATAATAACCTGTACAAAGGCAAGTTTTATTTAGTCCTGTTTTTTTCAGAGTGCAAAAAAAAAATGTTGTAGCATTATGAGCATATTTAGTGAGGGATAGCAAACTTGCATAAACTATGAAACACTTTAAAAAGTTAATAATTAATGCCCATTTCATAAGAAAGACCACACAAAGGCTTGGATTTAAATTCTGCTGGCCATAAACACATGGTTCCCATATACGTGTAACTACACATATATGGGTGTATATCTGCCGACCAGTAATGAAAGCAGGTGGTTAAAGTGTTATGCCTGATCATTTCATTCTTTATATGTGATTTTTAACATTTGTAGCACAAAGTGGGCACTCAGCAGCCTCAAAGCATTGTCCTGAGTGTTTTTTCCCCATGGCACTAACTGGACGTGTTGTTTTTCAGATTGTATCTACATTAACCTGCTGAAACATTTCACTGCTGTATTTCAACACACGAACGATTCACTTACGGAGGGTCAACACAGCCTACACACAAGGTAAAGAGCTCACTGGCTAGTCAGCAGCTATCACCACAGCCGGCTAATCCTCTTAGCTGTTGGCCGCTCTGTCAGTGGGTGAGTTAACCTGATGTGGATGCGTTTGTGAAGCGGGGAAATCTGAGGTGAAGGGCCCAGATGGCTGGCAAAGTGCAATGCGGTTTGCTGGCTGGAGGGGATCAAAGACAATCGCTGCTTAGCCTCCAAAGCCCGAGGCTAACGTGTGTGTCCAAGGACGAGTCAGAGTCACCCTTTTACTTCCCCAGACATCTGCCACTGAGTGAGGGAGAGCTGACTTTTCATTCTGTGTGTGTGTATGTTTGTGTGTGTGTTTAATTGGCTTTATGTTAAGCTTTCTAAAGGCACGTGCAGGCACTCAGCATTCGTCCTTCTGACCTACTCCGTGTCTTGTGCGCACTCCTGCTGTATGTACACAAAACACACATATATTGTTCTTGCATGACCAGTACTGAAATCTGGGTACAATCATTGTGTAGCCAATCATCTTGTCACAATATTTACTAGTCAGAAAATACAAGACTAAACTAAGAGCAGAAAAATGACTTGAAATTGAAACGTGTGTTTACACTTTAGTTCAAAACTGTGATTGTATAACCTGTCTATGACTGAGGGGAATTTATAGGACTGATGTTCTAGACTGGCAAAAAAGACAACCCTGCCCTTTCAGTGTCTGTTTTACATTCCTTAAAATATACCAAAATACACCCTGTAATGTTTCTTCTAAATAAATGTTCAACACCCATCCCTCCAACATGAGAACAATCCCTTGTGTTTCACCTTAGAAAATGTCTTCTCAAACAGCCTGTTTATGTAGCTCCTCTTTATAATTATTAAAAACACATTATAATCATATTTGTAAGATATTATAATGCTCTTATGATGCTGTATAATCATAGCTAAAGCCACTTTTGTTAATTTAAAATGCACTAATATAGTTATCATAAGCCATTATAGTGGTATTGCATATAATATGTTAAGAACATAGAAAGTTATATTGTGCATATAGGTGTAAGAAAATATAAAAATCCATAATACTCCATGACAATAAATCTGAATCAAGGTAAAGGATTTTGTAAAGTTTTGCATTTGCACAGCTTACTGTTGGCATTTAAGAATGTAGACAAACCAAACCTTTTGACAGGCAAGATTAATTCTGGTACTGCTTTTTTTATAATGATCTTTTTCTGGCTATTTTCTTTTAACTTTCTTTTTAAACAGAAGTTGCCAATTTCTATGGTGATCCCTCTCTAGGTATAATATTTTAGCAACAAAAAATAAAAGTGTTTGAGTGAGTGAGGTTTTAAAATATCAATCAAAAAAAGTCTGAAATAAATGTAAAAAACAGAGTTCATAGCATTTTGTTTGCTTTTCTTGCCTTTACCACAACGTATTTTTTCACTTTACATTGAACACTAGACCACTTATTCTGACTTAAAATATAAGAATGAATTTAAGACTTATCTCATTCATCCTAATTGAATCCTTTCCAGAGCGTCAGCTTTACTGGTATGAAGTATCATGAATATTTATTATTATTTTTTTAGCTATATGTACATTTAGCACTTTATATTAGGGCTGAACGATTTGAGAAAATAATTTAATTGCAATATTTTCCCCCAATATTGCAATTGCGATTAACTCTGCGATTGTTTTATTGTTCCTTATCTTATATATTCTTAAACAAACATAAGCAGTAGATCGTTTTATAGTATAACCAATATGACATTATATCAATCCAAAAAAAAAATGGTACGAAAGCGGGAAAAAAGTTAATAGTTGTGGCTAAAGTGACTAAGGAAAATTGATTATAGCAGCAAAATTGGGATTAAATTTCAAAAACCATGTAAAAATTCCAAACATGGTCTGACAGTGGCTAAAAAAAAAAGATGAATGGGAGCAAGATAGGCATAAAGTTATAAAAACTGGGTTAAAAAAGGTTAAAATAGGCATGAAATTGCAAGAAACTACATCAATGCCAAAATGTTCAACACATTTTGGGTTAAAAATATTGCACTGTCTGCGATTTGAAAATTGCAACAAGCCATATTGCAATTTAATCTAATTTGCAATTAATTGTTCAGCCCTACTCTATATGTATGTTTATAATTCATTACAAACACTGTTTAATAATGACTGATGATTACTATTGTAAAGCATTATAAATTGACCCTTTGTCAAATCCCACCTTTTCCAGGAAGTTATTCTTTCATAGGCCCACCCACCTTTGTAACTGTAACTAGAGTAGACCATATCTGCTGTAGCTGGCGTCTTTTCCATTTGATTAAACTGACAATAACCCCCTTTTTGACAAACTTTACTTTATAATTAATTTTCTTTATACTTAATAATCTTTTTGGAATTTGTCCCAACTATAAGAATAAAGTCAAAAACTAAAGTGGGACGCTTGAAAACAACTCAAAAATCATAATTAATTTGTCAAACTTAAAAAAAAAAATTATATATATATATAACAAGTGAAAGACTATGGTGACATCAACAAAATGCTTTTCTTATATGGTAAGGTATTTTTTGAACACCACATACTGTCACTATTTCAATATGTTCTCTGTTTTGTAAGTGAACCAACCAGGGAGCCAGCAAAGGGTCAATTATGACAAGTGTTATAAGTATAATTATATGCACATTATGATATTTTTCAAATATGCTTGTATGTGTTCATAATGCATTGTAAAGAGGGACTTTTTTCCAAATGTTACAAAGGTTTCCCTAAAATGTTGTCTCCAGGGAATATGCCACCAACCACCAGGTGGCTCCAGTAGAAAGAACCTGTCTGTGTGTGTTTGTGAAGCCACAGTAAACATTAGAGCATAACACTAGAAAGCTGAAGCAATATTCACTTCTTGAAAGGGGCATGGTCAGACACTAATAATGATGATTTCTACAGTAAGACACTGTTTTTAGAAAGGCTGAAACGGAAGGGTTTATGGGCATGCCAAAATCCAGTATCTGAGTGGGTCTTAGTTTAGGGGAAGCATTTGCTATCATTGTAAAAAGAATAAATCATGTGATCTTTCAGTCATGTAACTCTGTAAACAAGAAGCTGTATCTGTATTTTGTATTGTACCAAACAAGCAGACTAAACAGTCAATCCTATACTGTGTATTTTTGCCAAATCTGCCCATTTATGTCTTCAAATCATTAAGCCAGGGCATCCCTGTTCTTCAGCTCAAAAACTCACACAGAAGTGAAAGCTACATCTTCTATAAATTAAGTGCTGTAAAAGAAGGCGCTAAAAAACCCCAAACATAAATACTGTACAAAAAATAATGAAATCTGCTACCTCTTAGCCTGGACTCATCTTACAGGAGGATGAGGTCCTTCTCTGATTTCCACTTAACAAAATAAAATTTCGTGACAAAAGACATCTGTTCAGATCCCTTCAATACAAACAAAGCTTTGGCATAGTCATATTATGAAGGAATGTCTCTAATACACTTTTCAGCTCAACTCAAGTGGGTGTCACCACTGTTTCAGTCATTTAAACCGGCAGCAGAAATTAAATAAAACAAAAACAATGTGAGAAGATTACGTCTTTAAGTTCTGTGAGTGACGGCAGTGGATTAAAGTGATTGCTTGAAGTCTTGTTAGATACTCCTGCAGCATATTGCACATAAATGAGGCTCTTTTTAAGTCTTCTTTTCAGGAGTAAAGGTTATTTTAGCAGACTCACATGGATGGATTCGACTACAACCAGAGCAGGAATATCTAATCTCAGATCTGTCATCGGGAGTGAGGAAACAAACTGCACACTGATGTCAATTTAAGTCTTCTGCAAAGCAGGAAGCCTGGTCTTTCAGACCCAGGATCTCCATCATGAAACAGCTTGTGATGGTGATATTCTTTGCTTCCTTTTTAAATGTTCATATTTCTGTTCATGAAATTAACCTCTAAGCATTAGGAGGTATTTTGTCAGTTCCGGCTTTGCTGACGTGATGATGGATGGAAGTTCAACTCCTGTGAATCGACAATCTGCAGAGTCCCCATCTGCCCTTCTGTCTCAACATGTGTGCATATGTCCAAGCTTCCCTTCACAGTCTTCTCTGTCAACAAAGACTAGAGTACAAAGACACTTTTCCAGATGGCAAAAGCAGAAACAGACATGCACTGCTAACATTCTGTGAGGAAAAATGCACATCATCTGCGACAAAAGACAAAAAAAAACTGTCTGATTACGTCCAGGAGAACGCTGAGAACCATATTTTGCACATAGAGACCACTGGACTGAGCAGAAGACCCAAAAAACAACACCAAAACGTGACAGGTCAGATCAAGGGAGGACAGGAGCTTGTGCGCTGCTCCCGGTAAGAGGGAGGTTATGCGAGTTATTCAAAGTGCAGGGTCAATCATCTCAAACCCGCCACAGTAAAAGATGGTTGGTGCTGTCGTCCCGACCGACTGTTTCACTGCTATTGGTCAGTCTAAAGTCCTCATATCCGTCACCACCGGAGATCACCAGATGGTTGGTTTTTGGAGGGATATGTGCAGAAGTGCGACGGCGGCCAGAGTCACGTCTTTGGAGGTTGCCATCAACTGTAGTACCGCTCTGTGATTGGTTCCCTAAAAAACAATGATTGAGGATCAGTGTTACAGGAGAGTCCTGTATGATGATATCTTAGGGTCTTGGAATTTTGGAAACCATCACAACATTAGCAAAAGCTACCTGTGGAGTCTGCTGCTGGAGGAGGGAAGTTCATGTCAAACCCCTCTGGCAGCTCTATTGATGTTAGGAATCGAACATGGCCTGTGTGACCGTGTGCTGAGCCCATTGGTGACAGCGGAGTTTTCAGTGTCCCAGAGACTGTACCTGAGCTCACTGCTGGGATCACGAGTGTAAGCACCACCCCTGTAGAGAAAACAACAGCATTTAATTTGGTTTCTTTTAAATGCCACAGAACATTAAAAGCAGCAAGTCATCTGTTTTCCTTGAGTTTTTGTCAAGCCAACATGCCAACTTGTATTATCAGTTTATGTATAAAAGCCTTCCAGTATTACCAGTATTACAATATATTTATTTTGAATCAGTTCAAAAGAATTTAAACATGTCTCAATTAAAGGTGCTACGAGGAGAATCTATTAGCGGCGACATTAAGACTCTGCTACCCATGAGCACGCGCGGCAGCTGTCATAATGCTGCGTTCCAGTAACCTTGGAACTGGGAGTGACATCAACTCTGACTTATCGGCGTTCCAATTGAAGTTGGAAAAAAACATGCCGACTACCAGGCTATTGTTAGCTGTTGTTAGCATGCCCTGCGTTGTTGCTCACAAATATCACATGAAGAATGTGATTATCACTATGGCAGCATTTTTGTAAATAAAAGTCGAACAATACTATGTATACAGCTGATCTAGAGCGACACACCCCAGTCAGAAGTGCAAATAAATTGATTATTACAGGAGCTAAAAGACGTGACCAAAGCCAAACGTGTGTTCATTGTGATGCAAATAAAAATGCAGCTCAGACCTTCCTCAGAACTCTGCATTGCTTTACTACTTCTTTTTTCAACAACTTACAGGATGCAAAGCAACGAGGTAATGTATCTCTTTCTAGTTACATAACGGTAGTTTTTGATGTGTGACAACAAGCAATTTTTGGAAAACTTCGTATTGTAGTTTTGAAGCCGGCTATATCGCTACTTACAGCCCGGTACTCTAAGACGTGTCCGAATAATATAGATTTGCTCTAGTTTTAATTGTCTTGTTCCCGAAGTTGAGTATCCAGGCCAGTCCAGCCCTGTCCAACCCGACCGCGAAGCGAAGGAATGGCATTTATAGATAACCTATTTTGATGCTATAAAACTCATCTTAAAGTGTGTATTTTGATCAGGCATATATCTAAAAGTGAGACTCTTTTGTCAATACTGGGAAACTCCTCACAGTCCCTTTAAGTCAACTTAAATTTTAGTGCAGCACTGCCACTTGATTTTTGTTGTTAAACTTTTAACACCCTTTTCACCCTTGCCATTTTAAACAGTGAACTTCTGCTAAAATTGAACATCACTGCACTTATCAAAGTCAAAAAGCTATTAAGGTATTATTTATGTTTACTTTTCACAAAGATAATAGGTAAAGGTAAATAAAAATGCCTAATGTCATTCTACTCAGTCATATACATGCACTTATGAGCAGTTTTTCTACAGCTGTAATAAACCGATTCCATCTACTATTGATTCTATGAGGAATTAACATTACTTCCTGTTAACTGAAAATTTTAATTCCAACTCAAACATCTTTTATCCAATTCTATCGAAAAAAAAAATCAGATAAACATCTGAAATAAGTGTTGCTTAGATATTTTAGTGTAACGCCTGATTTAATAATGGCAGACAGTATAACAAAAAGAAAATAAGGGTGGAGGCCAAGACGCTGATCCAAAGCTTCTATGTTTTGGGGCTTTAGTGTGTTTTTACCTGCACTGGTGCCGATCCAGAGCAGATCCTTACAGGCCAGCAGTGCTGTGATTCTCAGACAGGCTGCTTTGTGCTGTCTGATGATCGCATCTGCACCTGATTTAAGAGACAGAGAGAAAAGACAAGGAAGGAGATAATGAGCTGATCAGCAGCAAGAATAAGTGAGGAGAACTTTTGAATTGTTTTAAATCAAAATGAGTGGGGAACAAAGACAAACATCAACTTTACAAAAGCCTTTATACACTGAATGTGACATTTCTGTCTCTAACAAACTGCATGCACCATGTTCCTTTTTGTCTGTTTACCTGCCAGCATCTTGTGCACAGCAGGTGCCACATCCACCTCCGTCAGACTCTCCAGGGTCTGAGCATGGTACAGTTTGACCTGGGCGCTGCCTTGTAATGCCAACCACACACCCTGACCGTACGCCACCAAGCAGGTCACACACCGACTGCTGTCTGTGCCCACCTGGAACCAGTGCTGCACAACAAGGACACAAAGAGAGAAACACACTAAGCAACCTGATTGTTACTGTATTTGTTTACCTGAATACACAACTGTCTAAAATTCCACCCACCTCTTGTACCAGTGTCGTTGTGTTGATGATAAGGACCCTGTTCTGGGAACCACACCACAGCTTTCCTCCCACAGGAACCATTTTGGTGACAGGGCTGCTGGGTGTGCCGAGAACTAACGTCTGCGAGGACTGAGGGTCCCAGAAACTCCCTGCAGATCAAATTGGATGGAGAATTATTACAGGTAATGCAAAGGAAAACAACACATTAGCAAACTCTTACTTCTCTGTGTATCTAAAAATTATAGCAGATTGTTAACTTTAAATTTTTAATAAACTGTCACACAAGTGATTAAATATACATGATTTAGTTGTCTATAGACTACAGATGTAGACCACTAAATCATGTTTCTCTTCTAAACATTATGAAGGGCTCCTACAGCAAATTCAAGACTTTTCGGACCCTTTAAGACCCACACATATACATTTTTTGCACTGTAGAGTCAATTGAAGCATGAATTGTATTTTAAATTCTTTACTATAACTTGACAAAATACTAATTTGTGTGGGTTACATTCATATTTTACCAAAATGAAACAAGTCCAGCTTCTAAAAACAATAATTTAATGACTCAGTATTAGTGTTGGGAGTAATGCTTTACAAAAGTATTGTGATTACTGTAATGCATTCCTTTTTACTGTAAAGTAGTAATGTAAGGCATCACAAAAAAACTGTAATATTTTAGTCTGTACAAATGTCCGTAATGCAAGTTACAATCCATTTTTAGTTTAATCCAAAATGAAGAGGTGTTTTTTTTGTTTGTTTGAATACAAATTCGCCAAATACTTTACCAGAATTTTACCTTTTGTCTGTTTTTGCTATGGTCGTTTCTTGTATTGTACCATGAGCCATTAATGTGGCTATTATATTCTACTGTTTTGAGCTTTAAGCCAAACTCAGTTAGATAGCCACCACATCTCCTTACACTGGATGTGTAATGAGCTTTTTGAGTGTAATGAGCTCCAGTTAGACCAAATCCATATTTCCTTTTATTTTGACGAGAATAAGTTAAAAGTAATGTGATATTAGTGTAAGGCCTTACATTTCAAATATAGTAATATTATAATGTAGCTAAATAATTTGAAATGAAAGTAACGAGTAATAAATAATGCATTACATTTTTGAAGTAACTTGCCCAACACTGTTCAGTATTAAGGCCCATTTTTCTCCCAAGAGCCTGAAGGGGACCCTGACCCTTTCAATTTGTAAGGCCACTTGATAGTCTTCATGAAAGTGCCATAAAATACTAAGACATCTTTATGAGTGAGAGTGCTGCAGAGGTCTGAGTACAGGATTTATGCACAATTAAGAATAAAAATGGTTTGTTTCATCTCATGTAGTGTGCCATAGTGACAACAAAAGACCAGTCTGGGATGCACCACGACTCCCTTACAGAAAGTCTAGCATGTTTGATTTTTGTCCTGCTTCCTAATTTTCCTTCCTTTGCATCAGAGACACTGATCAGTGAGAGCACAGGGAGCTCTACATGTGCCACAAACACGGATGTCAACAGGCCAAAGTTGTCGCCTTAAGAGCCACAGGAATATTTGTTAAGCTCTAAAATTGACATCCCTGGCTTTGTGATGTGTTCTGAAGGAGCTCCCCCGAGACCGTAAAACAAGAAATGTAATCAAGGTAACGTACCACTTGGCATAAAGTCAAAAACAAACAGGAGTATAGCACTCTAAATACAGTTTGTTTCTTGCTTGTCTTCAGTTTCAGCTCCCCTCCTTTTACCGTCATCATGTTGGTTATTTAATGCAGTTTCAGTTTTGTAGTCTGTCATACTTGTCAAGCAAGTCAAAGCGGGATTTTATGGCTCTCGTTGTGTAATATCACATTAACTGTTGTAATGAGTGTAAAAAAGGTCACACAGACAGACCTCAGCATAAGACTGAAGGATCTGTCAGATTCCACATTTACCTGCTTCTCTTTGATAGACGATCACCTCCCCATTGGCTAAAGACACAAACACTTTGTTGTCAAGATACCTGGTGTAAACAAAAAGACAAAAAAAAGGCAGAGATTTAAAAAAATGTTAAAGAAAACAACACTTTCCAAAAATACATTTATAACCAGCCATCCATTCCTCATTCCGCCACATTTGCAATGTATTATTTGTTTTAACAATATCTTTTTTCCAATTACTGAAAAGTATTTAGTAACAAAGGTCCCAGTTTTACTACCCCCTCCCCATGGCACAGCTCTGACATCATTACACAAAGCTGCAGTAAATAAAGGGTTAAGTGACCACTCATGCTTAAATTTGTCCTGAAGTCCTTGAAAATTGTTTTGCTTTACTGGTCTCAGAAACTGTTGTGTAACTCTTACCGTCTTCAGGGCGAGGTAAGCTGCACCCATTTTATCAAAATATGCCCTCCAATTAAAAAAAATATTGTAAGCAGTAGAGAGTTGTCCTGAGACTGAGGAGTATTATAGTCAGTGTTGGAAATTAACTAAACACGTTTACTCATGTTTCTATAAATATATAGATTGCCAAATCTACATAATTGTGTTTTTTTAATTTTCTGTGAAACAGAAACCCTCAAACAGCAATTTTGAGGGTAGGAGGTTCATGCCTGACAGTATAAATATATATTTTAAAATACACCTTTGTAAATGTTTTTTTCACTGTAGTCGTATCTAATAACAGAATATACTATTGCGTACTGACACAAAACATTACTCGATTGATCACACCTCAGCAGTTGTCATTTTTGTATGGTGCAATAAATGTACTTAAACTACTCAGTAATTTGAGTTTATTTTAAATCAAGCTTTTTGAATAGGTTTACTGAGTGTTACTTTGTTTATCTATACTTTAGTATTTCGGCTTGAATATCAGATATGGCTAATCAGGAATTTGGAGCAAGGACTCATTTAAGTATTTGAGGTAGGGCACTAAAATAGACAAAAAGTATACCAAAGTGGTTCAGACCATGCCAGAAACTACGGCCTATATTTAATTCACACTGATCCTGTATCATTTCTAAGGACAAAGCAAACAAACACAAACTCAGAAACTCACAGTATACAGAGGATGGAGGCTGCGTGCTGCATCTTCATGCTGTTTTTACGGTTGCGGATGTTGTCTGAGGACTGGTACACGTGGATGCTACCAAAAACAGATGTATTATAAGAAACAGAACATAGACGTGCTGATAGTGCAGGAGTGTTTTGGCTTCTATTTGTGTTACGCACCATCCATCCTCAGTGCCCAACCACACTGAGCTCTGGTAAGCCTCTGGGTCGATGCTGAGCAGGTCCTCCAGGCTCGCCCTGGTGAACGAGCCCCTTGAGGAGCGGCGCATGGCCCGGCCGTCCATGGGGCTCTCAGCGTGCGGGCGACCTCCTCCTCCTCCAACCCCCAACATCCCCTGGTTTCCGTAGGAGCTGGCTGCAGGAAACTCCTGCTCCTCCTCACTGCTGGTGGTCTCTGCTGCCATGTCCTTGGAGCTCGGACCCTCATCATCTTAAAGGGGGAGGAAGATGAGAGTATGAGTACAAAAACAGTGTATATGTGTGAGGGACTGGAATGAAAAGAGTGTTTGTACTCACTGCCATAGCTGGACGAGATGGTGGAGTGGCTGGCCTGACTCTGTAAGGTGGAGGAGGGGCTTGGCGAGTCCTCATCATCAGTGTCATCACTGTCGAAGGGAACAAGCTCCGCCCCTGAAACTGTAAATCAATCAATACAAAATATTGTTAATTTATCAGTTTAAAATTGTATTTGCTCATAGAAATGTGTCAATTAAAAGTGTAAAGCAGGGGTTATAGATTATGTTTCTACAAATCCCGACTGGAATAATGTTTACAAATCAATAGAAACAGAATGTGATGATTAGTAAATCCTTTTTGGTTGTTCAATTGTTCTATGTTCAATTATATACACTACAAGGACAAGATAATATATTTTCAAACTGTTAAAATTAAATGTTCTTTTGCTAATATTTACTCATTTTGAGTTTGATACCTTCAACACTTAAAAAAAGAACGCTGGGACAGGGTCATGTTTACCACTGTGTTACATCATCAAATCATTGTTTTCTGTTTTAATTTATTTTTTACTCAATGTTTCAACTCCATTGGAATTGAGGTTCATACAATTGTACAAAGGTGTACAGTTTTTCTTTCTTGACAGACACTAATGGGGTTGTTCTTTTAAAAGAAATTGAAATCAAACGAATATTTTGTTATCATTTATGTATTACTATATCTAGGGGGGGAGTTGTATTAATATTTGTATCGATTTGATGACAATAAGGGAAACTCTGGAGGGGGGTAGAAAAATTTAGTCAAACAAAGGGTTAAGTCAATGTGCATGGATAATATTTTAATCTATTTTCGTAGGTATGGGGAGGGAGTGTGATAACTTGCTTAAAATAACTTTTATTACTTTATCTAGTGTTGTTGGATGGTATGAGTGACTGCTTTTGAAAAACTAATTTGAGGAAGGATAAATTATGAACAAACTTCATTCTACTCCATTTAAACATGCACTGTTTGCTTTACTGATTACTTGTGCTGATACTGTTGTTGTCATCTTCACTTTGCTTCATGTTTTTTTAACAATTCTGTATTGATTTGTATGAAATAAAGAAATGAATCAATCACTATACTAGGATTAGGTCTTCACAGGTAGAATTTGAGCCATCAACTACTGTTATTATAAACTAAACCCCAGTGTATGCTCTAAGATATTGGTTCCTGACCTGGGGTCCGGCCCCAACAGGAGTGTTGTCACCACTGAGGTGGTCAAAATTTGGTTGAAATATTTTTAACTTAAGCAATTATTTACACTGTCATCACACAAGAACCTGCTTACAGGCCCATTCCATCCTGATTTTATAGGTGAAAACAATTAAATATTAAATTTATTTTGCTAAGCAATGTGTCACATTTATTCTTGTAGGTTCTGGAGAAGGCTCAACTTGTCTTAGATTTTACTTTGAGGGGTTCAGAGATCAAGAGTGTGACAGTCATGTTTCAAAAAGTCTGCAGACCAACCTGCAGGCTGCTCTGCGAGCTCCAAAGAAGAATGGGAGATTGATATGTGGAGCTGCTGCTGTGGGGTGTGACCGGGTGCTGTGGAGGTAGGAACAATGGTGGGCTCAGATCCACGCTCCCTGTGGAAATGATAATCAGTTAAAATGATAAAATAGTGAAGAAATACTCTGCAAAATAAAATTAAATAAAATAGGTCCATGATCAATGAGATTTTAATGCATCCACAGCAGCAATGGGCCACATTACTGTTTTTTGCAGTTTCAGACTGACAATCACTGCAAATAAAGGATACCATTAATCAGGCAAACAAAACACCTAAAAATATATTAATACAAATGAAAATAAATGCCATTTGAATTAATCAGAATTTAAATGCATCTTTAAAGCTCAAACCAAACAGTAAAGCTGAATTACTAAAGTAAAAGGTACTTTTCTAGTTTAATAAACTTGTAGTGTTTATTCTTGATTAGTTTATTTATATTAATCGTAATTTCCACTGATAATTAAATCCTTTTAAAACTTTAAACTAGCCATGAGAGAAGTCAAAAAATCTGCAAGTGACATGGTCAATTCTGTTAATTTTTCCCTTTGTTTCCTCTAAAAATGCATGAATACTGCTTGATTAAAGACCTTCGCAGAAACTATTATGGAAAACTATTTCAAGGGATTTCTTTAAAAAAAATAAACAATTCAAAAACAATTCTGTGAAAATACCTTTTTTTTTGTTTGTTTAAATACATGTTGCTCGTGATGCTGTAGTAGCTTATCTCAATGGAACAAGTCATGATAGAATTCTTTTTTTTTTTACCTCCATAGCTAGAAAGTGTTAATCTGATTTAGCAAGATGGACACAGTGAGTTAAGAGGAGGGGTGCATGTGGCCCACCCCGATCTACAGCAAGGTTGTAATGGTTTAGGACTCTTTTCACCAGGTCCAAATTTTGTATCAATTTAACAGAGTTATCAGAGTTATTGTTGAAGTAAACTTATGATCATTTTGATCGAATCACTTTAGTGTAATTTTAATCTTTTTCTGTGTTTGTATCATAAAAGGTTAATAGAAAGATCTCTTAAAACATTTTAAAAACACCTTATAATGCACTGTAGTGCAATAAAATGTATAAAAAGGATAGGCCTCTCCAACATTATTATGGATATAGTATTGGACAAACTGTAAGAATTGAGCCTCAAAATGAGTCTCTCAAAATGTGTGTCAAGGATTGAATCTAAAAATATTTCTCTACATTTTAGTTCATTTGGTACAATTTCAGTTTGTCATCTTTTTAATTACTAATGCCTCATTCTTATCCCAACTCAACAACTAGCTTTGTTATCCTAAAATAATGAACTTCTTGAGTCAAAATATCAAAACAAATGTACTTATGATCATGGCAAAACAGAGCCCAAACCACTACTAAGTTTTTCCAAAACTGTTGGGCAAGTTATTGTCAATAGAGTGGAAAACTGCCACATCTCACACTGGTGGCAGATCCTGTAAATTAATCCTGGAGCTGCATCAGAGTTTAGGTTGCCACCAAACCCCTTACCAGCCTTGACCAACATTCTCAGACATTTTTTAATCAAAATCAATTCATAACTTTTTGAGTTAATTTGTTAATAGGTTTATAAACTAATAAATACCTGCAAAACCAATAATGTCCTTGGTGGACATAATAATAAAACATGTGGATGTACGTATGTCTGTCCTGGAGTGTCTGTGGTATGTACTGACCTTCCCTTGAGTCCTGGTACAGCAGCAATACATATGATCCTGGCAGAGCAGACAGCGATGCACGCCTCCACTGTGGGCTCATCTTTAATGTTCAACAGACACACCTGTGGACAACAAACAGAAGACATAACCTGAGTCAATCTGTTTAAATGTTTTAAACCAGAATGTCATTCTGTGGACAGACTGACAGCGCTGTCTCACCTGTCCAACATATCCATCGCTGTTACACACCCAAACTTCACACCCACTGTCGGGGCAGCTGTGGCTGGGAGACGCACATGAAAACTGGGTACAAAGAACAACAGATGTCAGGAATCAGGATCAGTGTTGTTTATTTGTACAGAAGTTTCAAGGTAAGATACAAATGGCAGGAAAAAATCAATCAAAATCTTCCTTTAACACGAGAGCCACCTGAAATCTAAAACTACAGGACCTATCATTGAGGTCATTTTACTAATTCAATGATAAGAAGAAACTTTTTGGCAAAGTTGGACAACAGTGACATAAATCTACAAACAAAACAAAAATCTAGAGAAAATTATAACAAGCCAATCTATTTACTTGTTAAACAAAAAAGCAGAACTAGCTGGTATAATAAGAAGAAATAGCAGAGCAAACAGTCAGTCTGTTCTCTTGTTTTCTACATAAAATAATTGAATGTGCTGTGTTCTCTTACAATAAATTATAAAAACATAAATTTCAGTGTGAAGGAAAACCCCAAATGACGACAAGTGGAAAGTATTTTTTAGAAAAAGAAAGCACACTTGATCTGCCACAGTAATAGATCAGTGATGAAGTATTTTGTGGGCAGAGCCTGGCTGCTGGCACAAGGTTTGCTTGTATTACTCATGATCTGTGCTCATCGTGGAGATCTGGAACATCCAGACACTGAAACAGGTTTTCAGCAGAAGTCAAGTTGTCTTAACTGTGCTGGACTATTTGTCAATGTGTGAAGTGTTTTTCATTCATAATCTTTGTTAACTCTATGGATCAACATCAACTAAACATGCACATCACAAACTTCTGCCAAGGTAGCTCACATATTGCTGTAACATTTATACGCATTAGTTCTATGATAAAATTACCATGATAATATGATTCCCTGTCCATGAAAATCCATGTTGAGGATGCAGAATCATGTTGATATCATAATTAGTTAAACAGTTTTTGAGCTAAAATGATTGTTTGCTAACAGCAGTTATCTGGATCACCACCAAAATCTAATAATTGTTTAAGTTGGGCCAACATTGGCCAACATCTCTTCAAAATTTATATTTTATTAATAACTACCTCTGTATGTCTTATTTTTTAATCTGTCTTGTCATCCAGGCAGAAGCAAGAAATGCAATTTTAATTACTCTGTATGTCATGCACGTACAAAGAATTGACAAATAAAAACACTGAATCCTTGAAAGAAATTATACATCTGTGTCCATATTTAGTAGGTAACTATCATGCTTTTGAATCATAATTATAATATCATGCTGATAAAACACTTAAATATCCATTACATCTGGATATACTGCTCTGATGTACAACATTTAAAACAGGAGTGTTTGATAGAGGCCTGACAGTGCATCATTGAACTCAGAGAGAAGTACAAACAAATGAATCATACACTGTGAATAATTATACGGTTGAGATGATCTTGAGGTAGAAGTCCCCAAAGTCGTCTGTGATTTGAAAAGTTTGCACACATTTAAGAAAAGTCAGGGACCTATGGCTGCCTGGGTTTATCTGCCATAAAGTTATAGTTCTAAAAAATCTGCTGACCCCCTTAGATGATCTGATGCAGAGAATGAAGTTACACAAGGCTGACTTCACAAACTACTGTATGTAGGAAGAAATGAAAATGCTCGATGACTTTTGTTTGGCAAAAGACCAACCTTGAAAAATGAATAGTAAAAGCCTAAAGTATAGTTTTGTTCTATTGTTTCATCTTTGAATTAGTTATATCTTTATTTGTGTTAATAAAAGGATGTTTAGATACATAAGATATCTGTAAATATGTCTGAATGTACCATGGACAGCTGTAGAGTGTAACGTTACCCAATCATGTTCAGTTTTATTGTTTTTGTTAATTAATAAACTTATTAAATAGAGAGTCACAGTCTTTCAGCAGGCTTGTGGAAATGGGAGCTTGTTGTCTTGTTTGAGCATCTACTAAGTTTAACTCAATAATTTATTATTAATGTATTTATTATTTTTCTACCACTGAAAATTAAAACAAAAAGAAAAATGTGTGAAAATATCATGAAGCATCATATATTGCATTTTCACACTGGATAAACTAAGTGGTATGAATGAAGTATTAAAGCGACACTTGGAGGGTTTACACTATATCCTCTCATCTGGTCTCACCTGCATCCCACTGCGGGTCTTCATGATAGGAATGGCTTTCAAAAACTCTGGATCCCACTGATCTTTATTCATCGCTGCAAACAGGGACACAAAGGCGGTTAAAAACTGAAGCTGAGTAGCTCTACGACAGTTACTGACCACATCAAATGGTGTTAAGCTTTCATACTAACCCAGCTTCTTCTTTGCTTCTTCAAAGGCCTGCTCAAAGTGGGATCTTGTGTCTGGTGAGGAGAATTCAAAAACAAAGCTGCTCTCAGCAGAGGCCGTGGTAAACTCCAGCTTTGTGGGCAGGCAGGTCATACTGAAGGCCAAAGATTGCTTCTCAGACAGCTCCCTGTGCACTGACGCCATCAGATCCTTTATCACTTCATCCAGGGACTGGGCGAACAACAGACATCGGGACAAAGACCAGGACTTTAGATGTTTGATCTCATGAGTTAACAGAAGAAAACATGAAGAAGAAAGTCATACCTGATGTGGGAAGCTGAGGGTCTCCGACAGTTTGCTGATCTGACCTAGAGTGCTCAGATCCTCGTCCAGCCGGCTGATCATCTTCTGGATGCTCTCCTTGTTGGTCGCCTGAGTAGAGCCTGATAAAGACGAGTTTGATTTTTTAAAATGAGGCCTTTCTCAGGTGGAAAAAAGAAACAAGCAAACAAATTCACACAAGTTAAACACACTGAATAATCATATAAATCATCATAACAGATCTAACAGATAGACAGTGTTGGACTCTACCTGCTGTCCATCAATTTCCTGCACTGTTGATCCCATTAAAGGTCAAAGGGGCAGAGTCAGTCAGCGGTTATTAAGCAGAAATTCCCTCATTACTGTGTAGTGAGCTGAATGTAGTCGACTGCATAGTGGACTTATTATTACAAAAAAAAGGCCACACATATCTATCCATATATGTGTACATGTTTTGGGCACTAGCCAAGCTGCTGAGCGGACACACATTTAATACATGCAACAACAGCCAGGGATTAATTATTAATCATTTCTGTACATAACAAATAGTGTGTGTGCTTTTGCCATAATAGACAAAATAATAATAACAAATGTTCTGATAGTTTTTAACATAATAATGATGCATATTGTGCCACATCTCTTCAACTGTCAGCTGGTGTTATTGCAAGCGGAGGCAGCATAATTTGAGCTGCTCGCTGGGCTTCCATGAGAAGTCAGAAATAAAAAAAAAATCATAGCATTTAACACTAAAACTACTTTTCCTGTTCAGGGTTATGGTTCGTAAGTTAAAAAAAAAAACCTCTAATTTGACATTAAAAAACATGATTTGCTAAACTATTTTTTTCTTTTTTGTTAAAAAGTAAATTGATAAAGTCATATATAACTCTAATAATCAATTGTAACCTTTAAATATCATTTTGTTTAAAGAGCTTCTACACATTGGTTTATAATCATTATAGAAGCATACAAATTGATATTGATATGATAGTGATAATTACCAGTGCTGATAAATTATTAATTGTGGGATAAAACCTATTTTGGGTGATGGTCTAATATATTTCTTTAGCACTGTTAATGCAGATAATATCTCTGTAACTCAATTTTATATACATCGTGATCTTCAGAGCCAAAAAAACCCACAAAATTTAAGTAGTAGCTTTTTCCTGCTGTTAATCTACTTATGCTTTAATGAGGTGTCTTACTTTTTACCACCTCTACATCCTCCAGAGGAAGCTTCCACAGGAACTTATATTTACTTGACGTGTCAATCACACTTGCAGCCGAGTATCTGAGAAAGATGAAGACACATAAAGAGAGAGGGAGAAAAGGAGAGAGTTTAAACAGGATTCTGAAGCTTCTGTTATTTAAACACGGTATGTCTGATCCTAAACACCAGGGGGCAGTGTGCTCATAAACTCTACAGTAATGTGATGTGTTCGTTTTTCACCTCAGTCCATGATTTCATGGTCATGTGCGTGAGTATGTGCGTGAGTGTGCATGTGTGTATTTGAGTGTGTGTGTGTGTGTGTTTTGCTTACAGGCTCATGGAGCTGCGTCTTAATGAGCCAGACTTCCTCTTGAGAGTGGTGCAGATGATCAGATCACTGAAAAGGAAGAGCGAGCGGTCCTTCTTCCCTCCGACTGTTTTCTGTCAAGAAAGAGTGGAGGAAGATCACAGCAGCTCTTTCCTTGGTGTATGTGGCATCAATGTGACCATTTTAGTTCTATTGACATGAGCTTTTCTTCAATCATCACTCCCATTTATGATCTGAGATGAACTCATACTACTTTACTAATATTTGTCAAGTATCTTACCGCCTCCATGACCATTTCCTGTCTCAAGAACTTTCTCTGCGGGTTTAAGATCTAAAAAAACACACAAACATAAACAGACAGTTAGTTTAGGATTCATCCATACCATCAAAGATGACTGTAAATGACAGTCCTCACACTCTGTAGGATGAACAGACTTACTTAAGTTGGAGGCTCTAGGAATACAGAAAAAAAACTTTATTGGCTGAAGTAAAACCTTGTTCAGCTTTACCATTAAGGAATTAGAAGGTGAATACATGCAACAACAGGCCTGAAGAAATCAGCCAGAGTACACTTCAAATATGGGGTACACATTTTTATCAATGATGAGAGTTGATGCTTAGAATAGAAAGTTATAGAAATGTTTGACATTGTTCCTGTGAAGGACCCCTGGACCCCCTACTGGGATTAAATCACCCTAAAAGCAAGCTTGTGTCTTAATTTCACTTTTCATGAGGCAACAGGCAAATTAAAAAAGGAACTAGAATTTTCAAGTCAATAAAATGGTGGATTGCTTTGTGCTTAAATGGTATGAAAAATTAGATTAAACTGGAAGTGTCCCAAAAGCACTTAAGACAGTAATCACCCTTTCTCATAATGTTAAAAAATTCCTGGATCTACATCTGGATTCAGATCAACACAAAAACCTTATAACTTCTTCCTTGTGTCATGAACAACATTCCCTGAAAATGACATCAACACCCATTTATAACATATTGAGTTATCCTGTTACGAATCAAATGAAAAAAAAAACACCGGCAAGAGAAGTACAACAATTAAACTACCAAGTTTCTATGACTATTGCAATTACTAAAGTGGTAAATACAACTGCCAAAATCACATTGATATGTTAAGTCGATAATAAAAATTGAATGAGAATGTTGTGATAGTTCATAATCATTTTTGGGGTAAAAAAGTCCTAAGCATTTCCATTTGTTAGTTGGGCTAATCAAAAATTCCACTGAATTTATTTTTCACTGTCATTTTGGGTTAGTCGGGAAAACTCCTCTAATTTTTGAGCAGAGAGAAAGACATGTATTGTTAAAGTAACTTATAAACTGTCCATTTCACTGTTCAGTAAAACTTACCTTGATTAGATATAAAATGTAAGAGCTGACTGATTTAGAAAAAAGTATTTATCTGTGATTATTTCGACTTTTACTGTGACTGTGAATAAATTTGTGGTATCAGAGAGAATGGCAAATACATCAAAACGATTTATGAAAATTTATCAAGATGGCTTGTACTTTTAACTTTTGCAATTTCTGCACTAAAAGATATATGTATTTAATAATATTTATGAACATGTATATATATATATTTTCAGCTGCATATGACAAGTGAGCCAGAGCAGTGGTATTTCAAAACATATCTGACCTAAGCAAAAAATCTTACCTCTAATAACTTGAAATTTGCTGTGGGCCATGTGGTTATTTTTGTAATCATCTAGCTTTAGCTGTTACCAGGTGAATAACTTAAACATTTGAACTGATGCCACATGAAAATAAAATTAAAAATGGTTGAAATTATAAACAAAATTCATATGTATACAAATACCACTGTATGCTGTTGTATGCTTGTCGATGTTTTTTTATTATTATTTTAGCTTTGAGCCGAAACTGATGCAGTTACAGTTTGGGATCATTGTCAGAAAAGTGGCACAACACGGTGGCTGCAATGTGAGGGTGATATGCCATATTGGACATGAGAAAAATTAATCACACTGTTCCAAATACATACAATCCAAATAAGCTTTATAGTGGTTCTGGGTAAAATCCCCAGATTTCCTCTGTGTAAAATAATATTGAAAAAATATAATTATTTCAATAATACCACATATTTGGGAAAAATCAGGGTCTGATCGCTACTGAAATTCTTAAAAAGTCATAGCAAAATCTGGAAAGGGTCATAATGGCCACCCTGGTAATTCTTGTATTGAAATTAATTTATTAATTAGTGATGACTTTCCTTACGAAAATGAAATACTACAAATCCCCCCTTGAGTAAGACCAAACAGGACTAATTATCTTTTGAGTTGAAGTTGTGAACAAGACTTCTCACATTAATAATTAAAGACAAAACAATGTACTCAATAATCTGCTCTGTTGAACATCCATGCTCACAGTAAAAGTTTCCAAAAAACATCATTTTTATAGGTAATAGTTTCTCACATGTTCAATGCCTTCTATGTGAGCCTCGATTTCCTGGATGACCCTCGCCTCCCTCTCTGCCTCCTCTGCTGAGCGACGTCCCTTATTGATCTTCTCTGCCAGTCGCTTGATGTCCCTCTGGGCGTCCAGCAGGTACGGGTGGTCTGGGTGGTCCTCTGAGGTGTGCTTCAACAGGTCCTAGAACAAAACAACATGAAGACAAATGTTTATTACCCCTTTGAAGAGGCATTTTCTCACTTAATGTAATGTAACTCCGGAATGTTTTATGTTTTATCCTAAGTTTGAATATTATTTCAATCTGGATACAAATTAAGATTATTTGATTGATGTTTAAAGATACTTCACCTTAACCAGCAGCTCGTATCGAGGAATCCTCTGGACCGGCTTAATCATCAGATCACCAAGAGCTTGTTTCTCCTTGTTCTCGCGCATGTTTTGCTGTTGTGAGGAGGGAAAAGGGTCAGATAGAAGACAGAGGACACTGGTTCTGAAAACCTACAAAGTGATGTATTTGTTGCACTTCTAAAGTTCGCCACAAGATGGCAGGGTAGTTCAGTTACACAAGTCAGTGTTGTGCAGCATACAGTATGGAACTAAACAGAATACAGGGATTTTGAAATCCTTTTCAACTTATATTTGATTGAATACACAACAAAGACAGATACCTTGATTTTTTCTTTTATCTTCACTCTTTTTGAATTGTATGCCTGCAACATGTTCCATAATGCTGGGACAAGGGCTTGGCAAACACCATTACACATCACCTTTACCTCTAACAGCACTACATAAGCACATAAGAACTGAGAACACTGATTTTTTAAATGTTGAAGGTAGATTTCTTTCACATTCTTGCTTGATATGTGACTTCAGTGACTCAACAGTCTCGTATTTTGCATTTAGTAACGTGAATATCAATTTTAGTGTGAAACAGGTCTGGACTGTAGGCAGACCAGTCTAGTACCAGCACTCTTTTACTATGAAGCCACATTGTTGTATTGTGCAGAGTGATTTCCCTTTGTCCTGCTGAAATAGCGTCCCTGAGAGGATGTCACCTGGATGTCAGCATATGTTGCTCCAAAACCTGTATGTACACTTCAGCGTTAATGGTGCCTTAACAAATGTGCAAGTTGCCCATGGCATGGGCACATTCACATCACCACAAATGCTGGCTTTTGAACTTTATGCTAATGACAATCTGGATGGTCCTTTTCATCTTTAGCCCTGAGGACAAAACATCCATGATTTCTATAAACAATTTGAATGTGGACTCTTCAGACCACAGCAAACTTCTCCATTTTGTGTCAGTCCATCTCAGATGAGCTCGGGCCCAGAAAAGCCAGCTGTTTTTATGGATGTTACTGATTTAAGGATTTTGCATTGCATGGTAGAGTTTTAACTTGCACCTCTAGATTTAACGACACACTATGTTAGCTGACAATGGTTTTTCTGATCCCACATGGTAATGTCCTTTACAGAATAATGTTGGTTACTAATGCAGCGCCACTTAAGAAGTGGAAGGTCATAATTGTTCAATGTTAGTTTTTGGCCTTGCTTCTTCGGTGCCAAGATTTCTCTGATTCTCTGACTCTTTTGATAAAGTCATGAACTGTAGGGGATGAAATCTCTAATTTCATTGTAGTTCTAAGATGAGAAACATAAATAAACTGTTGACTATCTGCTCACTCAGTTGTTGACAAAGTGGTGAACCTCGGGCCATCATGCTTGTGACTGACGGTGCCTTTTTGGGGTGCCCTTTCTACACCCAACCATGACACTCTGCTGCTCCTAATAAGCTGTTCGGCATTACTTGGTTCCACAGAATCATTTTTATAACCAACAGTAATGAATTCAGACCCTTGTGGTATGCTCATTTGCAAAACTCATAACCCCATAACCACAATATGATTTAATGTGCAGCTCAAACAAATATGAAAAAACAGAATTAAGAGCCCCTGCTTTGGTCATATGCTGAAGCATTTTCCATGAATTCCTAATCAAAAGTCATCAAATATCTGTTTCCAAAGACATATGGCAGCATGACATCAGGAAACACACAAATATTAACATAAGCTCAAAAAACAAATAGAGATAACATATTTTTCAGTCAGAGAACAGCCAGGTCAAAGTACTAGTACAAAGCAGTCAGACTATTTCCAGGCTACGTAAGTGCTGCTGAAAACATTTCTCAGCTGGTTTCAGGGTCTCTAAACAAACACATTAAAGCAGCCACTCAGACAAACAGGACGTGCTGTGACTAAAACCAACACTCACCTCCAGGAACTTGTGAAAGGCTGGCTTAGCCTCCTTGGCAATCCTCACAGCATCTTTGGCATTGAGAAAGTTGTCGATGTAAGCAGAATACATATTAGCAAGAGCCTCTTTGGAGAACTGGAGGAAAGGAGAAGGACAAAAGGACACTTTAGTACGTATTTCTGTTCCAGCACTTTGAGCTTTCTCTCAGCTTGTGCAACACTTTGTGTGATGTAGGTAAATGGAGGTAAAAATGAAAAAAATATATTATTAAATCACTGGCTCTAAAACTGCTGATATTCTGTTTTATCTACTTTGACATGTTTAGCCAATTTAACATGCTGTAAGCCTCTTCTGCCTTCATAGGAACAACAATACAAACCTGATATCAAAGTTTAAGTCATTCTGGTTTAAGGGAGAGCATATTAGATTCTGATGGCCAAAGGTATCAAGGTCTTCCTTTACATCTGGACTTAAGATCTAATAAACATGATAGGTAAATGGCAAATGGACTTGAGCTTGTCTTAAACAGATTTATGGTTTATTAGTGTGTCAAAGTACAGTATTTTGTGATAGTTTTAAAGGAAAAATTTCTGAAGGAAGAATTTTCTGAATACATCCGGGAACACTGTGAACTTGTTGAAAAAGGACATATGTGACCTCGAAAGTATTCAATCATGTCTAACTTAAAAACAAACATTTTAATAATGTGTCATCAAATAAGTGCAAAAAGGTTGTTAAAGTATGTTGAAAGCAATTTATTGGTTAATTAGAAAAGAGTAGAAGGGAAAATTTGTTCTTTGTTTAGACCATCTTTAAATCACTGATGGATGATTTGCAGGGACCTGTTTTCTTTTTTTAATTAGAGGACAGGAGACAGGAAGAGACAGAGCTCAGAGAATAATTCAATAAAAGGATAAGAGTCCTGAAGAAGACATTTTTTAGCCTTTTATGCAACTACCTGACCCTTTTCCTGTGGCTCACTGTGCACTCTCTTACAGAGAAAACAAACATACATGTTTCCTTGAACATTATTTATCTAGAGCCATTTTTTTCAAACACTGTTTGCATGGTTATTAAGTCTCTACCCAACTCCTCTGGATGACTAAAAGTCAAGAGGCAGAGTTCTGTTATATGGCTTGTATATAGATTTATTTTCTCCTTTATTATCTTTTATTTTAATTGGATGGTTTGGGTTGGACTACTTTCATTAACTGGATATTGACTAAGAATAAAAATGAACCTTGAATGAAAATGCCATCCAGAAAGTGAAATGTAATTATTGCTGCTGGACATTTTGTCGTTTACCATTTTGCCCCCAACACTGTAAAATGTATTACATACATAGATATGGAAATTGTACATGAACTCATCAGTCCAAAATCATTTATTCTACCTTTAATTTAACATTTTTCTGAAGTCGGAACATCTGGAAAAATCTACTTATGAAAGAAAAAAAATCCATGCACATATTTTCAGGGAACAGAAAGGTGACTATTAATGAGGAATAGATGTTGCTCTAAGACAGGCTGGTCAGGGTACATCAGAAACTGATAATTTTCTGATATATTTTTTCATACACAATCATTTCGAGTGCTTAGAGAGAATGGCTTGAATCAGAATATTTGGTGAGCAGCAGCTCTTCTGGCAAAATGCAAGAGCGAAGATAAGAATGGCCAGAGTGGCTCGAGATAATAGCAAAGCAACAATAAAGGTTCTGTTATGCCTTTTTGCAGGGATGTTTTTGGTGTTTTATTCTCCATGCAGCATTTCAAACACATGTGCATTAAGCTGCTGCTTTTATTCCAGTTGTGTGTTAGTGGATAGAGAGTTCCAGTGTTGGGGACACAACTGAAATGTACAATCACCTTTAGTTGTCAGACGACCTCAGGGACAACAGATCTGTTTAACACAGCTGTCTTTGTAACTTTGCTACAGACACAGTGGAGTATCTGACTACATTAACCTACTATTTGCTCCTCTATGGGTTTTCTCTCTGAGATAGGGCTCTAAAACAGCAAATAATTTTTCTATTCAAAATACAAGATCATCTACCGAGCTAAAACATTTAGTTGTCAATAAAGACAATCAACTTCTCCGCAGTATTAGCCAAAGGAAAGCCTCTTTTTGCTCACCAGCATGAAAGCTATAAATACAAACATACAAAAACTACATGAAAATACATGACTTTAAAAAACAGAGCAAATGATCATTAAAAAATAGTTATCCACTTAACGTTAATATCCAATTAGATTATCTTGAGGTCAGCAAGCACGTACTTGGATTGCTGCTGGATTGTACTGCAAATAATCTTTCTACTTTGTGCTAGCCCTGAATCTACTTGTTATCAGCATCACCTATTTTAAATAATATTGTCTTCACTCATGTCTTCTTCTAAAGATACAGCAATATCATAAAGAGAATACATTTTTCTAAACACGACAAAATAAAGGTTAATACATCCCAAAAATTAAATAATTGGTATTGTTAGAAAAATTTAAAGTGACTACAGACAAGATGCTGATCAGTAGAAACATCATAAATCACAGGCAGGGTATAAAGTTTATATATTATAAATTGATTTTACATAAGCAACATAATTATATGGCCCTCAGTGCAACTTCAAGATGTGCATGCAACAATACATAATATGTCTTCTACACTGTGCATATAAAAAACAGTATTTTGAACAATCAGTACTGCAACCTTTATGCAATGCTAATTTAAACTACATCATATAGCTTAAAATGCGTTGTGTCTATATTCTTACACAAGTCATTTTATTCATGGGATATATGTTTGCCATCTTTTGTAAATACCTTATTTTAATTTTGTTTGTACACAAGCAACACTGGACAGCAGGAACACATTGAACAAACTTCTGTCATTACAACAGTGTCTTATTCTGGGTTTTTACTGTCAATAAAAACTAACTATCTCTATCAAAATGCACACTTGTGTTGGTATTGCTACCCTTCTTAGAACTATCAGTGGCAAAAGAATAACATAAAAGCTGACTTTCATGGTAAGAGGGGAGAGAATTTGCCAGTTTTAAATCCATCTTTCTCAGCATAGCACTCTTAAAAAGAGAATGTGGAGACAGAATCATAGTTACATATTATCACAGAAACATTTTATCACATATTCTACGCCATATACAAGTTTTTCAATAGGACTAAAAGAAGTGCCCCGTGTGAGGCTCGAACTCACGACCTTCAGATTATGAGACTGACGCGCTGCCTACTGCGCCAACGAGGCCTGTGTATGTGACTGCAGCTGCAGCCTTTAAGAGCCGCAGCTCAGCGAGAACACGGGGGAGGGGAAGACAGCAAGCGAGGGAGGAAGGGAGGGAGGAAGGGAGCCAGTAAAGGGGGAGGGATATGTGAGCAGCGTGGAGGACCTGAAACAGCTTCAACTACACATTAGAAACCCGTCCCAGTCTTAAATATCTCCGTGTAGCTTTCAACATTGTTTACCTAAATCTTCTAGAACAACTCTGACAGCTTGGTTTCCACTTTATGGTTTACTGTGTCTCCCCAGTTTGTGCTTGTGTAACAGACTGTCTCCTGTGAGAGTTTGTGAAACTGTTTCATTCAAGCTGTGAGCGACAACAATGGCATTACCACAGCACGAGAGACTGAGGGGTATTTCCCATCTCCCTGACAAACAAAGACTGAGGCAACAACGCAGTTCATTCGATCTGTGAAGCCACTCCGACATCAAAATACTCCTCTGATGTGATTTTCTGATTTGATGATCATATGTTAGAAGAGGAAACCAGATCCATCACTTGTTCATTTTTAATCCTTGAAAGTGAGCCAAGTGTGGATGTTTGTGACTGCTCTTTCTAAAAGTCTACGTTTGGAGGCACCCAAGGGTCATGGGAAATGTTTAATGGGTCACAAAGAGGTCAGCGGGAAAACAAAATGATAATCTAGTGTTGCCAACTATGGGCCAGCTCTTCTAAATCAGCCCATTTTGGAACACACAGGGACATCAGAAAATATAAGGTGACATTAATAAACCCTTAAACCCTCTAGTAAATAATAAACACAAAAACGATCCTTATCTTATCCTGTTAGGCTAATAAAAGCAAACAGTAAGTAAGATAAAGAGAAGACAGACTTAAGCAGCTCTTGGTTGAGCCTCATGGGCTTGTGCTGCAGTTCATTTTATTCTGTAAACTCTTGCTGCTTTAAAGACTACTTAACATCATACTAAATAAGATAAAGTTTCAGATAACCCAGAACTGACAAAAAAACACTGACCTATTGTCTTAAGATGGATGAGCAGTGAGTGGATTACTCAATTGTCAAAGGTTAACTACTTCACACTCTCCATGCAGAAGTCACAGACACAGGCTAACAAAGCTAACATATTCTAAATACACTCTCAAATTCTGCTCTCACAAGACTGTTAAGTATCTTGGGGACAATCTGGTGTCCCCTATTTTTTAAGATGCAATGCAAATGAGAAATCCAAGGCTGTTTTCATAAGCCTCATGAGTGAAAAGAGCTTTGCCTGCTAACAAACTGCTAAGACAGTACAGGGTGAAAAACACTTCCTCGATGGGATTAAAGTTTATGTCCCTCCTTTGCTTTGAGCTGCACTGACTGTTTCAAAAGTTAAGATTCAGGTTTAAGTTGGGAGAGTTTGCAGGTTAATTTCCTGGTCCCATATCCTGCAAAATCAACTCTCATTGGTGAAATAGATGATTTCTTTAACTATTAACAAAGGTTGACAGTTTTGCAATAGGCCTTTCAGATGCTGCATCATACAGAAAAGCCCTCCATAACAGAAAGACAGATGGATATGATGCATTCTGCTTTTTAAAGCTATGGTCTACGATTTGGAAGCTTGGTACATCTTAATAACACCGTTTATGAGGCCGTTATGGTCCTATGGTCCGATCTACGCAATATAAAGACCAAAAAGAATGAAAAAAATCCATACAGTATATCCGCTGCAAAGCGGCATAATAGTTGACCAATCCGAACCGCCGTTCCCTGCGGTTCGGATTGGTCCGTGAGTCCATCCAATCCCCTGTCTCCCCTGCTCTGCATTGTCCCGCCTCCTCCCCACTGCCTCCCTCATGTACTGGTGAGCAGCTAGCTGCACAGCTACTGAAGCGTCATGGAGCTGAACACGGAGGGGAGGGGTGAGTGAAGGGGGGGCAGGCTGCGTTTTTCAAATCTGTCTCAACAGCCAAACTGGTTTTCATATCGAGACCCTAGCTTTAAACTGATTACAGCAAGAGTCCTTTCAAAACTTAAACTCACTTTGAGCGATCTGAAAGGCTATAAAAGGTCTGCATCAATTGATGTTATCTTTACTTACTGATTGGATGAGGATGTTGCCAACAGTCTGCCTATCGTGCCATTGACCGACACAGTTAGCCACTTGCTCCAAGAAAAGCTCATGGTGCTCCAGGATCTCGGGGATCTGGTAAAACATCTCGTCGACCAGCAGAGGGTCCACAATGGAGCCGCCGTCCGGCTGTTTGAGAGGACGCATGTAGCCCTGAGGGAACAACAACAGCCAGATTAAGTCACTTTAGATTGAAGAAAATGTCATAGAATAGACATGGGGAGGAGCAAACTTTCAACATTTTCATGGAGATTAGTTAACAGCATCGCAAGAAGAGGGTAACACTGGTCATAGTATAGGAACTGGAAAGCCAGCTTCTTCAGCTGATGAGGTCTCACACATTAGGGATAGACTTACTGAAAAATGGACCTGGTTGTTACAGATATTCATGAAATTGTTAATAAAGAACACTGACAACACTCCAACGTAAGCCCTTAATTAGAGGCTAGTCTCAGCTATGCACAACTTGAGAAATGCTGACGAGAATTCTCAGCTAATTACTGTTAGTACCTAAAAAATGCTGATATTTTAACAGTTTTTTCAACATGGCCGCATTCCACATTACTAATGATGATTGACTTCTTAGAGGGTACAGTAGATGGAGAGATGTGTCTTTTGTTAAACAGACAGAGGGACAAGGATGTCTTTTCTTTTCCCTTAGTTGATTCTCATGCACAACAGCAATACAAGTACAAGATTTTAATTTTAAAAAATGACTCTTATGTCAGGAGATCTGTGCTCACATTTAAAAAATAGAAAACTGCAAGCTCTAATTTCTGTCTTACAACAAACTGTCCTTATAATCAACATGACAACCCAGACAATAAAAAGAAGAACAGAAATGTGATACTTGTATTTGTGAATCTACCAGTGCTTAAGCAAAAAACTGATGAAACACTGCCAGGTCATACTACTATACTCCTCAAAAAAAGGACTTAGATTATTTTGTATCTTTAAAATTTAATATCATTGGTGATAGTCACATTTACAACTAGAAAAGCACTCGGAGAGCGCAGACCTCCTCCAGCACCACAGTCCTCTCCCATATTGTGATTTTTATTATTTCATGTAAATATTTAGATTCCTTGACCATGGAAACATACCATTAGCAATTGGTTTCATAATGATATCTATTTTAGTTCAGTAGTTATTAACCAAAATCACATTTTTTGTCATGGCAGATCCAGACGGTGATCCAGATCAACACCAAAATTGAATCACTTCTTCCTTTTTCCATGCTTAACATTTCCTGAACATTTTATCAAAATCCATCCAGAACGTTTTGAGTTATTTTGTTCACAGACAGACAGACAGATAGGGATGGGAATTGATAAGATTTTATCAATACCAATGCTGTTAACGATCCCCTTATCGATTCCTGCAGATTTTGCATGTGGGCAAATGTTGGCCTGATTTTCAGTGGCAACAATGTCAAACACGTCACAGCATAGACATCTGCTTCCCCAAGTTGCTGGTGTTTCCACACACTTAAGGTTGTGTAGTAGGTGCAATGAAAATTAAGCCACAATTCTGACGCTTCTGAACCCTGTCAGTGGAAGGAATTGATAAGGGAATTGATTAGCAAAAAGATTAATGATATCGATTCTTTGATGGAGCCATTAACGATTCTCAAATGGAATTGGTTTTCAATTCCCATCCCTACAGACAGACAAACCAACTCTCCCGAAAACATAACCTCCTTGGCGGAGGTAACAAGGTTCAATTTGTAGGTCGTATGCATTCATGGAATGAGCAACATAACTCAACGTGTGGGAAGCAACTCTAAATAATGTGTCAAATTGCCCTCTTCCCTTTAAGAAAGCCCACAACGCCTCAGTGAAGCAAGAGAGAGGAACTGGTCTTCTTGGAGTGCCGTCTTCATTTGATCCAAATTCCATTTTCTGTCTTTGACAGAATGAGTCTTTTTTTTTTTGTTAACAATTTTTTATTGGTATTTTCGAACAAAAATACAACAATAAAAGCACAACAAAGACGAACCCCCCCCACCCCCCACCCCCCCAACCCCCCAGCGGCAGTTCATATTATGTTATGGCCTGTTTATATCAAAGACAGAGTAGCATTGTAATTACATGGAATATTAGTGTATAAACATAAGGAAAATACAGGAAGAAATACTAAAAGAAGAGAAACCTGTATAAGTATACATAAAGAAGTAAGGTTCTGGATGTCTGAGGTCTGTAGCTTAAAAGTCTGAGCAAAGTTGTTTTACTTTGTCAATGAAGGACGTCCAAGCGTATATAGTAGATTGTTTGGCGTTATGCATTCTTGCCACTGACAGCTCTAAATGTAATATATCCAGTAAAGATCTCAACCACTGACTAATAGAAAGAGAGTGAGGAGGTTGCCAACGAAGCACCAACATCTTTTTTGCTGCTGTAAGGCAGACAAACAGTTGAAGCTTTTGAGAAGAGGAGAGAGTTAGAGAAGATGTGTCATTCCGAAGTAGCAACTTGGGGTTATACGGTACCCTAAAACTAAGCAAATCAAATAAGATTGCACAAATCGATCTCCAAAAATAAACTACTCCCTGACAATCCCAGTACATATGCATAAAAGAACCTATCTCATCAGAAGAGCAGAGTTCACATTTAGGAGAGGGTGTTAATTTTATCAAATAGAGCTTCCTAGGAGTCAGATATAACCTGCGTAAAATTTTAAAATGTATATGGTAAGTATATGGTTTGGGTTTTTGGAGGTGAGTTTTAAATTATTCCAAACTGTGGTCCAACAGATATCAACCTCAGAGGAGCCAAGATCCCTCTTCCACGCTTCCTCGACTGACAGAGGTTTGCTCCCGGTGTTTAAGAGAACATATAACTTTGATACTAAGCCCCTAGTACAACCTTTTGTGTCCAGTAGCGAGTGAAGAGAGTGGGTTTTTAGGGCTACTCCCCATGGAACACCATATGTACGCATTGCTAATCTGAGCCTGAGGTAGAAGAAGAACGAGCTTCTAGCAAGATTATGCTCTGAGACCAAGTCATCAAATGTCCTCATTCCCAAACTGTTCCAAATATCAGAAAGAGTGTGAATGCCTTTCGTGGACCACTGTGAAAATTGGAAAGGAGCTCCACCAGTAATAAGATTGAAGTTATTAAATATGGGGCTATTCTTGTGCCATTTCAGTGACGACTGAGTAAGGCCTTCTACTAATCGCCATGTGGATAATAAAAAGGATATGATTGGACCTAGCTGACGTTTAGCAAGTTTGGAGGGTAAAGCTGAATAAACAAGGTCCTGCAATCGGTGGGGGTGTGCAAGGTTTTCCTCGAGTGGTCTCCAAGAAACTTGAGCATCAGCATCAAACCATGTTGACACTGGACGTAACACATAGGACAAGAAGTACCCTTTAAAATTTGGAATAGCCAAGCCACCATCACCCTTGTTTCTTTGCAGTGTGATTAATTTGGTACGTGGTCTTTTACCACCCCATACGAACTTGGAAATTATTTTATTTAAGTTGTCCCAGTAACCATTTGGTGGGGAGAGAGGTATCATGCTGGAGAAAAAGTTTACCCTGGGGAGAATATCCATTTTAATTATGGAGACACGAGCTGCTAACGAGTTGGGTAATTTTGTCCATCTTTCTAAATCATTTTCAACTTGTTTTAAAATGTTTTGAAAATTTTTTGTTGAAATAGCTTGTAAAGAAGGGTAAATTTCAATGCCAAGATACTTAAAAGATTTAACTACAGGAATATAAGGTGGAAGAATAGATGGGTCTAGAAATGAGTTGATGGGCATTAATTGTGATTTAGACCAGTTGATTTTGTAGCCAGAAATAAGGTTGAATTGGGTAAAAACATCCAAGATATGAGGTATAGATGAGGGAGCATTATTAACATAAAGAAGTATATCATCCGCGAATAAAGACAGGGAAGACAGAATGAGTCTTAAGTTACTTGGTCCTACATTTAAAAATGGCACCAAGGCTGACACCAAGTAATGCTGCCACTCTGTGTACCTGAACATCAGTTTATATTTGCAGGGGGTTTTGGGGGTGCCACGGTATATTTCTGTGTTGCTCATTCTATGAATGCACAATCCTTACAAACTGTACCTTGTTGTAAAGGTGAATAATCAGGGTTTCCAACATTATAAAATACATCACCAACTGGTACTATTAGAAAGGAGAAATAAACCAAAATAAACTTCTCAAACTTTTTTAAGGAGTATAGCTTTGCTTGCAAAGTTTTTGGAAGGCGCAAAGGGGGCTGAAGGACATGACACATTTGACTAAAGCTCTGACTTCATGGACAAATGCGTTCTGCCTCCCTAAAAAAAGTCCCTTTGAAGGGCCCTAGTTTTTACTTCCTGGAGTTTATGTGTAGTAGCTATAGCCTCAGCCTACATGTGTGCTTTCTGCTCGCCAATCAGCAAAGACCTCATTATCATAGCCTTCAATAGTCTCCTCACCCCCTCAGATCCACAATTTCCCGAAGGGGAGGGAAAAAGAGTTGCATCCAATCCTTCACAGAGATTATTTGTATTTTAATCTGAATTGAAATCCTTTGCTACCTGAAACCCTAGAAATGATGTGAACTGTCAAGCACATCAGGATATGAGACCATACAAATTTACATTGAAAATGGTAGGTAGAAAAAAAGCATTTTTGCAAAGTCATATTTTCCAAATATCCTTCAGGTCAACTCCAGCATAACATATTGTTGTTGTTTTTTTGTTGTTGTTGTTTTTTTTTTTTTTACCTAAGAGATGTCTTTGTTTTTGGTGACCATGGGTCCAAGTTTGACAGGGACCTTCTTCTATTTAAATTACATCCCCCAGTCCCATCAAAGTATAAAACACTATGTATATGTTCCAGTTCTAAGACAATCCCCATTCCATTATAATCAAACTTGTTGCAGGCAGGTATCAAATTTAAAATGACTGAATATAAAAAAATCCCAACAACAACCAAAAAAAAAAAAAAAAAAAAAAAAAAAAAAACGAGCAAGGTTTTTCAGTTCAAACATTAAATTTCTTGTCTTGGTAGTGCATTCAGTTAAAGGATAACTTCGGTTCCTGCAGCTTTTACATTGTTTCTAGAATGAAGAACAACAATATACTCACCCAGAAGGCTTTCCTGATGCAAACGGTGCTTCGGGAGATATTTAGATCCAAAATCGAGCAGCGGACACCGATATAATGGTAGCCTGTAGGGCATAGATCGCCGCTCCTAAAACTGCATTAATCGTCCAAAAACTCATGTTTTTCACCAATATTCCATCATGATTCGCGCCGAATGGACGGCCATTGCAGCCTGTGTCTCTCCACACAGCGCTGTGTGGCTGAACCAACGAGTTTGTTTACATGCTCTTCGCGCATGCGCAGTGCGGCTCATTGTTTCAGGGCAGCTACAAATCGACTTTCTTCTTCCAGTTTTGTGCAAAATGGACGAATATCTATGGGATGAAGATGTTGTGGAGGAGGACTTTGAATATGATGGACGTCCTTACAGTTTGGAGCCAGATTATACAGATAAGGAGCTGATAGAAATGACGGCGATCTCAACGCCCAGAGAGTACTGCGATGCGCTGAAGTGCATGCAAAGAGACTCGTCCGTTTCGAGATTAGTCCAGCCACACAGCGCTGTGTGGAGAGACACAGGCTACAATGGCCGTCCATTCGGGCGCGAATCATGATGGAATATTGGTGAAAAACATGAGTTTTTGAATGGTTAGGAAAAAAAAAAAAAAAAAAAAAAAAAAAAAAAAAAAAAAAAAAAAAAAAAAAAAAAAAAAAAAAAAAAAAAAAAAGCGATCTATGCCGTACAGGCTACATTATATCGGTGTCCGCTGCTCGATTTTGGATCTAAATATCTCCCGAAGCACCGTTTGCATCAGGAAAGCCTTCTGGGTGAGTATATTGTTGTTCTTCATTCTATAAACAATGTAAAAGCTGCAGGAACTGAAGTTATCCTTTAATTACAGGCCAGAAAGGACTTGCAAATCACTGCATTCTGTTATTTTACATTTTACACAATATCCCATCTTCATTGGAATTGGGGTTTTTAATAAAACAGACTGTACATAAAACTAAACTGATGTACAAAACAGATTAAAAAAAGATTTTTCATAATTCAAGTCTGGAGAAACTCACTGAGACTTTCCTGCTGTGCCTACCATGAGTTTGAAGAAGAAAACATCAGACGCAGGAAAGATCAGGGAACATTATGAGTGTTGCATCAAATTCATGTCTGCATATGACTTCATGCACCGTTTGTGTCTCTTCTCTTTCCTTACATACTTCTTATCTTTTCTGTTTTTCCTTTTATTTCTATTATCATAAATCAGCTTTTGTTGATCTGGCAATTAGGGTTTTTCTGACTATCAAGCTTGACTCTCACTCTTCCTCTCACACAACTTTACAAATACACACTCTACACAATCCACTGAAGCTGAAAGAAATTTGTGGATTCAATTAGCTGTCCAAAATGGACCCAGACAGATGTGACCCAGAGTCTCCAGAAGCTGTTAAGTCAAGACAAGTTGTCGGCTCACTGCCAATTTTATGACCCATTTGGTGGCCAAGCTGATCTTCTGCTGATAAAAGTTGTATTGAAAAAAGTCCGTGCTAAGAGCAAAGCAGCAGGGAGTCCACTTGTACTTCCTTCAAATACTTTTCTAGGAAAGATGTTTCATAAGAGCTCAGTCTGTGCCAGGAAATGCTCACTTTGTCTCACAGGAAAGAATCAGGCTGTTTATAACTGCATTCATCTCGCATCAGCTAACACACAAACTATCTTTGATCATCAATAAACTAAATTCCAGTGAAGTTAGGGTGTTGTGTAATACATAAATAAAAACAGAATAGAAAGATTTGCAAATGCTTTCAGACTTCTATATTGAAACAATTACCCCACAATGACAAGACATTAAATGTCAAACTTGTAAATCTATTATTATTCTTTAGATATTCACTCATTTTGATTTTGATGCTAGCAATATGTGCCAATGAAGCAGGAACTGGGGCATGTCCACCATGGCGTTACATCTCCTTTCTTTAAAACAATAATCAGTAAACACTTAGGAACTGATGACAGTAATTGTGGGTGTTATTCTTTCCTTTCTTTGCTTGATGTATGACTTCAGTTGTTCAACAATCCAAGGTCTTTATAGTTGTATTTATTGTCATATTTAGTCTCAGTCCATCTCAGATGAGCCTGGGCCCAGAGAAGTTGGTGGTGTTGCAGATACTAACTTTTGTCTGGCATGGTAGTCTTAACTTGCACATGTAGATTTCGGACACTCCTGACATAAAAACGTAGAGATTTTCCCTTTGCGTTTTCAAGTCGATTTGCATTCAGACCAAGACGCTGGAGACGTATGAACCCGCTGTAGAGTGCATGCCAGTTCATTAGATGGCGATGTAGGTCTGCAGAGAGGCAGCGCTGCTACAATACACGTACGAAGAAGAAAAACTTTTCACAAACAACAATGGCAAGTAGACGCACAGAAACGCAGGAGTTTCTTATCGGACAACAAATCGGTCTGGACAGTTTTATCAGGATAACAAACTGAGCACGGTAAGCAACTCACACGTTACTCGGCAGGCGGCTGAAACTGTTGTTGTTCCTGGTATGCGTGCACAGCCTTAAAATAAAAGAGTACTGCGCATGTGGTGACGTCAGCATTTCACCCTGAAATGCTCTGACTCAGGTTTACACAGCGCTGCATACAGAGCGTATGCAAAACTTTCCACTCTGGAGCCCGTTTTCAAAAGTTACTGTCTTCGGACAAAACACAAAGAGTTTCCATGTAAACCCAAGGCCAAAACGCTATGAAAACTTAGCGGATCTGACCATATTTGGCCCCATGTAGACGTAGCCACAGTGACGAACTGTTGTGGAAATTTCCTTTAGAGAATAATATTGATATTTAAAGTAGTGCTGCCTGAGGGATCGATGATCACAGGCATTCAATGATAGTTTTCTGCCTTGTCACTTAAGTAAAATGATCATGCTGTATTTTCTGAAGATTCTGACGTTACTATGGACTGTAGATGATGAAATGCCTGAATTCCTTGCAATTGCACAATGAGACACACATTGTTCTCCAACTGTTAGACTATTTGCTCACACAGTAGTTCACAAATTGAAACACCCAACTGTTTCCATTTTACCTGTTGAATGTTCCAAACAGGTGTTTTTGAGCATGCCTCAACTTTCAGTCTTTTGTATCTCTGCCTGAGCTTTTTTAGAATGAAGTGCAGGCATACAATTCAAGATGAGATGGTATTACATGAAAAACAATGAAGTCTATCAGTTTGGACATTAAATATCTTGTCTTTGTAGTGTATTAAAGTTAGGAAAGGATGAAGAGGACTTGCTAACATTGTATTCTGGTTTTTATTTATGTTTTTAACAATGTCCCAGCTTCACAGGACATGTGGTTTGCATTAAAATATTTTTTGATCAAAAATGCCCAAAGATCCTCATGTTCACAGCTATTCAGAGAGGTAAATATAACTTGATTGGAAGCATAAATCTGAAATAACGTGGCTCCAATCATGGGCTGTCATTATCTCAGCCAGAAGGATGTGCGTCAGGTCAGGAAAAGATTGAGATGTAGGTCATGATGAACCATCTTCAGAACATACTGATGATGTCAGTGGGGCTTGACTAACCTCAGTGACTCACCAATGATGGTGATTTATTTATAGGTTTTACAATCAAACTTGACCAGCATTGTATCCCTGGACTGTCAATTACCCACAGCACATCAGTTATCTTCACATGGTGTTTTTCTCAAACACACATCAAATGCTAGCATTTTAGAGCACTAATCTGCTGGTATGTTTAATTTTGTTTAAAGCCAAGCAGGCTCTGGTTATTTGAGGTTCAGACTGACACTTCACTAAGCCCCTCCCACAAACAGCTACTGTCCAATCCTACATTAGCAACCATAACTACGCATGAGGGTCCTGTCAAGATTTTAGCAGAATACAATATGTACAAGCAGTATGCATACTGGAAAAGCAAGTCTGACAGCTGATATCCAAGAAGTTTAGAGGGTATTGATATTTTCCTTCCCCAAGCCCAAGACTCAAAAAGAAAGATGCTGGTCGTGGATAAAGCACAAGACCACCTACGTTTGTTCCAAAGGTGTTAACTAATGTTAGCTAACCAAAGCACTGTGTGCCATGCAAGATAACATTAACAAGCACAGACTTCTCATTGGTAGGTTACTTTGTACGACCTTGAACCACTCAGTAATAATTGAGCAAAATAAATAAAAGTAACAGATAGAGACCAGTTCTAACATACTGATATCTTTTAGCATTTTGTGAACGGATGATCTAGAAATGAGCAAACACATTGATAACGAAAGCTAACTTCACATTAAATTCACTTTAAACAATATACATTCACTTACCCTGCTGAACACTGCTGTTCTTTTATGTGATTGTTTTGAATGTGAAGTGTCAACACATGGGTCGCTTGGCGCTTGCATTTAGATCTGTGCACAATCCTCTTCATTTGAAATCTGACATTTGATTTGGACAATTTCAGTTCCTACAACAAAATTCAGTTTTACATGTAATGTGAAACTTTCTTTTCCTTTTCCAATTATAGTTTATCCCTACAAATCATCATAGAGATAATCCAATGTGAATCCAATTTTGTAAAACTGATTCTCCTCTTCAATTACCAAACCACTTATTTCTCTTTGGTTTTTCTCTCTCCTATACTCCAACTCTTTTGGTGATGCTTGGCAATAAATCACATTACATTTTCAATTTGAAATGGAATATTGGATTCCAGTGGTCTTGGAAACAAGATAATCATGATTACTGTACAACACGCTGCGTCTTGTTTCACCCACAAATGTCATGTGTGGTGATTGAAGCACACCATCCCTTCCTGTACAGTAAATTGTGTGTTGCGCTCCTCCAATCAAAACAGCTCTTTTTTTGATCTTATTGAGGAACAGAGAGAGCAAAGCCACACACTCTGGTCTGCTTGAAACTAAGAGGGATATAAAGGATGGTAGGCCAGCAGCTGTTGGTTAAATAAAAAACAATCCCAGTCATGTGAAACCACTCTGATGCTGGAGGCTAACCTGAAAAACCTAAAAAATAATTTCAGAATAATAAGATGCAGATGGTGAAATAAGTTAATGGATTATCATGTCTTACAGTCTTGGTCTCAATATCAATCAAAATCATCACAATACTGATTTTTCCAATAATCAAGCAGCCCTACCCTTTAGCATTACTGTCCCAAAACTTTTTGTACCATAGATCTGTTAAATACTAAGCAACATTTCCTTGGAGCAGAGGGGGATTGGGGTAGGAGGCATCCAAACAAACATCATAGGAACCACATCCCAGAATCAATGAGCCAAGCCTGTAATGGAAGACGACCTGAAAACAAGATGATTTATTGGTCCACCCATTGACTGTTAGCTGGTGAATTGCTGTGTTTGTATTTTATCCCCCTCCCCCCCCAAAAAACCAAATGACTAACTTTTCACTTTATGATCTTCTTGCCAGGAAGCTATTGGTAAATATACTCTTGTAAGGACCATGCATTTGTGGAATGAGCAACAGAACAACGTTCAGGTGGTACCCCCAAAAGAGTGAAAAATTTCCCTCTTCCCTAAGAAAACCTATGGTTCCTTAGTCAAGCAAGGGAACCTGTTATCTTGGGGTGCTTTTCCTTGGAAACCCATTTTGAGGTCTGTCTTTGGCTTCACCAGTCTCAAGGAATCTGGTTCTTAGCTTGAAGATGATACCAGGGCTGACTAACTAATGCTGCCACTCTGTATACCAGAACATGGATGTTGTCACATTTTTTTGGAGCACTACTCTCATGTTTAGCTGTGTTACTCAGTACATGAATACACAATCCTTACATGTTGTACCTCGTTGTACAGGTGATTAGTCAGGCTTTCTAATGATATGAAATATAACACAAATGAATACTATTGGAAGGGAGAAAAAAATCAACAGAAATACTGTTTCTAAACTTCTCTAGGAGTTGTGTATCATGGAAAAAGAAGTCATCAATGGAGCCAATAAAGTTGTCACCACTAGCATTTGAGCTCCAAAGGTGCCTACACACCAAATGTGACCTGAGCATCCTCAGCGATCACTCTCCATGCAAAGTCAATGTACAGCTGTGACGGGGCAGGGTTGACCCTCCCGCGATGCGACTGCTGCGTTCAAGGCGATCACTTGACTCGTCGCTCATCGCCAAAGTTGAAAAAAGTTGATCTTTTCAGGCAATGTCATGTGTGGTTGCGCGGCAACAGCCAATCAGTTGTGTGCGTGTGTGACAGTACCCATGGTGGACAGTTTATATCCTGGCTCACAGAGTAACAATCTACACTATATTGTCAAAAGTATTCGCTCATCCATCCAAATACTCAGAATCAGCTGTTCCAATCACTTTCATGGCCCAAGCTGTATAAAATCAAGGACCTAGGCATGCAGACTGCTTTTAAAAACTTTTGTGAAAGAATGGGTCACTCTCAGGAGCTCAGTGAATTCCACCATGGAACTGTAATAGGATGCCACCTGTGCAACAAATCCAGTCGTGAAATTTCCTTGCTCCTAAATATTCCACAGTCAACTGTCAGCTGTATTTTAAGGACGTGGAAGTGTCTAGGAACAACAGCAACACAGAAACTCACAAAGTGGTAGGCCACGTAAACTGATGGAAGAGCGTCAGCAGATGCTGAAGCGCATAGTGGGACGAGATCGCCAACTTTCTGCAGAGTCAATCGCTACAGACCTGCAAACGTCATGTGGCCTTCAGATTAGCTCCAGAACAATGCACAAAGAGCTTCATGGATGGGTTTCCATGGCCGAGCAGCTGCATCCATGCCTCACATCACCAAGTGCAATGCAAAGTGCTGGATGCAGTGGTGTAAAGCACGCCACCGCTGGACTCCAGAGCAGTGGAGAAGCATTCTTTGGAGTGACGCATCGTGTTTCTTCATTTGGCATTTTCTGATGGATGAGTCCAGGTTTGGCGGTTGCCAGGACAACAATACTTGTCAGACTGCATTGTGCCAAGTGGAAGGATTGGTGGAGGGGGGGATTGTGGTGTGGGGGTGTTTTTCAGGAGCTGGTCTCGGCCCCTTAGTTCCAGCAAAATAAACTCTGAATGCTTCAGCACACCAAGACATTTTGGACAATCACATGCTCCCAACTTTGCGGGAACAGTTTGGAGCTGGCCCCTTCCTCTTCCAACCTGTACACCAGTGCACAAAGCAAGGTCCATAAAGACATGGGTGACAGAGTCTGGTGTGGATGAACTTGACTGGCCTGCACAGAGTCCGAACCTCAACCCGATTGAACACCTTTGGGATGAATTAGAGAGCCAGGCCTTCTCGTCCAACATCAGTGTGTGACCTCACAAATGTGCTTCTGGAAGAATGGTCAAAAATTTCCATAAACACACTCCTAAACCTTGTGAACAGCCTTACCAGAAGAGTTGAAGCTGTTACAGCTGCAAAGGGTGGACTGACGTCATATTGAACCCTATGGATTAGGAACTGGATGTTACTTAAGGTCATATGCAAGCCAAGGCAGGTGAGCAAATACTTCATGTTTGTAAAGTAGACGGACCGCAGAAAACCAACAGACGATGCTGCTGCAGGGCCACCGGCTGCAGTGTTTTGTGTTTGGTAAGTGAGTGAAAGGGAACAGTTAGGGAAATGTTGGTTTATGCATCCTATTATATGATATATGATATGATTGCGCTAAAACTCGAGCGGACGTGACGTCACCTAGCCACAGGGACTGGCGACAGTGACCAATACAAGGTATTTACGGACAAACGATGCGGCCTCAGTAGGAGACGTGATTATGGTCACAGAGTTGCATTCCGTGTGAATGCACCTTAAGAGCACACTCAAGTAACAAGTGATTGTGGCTAAAGTGACCACCATACCGTACCGACTTCCTTCCATTTATGTCAGCTACACAGGCAGTGACAACACCAATGCCATCATGATGGCCCATGATGGCTACTATGATCTGAATGATGTTGATAGGACCATAAAGGAGCAATTTTTAACTTCAGCCCAGGTCTACAAGAAGTGGCAGTTTGACTTTAGAATTTAAAAAATCAAGCTTCAACTCCAAAGAGTCACACTTGAACATGGGATGGTACAGCTGCAAAGCAGTCTCAGCTGGACCATGTCTGATGCTTTTCTTCGGGGAAGTTCACCTTTACTGCAGTCACCCTGGAAACACTTTCTATCCCTTTGTCGCCATGGGAACACAGCCCTGGATTATTCCCAGTGTGGCCGCACAGGCGCACACACCGACATGCACAGGACGACAGGAGAGTCAGCGTACATGTGTATGAGCATTAGTGGAAGTGGGCGGGAGAAGGATACAGCTAAGATGAGGGGTCGAGGTTAAATGTCGGCTAGACAGACACAGGTATAAAGGAGAGTGAGAAAATGTGAGTGTGAGTGGGCAGATACTGCTGATGACAGTGAGATGTGACGGGGTTAGCGGATTAACCTCGCAGGATGAATGACAATAAGTGGATTACATAACTTGTCTGTGTGTGTGTGTGTGTGTGTGTGTAGATTAGTCAGTATGTTGAAAAGAAATGTAAGAACATCTGCAGAGAGTTATTTCATTCTGTTACCTGTATTAGCGTGCGCAGTGACTCCACATATGACTGCTCCGTGTCGTAAAGGGTCATCATAACATGTTTTCTCATATCCTGCAAAGAAAGAAAAAGACATCATCACTCATCTTAACTTGCGCACTTATGATGAATCTGTGGTTAGTTACATAATGAACAGTTTGTGGAGACTGCAGATAGAGCTTTTGTCTGCCCTTGAAAAGAGACATATTGTTCAAGTCCTAGAATTAAAAGTACACTGTACAATAAAAAAACAACAAATTAGAGACAGTTTGCAGTATTCTTCAGCTGAGAATCAATGTTCAGCCACTTCTAATCAAGACAAAATTCTAGCGAGGGTATGACACCTGTTACATAACTACAGCATCATAAGTCTGATTCAATTTTGGACCTTTCTTTCACATTAGAGCTGTCACCTCATAATCAATATTCAAAACCTCAAGGGGTTAAAAGTCCATACTGGACCTGTACATACACATTCAAGTACAGGTCAGCAGCACAATAGGGATGCCTGGGGTGGTGAACTATCCCTGAGTGCAACCTGGCAGTACATTGCTCTCTTGACCTCAACAACAGGAGAAACACACCAAGGCTACATTAACACGGAAACTCCTGACTTAAAAACACAAAGATTTCCCCTTTGCATTTTCAAATTCTTCTGCGTTCAGAAGACAACGCTGGAGACGAGTGAATCCGCTGTAGTGTGCATGCCGGTTCTGTAGATGGCGATGTAGGTTTGCAGAGAGGCAGCCTTGCTACAACACACGTACGAAGAAGAAAATCTTTCACAAACAAAAATGGTGAATAGACACACAGAGGCACAGGAGTTTCTTTTCTGGACAACAAATCTGTCTGGATAGTTTTATCTGGATAACAAACTGAGCACAGTAAGAGGCTCACACGTTACTCGGCAGACGGCTGAAGCTGCTGTTGTTCCTGGTATGCTTGCACAGCCTTCATGTGAAAGAGTACTGCGCATGCAGTGACGTCAGCGTTTCACCCTGAAATGCTCCGATACGAGTTTACATGGAGCTGCATGGAGAGCATTTTGGAAACTTTCCACTCTGGAGCCGTTTTCAAAAGTTTCCGTTTTAAGACAAAATGCAACGCGTTTCCATCTAAACGCAAGTCCAAAGCGCAACAAAAACTTATCGGATTTGACCATTTTTGGCGCCGTGTAAACGCAGCCCATGAAAATGGCAGAAAGACAAAGACACTCCATGGAAGCACTTTGGGCCCCACACTGCTGGTGGCTCAACAAACAAAGACAGGCTGTGTGTTGATTATGTGTTAAGTAGCTCTCCTACTCCTCATCCATGACAAATTCATGGACCCATTTGACAGCCTTCCAACCATGTGTCCAGTGGCCCCTCATCAAGTGTTTAGGCCCGTGCAACCACATCCACTTTCGAGATTGCAAGATTTACAACCAAACCTCGCCACTGATGAGAAAGCTTAGCATTCATTGAGGAAAGCTCATGGCAGTTTTATAGAGGATGCATTTTGCCTGCAACTACTGTTTCATTTTAATAGGCACATTATTATGTTATTATTATACATTAAATTTATATAATTTACATTGGGAAAGAGGATCACAGACAAGATAGAAACAGTTTAATTACACTTCCCATTTGTGGCTTCCAAAGTGAGAGTAGAATGATCTGGCTTTTAAATAACTTTTTTAAATTGACCTCAATAACTCTAGTTAAATGTTTATCCATTTTTACATTTCAACATGCTTTAATTAATCATATATTTAAACTCTGGTTGTTTTATCATTCACACCACACGATCTTTTATTATTTATCTTAATATATTTACAGTATTTATTTATTTTGATTCTATTGTTATTTATGTTTTGCTTTATTTTTGTTCACTTATATCTGCTCTGTTTTCCTCATCGTTTCATCAGTACCTCACTTACACACACACACACACACAGTTTGGTTAAATCAAGGTCATGTATTTATTTATTCATTTTTTGATTTACTCTCCCCGTCTTTTTCTGTTTATGTAAAGCAATTTTTCTACATATTTTCTATGAAAAGTGCTATACAAATAAGGCTTGATTGATTAAATGATTGACTGAAGCTCTTAAACGGAATTATATTTATGGAGAGATGGAACTGTGGCAGCTGGGACATGTCACCAAAACGCACACACATGCACCTGATAGGAAAACCACAGTGTCATGAGCCTTAGCTGTGCATCATCCTATTACACCTGATGTGTCTGAGCTGTCAGGTGATGCTCACATTGTGTACACCACACTGGCACTAAATCATGGGCTCAATGGCCCAACAGTCAAGGTGCATACACTTGGATTTGGGGTTAGTGAGGCAGTGTTACAAAAACACACACAGGACTGCAAAACTTGTTAAAACCACATCCATCACAATCACAAAGATAGCAGCCTGGTCTCCAAAAGTCACAGATAAAAACCCGCACAGACTCACAACATCACACACACTAGAGTATTAGAGGTCACCAAGGCCAGGAAGTCCACAGAAGCAGAACATGACTCAGCAGTTTGCAGAAACAATGACTCAAGGTTTACAGATGGGAGTAAGTGACAGCAGATACTAAATCAACACATTTAGGCGGAAGAGGAAAAGAAAATGGAGATGAAAAACATGGATGACTGGGGAAACTGAATTACACTGTCTGTAAAAATGGCTATACAGTAATAATTCAACTCACCAAACAATGACTGACTCATTCATTTCAACACAATTGCCTTAAAAATAGTTTTGCTGGAACTTCAGTTTCCAAAAAGTTCCGTTTGTAAGATCATTAGTTGGAGATTTAGGGTTGTTTCAACACTACATTTTGAAACTTAAATGTGGGTTAAGTAAAAATAAAACAACAGTCGTTTGTCTTTATATTACAGAAACTAAGATAACAATAATGTGATCCCACAAATGAAGACATATGATGACAGATTTTGTTCTTGAAGTGTGTGGTGTGCCACAAAGAGGGAGACATATCACACCACACACCACATGGTTAGCTCATCAACAACTGGGGCCTTCACTCTAACAGCTTGTAATCTCACATGATCAAAAGTAACTTTTGTGTAGCGGACAACATTGGAAGGATTTTTGCCTAAATTTGGCTAGCAGATAGCTTCCTATGGCATCCTTGATGGCTGTGATTGCAGTCTAGCTCCTCCCCTGTAACGCTTTCATACAAGTTAAAGATGATGCTGTAAAGATGGTCACATTTTGCCACAAACAAGTTTTTTCCATTTCCGACATTTGTCTAACTTTTTGCTTTTCCTTTTTCTCTTGTTGCTTAATTTGCTTCCTGCTTTCTACAGTTTGCTGTGTGGAATCAAAAAGCATTAAATTGTTTTTTTTTAGAAAGCTTAACAACCATTTTACAAAAGACATGACAATGACACAATCATGGAGCAATTCAAATATTGTTCCAAAGGTCTAGTTGGAATATTTTGGGACCAAAACGACTCTAAAATATCTGCAGTGCCACAGGCAAAACCCCATGTAGCACATATAACAACACACACTCTCTGTTACTCTCCCACACACACTGAGGTCACAAAAACCCACAGAGGAGGACTTCCCCCCCACTGCCAGCACCACTGTGCCCTATAAATAACCGTAACAATGACTTCCCAGAAAGGCTATGTTTAGCTTTTGGCATCTAAAGAGATCCCAGGGGTGCTGTGGGGTACCATCAGAGGGTAAAGGATTGCGTACAACTGGGGCATGAGCATTTACAAAGTGACCAAAAAAGCTCTGAAAATTTCTAAAACCATCAAAGAGTGGAAAGTGCCTTTTTTCATTCACTCCCTAAATTGACTCTGACATGACAGCAGCGACCTGTGTTAAATCATTTTCCTCACATCGACTCTGCTGTTTGTGCACCAAGGGAGATTCAGTCTACTCTGGCCTAAGATATAAAAACTAACACAATGGAGTAAAGTGAATAAACACAGGGTATAACATGGCAACAGAGGGAACACACAGCACCATAGTAATCATCCTTTTATAATTTCAAATTACAATATCCACAAAATCCAGCCAGGATCAATCATCTGTTCAAACCACAACTGAGCTCAGTTTTCTGACTCAGTATGTCTGTCCATTTTTACAGAGTGTTTTGTAATAAGAGTGTTGCAAGAGCAAGGTTAAGGCTTCTATCTAACATGGTGTCCAACTCAGTGGAAGTTTAAGGAGGAGTAAAAGTTTTATTACTGATTGAGTAACTGAACTTTCTGGGACATCACTGGATCAGTAGAAACTGGATCTTGTTTTTCTTTCATTGCAAAATATGAAGGCTTTAGTTCTCATATAATGTATGCCTTTACTGCATCAAACGACAGACATTATGTACTCACAACGTCAATATAATATTTTGATGTAAGATATGCGATACTATTGTATTAACTGAAAAAAAACACTATTTGACTTCCAGATAACTTAGTAAAAAATATACATTAATCAACAACGAACAAGCCTTTCACATCCAAAGGTTCACTCAAGCCCAGGCTATCAAAGGATAAAGTAAAGAAATGTGCAAACAAACTATAAACAGAAACTAACACTTTTTCCTCAAGGCATTTTTTAGACAGAGGGTCATCCTCAACAGGAAACACTTCCTTCTCTCACCTGTGACGTGTGAAATAAATCCACCTCTGTGTCACCCCCTGGTGCAGAAACAGCTGCCTCTGTTTCCATAAAGCGCACCAATAGAAAATTCTAACTAACAATAAAACTAACACACTTACAGCTGCTCAAAAAATATTCCACAAAACAAACTCCAATTTTGTCCCCCCAGCTGCAAAGTGCACAGACATGTATATACAGAATACGCAAGCATATAAATGATTAACAGCATATAGATCTTCTCTCCCCATTATTTTAGTTCTGGATGATTACTCTTGTATTCATTTTTAGCCTAACAGATGTCTCAGTTATTGTTAATCTTTGGCTGCCACTGATTGGGCACCACTGATGAGTACACACAGTGACTGGAAGTTGTTGACATCTTTCAAAATTTAACACAGAGGTCTAAGAACATCATGGGCCCTTTTATTTTATTACATAACAGTGGAAAATTACCACACAATTAAGGATTTTTCACTGTAGATTTACGGTGAAAAATCTCACACTCAACCGAAGTCTGGATAAGAAACCTTGTGGAGGGGGAACACCTGACCTGGAGTCCTCTGTAGATCGACAGTAACCCTCAAAACACAGCTGATCCAGCATTCAGGTCAACCCAACATGTGGAGGCAGAATTTAACCAAGGTAAACCTTTGCAAACAAGGCTGCAAGTTAGACAAAATTGCAGATCATTCTGAAGGCCTATTGGTAATGTGTTGAACTATTTCACAGCATCAACTTGCTAAATTAATGCCAAAAACCTATGAAGATGCCTTCAATTATCATTGTCTATGTGTCATAAAGCAGTGTTTTTTTAAGTCTGGAAGAGTGAGCCTCCCCTGGAAAAGCATGATATCTGTTGCAACACATCAACTCTTATGTCCCCTCCATCTTTTAATCATAACTAATGGATGTTTTAATCACTTATTTATAACAAAAGCATAATGTGCCATAATAATCTTGTTTTATTATATACCTCCCAACCTTCTAAATATTTTTAAATTATTTGTTGTGAAAACATTTCATGTCTTTTTCATACCTCCATCTTATCTTTAATTGGAAATATTTTAAATAACCTCAGCAAACAGCCTTCTTGACTTGTCAGATATGATTTGAAGATGTTTTTGAAATTTTGGCAAACATTTTTGTCAGCAAATTTAAAATCTGACATGACCTAAAAGAAAAAAACACTGTCAAATTGACAGTCTTAAATTAAGCATTCATTTCCCCTTACTTTATAAAAACAAACAAACTTCCAGTATGACAAAAACCTCTAGCAAACTAAAGACTGTGGCCATTTTTTTTTATCAACACCAACTTATGAAAACAAACAGTTTCTATAACAGTGGTTGTAGGCCTATTTCCTCTTTCTTCATTAGCTCTAAAAACCTTTCTTCAGAAATATTTAACATATTTATGAGGGAAATATTTCATGTTTACCCCTTTAAAAGCTGAATTTGGCTGAGTAGAACATTTTTCCCTGGTTTGCTTTCTCGGTCTGCACCCCTCTGGGGAGGCTTCACACTCTGAAAACAACTGTCATAGAGTTAAGTCTGAAAAAGAGAAGCTCTCCCTGTGTCAACATATTGCAGTAAAGATCATCTCAGCTCATACTACACAATCATTCAGACATAAACGCGCATAAACATGCTGCACATGACACAAGGAAACAGCTGCCTCTGCATGAATATCTCAGCCAAATTATACCTCATTGTCTATGATTAGATTAACAAATGCAGATTCACTGCCTCTGTCTTGCAACTGCTTGATTGGAGTCATTATTTTATGTTTGCCAGACAAAAACATATAATTTCCAAGACTGCCTCCTTCCTCCACAGAAGTGTACAAAGATCAGGCACAAATACTTGTACACACTTGAACAGCACAGGAGTGAGTCTGATCCTCAGAGGGCTGTTTCAGTCTGAATGATGCTGGCCCTGTGACCCAACAACAAGACGGCAGGGAGAGCTCAGCGTGTGTGCATGTGTGTGATCATGTGTTGGTGTGTGACAGCGAGTAAAAACAAGAGGGAGCTTCCTTCAATAGAGGAATCTCCCTCTGCTTGGTGCTGCTGGACTTTACTAGATTAAATACACACACATTCAAACACACACATAGATCGGTACATGGTAAATAATGCTTGGAATGCTAGTTTCATTTTTGCAAGCATGGTTGCCTTGGTAACCCCAGCTGTGAGGCTAAACGGCCGAATGGAGGGTCGCTCTCACTCTCTCAGCCCAGTCTGAGTCGAGGTTCAGACAAGAGAGTTCAGCTGAAACCTGTGTAATGAACCGAAAACACACTTTAGCAGTATGAAGATGACAACTCAAGAAACTGCACAGTCCAGGACTTGATTTGGTGGTTACAGCTCAGACTAAATCTTTATGTTTAATCAAATCATAGGGGATTTACTTTCCAAAATAAAGAATGAATTAAGGCTTTTGCCTGCTTTTTTCAGCTAGTTAGCTTGATAACTCAATACATTTATAAACAGATTCTGATGTAATTTTAAGTGAGCGTTGGTCATGGCGCAAAAAAGGAGTGATCAGATTTTGGTGGTGATTAGTAATTTAGGGCCATTGAACTCAAAGGACTGAGAAATTAAATCAGATAATCCTGACTCTTTAAAGTATGGTAGTTTTTGGTCTTCTATAAGAACTGTTGTGTCCTTCGGTTGATTAATCAGCTAAAAATGCAAAAAAATAAACAAACAATCTTTCATGGCATAGACAAAAACACAATGTACCAACATCTTTAAGTAAAGCAGGCCATTGTTAATTAACAAAATTATTTCTACTATCTCTAATCAGGTCCATCAGTTGTACAAAAAAATGTAAAATTTAACATTTACCTGCAAAACTTCAGTCAGTCTGACATCAGTGAAGGTTATTAAACATCTTAATTTTGAATTATTTCATGCACTGTTGTCTGGTAGGGTTTGTTTTTAATGTTGGTTTGCTTCATGATCTTATTATGCACAATTTTCAAACATTATACTGATAAAAACATCAACACATCTATATAAATGAGGGGGGGAAATCTTAAACTCATGTTATCTTTAAAAGCCTGAGCGTAACTGTACTATCACAGGTGCTGTAGCAGCCTAACAAGCAAGAGCACAGGCGCCAGTTAACCAATCAGGCGTGCCGATCAAAGGATAAAATGGACACTGAAACTCTATAAGCCACAAATTCAGGGAGAACAATCCATGCACATGACAACAACAAACATTCAACTCTTCATCTCGCCGTTTGCTTTAGTATTCTGTGACTGCTGGGCAGCGACCCTCCAGAGGATGGAGGCATCAAGCACAGGCCTGTGAACCTGACATCACGTCTCACTGCATGCAAACACTGATACAGACTGACAGCTGCGGGTAGTGGATGCTTTAAAGGGCTGTATCCAGCACGTTTACATTGTGGTCTGAAAAGTGGGGACAGCTACAACAGGTAACACTGTAACACTGTACAGCATATTAATTTCTTGATACAGAATCACCTTACTGTAAAACCTAATTCTAAGCTGGGACATTGTACAAGTTAAAACAAACACGATGATTTGTAAATCCTTTTCAACCTATAGTCAGCTATAGGCTACTAGGACAAGATATTTAAAGTTTACACTGGTATGCTTCATTTTTTTCCCCCCAAATATTTACTCATTTTGAATTTGATGCCTGCAATATGTTGTAAAAAATGCTGGGACTGGGGCAAGAAAAGACTGAACGTAGAGGAATGCTCAAAAACGCCTGTTTGAAACATTTCACAGGCAAATAGGTTAATTGGAAACAGATGAGTGTCATGACTGGGTATGGAAGGAGGACCCTTAAAGGCTCAGTCACTCACAACAAGGATGGGGTGAGCTTCACCACCCTGTGAGCAACTGTGTAAGCAACTAACCCAACAATTTAAATAAAACGTCTCTTGATGTACAAATGCAATGAATTTAGGGACTTCATCATCTATGGTCCATAATATCATCTTAAGATTTAGATTCAGAGACCCCAGAGAAATCTCTGCACTTAAGTAACAAGGCTTAAAACTAACACTGAATGCCTTTGGCCTTCGATCTCTCCGGTGACACTGCATGAAAAAACATCATTCTGTGAAGGATATTACCACATGCTGAAAGTCTTCCACGCAAAGCCAGAGACACATATAAACAACACCACTAGTCTCTCTGGGCCAGAGCTCATCTGAACTCATCTGACACAAAGTGGAAAAATGTGCTGTGGTGTTATTAGCACACATTTAAAAAATTTTTTTTGGAAATCATGAATATTGTGTTGTCCAGGCTAAAGAGAGAAAGGACCATTCAGAATGTTATTAGCTTAAAATTAATAACCAGCATCTGTAATAGTATGAGGGTGGGTAAGTGCCCATGGCATGGGTTACTTGCACATCTGTCTTTTTCAGGGTCACCCCTGCTTATTTCAATAAAACAAAACCAAGTCATATTCTGCTTTTGTTACAACAGTGTGGCTTCATAGTAAAAGAGTGCAGGTACAAGTCTAACCTGCATGCAGCCCAGACCTGTCTCTCATTGAAAATGTGGGGCACATTAGACATTACAATGTACCACAACATACCCAAACATAGACCCTGGGTTGGTAAGCAACTGAATTTTACACTGAACAAGAATGGAATATAATTCAATCTAGAAAGGTTCAACAAAGTGAGTCCCCAGTTCCCAAACCCATGAGTGTTATTGAAAGAAAATTTGTATTCTGTCTTTGAGGCAATTAATAAAATACATTTGAGTGCTAGCTAAGTCAGATCACCAAACAGAAAAACAAAGAAGCACACAGACAAACAAAGACTGAAATGCCAATAAAAAAAACAGCACCTCCTTAGTGAGGGTATAAATTTAAAAAGTACCTGAATTATATGCCTGTCCTAGAATGAGCATGTATGACTGAGCCTATCCATGTCTGAAACACTTCCTCACAACTAAAAACAAGGACAAAACATCCCCAAGTGGCATTTACATGACCGCTGACAAAAAGTCTTAATTAACATTTCTTCTCGCTAAGAGACAAATTACACTCTGAGCATAACCTTGACTTGAAAAACAACCTTAATCTGTTGTAAATGTCCCCTTCCAGCAAATTAGACCCTGTTTGAATAAAAGACTCGTTAAAGCGGGCTGTCGCATTTCTTTCATTTACAGGGTTTTTTATTTGTCCTCAGAGTTTAATTGGAAATCATGAAGATGTTAAGTGGGGTCACTAAGGATGAGCTTTAAAATGGCTTTGAACACCAATGCAGTAAAGAACTGATCACTTCCTGTAAAATCACACAAAATCCTTTTTAAGGTGGAGAAAAAATATTGATAAACTTTAGTATTTCCAAACAAAGGTCAATCATTACTCAACAAAAATGCTTTTATTTTGGATGTAATCAAGCCAGGAATGACACCAGTCAATTCATGAATGAATACAATTCAAATGATTTACTCTCAGCCTCAAATGATGATCTTCTCTCTGTACTTGTTCTACTAGATCTCAGTGCAGCTTTTGACCCCATAGACCATAAAGGTCTTTTTCAGAGATTAGAAGAATTCTTCAGTATTACAGGGACTGCTTAAATGGGTTTAAGTTCCACTTATCTGATCGATACCAGTTTGTACACATGAAGAGTTCTTTTCCAAAATGCTATAAAAGTCAAAATTCAAAAATATATATATTACTCAGTTCTGTTCTTTTGTATACCGATTGTACTACCTGCCCTATCAGTATTTAATGCCAGAAAGCTATATATCCCCAGCCAACCCAATGGTGGGTCTGGGCAAATAATATAATTTTTCTGAATGAAAATGGATTTATAGCGTTTTGGAAAAGAGCTCTTCACATGAACAATAAGTCTTCTGTGTACATTAAAGTCCGTTAAAGGTTTCCTCAAGGTTCTGTGCAAGGTAAAATTCTTTTCTTTTCATATATGTTTCCTCTTGGTGATATCATGAGGAAACATTCCATCATTTTTCATTATTATGCTTAGAGCTGAAACGATTCCTCGAATAATCGCGAGTATTCGATTACAAAATATCCTCGAAGCAAATTTTGTGCCTCGAAGCCTCGTTTAATATATAATTATACATGTAAAATATATATCTGGACTACTGTACAGCGCGTGGTGTTTGACACGGACGGTAATTTCTGTGGCACAACGCGCCTGCTACCTCCGCTGCTGCGCGGCTTGTAAAATCATGAAGGAAGAGAAAAGAGAGGGACAGAAAGGAGAGAGTCCGCATTAGAAACTGCAGAGAGTTTCCAAAGTGTGTGGTCACTACAAGAAGGGACGAAAAGAAAACAGTGCAGTGTGTCTGATGTCAAACGGAGTTAGCTTAGCACGTAGCTTAGCGTGATAGCACGTCGGCACTGCTGCAGCAGTAAACATCCGGTCTGTGCGTCGTCAGAGCGACACTGCAGGGTGACACTTGCGATACATCAGCAGAAGCAGCTAATATGACCAATAAACTGAGATATGGGCGAGTAAATAACCTACTTTAATTATGGCTCCGTGTAAAGGCTGGTTCAGAACGTAAATCAATGCAGAGGCTACTTGCCCAGAATTATGTGTATTTTGTTCACATACTTTTCACATCCAATAACTTTACATTTAATTTGATCGCAGGGAGTAAAACAGGAAACACTGACAGTGACTGGATGAATCAGGTGTAGGGAATCTTTTCATATGTTATAGAAATGTACATTAGCTAGTTAAATTATCTTAGTATGTAAGGATGATATTATTTGGTCCTAGAAATAAAGTAAACAAAATAAGATCATCAATATGGTACAGTAGTAAAGGCAATAATATTGCAAAAAGAGACAAGCACGTATACAAATAAAATAAAAATAACCAAACTTAAAAAAAAATACTTAAAAAAGCAAGATACGGCCCAGAGTAAAAATAAAAGTATAGATTTTGATTTTAAGATCCCATTTATGCTCAGAATGTTTAAATAATAAAAGTAAGTTGTTAATTTAAGTGACCTGGCTTTTCTGCTTTGTGTGTTATTAATAATAATAATGTGTAGTGATTCAATGTAAAAAAAAAAATAGCATTGAGCGCAATGTAGCCGTTATCCGATTAATCGACACAAAATTTGAGTATTCGATTACAAAAATAATCGATAGCTGCAGCTCTAATTATGCTGATGCTACTCAATTGCATCAAAGAATGCTGCCTTTGTTTGTCTTTATAACATGGCAAAAGAAGATATGCATAACTGTGCAACTATATAATAAAGAGCATGGCCCCTGCTCTCTTACAAAGTGCTCTGGGAATAACACATGAATTCGCACTAAAGAAGATTGATTAACCTAGAAACCTTGCTCCTTTATTCTGTGCAATGGTGTAAAACCTTTACTTAAATCTTGAGGTTGCAACAATATACAGCATGTGGGAATGCAGTGTGAATTTGCACGCTAATCTATGTATGTGTATATCAGAGATTGGATTGTTGGCTAAAGATAAATTCAAAATCCACTTTAACCCATGGTTTGAGACTTGCACCAAATCATTTCATATGTAGGATTGGCTAACTGCAAAAAAGTTGATTACTATTCCCAAAAAGTTTGGAAACATTACAGTAATTGTACCTATTTTTCCTCATTCAAATAATAGCTGTTACAATGCTATACATTTAAACCTTATTATGATGGTTGTAATAAACAATGTTGATACCTGTTTTATACAATGGCAATAAGTATAGACATCATTTGCACCCAATATTGGGCATCAGTAAATTATTTCTCCCCTTTAATGAAACCAATTGGTATTTATTTTATATTCTTAATAAGCCTGATTAGTCATCTTTACAACAAGGTTCAACTTGCAAAGGCCAGCATTCGGGGAATGATAGGCAGCAGCTAATAGTGTGGGTATCTCCCATTTAAAATGTGTATCATCCACCCTTGGCTGTCCACGACCCTGTTGCTAGTTCACCACTATTTCTTTGTTGTTGCACTTTTGATAAATACAGCCCATTGCAGACTAGGGACACCCACAACACTTGCAGTTTTGGAGATGTTCTGACTCAGTCATCTAACCGTCACACTGTGGTCCCTGTCAAACTCACTCAAATCCTTATGCTTGGCCATGTTTCCTGCAACACCACATCATCTTTGAGGACAAAATGTACACTTGCTGCCGAACATAATCCACCCACTAACAGGTGCCAAGATGAAAAGATAATCAGTGTTATTCATTCACCTGTCAGTGTCAGCGTGTAATGTCATACCTGATCTGCTACCTTTAGGGACTTTGTCATTAGCTCAAGCTGTTTGCAGTCAGGTACCTCAGATTAATTTCTAAACCCAAAAGCTTTGATACGTTCAGGAGAGCATGAAATAATGACAGAGGAGATGACTGACAGAAATCAGCCCATCAGTTATAAACACAGGAAATGAAATCCTCTAAGTTTGAGTGAGAGAAACATTTCAACAAGACTGAAGCATGTGTTGGTAGTACAGCATGTTCCCATGTGTCCCTCTGCGAACTCTGATGCCTCAATAATAATTGTGGTCACAGGGGGTCCATAAAGTAAGCTGTTCTTCACAGCAGTTTGAGCAGAGACAGCTTTGTCTCAAGTCATTTCGTTTTATTGGCTCTATTCTGGTTCTCTTGTAGAAGATTTAAAGATTTCTTATAGACCAAAACACTGACTTTCTTCTTTCTGCATAACTTATGGGCTTCTCTGGCATTCAACAGGCCTTAACCAAAAGGAAAAATTAACCCTTAACCTTCATATTAAAGTTCTGTAATGCTTAGAAATCCCTTAAATATGTGTCACCTATTTTGTTCACAAAAATCTGTATAAAACTCTTTCCGTGCTCTGTACTCTGACGAGGTCAATTCAAGTATTTTATTGTGTTTGTTTTCATTATTGAATACAAAAACAGTTTTTATTTTATCTAGAACATTTTTTTGTACTGACAATTTTCTATCTAAACTTGGCATTTCGTCAACAAAGGGACAAAAGTCCTGAATCACTCTGTCTTTGGACTGCAGCTGCTTTCAATTTTGTCCAATTTTCTGAGGCTGTTTTCTTTATTGAGTGACCTTAGGGCTGGCAATCAGACTGGGACACAGCTGTGATGGCAGCACATGTATTACTTAGAGCCTTAAACAGCATACAGCATTCATAAATAAGTAATATCGTAGTAAAAACAGGGTCTAGTTTTGGTCCCATTCATAAGATAGTGGAATCTCTCCATGTCTCATACATGTATTTGTCCTGTCCCAATGGTATGATAGAAAAAGCAGAAAATTAAGGGATTAAAAATCATCTGTACAGACCCATACAAGCTGAAACTGGTCCAGTTCGATTCAGTATGATACAGCATTATTTATGTTTTCAAAAGTTTTAAAAAGGTACCAAAATAACCTGTCCATATTTTTCTTGTACCTGTAGGTGGGGGCACTGGAAACACAGTTGGCGATGGAAAGGAAGTGATACCAGAGTTTACAGCACTAAACTCAGTCAAAACCTGACTGCTTAACACCTTATAAAGTATTTTAAGAAAATTTAACGTGATGTGATTTTATTTGCTAATATTTTTTATTCTGTCACAGCCTACCTGCATTACTTTGGAGGTCCACAAGGGACTATGACAACACTAGAGGAAGCACTTAGTATAGGTTACATTATAGACCAAAAAAGAGCTGTTTTGAAGCCATGTGACGTAAGCCGTGGAACACTGCTGCATACTGCGCATGCCATCTCAACTGAACTTTAGCTCAACCTACACACAGACAAGAGTCTGTGTTGAGGGGGGACTTCAGACAATCTGACCAATAACAACTCTGAGTGGATGTCAGCCAAGCCCCTATTTCCAAAACTGAAAATCCTCGATCCTCACAGGTGAAATAAAAACAATTAGCCCACACAGTGAGAGCACGTAGATGTATCAGTTTAGACTGAAGCTAATTTATTTTAATCCAGCTGTGAGGAGTGTGACTGTGAATGGTTGACAGTCTCTATGTGGCCCTGCAATTGGCTGATCAGCGGTTCAGGGTGTACTCCACCTCTTGCCTAATGTCAGGTGGGATAGGCTTCTGCGCCTGCAATTCTCAAAGGTATAAATGGTGTAGATACAGTATGTGGATGGATGGATGGATGACTTCAACCCAGTATATATCGATGAGGGGAAAATGGCTGACACATCCACCTGCAGTACGACGAGATATGCACCCACTTTAATTAATTTCTGTGGACTTTCTTACTGTTCACTGTTTTTTTTTATTCATAAAAGCAGGCGAATGTCACTTCCCACTTGCAAGAACAAGTCCAGAGAAAGCCTTAAATAAGAATTTCTTTGGAGCGATGCAATTAGAGGGATGTTCTTCAAATTATTTTAAAAGAGAACACAACTTATGATTTTTATTTCCAAAAACCCAAGTAATAAAAAAGAAGAGCTCTGTGGCTCTGAGGAAAACTAGAGAGGAGTAATGTGGTTTATAACTTGGTTTTATTCATGCAAATGTATGTAAATTACACGGAACAAAATTACTGACAGACTGACCAGAACTAGCAATTCAGTCCCACAGGCAAAACAGTGGAAAAAAGACTTATGAATAAAGACAACACATTTGAATATGTTAACTAAGTTTCACAACTGATGGAATTGTTTCATACTGCCAAGAATATTTATTTTTTAACCTCCACTCAACATTTTTTATTTCAGGCTCAGCTAAAATCTAAATATTAAACTCTTTAAATTACATTTCAACACATCATTTTCTGAGCTTTATCAAATAGTCATTTAGTCAACATGAATGCATCACAATGTTACCAACTGGACCTCAAATGCAACAGCAATGTGTGGCTCATTTAGCTAGCTGATTAACATTTGTTCTGTTGGTTCGAGTGTGTTTTTTAACAAACGTCAAAACTAATTGATATTTTTAACTTGGAGGACTGAAATAGTGTTGGGGACACCCTACAGATATTCTCCAGTTTATTTAAGAGTGTGACAGAGCAGAAGAGCAGCAGGTTGGCTGAGGAGCCATCCCTTTATTCTTTAATCATCACAAGTCACTCACAAAAAAGCACGAGGTGGATCCAGAAGTGATCACATCCTAACCTTGCAGTGCAGATGGATCAGTCAATGTCTGTACAAACAGATCCATTGTGACAAGCTCCAATCTACAGTGGCTGTGCTTGGCCAAAGCAGGACAGCCCAATGCTAAGTGTCCTTTGGAGCAGGAGAAGTGGGACTAAGAGCATGACTACTGTCAGTACAGAGATTAGCACAGATGCTAACAGCTTCAGTCGCAATTTTAGCAGAGTTTGACTACATTTCTTTAAGAAATGAAAAAAAAACTAAAAACGCTAAAACTTCTCGATAGAAAGAATAATTTTGCTCCACTTCGAACATGTTATGCTGTGTTATCAATAGTTTTATCATGGAGTGGCAAACGTTCAGTTCCTTACATCCCTGCTATAGCATTGGCCTATGATATTATCTGATTGGCCTTTCATGATTGATGTAACGATCATCCAATCACCTGCCGAATAGGCTTTTCAAAAGGGCCTGCCTTTTCTCAAACACTTTCTATGGGCTCTGTCTAGGGCTGTAAAGTCCAAGTCGACTGGTCGACTTATTGGTTGATGCGTGCTCAGTTGACCAAAATTCTGATTGGTCGACCAAATGTATCAATTTATATCTTCCCCTGCAGTATATGGTTCATTTTATCAGGAGAAATGTATCAAGTGAAACGGGGTGTTTTCTGAACACCCCGTTTCACAGGTAACAGCCTGTCTTTTAATGTATTTATCGTTCATTTCAATATTTATATTATATTAAGAAAATTTCAATATTCTAGTCTAATAACCGTTTATTCGTTTTATAACTGCATGCGCTCGGCCCGCTGCAGCGGCGGCATCCCTCACCCAGTCCGCGCTGGATTTTATGCCTCATATAAATATCCAAATGCAAAAACGACATCACAGATGGAATTGTCAATTTTACTTCTGAGGATATGAGGCCCATTCGTGTCGTGGAATGCCAAGAAAAACATTGGAACCTGGATATTCAGTGCCAGCGCTTCACACAATTACGCATGCACTAACAGCAAAATACGAGGGAGTAAAAAAGAGAAAGTTTCTGAGTTAATAGATAAAGATAACAGATGTGGACGTCTCTTCGAATGGAGTCCTATATGACAGTGACTGCCCATTTCATTGATGAAGACTAGAAGGCAAAGAGTCTTCTGCTTGAGAGAGAAAAAAAAGAGGCGGACACAGGAAGGAACGATCGCTGCGTGATTATATGAAGTTGCCGATGCCTACAAAGTTCCAGCAGATAAGAGAGTGTCTGTTGTATGTGAACAACGTGGCTAATATGGAACTCTGTATGGAAACACTTAAGGAGTCCCATGAATGGCTTAAGATGCAGGGCATTTGGAGGTGCGCTGAGCACACTTTGCAGCTCGGTATTAATGTGGCGCTCAAACAGTCGCGCCGTGGCTGCAGCGCGTCATGTTCTGGCGTATTTTAATAAGGGACACAAAGCAAAAACTGGGCTAAAACAGAAGCAGAAGCAGGTGCTGATATAAGTTTAATCCAGCAGCAGCACATCATGTTGTGGCGCATTTTAAAAAGGGACACAAAGCAAAAAAACTGGGCTAAAACAGAAGCAGGTGCTGATATAAGTTTTACTGAGCACCCCCTCCCGCAATTAGTCGATCTTTGGTCGACAATTGCTGTGTTTTGGTCGACCAACAATTTCTTTGGTTGATTACAGCCCTAGCTCTGTCACAGATGGACTGGGAAAATATATGAAATAGTTGATCTGGTTTGTTAGGTTATTCATACTGATGACCACAGGCATTAATTTCAATCAACAGATTATGTTTCTAACAAATTGTCCAATACTCAGCACCATTAGTATTAAAAAGTGGAGTTTGCGGGTTGCATAAGGTATTTGTTTTTACATTTGCAAGCTATGTCACCAATACTACCCTAACAATAAAGTCTGCCACCTGCTCCTTAATGAACATACTGTATTCTCTGTTTCTTGCACAGTCCAGTTCCAAAGATTGCAGATATAAAGATTTCAAACATTCCACAAAAAGTCTATAACTTGAACTGTTAATGTCTTATTTTTCAGAAAACTAACTTTCATGGTTTTCTTAAAGCAGACTTTCGTCATTAATGTCTATGAGATTTACAAGACCAAAGACAGGAAACACAATATTTGTGAATTATTCCTCCCTAAAACTAACCCTACCTCATCCCGTACTTCAAGGTTATTTTACTGTATGTCTGGCATGTAAATCAGCATCAGTCAACATAAGTTCAGCTTCAGAGGAGTCCCTCATTAGCCTGATCTGAAGTGATTTTCTCTCAAGCATCAACAGCAGAAACTCAATGTCCTCTCCTCTTTTCTCATCGCTGTCGTCACACCTCTTCCCTCTCCTCCTCCTCCTCTCCCCTCCACCACGACTGTATCCCCTGGCAACAGCCTGGCGAAAGCAGCAACAGGCTGCCTCTAAGCCCCCGAAAGAATAAGCAACCTCATCACCCATCTCCCCGACTCTATTCAGCCGTACAGCTCTGTGAAAATGCGGAAATTGATTTTCTCATCTTAGTCATGTTTGGAGGTGGCAGTTCTGAGCACAAAGGCGACTTGTTCTTTACTCTCAGTAGGCTTATGTAATTCTATAACAGTTTGTGTATGTGTATCTATATACAGCCCCGGTCAAAATCTCAAAATTGCAAGAATTTGCATTTGCACTGCTGGATCTAAGTAGATAGGTAAATAGGAGCGAGAGCCAAAAATATTTGATCTGGCAGTTTATTGAAAACGGTATTTAAACTCAAACAAGCAAACAACTGACCAAAAGTTTTAGACCACTGCCTTTAAGAGCAATAATCTGCACAAAAATTTTGATTCCATGTCATTTTCTGTCAGGTATTCATACTGTCATGACCTCCTGATGTTAACAAAGCTTTCTGTCTTTGAACGGGGCGCTACATAATCAAGGCCTCTCGCAACACGCCATCGCTGCTGCTTCTGCTTTTAGAGCAAAAAGGTCAAGTGGTAGGCCCAAAAACATTTCACTGGCCCTGAGCTGGAGGATCCGATTGGCTGTCAGTTAAGACACTCTACAATCTTTGGCCCAAATTCAGACTGCTACTGATACTGACTGCAGCCCAATAACCATCAGACAGCATCCACAAGGAAAAAACAAAAACCCTCTTCAATTGGACTTTGAAAGGGAGCACCAAACGTGGGAGAGTGAAAGGTGGAAGAAAGTTTTACTCTCCAATGAGAAAAATATTTAACCTTGACAGTTTGGATGGTTTCCAGTGACACTGGCATGACAAGGAGATCCCAATTGAAATGTTTTTATGTGGCACAGTGGAGGGGGCGCCATTATGAACAGGGGTGCTTTTTCCTTCTGTGAATAAATGGAGCTTCAGGTTGTGCAGTGGTGTCAACAGTGACTGGCTATGTGGAGATGTGGCAGCAGGCATCCCTCATGACTGAGGGCTTTCATGTGTGGTAATGATTTGGTTTTTAAACAGGACAACACTGCAGTTCACAGTACACACCGGACAATTGACTTCTTCCAAAGAGAATTACATCTCTCCTCCATTATGCATGTTTCCCTGGTCTAAATCCAATTGAGAACATTTGGGTAAAGTTTGCAAGGGAAGTTTACAAAAATGGAAATTAATGAGAGCCCAACTGAAGCCATCAATTCAATTAATTATAAATTCATTAATCATAAATTTTGATCATCAGGTGAACAGCCTATCTCAGTTTTAATGTTGTTTCAAAAAATTGCTGACTCAGAATGTTTTTTCTTCCACTCCCATTTAGTCTTTTTTAAATTTTGAAGCTCTACTTAGAACCTTCTTGAGGCCCATCAGTGACAAATGCAAATTCTTGCAATTTTTTAACTGGCCTTAAGACTTTGTTTGGGAGTGTACGTGACTGTGAGTGTGTCAATGGCAGGCTCTGGACTGTTCTGAACTTCTTTTCGCAGAATTGGTTCATCCTTTTCTTTCAGGCACACTCTAACACTATTGATTTACCCCCACACTCCTCCATAATCATCATCATCGCTTCCTGTGTCATCAAAACCCTCTTCATCAGTCAACACAATAATAAATACTTAAGTGTAAAAGTATTCCTGTTCAAATTGTGGATGGGAACTGATTTTATTGATACCAATGTTCTTATTGTTATGGTCCCTGACTGTCTCTGTTGAGAGCATAATGTGTTTGATTTGCAAGGCATCCTGAGTAATGAAGAGGGAATTAATAAGGTATTTCTGAAGAATAAAGACAGCTGATGTCAATTCCTTGAGCCAGTCAGATCTGAACCAGAGTTTTCACTTCCCATTTCCAGTTCAGACCAGCATCAAAAACAGTCATGTGTGTTCATAAAGATTACAGTAAATCATTTGGGAATTAAAGACTGAAACGTGCTTGTTTTGTTGCCTGTCTGATAATCATTTTTAATCATAAAAAACAGAACTTCACATCAAAATACAAAATATGATGAGATGAAATAGGAATGCATTAAAGGGTCGCAAAGGACAAACATAAATGTTTTAAGGACTTAAAAAAGATAAAAGAATTTTTCTTTTTTTTCTTTTTCTCTGCTTAAGGTCAAATCAAGGACAGTATAATGTGAAAACTTTACTTTCAATATGGGTTAATACAAAATTTTCTGGTGGAGAAAAACATGTTAATGTACTCCTCAAAAAGTTTGGAAATCATAATTTGGTCGATTATTATTCTCCTTTAACGATACCAGCTGGTACTGCATTTTACATCATAAGAAGCCTGATCAGTCACCAAATGATGAGGTACATGATTGTGTATCTGTGGAAGAAGCAACAGCTAAATGTGTGGGAAGAAGCCCAAATAAATGCGCCAAACTCCCCTGCAGCTAGAAGCTGATGTTCCAGTAAAGAACAAGAGAATTTTTGGGGGCTGCTACCCACACATTCAGATTTGTTTCTCATTTTACAGTCCTTACAAGTTGTACCTGGTTGAAGAGGTGACTTATCAGGTTTTCCAACAATTTAAAATACAACAACAGAGTGGAGGAAAAAACAATTAAAAACAAAGTTTCCAAACCTTTTTTTAGGAGTAGAGATATGTGTACTTTATAATATATGTATATATTCCTTGACCCTCTGTCTTTGCATTGTGTTCCTGCCATCTTGGCTGACTCTTCTGGGAATTTTTCTATTTAATTTGACTATTAATGCTCATTTTATTGTTGCTTGGGTTTTTGTCTCTGTTTTCTCTGTCAAGCACTTTGTAAACTTGTTTTTAAGGTGCTGTAAAAAAAAAAGTTTAATAAAAAAAAAAAAAAAAAGTCTTTAGAAACTTACTGGATTCACATCTGGATTTAGATCATTACTATATTGTTAGCATTTGTTCCATGTGCCATGACCAGCATGCACTGAAAATGTCAGAAAAACATTTCTAGACTTATTGAGTTATAAGCAAAAATGTAGAAAACTTCCCTACATTACAATGTTGAAAAATCGTTTAAATAAATCTGGATCTGAATCCAAATTTGGATCACCAACAAAATCTTAGAACTTCTTCCTTGTGCCATGACCAACACTAACTGAAAATCCATTAAAATCAGCAGATAACTATTTGAGCTATACTTAAATTAAAAACAACAACAACAACAGGAAAAAAACATAGCCTTAATAGTGGAGGGGACAAGTACTTCACATTCGGGCAAATTTGAATATGCCACAAATGTTCTTATTTAAGACATTGCAGTTTTTAATATGACACTGAATAAATACAAATAATGCTCTCTCAAAACAATAATCATGATTTAAGCATTAATTCAGTAATTTCTTTAATCATATGCAGAAATCAAAGATTTTTGAGTCAAGATGAGCCGATAAGTTTAAGTGACTGTTTTTATGTCAGTGCCAGATGTGCAAACGGATATTTGTAGATTCTGTAAAGCTTCCACCACTGGAGTTCTAACACAAACACACAAACAAGAGACACTTAAACCTCAATTAAATTACCAAAACTTACAAGGAAACATACTTCATAGACCAATCTGACCATGAGCCAAGATTGCAGACGGACTACAGGGTGGTTGTGGCAGTAGGTGTTGGAGCTTATCGTGTGATCCACTCGGATTTAATGCTATTATTAAGGCATGACAGACACACAGACAGAGAGAGGATGATCTAAAGAAAGAAAGAAAGAGGCATCTGGCAGGGAAGACTATTGTCTGAAGAGAAGAAATGTTGACCAAATGCATAAGAAGAGAAAGAAAATAATGATAAAGACAAGCAGCTGTAAAGACATAAGCCCTCATCTACCTCTCCGTTTGGACTCCCTGCACAAACTCCATTCCCATTCAAATTCCCGCTGGAGTTCCCATTGTTGTTCCTCAGCTGATCCGCAGCATCTCTGTCCACCACGTCTTCTCCTCCTCCTCCAGCATCCCTCTCTCCTCCACCGCCTCCTTCATCTCCCATATTCTCCCCGTTCTCATTCATCTCCTCCAGGGCGATGCTGAACTGGGCGAGGGTTCGAACCATCTGCAGCATACGGACCTGTTCTTTCCCCTCTCTAACGCACACATAGACACGTCAACTGTAGAACACCTGCAGCTTTTTTCAGGGTTTGTTTACTCAGGAAAACTCAGTCTTCATATCAGCAGAACGGACGCCAGGAAAAGAGAAAAGGCACACCTGAGGGTCGGGGGGTAGCAGCACCTTTTCTCAAAGTATCAACACCATGCTCCTTCTTCTTCTTGTTTCCTCTTTACTTCAGGCTAGTAATTCTTCAAAATAACTCAGTTGCTCTTCCATAAATTCAGTCTTCAGCATGTATCAGAGTGTGCGTCTGCTCCTGAGAGGCAAAGGAGCGCACTTCAGCGTGTACGCCAGGCTGTCTGATCTGCTCCTACTGCATGGGTGATGTAAGCAAGGAGCGCATGTCGCGGTGTGTGTGGACCGTTGGAGAGTGACAGGGGAAAAAAGTGTGTGTTTGTGTGTGGGTGTGTGCGAGTGTGTCATCACCCTCCCTCTTGGGTGTGTATAATGAGAGACAGCAGGCAGGGCAGACGCTCACAGCTCTCCGCTTAGCCAGGCTCAACCAATCCGTCTTTAAATAATCGATGGAGGGATGAGAGAGCAGGATGATGGAGCTGTGCAGCCTTTTAAAGGAAGCGTGTTGAAGCATCTCACCAGCATCATCTGTTAACGACATTCTGATGGCAACACTGTTCTTAAGGCATGCCACAGAGCAGCTGCTAACAGATCACCATGACAACAAGCAGCAAAAGTGTCAAATTAAAGGACCATATACCTGTGTTTTTAACAACTCATTACACTGGCATGAGCAGTGTTGATTTTGACAGTCATCAAAATTGTTTTAATTTTAGTCTAATTTAAGTTGATGAAATTTCAAATTTTAGTCGATGAAATCTACGGTAAATTTAGTCGACTAGAATATAAATTCTAAAGTGTAAGGCATTTTTATGTTTCTTTAACTTTCTGAAGTCATGTTAGACATTTGGATCCTGCCACCACAAAGCTAAGGCAGTTCTGATTGGATGATCCTCTTAACTCATCCAACCTTTTTCACACAACCAAAGTAACTTTTCCCGACTTTCTGTGTGATGAAATTAGGTCTGACTGGATTAAGTCTCTGTCAAACATTTCAGTCTAGTTTTTATTTCTTGAAAAAAATGTCAGTTAATGTAGTTTAAGTGTTTGCCAATGTACACTTGTTTTTTCAGTTATCTAGTTTTCATTAGCGTGAGAAAAGGTTGACGAAAGCTATGACGAAAATAATAAGTTGACAAAATTAACGCTGCTCGTGAGTTTTATGGGCTGATTGCAGCTTTTTGGTGTCATTAAATTCAAGTTTATATTAAAAGTTACAGCCTTATTTAAATTGACATTTCAAGGTGTGATATTCATGTCCCTGTGATTTTTCACTGTAACTATGAATGAAATGATCCCCCCTCTGTGCTGCCCTCAGAAGCAGAATCTGTGGAGGTAAGAGAGTTCTGTGTATGCATAAGAGCTGCTAGATAAATCTGATGTTGATACAGATGCTCATGCAATTCAATGCTCCAAGGGTACAAACTTCCTTAAAGGCATGTTAAGCGAGTTATTGTCAAAATGTGGAAACTGCCCTCACAGAGTTGACAAATTCATGAATAAAGGAATAATCCACATCAGGATTCAGATCACTACCAAAATCTAATCAGCAATCCCTTGTGCCATGTCCAACATTCCCCTTAAATGTCATCAAAATATGTCGATAAGTTACAGTTATTTTCAAAATGTGGAAAACTGTCCCACTTTAACCCTTTAAGGCCCAAGACCATAGCTTATGGCCAGAAAATTCTAATTTTTTGGAGCTGAAATGTTTGTTTCACTTTTTGCTAAAATCCATTAAAATCAAAATGTCCATAAAATTCAACATATAGATTTTTCTTATCTCATTTGATACATAAGGTGTTTTTGGCAACTGATAATCCATTTAAGGACATTTTTATCATTTATCTGATTGTATTCAGATGTCTTTTTTTTTTGTAATTTTTTGATCATATTGAGTAGAAAGAGGTATTATAAAAGTATGTATCAAATATGATACATTCGGCTTTATAGGGTTAAAATGTTAAAAAATCCTTAAAAAAATCCAAGCAGCCAATCAGTGTAGTGCTCACTATCATTGCATCTGGACTCAGATCAGCACCAAATTCTTTCCAGCACCATGACCAAAATTCCCTGAATCTCCTCCAGATCCATTCCAAACTTCTTAAATTATCCTGTTCACACACAAACAAACAAACAAAAATCAAATGCCACCAATAGCATGACCTCCTTGGCAGAAGTAAATCTATCTTAAATACATTTTACATGTCACAGCCGCAGTGTGAAGTGGCTTTTGGCCTCTTTTAAACTCCAAACACATATCCGGCTCTTTTCTTTCCAGCAGAGATCACAGTGAAACAAAAGGGCACCAAAGGTCACCATTCAGAAGGCCGAGCTTGTGGCGAGACATTGACCTTTACTCCTTGTTGCCTTGGATACGATGGATGGTTTTGAAGGTCTGCTGACAGGGATCAGAGATGACAATCTCTCTGGCATGTTAGGGGTTAATCACAGAAATTTTGAACGCAGAGCTTTAAGTTTTTCTTCTGACAATTAACTTTTGACAACATAGAATTGGTACCAAACTATTTAAAAGCACTTAGGCTCCTCACAGATCCATCATCAATTCAATTTGGCTTCAAATTATAATTCTCTGCAGCTTTATAAATAACACACACGGGGAGCTGCCTTCTTCATATGAATATCATAGTTTTCATTTCATTTCCATTTGTTTTGCTCAAAATTATGTTTGGATTTGTTTATAATTTCAGCTAGATTTTAATAGATTTAATGCTGTGTGTAAGTTTTGTTGGGTTTCTCTGTAATAAAAAAATGTAGTGCTTGAGATGCTGATTTGGTGGAACAGATGGCAACCACATGTGTGTTATTTTTGGTGGCTCTTGCCTTGTGTAAGAATCCTGAGTATGATCTGTCTGTCTCCCCCTTCCCTCTCTCCCCCTTTCAGTCTATTAACCGCTGTCCCTTCACTGTCAATTAAGACCAAAACTGACCCACAAATATCTTAAACAAGAAGCGCTACGAGAGCACAACCTCCTCCAGGGCATTTCCAACATTGTCACGTGAGTTAGAGCAGTAAATAAATAAACTCTCCCATGTACCATTGCAAGCAAATTGCCGGAAAAAGTCCACATCTGGATTCTAATCACCAAAATTGCACCACTTCCTCCAAATGCAATGACCAACATATCCTCAAAGTGTGTTCAAAATCCACTTATAATGTTTTGAGTTATCTTGCTGAAAGTCAGACAGAAAGCAAACCAGACAGGCTTACATTTCCAAATTAGAAATTCAATGTTGGTTTTTGGCCTTGCTGCTTCTGTGCAGAGTTCTCTCTGGATTTTCTCCGAATCTTCTATTAAACCTGCATCAAATCCCCCATCCCATTCAACCAAGACATGATGTCAAAGGTGAAACACAGTAGGACACATAATGTAGCTGCAGTTATGCTCTTCCATTTTTTAGATTAACGTATATATCTTTAATTCCACTCTAGATTTTGTTGATTACCTATTAGGCAGAGCATAAAGAACAATCAAATTGATCATAGTAATTGCAACATGGATAATTAAAATAATTATTAGCTACAGCCCTCGGCACAAAACCAGATTGCACAAACTCTCTGGCACAATTTCTCTCTTTCACTGCAGCTTGTTGTGGGACACGATGAACTAAAATTGATACATTTGTTAAAGCATTTTGTATCATCATAATAACAGATGTTTTTTTTTTTTTTTTTACTTTGAGATATCCAAAAAGTAATAAACTGCCCAAACATTTAAATACCTCATATCTATAAAACACACTGACGGGCTCTTTATGGCGATACATTTATCCCATATCCTATTAATTTCTGTCTTTTCAACCACAGTGACCGCACACAGACTCGAGCCAGCACTCTCTCACTGAAGGGCTTATTATATAACAGCCACAAAAGTCAATTTCATTGGATTTTCTCAAACAGCTCAGCGCCGCAGCTTCTAGTGACAGTGGCTGTAACTTCTGATAGGGACTATTTTCTGCCACAGATCAATACAAATTATGTTCTGAGTATTTGCAACACCGGAGAGGATTTTTTAACTTAATTTATTACGGTGCTGAGGCTGATGATGATAAAGGAGGACTGCTTGGCCCATACAACATCCCTGGATGATACTTGTTTGACAGACTTTTCATTTAGACTGTACAATAGCACACACGTCATCAATCATAAACCAACGAGGGGCTTAGGCATCAGTTCCATCTCATCCCCAGAGCAACTCCAGAGTGCTTACATCCCCTGCATTTCCTGTTTAGATTCAGACTAATGCAGTTGCTAGGCAGTGATGAAAAAAGGTTGTAATGGGTGTGTGCCTGTTTGTGTTTTTTTCTGCATATGCACAAGTGTGCACACGCAGAAATGCGGGCAGTATAGGGATGGAGTGTTTCTCCCTGAATGGGTTTTCAGCTTAATGGTGGCTGACCCAGATTTCCACACACACTTTTACCTTCTAAACAAGCTCTTAGTGCGAGGTCGGCACTTCTTTTTTCAGGGTATCAGGAGCTTCATTCAGGGCTCCTGCTGAAAAAATGGGGCAACTGTGCACGAGACAACAAATTTAGCGACAGCAACCATGCATGGATGATGATGAGTGAGCGGAATTTGCATTTGTGCTATAACCTCACGTTTCCTCTCCACCCTGCCAAGAATGTGTGTAGGATTCACAACATCGATTCCAGTGTAGTTGGTAAATAGTAATTAAAAACAAAACACAATGATTTTAAAATACTTTTTGAACTATATTCCACTGAATACACTACAAAATCAAGCCATTTAATGTTCATATTGAAAAACTTCATTCTCTTTTGGCAAGTATTCCCTCATATTGAACTGGATGCTTATAACATCTTCCTAAAAAGCTGGAACATGTTCCCCACTGTGTTACATCACTCATTTGTAAACTGAGGACACTAATTGTTGAAGATGTATTGGTGGAATGACATCGCATATCTACTGTACATGTGATTCCAGTAGCTCAGCAATTTGGGGTCTGTTGACATATTTTGTACATCATTATGCTTTACAAAATTTCAGTGGGGGACAGATCCGGACTGCAGGCAGGACTGTCCAGTGTTGGAGCACAGACAGGATGCGTCTTTGCATTGTCTTGCTGGAATAAGCATGGGCAACCCTGAAAAAGATGCTTGGATGGCCGCATATGTTGCTGGTGGTGCAGTTATGCCTCCACATATGCGCAAGTTACCCATGCCATGGTAACTATCACACCCTAATGCCATCACTAATAATGGCCATAGGACATTACTCTGACTACAATGGTTTTAGGGGTGGTGGTCCTTTCTTTCTTTAGCCCATGGAAAACGTCATTCGTGATTCAAAAAACAGTTTGTAATGCAGACTCATCAGACCGCTTTGCGTCAGTCCATCTCAGATGAGCTCAGGCCCAGAGAAGCTGGTGGCTTGATGGGTGATGTTGTTAACATGGGGATTGTGCTTTTCATGGCTGAGTTTTAACTTACATTTGTAGTTGAAGCAACAAACTGTGTTAGCTGACAATGGTTTTTTGAAGAGTTCCTCAGTCCACTTTGTAACATCCTTTACAGAATGATGTCACAATTTCAGTGCAGCCTGTGGGATTGGATTTCACAAGCATCAATCCTAGTTTTTGGCCTTTCTGCTTATGTGTAGAGATTTCTCTGGATTTTCTCTGAATCTTCTGATGGTATTATGGAGTGCAGATGATGAAATCCCTAAGTTCCTTGCAAGTGAAAGTTGGGAGACATTTTTCTTAAACTGTGGGAGCATCTGCTCATGTAGTTGTTCACAAAGAGGTGTTCCTTGCTCTCTCCTGTCTTGTTCTGAGCCTTTCGGGAAAGCTCATTCTTCAATTGTCCCAGTCTTTCTGTTGGCAGCATCAAGTTAAAAATTAGAAAATGGGGCGCAGATGGCCTGGTGGTTAAAGTTGTGCCCCATGAGGTTCACACTGGAGCAGGTGGCCCGGGTTCGCATCCCACCTGAGGCCTGTTTACTGCATGTCATCCCCCAGTCTTGCCCCATGTCCTACTCTATCCACCGTACTCTCTCCTCTGATCGAAGGCATAAAAAGCCTGTATTTCAAAAATAGTGACTATGTACAAAAACAATGAAGTTTATCATTTGGAACTTTTAAAAATCTTATCTTTGTAGTGTATTTAACTGGTTTTGGTTGCAAAGAATCACAAACCATTGTAACTCTGTTTTACTTAGTCTTACACAATGTCCCAACTTCCTGGGAATTGAGCTTGTGATTCTTCGTCCACATGTGTGTATTTAAATGACAGCTGATGGGTAGTACGTGTCACAGCCTCTTTGTGAATATTGCAGCAGAAAACCTTGAGTCAGTTTGAGGGGTGTCTGCAGATAAACACGCAGGAGTGACGACACCTGTCATCATCACAGCTAATCCACAGGTGTGTTTGAGAGTGTTTGTGTGGGAGAGAGTAACCCGAGGAGAGGTGGACGCCTGACCGCCCAAACAGACCAAAACAAAATGTCTCATCACACACCTGGGTAGGCATACAGCTTGTACCAGCTCAGCTACTGTGAGTGTGTTTTTGCTTTTATCCATCTGGTATCTATCAAAACATAAATCAGGTGTATCATACACATACACAGTATCCATACAAAGGTGCGATAAGAGACAGAAAAAAAAGGTAAAAACTGATTAATGAACCAGCATCATACATCAGTCAGGTGTCTGTGCTGTAGGGGTGACCTCAAACCATTAAAAGTAATGTTTGAAAGACCCTCATTCAACTTACAATCTTTCAGACTAACATCTGCTCATAAAACAAGGGTAATTCCAGCTGTACGAGGCTGCTTGAGATCTTTTATCACAAATATTTTCATCTTTTCTTTTTAAAATCAGCTCATACCCTACTATTGTATCATGTCAACTTATCAATACTTTTCATGCTAACCTGTAAATAATCAATACAATGTGACAAGTCAATCCACACTTGAAAGCCTTGGCTGATTAGGTTTTTGTTTTACCTAAAAAGGAGAATCCATCCCACACACCACTGTAGTATCACTGCATCAGGTTAATGCAACACATAGCAAAACTGAAGACAATCATGAACCACCTCTGTAGGAGAGCAGAAAGTGTAGGAGGCAAACTTTGTTCGTTTTAGACACTGACATGAATCAACCCACGTCAGAATACCATCCTCCTAACTGGTAAAAGAAAAAGTGTAAGTGTGCTTTTATATGTTCTTGGTCAATTTTGAGTTTGTGTTTCCATTAATTACTGATTTTATAGAACCTGCTTATGACATACACTGAACCCAACATACTTAATGACTCGTTTTTAAGCGCAACTCACAGAGCTACACAAAATTACTGTGCCCACCCAGAACAATTAACCTTACTGGTCATCTCAGACGGTCCCTCTTAAAGGTACAGCGCTGCTGGGAGCCCTGACAGCCACTTCATTGACTGTTATCACCTGATACAACCCAGCATCAAAAACGCTGAACTGTCCCTTTAACAATGAGCCTTCTGTATTTTGATTGTCATGTGCTATATTGTTCTAATGTCACGAAAATTCAGACTTAGTGATTGAGAAAAAGAATGTATAACATCCAATGAGCATAAATTCTACTTTCAGTCTAGAAGATGAACAGTTAATCATGTTGTTTGTCCCTTGAATTCTAAATGAGAAGACAGAGGACAATGAACCACCTACAGGCAAAATCTGACCAATCAAATTAGTCTTCCTCAGTCAAGTCTGATTATGTAAGTTTGTGTGTCATGGAATAAGACAGTAAAGGCTGTATCCAGGGAGAAGATGACTCAGATGTTTATATTTCAATGATTTATCTTTCTGTTCTCATGCTCTTTACTGTCTATTTCTCAAACAAAAAAGGCACAAAACCCCCTTAAAATTAGACCAAATTAAGTTATTAACCAACAGAAAGGAACTTGTGAGAATTACTGGAAAGAAGTAACCCAAAAACATGATAAATAAAATCATACTCGGACTTAAACAGAGAATTCAGACAGGCAGATAGCCTGAGCTCTGTAAAAGATCCTTCGGTAAGTGAAGTCCTGACAAACTATAGACAACAGATGAGCTACAGAAACGGGCCGTCACAAAAAGAGCTGGCTCCCAGAGGACAGACTCTGCCCCCACTGTGACACTCAACAGGTGGAGACAGAGCTCCACTTGTCTCAAAATACCAAGCACTCACCAGGAGGTTGTACAAGCAACAATCAGAAAATCCCATTTTTTTTTTTTAATAAATTGTCCCTGCTGGGCTCACACTCCCTATCTCCATTTTTTATGATTTACGGCCTTTTATTCTGTAAATCAGTTATATTGGTGGATTTTTGATTAAGCCAAAAAAAATGTACAAAATAATATGTAGTCAGGTCAATACAACATTCATTCATTGAGTAATAGAGCATTTTCTTAATTTCCTGAAAAGTATGAATTTTGGAGATAGATTTGTGCCAACAGAGCAATATATTTAATCATAAACCATAAATATATTATATTTAACTATTTCCCTCCTATTTTTTTTCAATTGTATCTTTATTTTTGATGAAATGCTCGGCAATGCTGCTCCACATTCATGCCAAAGAATCTAAATCCAGCTTATATTCATATTAAAAATGAAAACCATCATGTTGGGAGGATATGATGAGATATTAAAGCAAAGTTTGTTCTGTCGTGTAGCATTTTTGGTATCATTATTTTTTGACGTCTTGTTTAACATAGAGCAAAACAAATCAATGTATGTTATAGAGGGAAAGATTCTTATTGTCCTTTGTCTACTATGTAGCTGTTTGATTTAAAATGTTGTGTATCATTACGTCTATGGTTTATGGGTATCTTGTGAAAAAAAAAAAAAAAAACAGACCATAGAAGATTATTTTCTTTCTGCTCCTTTCCTGTGTGACTTGGTTGTTTTATTGTACAGAAATGCCTTCTTTGATTTATAAATGTGCAATCTGTGCCTAATCACACATCTCCTAGTATGTGACAATTGAAAGTATTAAAAGTGTGAGACAAACTCCAAGATTTAAAGGTAAACATCAACTGACTTTGCTGAAACTGCATCTTTAAATGCACTGACATTTATGTGAATTCAATCACACACTTCCACTCAACCAGTAGGGGGCAGCACCATAAGTAAAAAATAATTAAAGCTACAGTTCATTTTGTTTCATCCAGACAGTCACAGCTCAACTTTTCTTCTGGGGATGAGAATGGATTCATTTAGAAGTCATCAGAGGAAGTTATTTTTTTCATACAGAGCTACACCTTTCAAGGTTTAAGGAAAAAATCATGAAGAGTTAGACCAGCAGTGACAACAGACAATGGATCCTAAAAGGGCTTCGATCATTGTCAACACACAGAGATAGAGAGGGAGGGAGGTAGAGCACAGGTAATTAGATCTACTTGCTCTCCAAATACACCCGTATGGGATGGTGTGGATTTGTATGAGTGCGGCTAAAAGAGAGAGAGAGAGAGGGAGAGAGACGTTTGCTGTGAAAAGAGTCTTTGTCCCTAAGAGGTGAGGCTGAGGCAAGGACACGTTCAGTGTTTGAGCTAATATACACACACAAACACACACACCTACATATATTGGAGGCACCTGAGAAAAATTCTCAGGAGAATGGGCCTCATTCACAGAGAAGATCCTCAGTCCGGAAGTCTTGCTCAGGTCCATAAGACTGTTATAAAGCTGCGTAAAGAGTTGTTCACTTGTAAGTTATTAAATTGGTGAAAACCTGGTTCTTGTAGCTGTACATGTTTTCTCAAAGACTTCAGAGACATTTGTGCATGAAGTCAGAAAAAAGTGACAAGTTGGTCTGATTATATGGCATGTGGTACCAGCAGCTGATGGCAATGGGTACAGTGGATGATCGGCTGTGCCTGATTTAGACAGTTATCGATAAAGCACATCACACAGTGAACGATAGAGAGGTAACCTGACTTGAATATTGCTCATATGGATATGTTGTAAGTGTTTTTAAGTTGAAGATATTGTTTAGGAGTTTTGAAGTTGGGTTGCCCAGGCCTACGTCATTGGTAAATACAGCTGCCAATAAAGAGACTGGCTAACTTTCTGAGTAAGGAAAGGGAGCCAGGTATGGATGCTAGCTGATATGTAATGGTCAATGTTACAATGGAAATCCTTATCTTAAACGTACTTCTAAGCTACAAAGTAAGATTCTTTACAGCCTAAAGAACAAACTCTTATAAATCTAACTCTCTGGATATTGTGAAATGGCCAATACCCAATTTCAAGGCACTCCTTAACTTGATTTGGACCTTCACTGACTTTGGCTTGTTATTTTGGATATGGACATCAGGATACACCCTCTGCAAGAACAGAACATCATGTTTGCATGATTTTACTGATACCATGGTTTCCACAACAGCTTCTCTCAACACTTTTTCTATCTGTGACTCCATCTGTAAAGTTTCATCTTCTGTGTACACTGGTTCATACAGATGCACTCATGCCCATGAGTACCCATGCTCATGTCATGATCACTTGAGACAAAATCGCTAAGTTCTAGCTCAGAAAAGAAGCTTTAGCGAAAATAAAACTCTGTATAAGATCTTCCTGTAGCATCCAGTTGAGCTAATGTTGATTTTGAGTTGTTTTAACTTAAGAGTTGGGTACTTTCGAGGTTTTTGGTGACACTATTGACTGCCACATATTGGCTAGTGTTCACAAATTTGGTAAGCAAATTAAGATATCACCGCATTCTATCAGGCGATCAACTTGTATGGACAGCAGGACTCACCTCTCTGCAAAAACAGAACATCCTGTTTGCGGTGTTTAAACCTCAAATTGTTAAAAACGAGACTTTCAGTGGCACCAATGACTGCTGGTTATCAGTTAGCATCCACCCCAGATATCATGTCATAGGCCTTGAGCAAACCCACTTAAAAAATAAACAAACTATGACTTTGAATAGTCAGCCCTAAGAATCAGGGGCGGAGCCAAACTTTCTTAAATGGGGGGGCCACAAGCAGTAATTTAGGTTAACTAGGGCAGTCATTAAAATCTGGCTGTGCTGTTGCTGCAGTTGGACTTAGCATTGGAAGTGCGGGATTTATGAGGTATTCAATGGAATAAAACCACTTCCTCTGCATCCATTTCAAAATAAAACCTGAGAGAGTGTCATATACAATGTCCCAATTTTTATGCTCAGTAACTTCTTGGTTTTGGTCTTGTTAATGTTTAATGATACAATCATGGGTGGTGACTTAATACAATGATTGAAATCAGTAAGGGACAGTGACAGTTGGGAGGCACATGGGGAGCCAGTCAGTTTTCAGGGGGGAAGAGTGCCCCAGTGCCCACACCATGGCAGCTCCGCACTTGCTTAGAATGGCCTGAGGACAATACATTAAAACAACACAACACTTCTTGCTTATTGTTTAAAGTGAGTGGCAATTTTAACATACACATCATTGCATTTTTAAGTGTGCTTGATTACAAGTAGAAAAGTGCTGTTGGCCCATTGACTAAAGCTACAAGCTGAATGTTGGGAAGAAGATCAACACAATCATTTCACAGCAATAGCAGCTGTAATGTTACTGTGTTCTTTTCCTTCCATTTCCTTTAAGCTTTTGCCAAAATGTAAAAACGTAGTGTTTCTTCTACAGCACACATATCAAGGACAAAAAAAGTTAACCAGCAGAATGTCCCAGGTTCCTTTTTGAGAGAAATCATAGTCCAACCAGTTGGCATGACACTGGTACACCAGAGGGAGCCTTATATTCTCTCTAAATCCCTCAATTTCCAGTACTGCTACAGTCTGAAACCTGACATCCCATCCACATCCTGTCCAAGGGCCTATCCCACGATGTACTGGGACCCAGATTGCCATCACCCACAGAGACTAGCCTTAACCCCTGCTCCCCTCCGGAAATACCTCCTCTGTCTCTCCCACCCAGTTTGTCCTTTCTGCCACCCTCTGCCATCTTTTCCTCCCTCTTTGTACCCTCTTTGTAATCTCTCACACTGTCTCCAACATGAAATAAGAAAAATAAAACCACGGTCCATTCTATATTTAAAGCTAAGGAGCCCCACAAAAATGCAGGATTACACTGATACTAGCTTGACTAGAGCCTTCAGACATTTTCTACAACTCTTTTCCCAAACTCAGTGATATGTTTAGTAGATTGGAACAGTAAGTGGGAATAAGAAAGCAAAGAAAAGATGAGCAGAGAGGATGAAAATGTGTTGCCAAAAGCAGTGAGCAACAGAGAAAGCAGCCATTAGTCAGCACTGTTATAATACTACAGCTTAGCCCAGACTAAACACGACACTGTGGATTAAAACAATCTCTCTTTCCCACTTCATTCTTTACTTTTCACTTTCTTTCTTTCCCCTTTCTGGTCCCTCTTTCTCCCCTTTATCCCTCTTTCTCTCCATTTTACCCTCTTTATCCTCCTTTCTCTGACATTCCTGGCCCCTCGCAGACTAAAATCTTTGTGTGTTTTCTGTGTGTGTATGGGCTGCTTGGCCAGTAAAGCTACAATAAATGAAGTGTCTTATTACAGCTTTAGGCAATCAAAACATGTGCCAAGCTTTTTAAAAAGGCTGAATGAGGTTGAACCTCGCCAGGAAAACTGTGTAAGAGAACATATAAAGCACCTTTGGCTAGACATACGAAAAATAAAAGACTCCAACAGCAGGAGATGGGGGCATTCCTATGCTACACAAACCCCAATTCCAGTTAAGTTGGGACATCATGTAAAACATTAATAAACACAATACAATAATTTGCAAATACTTCTCAGCCTAAATTCAACCGATTGCATGACAAAACAAGGTATGTAATGTTCAAACATTTATTTTTTTGCAAATATTCCCTCATCTTGAATTTCAGGTTGCAACATGATCCAAAAAATCTGGGACAGGGGGAACAAAAGACTGGGGAAGTTGAGTAATGCTCATAAAACACCAGTTTGGAAAACTCCATAAGTGATCAGGTTAATTGGAAACAGGTGTGGATATAAAAGGAGCATCCCTAAGAGGCCCTGTCATTCTCCAGCAAGGATGGAGTGAAGTTCAAAACTTTGTGCAGCAAATAATTCAACAGTTTAACAGCATTTCTCAACATAAAATTGTAAGGAATTTAGTAATTTCTTTCTCATCTACAGTCCACAATATCATCAGAAGATTCATACAAGCCAGAGAAATATCTGTTAGTAAGAGGTAAGGCCAAAAACCAACACTGAATGCGTGTGACGTCCATCCCTCAGACAGGATTAAAAGCCAACATCATTCTGTAAAGGATGTGACCATTTGGGCTCAGGAACCCTTTGGAATGTTAGAAGTATATACCATGCAAAATGAAAGCCAACATCATTCAGCATATTGTAAGAGTGTGTGTTTTAGCTTCTGTTGCAAACCAAATTGCCCTTAGGGGGCATTAAAGAGTTTCAAATCAAATTACATCAAGCCACATATGAAACCCAATAAACACAAAAGATTGACAAAGTATAAAGTGTGCTGTGGTCTGAAGAGTCCATATTCGAAACTGTTTTGGGAAATCATGGATGCTGTGTCTTTCAGGCTAAAGAGGAAGAGCACCATCCAGATTTCTATTAGTGCAATGTTCAAAAGCCATTAATGGTGTGTAAAGCCATTATTGGGGTGTGTTAGTGACCATGCCATAGGTAACTTGCCACCTGTGAAAGCAAATTAATGCTGAAAAGGTATATACAGGTGATGGAACAACATATGCTGCAATCCAAGCGGTGCCTTTTTAAAAGATGTCCTGCTTATTTCAGCAAGACAATGACAAGACACATTCTGCACATGTTACATCACAGCTTTATGGAAAAAGAGAGCAGGTACTAGACTAACCTGCCTGCAGTCCAAACCTGTCGACAATTGAAAATGTGTGGCTCATAATGAAACCTAAAATACAACAACTGAAACCCTGACATGTAGTGCAGCTAAAGTTATAAAAGAACGGGAAAAAATCCACCTAAAAAGCTTCAACTATTAGTGTCCTCAGTTCCCAAGCCCGTATTGATAGTTGTTCAAATGAAATGTGATGTAACACAGTGGTAAACATGTTCCTGTCCCAGCTTTTATACAATTTGCTGTAGGCATCAAATTCAAAATGAGTGAATATCAGCACGAGAACAGTGAAATTTAACATTATGAACATTTGATATCTTGTTGTTGTACTGTAATTTGCAAACACTGTATTTTGTTTTTACTTGTGTTTTACACAATGTCCCAGCTTCATTGACACTGGGGTTGATCTCTCCCAGCAGCAAAAAGTTAATTTGGAGCTCTAAGAAAATGAATGCACACAGTCACAAAAAAGAAACAGTGAAATCCAGCAAAAGCTGATCTTTAAGAGGGATCAGACTGGAAAAGGCATTTTGCAATTTAAAAAATTCAGTTGTCTTTATCTTGCTTTAAAATTCCTCCATAAGAAAAATTTCTGCTTTAACCGCATTCAGAATCCCAGCTGGGTTTGGTCTGTTGCATATCTGACCACACCCAGGAACATCTCTCTTTACATTTTGCTGTTATGCTTTCTTACAGCTGAATAGGTGGTTTGGAGTGACATCACCACGGAGGGTTTATTTATCTGGATGCAGCTATTTACCTGAAACTGCTGACAGTTCATTGATCTACAGGACATATCCACTGGTCTATATGGGCAACAACATATAAAAAAGTTCGAGCCGGAAAGGACGATTAAAAAGTATTCACCCTGTTTTAATGTTTTCTTATAAATTAAGCTCTTGCAACACCTCATTTAAAGATTTTGACACCTCATTTGATCAAAAATGTTTCCTGTGTGATAATTTGTTCTTCATTGAAGAAGACATGCGTTCATGTTTTGATAAAACATCCACACAGCAGTCTCTACATTAACAGTTGCTGTTTAAAGCAGCAGTTCCAAACTTTTTTTGCCCGGGCACACCAAAAACCAAGCCAAAATCTCAAGGCTTACCCTGTTCACATCCTGTTTAGATGGCCTTGATGTACAGTATGTTTTAAAATCTTTCCTGTGTTCCTGTGTTGTTTTTTAATTTTTAATTTTATTTGTTTGCAATTTTATTGATGGCAGATAAAACTAGGGAAAATCTATATAACTTTTTAAACATACAACCAAAATCATTTGGAATGCCATTATTACTTTTTTGGCCAATATTTCAAAATGCATTTTAGCTGAAAAACAATATTGACACTGATAACGACAAATTATGCAATTATCGAATACACCATACATTAAATGAAAATGAATTTTCACACACTAACACTCAGCTCAACCCCCCCCCCCCCCTTAACAGCAAGACGAACAAATCTGCTGTTTATGAATCTGCTGCAAAAAATACAGCTTTTTCCTTCTGATCAAGTACTTACATAACGTTTTCATAAACTTAATACTTACATTCAAGGTTACTTATTTGCAATAAATATTGGCAGAAAATGTAATATCATCCACAAATATTATCTATTATCTAGATTACAAGGTAATTATCTGCAAAAAGCATATTATGCCAATATTTAAAAATTATTAAATTATTAATTTTAGACATTGTAAAAAACAGTCTGTAAACATTTTAAAAAGCTTAGTTAACATTTTTTTAAATAAGATGGGCATATTGAAATGATGTAAAATGCTAAGAGAATGTTTCCTTAATTTTGCACACTTTTTTAAACATTTTTTTTTACTTTTAATGTTTCCAGTTATTGTGGAAAAATTTGCACCTACAGTGTGACTTAAAAAACATTCATCTTACCTCTGCGGTGTAGTTGTGATAGTAACTTATTTTTGTGCCATTTTCAAAGGCACACCTGCACCTGCCTGAAGGCCTCACCATTGTGCCTGGTTTACAGTAAAGGGCATGCTTCCTGTAAAAGTAGTAACCAAAGTTGGTTTCTCATGAAACTTCAGCTTCACCACACAGATCTGAAGGGAGGAATGAGGCCAAAAATCAGGCCAATTAATGCTTGGTAGTGCTCTGCTGCAAAAGGGCAAAGCTGATTGTAAATCCTGCTGCCAATCTGTTTGCTTTTGACTTGTGCATTATAAAACCCCAATCCAAAAATTCAGAACATTTCTTTTAACGTCAAAGGTAAGAATCAGAGAGAATGTCGTGGGTCTTTTGGTGAATAAAATTCAAGTATCTTATTTTAGAATGGTGCACATTTGATTTGCATCACATCATGCTCTTGTAGAAGTAACTCTCAAAGCCTCCTCTGTGTCACCCTCTCTGAATACTTCCTTCAGTGAATGTTATTTTTCTGAATGGGGCCTGATATAGAAGGGTAAAAGGTCTTTGAAACATTTGTTTAGAGATGAGCTCTTCTAAAAGGAAACGCTGGGTGATGAATGGTGTGATTTTTGTGAACGAGAGCATAAAGACTTACGAACAGAAACACTGAAGTCATTGCCTCTTTTCATTTAAATGAAAGCCTCGCAAAGAGAGGAGAGGAAGTAACCTCTCACATGAACCAGCAATGGTTTTCACTTTTTTTCCACTTGGTGCTGCTAAAGTTTGTCTGACGTTTCCTACTGAGCGTCACACTACATCTTTGATTCCAGAGAGACACACACAAGATCAGCTGAGGTGGGTGTAACTTTCTCCTTAGTGAGGCCCTAAAGGTTCAGTGACAGCCTAATGAGGGGGCTGCACGGACACTCTAAAAGGACTTTCTCAGTTTGAACAGGAAGACAGGTGAGCTGGTGACAGAGGGAGAGACGGAGCGCGATCCAACTCTGTCATTGGCCGTCCAGTTGCTATGTAACACTGGTTGCTACAGAAACATCTGAATGGAAGAGAAAGCATGAATGAAAATGAGAAAAAAAAGACGGATTTAATCCTACTCACACAAACATTCCCTCTGCAGTGTCACACAGTTGCATCACAAATCTCCTGGAAACAAAATCTGCTGCACTCATGCAAGGCGAAGGAGTAGCAGTGAAAAAGCACTTGAAGCGTATGACCACCAGGGCAGATACAGAAGCCTGGAAAAAAGATTCTTTGTGGGAAATTGGGTCATGGAAAAATCTAGAAAGGAAAAGCACCAACCAGGGCTGACAGCATTCCAAAATAAGATTACAAAGCATGTCACCTTTCTTTCTTTGGAAGGGCTCCTATCATTATAGCAAGGAGATCATGTTTTTTCAACACTTATGTTACAGAAAAAATAAAATATCACTTTTCACAGTGCACCAGTGGCGGCTGCTGGTCAGTCAAGGAGGGGAAGCTCATTTTTTTTCCAGCCTATATCATAAATTTGTTTATTTATTTAAATGTAAATTCTACCCTCCGTTCCTTTTCAAGAAAATGATCTGTGACCCTGTCGTACCAACGAGGTGTCTTTTTCAGGGATTTTACCAGTGTTCTCTCAATGGCCAGCAGAGCTAGACTGCTTCAACGGCCTTAGCCCATTGTGTTGCGGGTGTAAGACTTGAGCCGCTTTGAACAGGAGAAGCTCCTCTCCAGAACAACTGAATGTTAAACTTAGAAGATGCTCCAGTGAAGGGTTATACTTCAAGATAGCTGATTGGCTCATTTCACTGTCAATCAAAATGGGATTCATCCTCAGACAGATCATCCAATCATCATGCAGAAGCCGAGCGTCCAGGCCAGCCCACTGCCTCATAGACCCCCAGAGACGCTGAGCATCCGATGGGCGGTACAAAGCCCAGCGTTTATCCAATGACCGTCCAGTTTCCACAGTGGAACAACCCACTCTACGCTTCCCCATCGAAGTCAGAAGACGCTCAGCGTCCGACTGTGTTAAAGCGCTGAGACGCTGCAGGGATGAATGAGAAGGAAGTTGCGCCAGTTACCTGTGATAAGTAGCTGATTCTGAACAAAAGATGAAGGTATTCTAGTGCATATTTAGTCAATGAAATGTACACACAGCAGTACATATCACCACTTTTTGGGGGACATTGCAGTCTTAGAGCAATCGCCACTGCAGTGCACTTATGCTAAAGCACCAAACTGAAGCACCGACACCTCTAGACCTTCAAATCAGGTCCTCAAAGACATTATCTTTATGTTGTACTTCAGAGTGACACACAGTTTTGATGGAGCACAAGAAGGCGTAACACAACACAAGTTTCACAAAGCACACTGATGGTTCACAGCTCTGACTGTCATATGTTAACGTGTCCTTGGGCAAGGCACTTCAGCTCAAGATGCACCAGCTGCATCAGTGGCATTACTGGCATATAAATGGGCATGAAAGGGCATGAATACATCAATTGGCACTGATGGAAAACTTGCACAGAAACTTTGAACAATCTATAAGTAATTATGAGAGTGAAGGGTAGATTTGAGTTTATATACATATATAAATGCACACACATACACACACATATATATATATACACACAAAGCTGACTGATGTCATGTTAGTTACATGTCTGCAAGTGGGCAATTTGAAAAAGAAAAAGAAGAGTATGGCATTGATTTAAACTTTTGTTAAATATCTTAATTTAGTATGTCTTACTTTTGTTAAATATCTTAACTTAGTATTTCTTACGATATGGTGCTACATAAATAAAAACTGGTTGAGACTGTTTGACAATACAAGGAAACACAAATTGTGGCAGCAAATTTGCATCAGTCACCAAATCAAAAACAACATTTTATGAACAACAAACCAGATACTATGAGTGAATAGTTAATGAGGTTGCTGAAAACAAAGTATCAAGGTCAAACTCTCCTCTGTGCTTGCCAATTTCCTTTATTTAGTGCAACAATAACAAAAATTTAATATTCAACTAACAGGAGCTTACATAAGGCTGTGTGCTGAAAGAGTGATGTCACACATTAGAGCGCCATCAAGCTCCTCATCCATGTGAACTGACTAAGACCTGACCGAGGACCACCCTCCTGCGAATTACACACCCAGAGGGACAGCACTAAAAAAGGGAAACATTTTCATTATCTGCACTACACAGACACACAGAAATACACACGAACACACACACACACACACACTGCAGCACCGGATACTCCCAGGAAAGTGTGCTCGTTTTTAACGGCTCACACTCCAGCACACACACTTCTACTAACACAGACACGCAAACCACAGGGGGGCTTTCTGCCGTCTTTACTGGACACATTAACCACTGCTTTGTCAAAATATTCACAGACAGTGCCACTTTGAACCCTCTGACTTGTAAACACTCTGAGGGTCCAAACAGCCCATCTGGTTGCACTAATACACTTATGATAGTTCTAACTCTTTGTCCTGACTGAGGAGTACATGACAAAGGTTAGATCAACACAGAGGATCAATAACACAAACAAAAACAGGCCCATTAGGAGGAAGGTTTTCAGTAATGAAACAACACTGACTCAACTGTTCTGCAAATATTGAAGGTTTCCTACAAGAACCGCACGCTGTTTAATATTGATATCAGATGCTAAATTGTACAGAGTGGTTTACAACTGCTGGGTCGAGCCAAACCACTGAAAAACACATTATTATGAAACATCAGACACACGTGAGGTCATCTGCAGGACTCTGGCTCTAAAGCACAGAGTGGATCTGCAGAAAACAGGCTGGAAATGAAACGTAAAGCCTCACGACAACCTGGACCATCAAAATATTTATTTTGTAAAATATCAAATTAATGTGTTAAAAGTTTTTTGAAACTGGAGAAAAAATGACTTCAATCATATGTATCTTTCTGTCTGTATTATATATGCACACACACACACACATATATATATATATATACACACACATATATATATATATATATGTATATATATATATATATGTGTGTATATATATATATATATATATATATATATATATATATATATTTATATATATATATATATATATATATGTGTGTATATATATATATATATATATATATACATATTGTATATGTATATATACATGTAAACATATATACAGACCTGATCAAAATCTTAAGACCAGTTGGAAAATTGCTAGAACATGCATTTTGCACATTTGAACCTTAATGAGGTTTTAAATAGAGCTACAATATGCAAAAGCATGAAGGGGGAGTGTGACAAACTCCCCAAACCAGAACAAAAATTGTTCTCAGTAGGACTCAGTAATGAGTAGCTCCACCGTTCTTGCTAATCACTTCAAAAATTCCTTTGGTTTTGCTTGATGTAAGTGTTTCCAGGAGGCTTTTGGGAACATTGCTCCAAGTGGCGAAGATGGTTCAGGAAGGGCATCAACTGTCTGGAACTGATGGACATTTGTATAAACTTCCCTTGCCATCCATCCCCAAATGTTCTCCATGGGATTTAAATTAGGGGAACATGCGGGATGGTTGAAAAGAGTGATGTCATTCTCCCTGAAGAAGTCCTTGGTCAAGCGAGCATTGTGAACTGCAGCGTTGTCCTGTTGAAAAACTCAGCTGTTACCACACAGACGAGGGCCCTCAGTCATGAGGGATGCCCGCTGCAACATCTGCACGTAACCAGCCACCGTTTGACGACCCTGCACCACCTGAAGCTCCAGTGTTCCACTGAATGAAAAAGCAGCCCAGATCATGATGGACCCCCCTCCACTGTGCCGGGTAGAAAACATCTCAGGTGGGATCTCCTTGTCATGCCAGTAACGTTGGAAGCCATCTGGACCGTCAAGGTTTAATTTGCTGCAGTTCACAATGCTCACTTGACCAAGGACTTCTTCAGGGAGAATAACGTCGCTCTTTTGGACCATCCTGCATGTTCCCATGGAGAACATTTGGGGATGGATGGCAAGGGAAGTTTATAAAATGGCCATCAGTTCCAGACAGTTGATGCCCTTCATGAAGCCGTCTTCACCACTTGGAGCAATGTTCCCAAAAGCTTCCTGGAAACACTCGCATCAAGCATGACCAAACGAATTTTTGAAGTGATTAACAAGAATGGTGGAGCTACTCATGACTGAGTCCTACTGAGAAAAATGTTTGTTCTGGTTTAAGTAATTTTTTCAGCGATGGTCTTAAGCTTTTGATCAGCTGATAAACAGCCTATTTCAGTTTACTTGTTGTTTTCAATAAATTACTTTTTCAAAGTGCTTTTTGTCACACTACCCCTTCTTGCTTTTGCATATTGTCGCTCTATTTAAAACCTCATTAAGGTCCAAATGTGCAAAAAGCATATTCTAGCAATTTTTCAACTGGTCTTAAGATTTTGATCAGACCTGTATTCACTTTGTACAGGGGTCAGAGGAGCAGCAGGGCCTTTGGTTAAAATGTACTTATGAATGGAGCCAGGAGGGACATAACATTTTTACAATGCTGCAACGAAAGCGGGGGGGAAACTTTCCTAAAACTGGGTGTGTGCTGCTCACTGAGGGAAAGAGAGCTGCAGAATTTGACTAAAATATGAGAGAACAAGGGGAGGACTGAAAGACAAAGCTTAAGTGGAGATGAAAGCATGAATAAAGTGGAAGGAAGTGCTGCCAGTGAAGTTCAGGATAGCTGGAGAAAATGGAAGAAAAAGGAGAGAAGGAGGAGAGAGACCCCCTGTTTCAACTCTACCCAAATCCCTCTCACTCTCTCCTTTTATGGAAGTGTTACGTGTGCGTGCATGAGTGTGTGAGTGTGTGTGATACGGGCTCGGTCCCAGTGTAACTCTCAGAGGGAGCGATTAGATCAGCCAGAGCACACTGCCTGAACTGAAACTGAGGGCTTTTGCCTCAACATTAGTTCAGTGACGCCCAGTTAGACCGCTCTCTAGAAAAATCCTCTGTCCTCATGCTGCACTTTGAAAAATACAGGAACTGACTAATGAGACATACATTAAGTTTTATATTTCCAGAAAGTCACAACAGCAGCTGGTTGAGCTTAAAAATTCATCATACTAGAGCTCCTGCATATGTCTCTGTGAGGAGGTTAATTGCCAGAGGGGACAAGGACAATGTTGGACCAAGACAACAGGCCACTGTGGATCTTTGGGTAGAGTGATTCATACAAAGTTTGTAACAAAGAGATGAAAATGAGACTCGATGAACTTGGCCTACCTCCAAAACGAAAGCAGCTCATTGTCAAGTCAGAGGAGACATTTGTGCAAAGTTTGCCAGAGACTCTTCACAAAGGACCCTAAGACATCAAGTCCACAATGAAGGAAAGACCTTGAAGCCATGCACATCTGACCATGACCCTCTAAAATCCTATCAGCTTGTCTCTGAGTGAAAGTGAACATTTGTGCAAAATCTGAAGATAATCCTCCACACTCAAATCTTTCTATTTTGTGTTCACCAAAAAGGTGGTGAAATGGAAACAGACAACCTCTGACCTGTCATTTTTAAGCTCTTATCAGGTCATTTTCACATTTTAAAAGATTTATACCCAACAATAAAAATAAATGATCTGCAACTTAAGTGCCTCGTAGCCAGCTGTGGCTCTGCAGCGGAGGCCGTTTTATGGCGCAATGAGAAATAGAGCCTTATTTAGCGGTGTTTTTGTGTGAAAGTAACGCGCTGAACATTCTCTAAATAAAGCGTGAATGCAGACCAATATCAGATTTTTTCGGTGGGAGTCCGTTCATTTGTGTTTTTGGTCAAGTAAAATGTGGCCCCGTCTGAGTGCAGAGGAAATCCGTAAGCGAGCAGGCCCAGAGCAGGGAGGGGGGGGTTGGTGTGAGCGCCCTGGGCTTCTGCTGCACAGAAACACTGCTGTAGGGGTAATTTCTGCCCTAAACCTTGTGATAGGACCCAAGTTGTTCCATCCCGGAATATCACTTTAAGGTATATCAGTCTCAGAATGATGGAAACAGCATGAGAGCCATTTGATAATAAAAAAAAAAAAGTAATTAAAATGAATAAATAAATAAATAATAATAATAATATTAATAAAGATTGTATGTTTTTGTCAAAATACTAAGATCTTTCAGGACCTTAACTCAAACCAGTCATGTGATCATTCATAGTGTACGTCTTCTCCTCCGTCACTGCTGCTGCTGCTGAGAGCTTTGATGTTTCCTGTTTTTAAGACAGATTGTAAGTTATTTGCTGTGTACACATTGTGTCCTTCTTGTTTAAGTGTGTGTTCTGCTTACTGTTTTGTGAAATGTGCTGTTATTTGAATCTGTTTTTTCCTTCCTCTGTGTAATTACCTGCCTTAGGATGACAGATGAAATGTAGCTAATTCTGGCATATTTACATTGACGTATATTGTGAAAATGTTGATATGCACTTTCCTAGTTAAATGAATAATTTTAAAAAGTGTCCTGAGTTGTAGAAGCCACTAACCCTGTCTGTTCTCTTTTTGTGCTTGCAAAAAGGAACAAAAGTTGCCAGCATTCTGTTGAAGGCGTAGTCAATGTCCACAATTTCCAGTTTTTGCAATGAGCATCGTATTATAATGTAGCTGGAAATACCCACTGTGCTCCACCCCTACTTTCCTTCCTTAAGCATTCTGACAGCAGCACAGACACTTGTATGGAGTAGGAGAAAGGAAAAGGGAAGTCTATATGGATTAATCTTTACAAATAATCTTGTAGCTTGTAAGTAACAGACAAACAACATAAACATCTGTAACAAAGTAACAGTTGCATTTGGTCAGTATGATGGAAACAAATGATACAAGAGGCCACAATCCAGCATGCACATACAGCCGATTAATAAATGATCATAGCAGCATGTTAATGCTATTAACAGACTCTATACTCAGTCAGAGCATTGATCAGCAGCAGGACAAACAACCAGCAAACTTACTGAAACATACTTTGAGTGACAGAAGGCCCTTTAGAACTTCCTGTTGGTGTGTCTGTTTTTGAAGCAGCGTTGTCGTTAAACATGCACGTCCAGAGATGCACAGAGAGTCTGCTGCATGGTCATCAGCTCTCTCACGACTGAGGCTAATATTAGACAGACTTTCTTTGATTATTAGTCATAGAAAAAGAAAAAAACAAGCGCTTTAGGTCCCCATTAACCAATGCTAAAGTGGCAACATGATGTGCTTAAAGGACACATGACCAACATTCCACACCCTGCAATGTGACTATTGCTTGTGTCCACATCTCAATTGTGGTGTAAAAATGATATATCTTGCTACACTCAACTATTAGTGGACCACAGTGCATTAGGAGCTTCATGTGTCCTCTGCAGGTTAAATGTTCACACTCTCGACGACACAGCTCGCAGATACAATGATGTTTCAGCTGAAAGAGTGACCTCGTGAATGGAGATGTTAAGTTGATAATTTTTCTGTGGACTTTTGTAAATCATGTGCCTCTGGTTAAATGTTAGGGTTAATCATCCTGGACTGCTCATGGAAACGTTACTTTAAAAATGCTCAGAAATGCCCATGACTGACACAATGTTTATTTCCAAATTTCCCTTTAAAATTGCAATATATACTCCCCTCGAAAAAGTTTTGATATATTATTTCTGTTTATAGTTTATGTCCTTTAATATAAGCAATTTCTACTGTATTTTCTTTAATCATAAATCCTGATTTGTCACCTTTACCATGAAGTACAACTTATCAGGATCATGTATTTGTGGAATGTGCAACACAGCTAAACATGTGGACAGTACCCTAAAATAAGAAAAAGAAAAAGAACCCCTGCATCTGGATGCTGGTGTTCTGGAGCAGAGTGACTGCATTATTTGGCGTCAGCCCTGGAACCATTTCTTAGCTTAGAACCCAGTTCTGTGAGACTGGAGAGCATCCCAGGAATACAAGACCCCTAGATAACTGGTTCCCCACCCTTTCTTCACTGAGGTCATTGTAGGTTTTCTTCCAAGGGAAAAGGGGATTTTGGAACATTATTTTAACGACCAATTTACATGTTAAGCTGTGTTTCTCCTTCCACAGATGCACAATTCTTAAAAGTTCTACCTTTTTGTAAAGGTGACTAATTGGGCTTTTTAATTAAATATATAATATAAAATAAATTAGAATTATTTAAGGGGAGAAATAACCCAAAAATTACATTTCCAAACTTCACCTGAGGAGTATATATCACTGGAAAATATTCTAATATACTTTTTTCCCCACTACTGTTCAGTCCTAATTTCTAATGTGGTAAGGCTCAAATTTCAGTTTTTGCTAGACAGAGTCGAAGTTGTGTTCTTACAGGAGTAATGATAAGGGAAAAGTGAATAAGAAGAGAAGAGAGCAGAGAAAAACTTAAGATTACATCACAGTCAGTCTGTTTATGGCTATGACTTCTCAAAAATCACCCGTGGGAGCTCACCCTCAGTACGGACGGAAACATAAGAGGCAGAATCTTCTCATTCTTTCTTTTCCTCTTTTTTTATTTTCATCTTTTCCCCCTCCTTTCTCTTTATCCCATCGCCCTGCTTCCCAGAATGTGCTGGCCTGAGCCCAAATGACTGGAATGCAGGAATCCAGGTAGCATGTCTCCATGAACACACAAACACGCACACACATACAGTAGAAACAAACACAATCTATACATCCATCTACACATACTGTACAGGAATGTACTGTACATTTAAATATACATACATGCGTGCAGACATAAAGCTTCAGTGAGATGTATGACCTGAGTGACTTTAATTCATGTTTTTCTTTCCATATTTTGTGCATGCTGGTACCAACAGAAAAAAACAAAGCACCTCACTTATGCTTAATGTTGAGATCACACATCTTTTAAATGACACATGAAGTTAAAATCTTCCTTTGAGAAAAGAGATTATTTAGTTGTGTTCACAGTTAGTGCAAAACGTGGTTGTAATCTCTGAGGTCCAATCCTTGTTTGGAAATGGCACAAGGGCTGACACCAAATATAATGCTGCTACTATGCACACCAGATCCCAATTGCATGGACTTTTGGAACATTTTTAGGGGTGCAACCTACTTTTTTCCTATTATTTGGTGTCAGCTCTGGTACCGTAACCTGACCCACAAGTATACTGAATGTATTTCACCAATCCAAGGGGGAAACAGCCCACAGAAAGTGTTTAGGGAGGGCAGAATCCTTCAATCATATATCCTGCAGTTGATTGGACAATAACATTTATTATGGGCCAATCGGATGACATAGTAGACGGCGCAACTACCATGGTGTTCAAGACAAAACGTGAGCCACTTTCATGAAACAAACTCTTGCCAAAATATGGTTTAAGAGGACTAAAAATATATTTTACAGAGAAGTCTGTTGTGATGTGATTTGGTTTTCACTTAATAAAGAAATACAGTCCAGATCTGATAGAAAGGCTCCTGAAACTGTTAGCATCTATGCTGAAAGCATCACTTCCATCTTTAGTCTCCTGCCCTAAAGGAGGTTGATTGGGTTGTCCCTTGGGCCACTCACAACTGTTGAAGTGTTGGAGCTTCGCAATGCTATACATGCTGTTAATTATGAAACTGGGGTCCACCTTCAAGATTTCCTGCTGCTTAAAGGGACTGTGAGGAGACTCTGCTTACGCCGGCATTGAGACTCTGCTACCCATAAACACGCGCGGCGACTGTCGTAATGCTGCGTTCCAGTAACCTCGAAACTGGGAGTGACATCATCTCAGACTTATCGGCGTTCCAGTTGAAGTCTGAAAAAACATGTCGAGCTACCAGGCTATTGTTAGCTGTTGTTAGCACGCCCCGCGTTGTTATTCACAAATATCACATGAAGAATGTGATTATCACTATGGCAGCATTTTAGTTAAATATAAGTCTAACGATACTATGTATACAGCTGATCTAGAGCGACACACCCCAGTCAGAAGTGCAAATAAATTGATTATTACAGGAGCTAAATAACTGTTCACACTGGGGGCATCCATCTTTGATTGTCAACTCGGGGGTGGCGAGGTTTCACCGAGTTCCCAGTAGGAAATTCTGACTTCGGGGGACGTTCCAGTTTTAGTTTCCTACTCGGAACTCGGAAATTCCTACTTCTGACTACAACTTGAACACACCATAAGCCAAAGCGTGCATTTGTTGTGAGGCTAATGAATACATCTCGGACTTTCCACAGAACTCTTCATTGCTTTACAACTTCTTTTTTCAACAACTTACAGGATGCAACACAACAAGGTAATGTTTCTCTTTCTAGTTACGAACTAGTTTTTGATGTGTGCCAACAAGCAGTTTTGGAAAACTTAGTATCGTAGTTTTGTAGCCGGCTATATATCACTACTTAAGCCCGGTGCTCTAAGACGTGTCCGAATAATATACATTTGCGCTAGTTTGAATTGTCTTGTTCCCGAAGTTGAGTATCCAGGCCAGTCCAGCCCTGTCCGACCCGACCGGAAGGCTAAGTAATAGCATTTATAGATAACCTATTTAGATGCTATAAAACTCATCTTAAAGTGTGTATTTCGATCAGGCATATATCTAAAAGTGAGACTTTTTTGTAATTACTTAGAAACTCCTCACAGTCCCTTTAACAGAAGGTTTTTTCTAGCCGCCATGACAGAGGGATTCATGATTGGCTATATGGATTCATGTTGGGTGTTGGATGTATATACAGTATTTGCATATATATATGTATATGTGTATCTTTATATGTATATATGTATCTATGCATATATGTGTATCCATAAAATGACAAATTTTATACTCTACTGTAAAGTGTCTTGAGATAACACTTGTTATGTATTGGCGCTATACAAATAAAGATTGATTGATTGATAAATAGATCATTGCTGAGCCATCTGCACTGCAAGGTTACTGGTACTGTTACAAAACTTAGAACCAGGCTCCATGAGACTGTTGTCAAGTCAGGACAGACCACAAAGTGGGCATGTCAGGAAGACAACACTCCAAGATGACCAAAAAGTCACTGTTCATCCCCTGAGAATCTCCCCAAGTGCCAAAATACCTTTATCCCCTGAAAGAAAGCCTACGTTTCTTCAGAGGTAGTATTAAAGGGGACCATTTTTTTGAGGAGTATTTAAAACATTTTTACCTAAATAATTGACCTTTTTATGATTTTCCTTTAAATATGCCATTCTTACTTGCATTTCAGCACAAACATGTCATAAACTGAGTTGCTGTTTTGCTCTAATAGACTCTTGACATTGCTTAGGACTCCGGTAATGACACCAGGTCGACTTTGGTCCAATCACTCCTCACCTCTGTGGCAGCTTAACTCTTAAAGCACTAACCCAGCAGAGAGAGTAACAGCTAGTTACATGACAGCATCTTATCTTTCTAATGACAGGCTGCAGTGGAAGGAAAGTTTCTAAATCACAGAGGAGGGAGCGGGGGAGAGGAGGGGGTGTCACCAACTCTCTCACAGTGCTGATCTGTCAGCGTGAATCATGTTTCACTTGCATCATTGTCATTTCTTCATATCAGGCTGTTTCATTACTACAGCAGCTTGAGATAACTTTGTTTACCCAGGGCCAAGGCATCAACATCCAGGACTCTGTATGTGTTTTCCACAGTAACTATAGAGATCCTAGAACTAATGTTTGGGTTGGATGTGTGTGTGTATGTGTATGTGTGTGTGTGTGCTCTATTAATAGTGAGAGGAATGGTTTGGGCCCTGGGAATGTTGTCCTCTCCGGAAAAACAAACTTGTCTTCCCCTCCTCTATTCCTTCTCTCTCTTTTCTCCCTTTTTATGTGAGATACAGACAACAGGATGGGGGAAGGGGGGAAGAAAAATGACAAGATAAGGAGAGGAGAGAGGAACACAGCATGAAATAAAGGAGGGGTTGATATGTTTTCAAAGACAAATGGAAAATTATGGCTGTAGAAGTTTGCTGCTTTCTTTTGATTCTTTGTTGTGCTCAGGGTTTGGACAAACATTATAATCATTATGCCTCCGTACTGGTGACAGCTTAGACTGCAGGAAGTGTGTTTATAAGATATCACCGGAAAACTTAAACCCTGTTCACACTTGGAAAGGAAAATGTAATTGTCTGAACTTTACGCAAGTGAGCCATGAGAGTATTTCACCCAGAACTTACCAGTGCCATTTCCTCAGACCCCCTAGTGTTTTATCCCCATATTGTCCAAGAAAGTTGATGTGTGAACACAACAGTAAATAGCCAAGGGAATCCACTGAAGCAAGTGTGGAGAGCTGAAGACATTATCCTGTGCAACTGACAAAAACAGGAGACTCAACAGGATGGATTAGAAACAACCACTGATGCAGGAGAAGTTGATTGGATTGAACAGAACAAGACAAACTTAAATGTGAGTTTGGACATTTTAAAGTGCTGCTTCTATGTGAAATTGTCTTACTTCTGCTCTAAAACCTTCAAGGTCTCTAATACCACTTTTTTTAACTAAAATTAGTGGGTCAGCACAAGTTTTTCAACGCTGGTTAACCAGCTAACAATTGGCAAGTGACCCGGGTCCTATCAGAAGCAGACAAGCTGCCTGGCTGTTCCTCTGGCGGATCAAACTGATGTCATCACATTGATGACATCATCAGCGCTGCGAAACAAGACCACGTAAACAATGAAAAAGAGCATGGAAGACATGAATATGGTTTTCTGTACCTTGTTCTTTTGTCCCTCTTTAAAAATGTACTAACCTCGACACTGATGAAACAAAAGCAGATTAAATTTGTTGCTGAGGCAAATAGTCATGTAAGTAAGAGAGGACTAGCGCGATGTTATGCTGAGTGCATGTTATGCCAACGTCATCTGTATATCATTGGGTCGACCCGGGTGTGATGTTCCCACTGAAGCTGATCAGAGGCGAGCTTATAATAACCTGTGTCGCTTGCAGGGTCGATTGGCCTGGATTGAAATGCAGATTAAACCTTTTCAAACTGCTGACAAGAGCTGATTGTTACCAGGTTTGAACAGGTTTTGGCCAGTCTGAAAGGGGTATTACACATCCATAGAGCTGCAAAGTCTTGTACTGCTGTTGGATACAGAGTTAAAACTCTGCAGCTCTATTTCTTTTGTCCAATCTTTTGAAAATTGCGACCCTGTTTCATGTTTGCTTCTGCAACTTGCAACATTCCTCTCAACTGTCTTTAATGCTGTTGATATGTTTTAACATGTAACAGAGAAATAAGAGCATAAATTGTGATTGTAGTGCAGAGCTGTGTTCTGCCCTGTTGACATGTCCTGCAGACCACCACTTCTCACCATTACCCCCTACTGAGGGAGGAAATTGTGAAAACATCTCAGGGAATTACTCAGGCGAGCAGGACAAATATTGTCCTGACAATATCAGAGTTACATGTGTGAAAACGGCTTATGAATCAGCCTAACACAACCCCATCCCGCCCTTGGCCATAATTTTACTACTAAGCATGCAGTAATCAGTGTTACACAATAACTTGTAGGGACTTCCTTAAAAAATAGGAATGGATGCAAGTCTTTTGCATGCAGCAAGTCTTACAATCAGCAATCTTTAAAACAACCAATCACTGCTTCCTCCCCCTTGCAGAAGGTGCTAAAGTCTGCGATAATTGTAAACAAAGTCTCAATTTGCAGTCACCCTTTATTACAGTGATTGTCAGAGGTGATGTACTTGCATCCAGTTGTGATCAAGACACATCATCGATCACAAAAAGAAATATTGTCCTGACAATATCAGAGTTACATGTGTGAAAACGGCTTATGAATCAGCCTAATACAACCCCATCCCTCCCTTGGCCATAATTCTACTTTATGGTAATTCCTTGCAGAGGCATAAAAGCATCATGTGGTACATCTATTTTTCAAGGACTTGCTTAAAAAAATAGAATGCATGCATTGATGAAATGGAGGGGTCTTTACAATCAGCAATCACTGCTTCCTCCCCATATAAAAGCTATGAAAGTCTTGCACCATCCTAAGTAAAGTGCGATTACAATCAACAAATATGATGGGCTGTCTCAGAGCAGAAGGTGCCCCCTATTACAGTGATTGTAACTCTATCAGGATTTGCAATCACCCTTTATCCGTATTGTAAACTCAGGTTAAACTTTTTATACCTGCTATCTGCTTCTTTCCTTGCATTTTGGTTTCTGAAACCAGTGACCTTGAATCACTTGAGTGGGCTAAAACTGTTCTGCATTGGAGGCTTTATAGTGCACTCCATCTTTACAGTAAAAAGAAAACCTAGCCATAAAGCTGCACATAAACCTTTCATGTGTTGCCATTTATTCAAACTCCCAGCTGACACTTACAAAAGGTCAGAGCTAAAGATTCCTTTGCTGTCAGAACAATAAAAACCTTTGTACTGTGACAATGAAGTGTCAGACTAATTTTAGCTCTTTGTTTTTGACTGAACAAACTGCCTGCTATTACACAGTGTACTGTACTCTCACTGAGTATAGTAACATCATCATCAGCTTCATTTAAACATGATGAACAAGATAATTGTTGACCTGAAAGCAAACAAATCAATAATAACAGCTCTCTGCTGCACACAAAGAGTGGATTATACCATACGCAGTGGGGATCAAGCCTCATTTATTGCCCCATTGTTGTTATTTAATCCATATCTAATAGTTTATGATAGCAGCACAAACACTCCACAAATCTTATTCAAGCATCAAACAAATAGCAGTGTGGCAACTGGGGACAGCCTTTACCTTCCAAAGATGGCAAATATCAAACACTAAATTAAACATGGATTTTTTAAAACACAAAGAGAATATCACTCATGTAAACTCTAGTATTTACTCTCAGATTGTAATACATATCGCAGCTTCCTTTGATTAGGAAATAAATAATATATCTTTACAGCAGCAGAAGCTTTTTCCTTAGTTTTTAATGCAAGCAAGATTTTACTCTAAACAGGGAAAAAGTACATCAAGCATACAAAGTGCGGAAGATAGAAGCAAAGAAAGAGTAGCTTCATAGGTTTTGATTCTATTTGAGAAATGCATCCAACAATTAGGATTATTACGTAACTCTTGTTTTTTCTTTGTTGCTATAGGTTCTTACTAAAAAATAAGAAAACTATGGATGTGTACTGGATAGAATCTGGGAACACAAACCCTATCATGATAAATGACGAGATACAAAATACCTGTATATTTGTGATAGCATAAACAGAAAGAAACTTCAGGATTTTTTTGATCCAACACATTTGGATGAACAGAATGATATTTGTGGTAAATAGATGAAGTGTTTTGATTTTGGTTGTGTTATGAATATGGATGCAGATGCAGGAGTTCTTTAAAAGCTCTGGTAACATTGCACATAAGGGCACTTTGTCACATTTTTGGCTAACGACTTGAACATTTCAGCATTTTTTTATGACATTTTTACAGAATGATGGTCATGGCACAACAGAGAAGGTGATTACATTTTTGAATAAATCCAAATACTGATTCAGATCCACGATTTTTTTTTAAAAGGGATTGTTAAGAGTGAGAGTAAAAGGGCAGTCTTCCAAATGTCTGGTTAGGATTGTCAGGAATGCCTTGGCCGAGGTATGTGCTCTCAGAGCACTGCTAGTTGTTTTGGCTAGCTTCTTTTACATATGCAGCCTTTTAGGCTATATTTACACGGACACTCTCTCACTGAAAGCGCAAAGATTTTCCCTTTGTGTATTCAAAGTCAATCTGCGTTTAGACAGAGACAATGTAGATGAATGAAACTGATGTAGCATGCATGTCAGTCCAGTAGATGGCAATGTAGGTGTGCAGAGAAGCAGCGCTGCTACAATACACGTATGAAGAAGAAAAACTTTTCACAAACAACAATGGTGAGTGGACACACAGCGATGCAGGAGTTTCTTTTCTGGACAACAAATCAGTTCGGGCAACAAATCTGTCTGGATAGTTTTGACTGGATAACAAACCGAGCATGGTAAGCAGCACACACTTTACTCAGCAGACGGCCGAAGCTGTTGTTGTTCCTGGTATGCCCGCGCAGCCTTCATGAGAAAGAGTACTGCGCATGCGGTGATGTCAGCGTTTCACCCTGAAAATGCTTTGATATGGGTTTACACTGAGTTACGTGGAGAGCGTATCTCCACTCTGGAACCTGGTTTCACAAGTTTATGGAACTGGGCACTCCAAAAAGAGTTCCCATGTAAACAGGAGGCCGAAATACAATGAAAACTTATCTGATTTCACCGTTTTAGGCCTTGTGTAAACGGCCCCTTAGATCATACTAATGACAATATTGACTTATTACTAGTGGGGGGTACTTTACACACACTTTCTATACTGCATATGCTCTTTAACAACTTTCTTTGACATCATTGAGAACAGAAAAGCCCAAGATATTATTTTATTGACAGCTTTCTACTACATTATTAGGAGGGAAACCATAAATTCCAAAAACTACTGATATAATCATATCACACAGATTTAAGTCATCACAAGCTGATTGGTCAAATTGTTGTTAGCTCCTTAAAGCTTGATGTGCATTGGTTTATCTTCACAGCCCTAGACAGATCGCTAAAAAAAATATTTCTCCATAGTCCTTGAGATGCTCAGCAGACTTTCACCCCACAGCTTACCAAACAGCTACATTTAAGGTTAGAGCTGAAGCAGATGTTCAGCTAATCTATCATGCATAGTGATGTCCCAAGGATGGATGAAAAATAAAACAGATGTAATAGAAATCCTACTTGATCTCTCTGTGATTTGTTGTTTGATTGAATGGAGCGGATGTCAGGTTAAAGTGACCCAGACTTCCAGCTCGTAGATGTAAAAATAAATTGTTCCTTCATTTCATACCACTGAACATTTGTTTAACCCTCCCAGCTCCATGGGATTGCTGGCGCCCTCAAGCATTTGTGCTTGCATTGTTTACTGATATTTCTGGAACTGGTCAGATCTGATCTTAATGGGGACAACTGGGTTCAGAGGCTCACTCATTTGTCAATCTATGCTGGTCAAGTATGTCCCTTCCAAAACGTTTACAGTTCAGCCATGAAATGCAGCGTTACCTTTTTGAAGAAATGTTGAATTTCTAGATTCATAGTAACAAATCCATAATCTGTGTGTAAAACTGTAGCCGTGATGTTAATATTTGTCTATTTTGACAACTAGAGGAAATGACAACTTCCTGTCTGCCCCCCTCCCCCGCTGGCTTGCATTCACGCTGGCAACATCAAACCGTGCCCGGACCCACCTGCGTATTTACTCAGTTTGAAACAGCAGGGGGGCGATATGCACGTAACTGGTTGCTAAGCCTGCTACGGAGAAGGCTACCATGGTAACCATTTCCTACACCAGACAACCGATGTTTACGTTTCGCTCTCCTCTACATTTTCCTTCAAATGTGTTTTTTGTATCATGTTTAAGACGGCATCAGCGACCTTCTGGACCCTTGTAAATCACACTAATCCTCAACCAGAGTAAACCAATCGACAAATTGAGTAAGCAAAAAATTCAACTGCGGGATTAACAGGAAGTAATGCATCAAAAGTAGATCGGTTCGGATCATTTTGTTTCACACCACTGAAACCGCACCAAATGTCGGGAGATGGAGTGGACTGAGACCACCCCTTCATGGAGGTCTCGGACCGGCTGATTTGGTGCGCACCAAAGTGCGGTGGTTGCATTCACATTGATGCTAACGTACTAAACCCTGGGCCAAAACTTCTTTGGTGCACACTAAATGTGGTTGGTGTGAAAACGCCCTGAGAGAGACTGACACAAAGTGTGCCGGGTCTGATGAATCCACATTTCAAACAGATTTTGAAAATCATGGACATCATGTCTTCCAGGCTAAGAAGAAAAATGACCATCCGTATTGTTATCAGAGCAACATTCAAAAGCCAGCATCAGTAGCATTACGGGGTGTGTTAGTGCCAATGGCATGGGTAACCTGCACATTTGTGATGACACCATTGATGCTGGAAGGTACATAGTCCTAGATATTTGAGCAACATATGGTGCCATACAAGCAACATCTTTTTCAGGACATCCCTGCTTATTATAGCAAGACAATGCCTTGGCATTCTGCACGTTACAATGGTGTGGCTTCATAGTTCAAGTGTGTGGTACTAGACTGGCCTGCCCACAATCAAGACCTGTCTTCCATTGAAATGTGCGGCACATAAAAATATGACCACAGACTGTTGAGCAACTAAAGTCAAACATTAAGCAAGAATGGGAAAATGTCAAATAAAGTTCCCAATTAAGTTCCCTTCTGGTTAAGGAAAAGGTGATGAAACGTAGAGGGTAACATGTTCCTATCCCAGCTTTTTTGAAATGTGTTGCAGGCATCATATTAAAAAAGAGTGTTGAGACTAAAAAAAGTTGAGACTATAAATGCATTATTAAAAGAGAAAGTGCAGACAGAACAGTAAAAGTAGAAAATGTCCTGAGTTGCAAAGGTTAAACTCCATAAATAAACCAGTGTACTCCTGGGTAAGGCTGAGGTGCATCATTGCAGGCAGATATCTCCCTGACCACATCCTCCTATTGTTAGCATTTTTGATGATGCTCCTCATATTTGACTTAATTAAATCTTTTCTTCATTAAGTGGTGTTTATATTTAGGTCTGCCATGCTCTGTCAGGCACACAAACACATACACACTCACACTCAAGAGTCCAGAGAGTCTTTTATGGCTGAAGGGCTGTTCACTTTTGTCAATAAGATCCAGATGTGAGCTCAGTGGGAGAGGAGATAAAAATAGAACTGGAGAGGTGAGGGAGACAGGAAGAATAAGACGGACAGAGGGTCAGAGAGAAAGCAGAAAGAGAAGCTGTGACTTCACTGAGGAACATTTTTGAGAGCAGACATACTGAAGGAAGCTGGGAAACCATGTTGATTCATATTCCAGACATTACTTTCCATTTTCTTCTGTGTTCACAGGCCCCTCTGATGTCATCACATTCCTCATAAACATAAACACCACCCTGTTTTACACCAATGGTTGCCACAGATAATGAAAATACGCATGGGCGGGGGTTTGGGGGGCATCATCCGCTAAAGTAAAAAAATAAAATAATAAAGGCTTCACAGCTTTATCACTGTCCAACTTTAATTATGGTGGGGCTTCCAAATCTCTCTGGTCCAGTTCTCATGTCTGTCTTTTAGCTCTGGCTAAACACATTAAGGGAATTGCAGGATGAACTGCGTGTGTGTGTCAGTCAAAAATGCCTCCCCCAAACCCACTTCCTGCCCTGCCCTCTCAATGAAGACAATTATGGTTCCTGCAAGAAGGATCACAGAGAAGAGGGAGCTCCTTAAAAGGCAGGGTCCATGTGCGTTTCACCTCTGCACACATTTTTCCTGTTAAAACTCAATAATCTGTGAATTTTAAATAGGTACAAGTCATTCAGGAGTAGAAAGCTGTAACACCGGTTTCAGGTTAAATGTCAAACTAAAAGGGCATGATCATGCTTGGACAAAATATATATGTAGGTCTGCAGGCTTTTGTGATGGCATGGAACAATTGAGCAGACATGGCTCTTCACAGCCAATCTGAACTGTGTAGGCTAGTTTAAGGATGAGGAAGTAGGAAAACAGCAGCAGGGTAAAACACCTTATGGAAGAAATCGCTCTTTCTGTATATTGCAATAGAAATATTTTTGGCAGAGCCCATATGGAAAAAGAGAAAAAAATAAGTGAATTTTGGGGCCAGTAGTTCCTCATGCAGCCACTACAGGCTGACGGCAAAGAAGGACAATAACCATTAAGTCCCAAGTTGATAAAGTCAAATTTACAGTCTGTTTCATATTTTTCTAACCCCTAGATCACTAGATAGTGGGCCTAACAGTGGCTCAATCAACACGTACATTCCATGATTCTGTTTACTATGTATTTGTTTTGTTTTTGTTTTTTTTGACCAAAGACCACCTTTTAAACATGCAATTTTGAACAAATTAAAACTCCATCAGTTCTAATTGTAATATATTGCCCTGTGGAGTTCAAATAAAATTACACTTAACTCATTAGGCTGAAGAAAAGCCAAATTTTTGCTTTGATTGTATGACTCCTGTAGCGTAAAACCCTGAAATGCCTTAATAGGCCAATTCCAAGAAAATAAGAAGCAGTCAAAAGTCTGGCTTAACGCTGGCTGAATAACTGCCAGAGTGATAACTAGTAAGCGCGGAAACACCAGCATCATGCTCGACCTAGAACAAGTGCTGAATACCAGGTGAGGCATGTTTTTGGTGTTGTTGACTCTAAAAACCCATGTTGACAAGATTTATTCACACAGAAATCTATGGACAGATAAGCAAAATCGATAATGGAATTGATATCAATTAAATCCTACCAGTTCCCATTCCTCTATATATCCACATAACCAGGCAAAACACACATTAGACAAGTTTCTGATTCATAGTTTAAAGAGATTTTACAGACTTTTATTTTTGTCCCTCCTCTGTCTGATGACTTAATGGAACTAAAATCAGTATACTCTGTACACAGCTGTATAAAAGTGCTGCATGTTGACTGAAGCACTTCCTGTATGTTAAAAAGAGACATTAACATCAATCCTCATGAGAAACTGATTTCACTTCAAACGTGATTTCAAAATGAATAATGAGGGGAAAATAAATATAAGTCAGTCTAATTATCAGACTATGGAAAGTTCAACATGTAAACATGGGATCAAATGAGGTAAAAATGTGATTGGAAAAAAGCAGCTGGAGTCTCAGTGGATAAATATTGATAAATCATGTGAAAATAACTTCACACAAAACAGGTTATGAAAGTCAGACCAAAGGGAAGTGCAAGAATTATGTGCTTCACTGTTCAATGATTCAAGGTCAGACTTGGAGCTATTTTAGGAGCTACACAGCCCCTTATCAGGAGAGTTTTGTCTGCTCAGCCTTCATTCACAACCTTGTAGCTTTTCAGAGCGAGGTGCAGCTCTACTGAATGAGGAACTTACACAAGATAATACGACAAAGATGTGGAAACAGTAACAACAAACATGTGAGAGATACTTTATGTTTCACCTGCTGATATTACTATGAGGTCAAACATGATTATGATAGCAAATAAGAGCTCAATTATTGCATGATTCACCTCCATGCTATATATTTGAACTTTAATACCAAAACAATAAGCACACACTCCTAAACATCCAATGTTGGGCATTAGTTATTATTAGTTATTAAATGACTATCTGACAATATCTCTGAAAAATTCCCTGTGGAAATTTCTTTGTATCAAACTTTATACAACAGGACTAAAAAATGAAACAATTCAATACGAAGAGATTATGGTCTGGGTAATGAAGTTCAATCCTGTGAAAATGAAATGTCCAAAATGTTTTGAGGGGTTTTTGTCAGACTTTGCAAAAATGTCTGTGCTGGTCCAGGGAGGATCTCATTGAATTGTAAGGGATAAGGTCATTGGATCCATCTCTTACTGTGTTCTTTAAACTTCTCCTTTCTGTCCACACTTTTCCAAGGATGCCCTTGTAAAACAATGGCAATCTTAGGTTATAGCTCATGGGACCCCATGATAATTCCTTTCTTGTGAATTTAATATCTCAAGAACAATGTGAGTTTTTTAAAGCACATTACACAAGCCCATCTCAGCAATAGCCAATGGAGAGTATTTGGAAATGGGAAGAACCTTTCAAAAACATTTAAGGCAGGTGATTGGATAATCAATCTGTCAATCACATTCATTTAGCCACTTCATAGGACAAACTAAAACTAAATCATGTCTGAAGTTGAGAAAAATATTAATTCTATCAAGAGGTGCTTTCAGTTTTGTCATTTGTTTTGTATGAATATGTTCCAGATCTGATAAAACTGCTACTGAAGCTGTCACTAACTATGCTAATCACCAAACAAGTAGCCATTTCCTGCTGTTGTCTGGCTTGTAGTTTCCAACTCTTTCTGTTTACTGTAAAATACCAAATAATGGCCAGGGTGTTTATTTGTTTCAATCGCTGAGCATACCAGGCGACTTTTTGGGACAGGTGTTTAATTTCTTTCTCACAAAAATCTTGCTTAGCAAAAAATGAAAAAATATGGTAAATGTAGTCAAATTATTTATTTACACCAGCATGAATTTCACCTTTACATTTTCACAGCAAGATTACTGTACCGTAGTTATACTCTTGTCTTCTCTCTAGACACTCTTAATACTGGTAAGGAACTACCAGATGATAAGCTATTTCTTTTGTTTTGCTGCAGCGGGGCGATGGCAATCAGCAGCGATGTACCGCTAACAGACATTGCAATGGCCTCTTGACATTAGCAGGAGGCCATGGCAACATCTTCTTTTATGGATTTGTAAAGTCAGAGTATGTAAGATTCAGGCTTTCTGCTCTCTAGGGGCCTCTGTGGACATTGAGTGTAACTGCACTGTTGTAAAACAGAGCGCCACACATCGACGTGTATTTTGTTGAAATACAGAGGGAGGAGAAGTGGGCCGACAGGACGTCCAGAAAAACAAATTAAGCAAGCAGACTGTTTAGGTACTGTTACTGATTGATTATGTTACTGTTCCAGCGTACTGTCAGTTGTGAGCTCAGCATTCGCATGTGTGTTCTGTAACTTCGACTATAGCTCGTATGCTGTGCCAAATAAATTACACCCGCCGATTATTTGGGACCCGGCGAATAATTGGAACCTGGCTTTTATTTGGTACTTTACGGTAAATCCTTTTAATTTGGACTGATTGGACTGGGCTGCTCACAATAGTTGTAGATTGAAGCTTGGCGAGATGGATCTTCCTGATTTTAGACATGATATAACGTAGATTAGGCTGCTGTAAGTTTACAGCTGTCCACTCTGACTGAGTAAAGATAGCTATTATTGTTGTTGTTATTATTATCAATGTTTTTATTATCATTCAGTGTAGTTTACCACTTTAACAGCACATTTGTTTTTTATGCTTTAAAATAGAGATGTTTTTAACTTTACATGTACAGTAAATAATATTTCCTTTAGAGGACAAACTTCTGTTCGATAAAATACCTGCTTAAGTGTGGACATTGCCTGAGACAATCTTTGTTTAAAACAAAACAACCCCACACATAATAATTTGATTTCTCATCCTTCCACAACAACATCTTAAAAGCACGCAGTCCAAATGCCAACTTGATGAATAAAATGTTTGAAGCAAAGGCCTGGTTGAAAATAAGAAGCCTATTGAGGACTGAAGAAGGACGACATTGTTTCAGGAAACACGGACCTGATTACCCACAATCCTGCTGGCTGTCACTGTGTGATGGGAGCTTTTTGTGAGCCCTTCAAATATACCTAAGGAGATCTACACATAAACACAGGCATACCACCAATCTCCAGATAAATGGTGGTCATCATCATTAACTGTCATCAGTGCCACAGTGATTACTGCTGTTATATTTGGAGAAATTTCCCCTCTGCTGGACGGATATGAGAGACAGCCAAAGGGCAGCAGTTCAGCACATAGACACACCATCACACACACAAAACTACACAATCCTGGGCAGGATAAATACCTGGGAAATGTTTTGTAGCTTGCTCTATACTCAAACAAAGATCAGTTTCAAAGCAAGAGTTTCTGGCTACTGGAAGTGTTTTTTATACTCTTGGTTCTGGTTCAAGTATTTCAAATTAACAGCAGTAATCAGGCTAAAATAAAGCCCTGACACACACTCAATACCTCATTACTGCCAACAATGACTGTTAAACCTGCAGGCTTGATTAACTTTGGACCATTTGCCAGACAGCATATGAGGTGCATCCAAATTTGAAATAAATCAGCCAAGATAATCGTTTCAATGGTTCCCTGACACTGTCTGTTAATGAACGTGTTATATGTGTTGACATTTTGTCAGCAAATAAGATCAATCTAGAAAACTTTTAAACATACAAGGATATGTAAAACAACAACACCTGGATAAAGCAGATTCAACGGTTAGCCTAACAGCACAATAACATTCAACAGCACTCTTTCCCCGTCCAATGAGTTCTGTGGTCATCTGCTTTGAGAGCACTGTGCAAGTTTGGCAGCAGGCTGTGGTCAAGAGGGCAAGACATTTAAGTGGTATTAGTGCTGTCATTGACTGCTTTTTTAGAAGATTGTTCACAGCAACTACCAGCCACAGCAGCAGGTAAATCAAAAGCCTAGTTCCTATGAGTGGTCTGGTTTGGTTCATTACAGTTTGGTATAGTTTGAAGCGGTAAACCCTGATTTGTTTGTTTTTCTATCACCAGATGTACCTCCACTTGAAGGCGGGGATGTGAGTCAGGTAAAGAGGGTTGTGCCAGCAATGTACAGGACAGAGTGAAGCGGACTAAAGTAAAATACAATCGTAAACTAGAAAGCACTCGGAGAGCACAGACCTCCGCCAGCGCCACAGTCCTCAGTCATATTGTCATTTTGACCATAAATATTAGTCCTACCTTTACTTCATCTAAATACTTAGATTTCTTGACCATGAAAACATACCATTAGCAACTGGATTCATAATGATATCTATTTTAGTTCAGTAGTTATTCACAGAAATCCCATTTTTCGCCATGGCGGCCAGACGCTGATCCGAATCAACACCAAAATCGAATCAGTTCTTCCTTTTCCCATGCTGAACATTTCCTGAAAATTTCATCCAAATCCATCCATTAATTTTTGAGTTATTTTGTTCACAGACGGACGGACGGACAGACAAACTCCCGAAAACATAACTTCCTTGGTGGAGGTAACAAAGAGCAGCAATGGAAGACATCCCGTACACCAGTACTCCATAGAACATTGTTTTGTGTGGCGTCTCTTTACAGAGAACAAATTCTTCTTAATCCATGGCTTATTTAAAAATGGTGCAGTATGCATTTTTGTGGCATGTAAATTAATGACTTTTGTGACAAATCAGCACACAGCAGAGCTTTTGCTTCCACCTTTTACTGTCAGAGGGGTGCCAAAAAGCAGGACGACATGGGTAGGTTATTTGGGTACCTTTTCTTCTCATTTGACAGTGGAAGCAGAGTAATTGTGTTTCATATCGGGCTGAACTGAGCCAGACTGCTTGGTGGATGCAGCTTAAGTAGCTCACTTTAGCTACATTTCCACCAAGCAGTCTGGCTCAGTTTGGCTGGGTAAGGGATGTAATTATAGGTGTTACCACTGTAAGATGTTGGGAAAGGTACCAAAATAACAGATCAGTGCCATCCAACTTTTTCACCACCATTCTGGTGGCGTGCCAAATGTACCGAGCCAACCCCAAAGGGTGGAGCTAAAAAGGCAGCAGTTGTGGACTGATCATAAAAATCTGCACCTTTGTGGGAAAGCAACTAAAATAGTCAATAAGCTTTAGCCAATATGGCACTTTTATAGTCTTTGTGGCTACTGAAAGCTGTTTAGGTCCAAATTGATACAAAGAAGTGGCCTCAGGCTCTAATCTTGGTCAAAACAGCTCCTGAAAACACTGCAGCACTAAACCTTTGCTGGTACCTTCACCCACCTTTAACAATCATACACAGTGGTTTTCAATATTGTGAAATTGGTCTTGGTATTGTTACCCTTCATTTTTTGCTGTCAGATATTGCATGTATCCTCCCATGGCACAGTGGAGACCCTGTTGGTGCCTTCTGTGTGAAATAAGACTCAGTAACAAAACTACTTTTTCAGGTAAAAAGTCCCAGTAAAAGCGCTACTGTTGATATTTATCAAATGTTGTTCCTTTTTAATGCAGCTGCCATGACATATTCCCTCAGACGGATCTGACACTGAAGCTGCCTTCTCAGCTGCTTGCATAAAAGCAGCGTTGCCAAGTGCATATAAGCGTTCATCTAAAGGCTGAAAATCTTACAGTTATGTCGTGGTTTTTTGGGCTTGTTTCTAGACGTGAAGTTGCTTCTTGGGGCTCTTAAGTCTGTGTGTATACCGCTGATTACCTTCCAGCTCCTAACACAAAGGAAAACACGACTGCGGTAGGTAGTTTGTCTACTTCCTTGTTTCCTGGCTATATGCACGACCCAAACACACTCACGCACATAGCGCATGCTCCAGAGCCAATGTTGCCAGGTCTGCTTGTTATAAGCGACGGTCTTTTCTTGAATAGATACTTAGCACTGTGATATTGATATGTAATGTAGTCAAAAATTAACACACTTTATGTAGACTTCTCTTTTTAAAAAGTAGTATATCACATTAGGAAAGGAAATAGCTGGAGGTTGCTTATTTTGGGCCTATTTTTATTGACCAGGCTGCTTATTTCAGAAGCAAAATGTGGAAACACTGGGCAGGACCTCTCATTCCACAGGGTCTGTGACATTTTGTAAAATAAAGAGCACAAAAAACTGTTATGTTTTCTGTAGTAGAACTTTTTGTGGCCTTCACATTTAGGAATAGATATGGGGTTCTGTCCATGATCAAGCAATGTCCATGATCAAGCAATGTAAAAGTAACGGAAAAGTAACTTGAGAAGTTACTCTTCACAGAGGGTAACTAAGTAAAGTAAAGAGTTACTTTTTTCAGATGTAACGAGTAACGAGCAAACACTACTTTTTAAAAGTAACTTCCCCAACATTGTCCATGGCACAGTGGAGACCCTGTTGGTGCCTTCTGTGTGAAATAAGACTCATCCATCCCCAAAAATCCCAGACCGCATTGTTGATATATCAAAGGCTTCAACAGCTGCCATGAATATTTAGTGCAAATTGCTGTTAGTGGTTGACTCTGTACATAAAAGTCAACTTGCAGGTGCATATAAAACTGGTTCATCTACAGTGCTTACAGTTATGTGTGTTTATTCCAGCCTGCCAGCTTTTACCTCTGATTATTTAAGTTTTAATAATACTGATTGAAATGTGGGCAGAGACAGACTGAAGAGAAATGAGCAGGAGGCAATAGAAACTGTTACTCAGAAACATCATTAGATATCCAAGTTACTGAATCATAAACTCACACACTCACTCACTGGACTTCTATGACTCAATCTACATCTCCCTCTCTCTCGGTCACACTCAAGCACACACACACAGGTCCAAGTTTCCTCAGTTGAGGTAAGGTCAACATACCTTCAGACTGACTCATAGTTTTGCAAAAACTCATTTTAGCACTAAATGATTTAGTAAAGTACAAAGGGTCGAAGCAGCTGCAGGGACACTGCCTGTCAACATTCACCTGTGAGGGGGCAGAGGAGGAAAATAAAGTCATTTCCTGGACTTCATGGAAATTAAAAACAGAAAGACTTTGAGCACTACTCACAATGCTATAAAACTGAGAGCTTCTTTTGGCTGATACAGTTTCTGGTTTAATTAGTAATGTAATAACAAAATTCTTCCAACTTTTCTTATTAGTCACACACACATGTTCAGGCTAGGGGTGGGCGATATGGCAAAAACATCATATCACGATTTTTTAAAAATAAAATCACGATCACGATTTTATCATGATTCTTTTTTTACTTTGATTTTTCTAGACTAATTTGCATGTTTGACCATTTTTTTCCCATGTTTAACATATAAAACATGTAAAACCCTAAAAGAAAAAAAAATACAATTAAAGCCAAAGAAACTTTCTGAACAGGTTTTAATTTAAATAGTTTTTATCAAAATGTGCAATAAATGTAAACATAAAAGGTAATGAACAACAATATCAACATTATCTCTTAAAGTGCAACAATTTAAAACAAATGTTCTGTAACTGCAATGTCTCTTATCTGAGTGAATAATACAGCTGCTTTAGAACAGATTTTTGTTCAGACATCTTCAAGCTTTCATCTCCTTTTCTCTTTCCGCCATGGCTTCATGCTACATAACCAAACAGGAGATCCCACCATGCACTGCGCGTAATGTTGCTACGATTGGCTAGTTGGGTGTGCCTCAAAGTCTCTGCACACACACAGACGATCTGACGATCTTTCTACTTTATGAGATCATCACCACGTTATAATCCTTAGCGATTTAATATAGTCATATCGCACACCCCTAGTTCAGGCAATTAAATCAAAATCTCACTCTACACTACTAGACCTACACACTAAATTTTGAATATTATAAGTTTTGGTGTTGGTAAACTTAATGTGAGGGCAGAGTTGATTATGCTCTGGATGAGTCAAATCTCTGGAAATTTACTCTCAACAGAAAAAGAGTTGGGGGTACAAAAAAACCCAAAACAACTTAAGAGTCAATAAATCAAATATGCAAGTTTCACTTAGCATTTTCAGCTCTGAACTGATGGTCACTGAACTCTGAACCTTGGAATCAGCACTTACAGTGTCCATCACCCCACCCATATAAATGCTAATAGACTTTAGAAGGAAATCTGAGGTCTGTGCATGACCTCCAGATTTGGAGGCACATTGTCAGTAATATTACAGCACTGAGTAACCAGATTGATCAATTTGTATGCACTGGGATATTAAATGACCTTCTTGAAACTCTGTTATAGCCAAACACAGAATCAGTATTTCTGCAAAATATTCCTGTAAATATCAAATAACTACTGACAGTATTATTTAAACTTGCAGTGTTTATTTAAAGGTTTTACTTCAACAGTTAAGTGAATACTCTGAGAGAGCTCATTTCTTAAACTACAGAAAAGTGTTGATCATAAGTCACATTGTAAAATGTCAAGAAGGTAAATTTTAACTCCAAAAAGAGTCAATAAGTACACATAATTAGTGTTAATTTACCAACTACCCATATAGACACATTTAAGGTGTCAAAATCACATCTCGTAGGGCTTAGCTGTGTACAATGGTGTGAAAGTTGAATACTTTTAGTCCAAGAGGCTCTTCTTTGACACAGGGATAAAAAAGAAGACCAAAATAGGGTACAGAAAGTGAAAATCAAGTTAAATTGAGAACCTATCCTGACTAGTGAGAAGCATTCATATCATTTCCTATTATGATTAACTACTTAATTATCAATGCTTGTCAATTTGCTCCTCCCGCCTTGTAAACAGTGATGCTGCAAACTGCAGCAACAACAAAGGAGAAACAGTCTAAAGTGTGGCTTAACATTACACAATGTGACATCAACATGGAAGCAACTGAAGCCATGTGATGTCAAGGAAACAAAGACAAATGGTTTAGAGAAATGGTTCTGATTTTCCAGATGTTGCCAACTTATTTCATGTAATCTTCCAGCAAGAATTACCTTAATCATTAAGTTTTTGCTAAATTTTTTAGGTTTTTTTTTGTTTATGAACAGAATAAACTGAGGAGTTGATTTGTATGTCATTTTTAGGGAATGTTGGTCATGGCACAAGTAGAACGTAACAATTTGGTGGTGATCCAAATCCAGATGCAGATCTGGGAATTATTTTAACAGATTTATTAACACTGTGAGATAAGCTATTTTCCACATTTTTACTAAGAACTCCCTAACAGTTTCAATGCAGGTGGTCATAGCACAAGAGGAATGTCGTGAGATGTTGGGGGTGATCTCAAGACTGATGTGAGTCCAGGAATTTTCAAGGCTTTTGAACAGTTTTTAAAAGATAGATTTTCAAGTTTTTGACATTAACTCACTTGACAATGTTGGAAATGTCCCTTTGCCAAGGTAGCACATCTAGTCTGTAATCAAAAATAATGAATTGCCAGTCTTGTTCCTTAGTGATCACAAAATAAAACAAGATTAATAAAAATAATAGTTCCCTTTTAGCATTTTTCCACCTCAAATAGATATGTGCCCTTCATGTATAAACTGTAAATGGTTCTTACTCTGCACAATCTTTACTGATTACAGGGTCGGATTTATCTTTTATTTCTTTGTGTGTGAGTGAGTGTGTGTGTGTGTGTGTGTGTGTGTGTGTGTGTGCGGGGGGGGGGGGGGGGGGGGGGGGAAATAAACATCAACATGAACTTTATCAATATAAACAAAATTTTCCTGTCCTTTATCTCATTGAAAAAGTTTTATTATATGTTCCAGTCCGAGTCTGACAGTTAAAAATGAACAAAAACAATGTTCATTTACTTTTAGTCTGTACTCATTCAGAATTTGTTACAATTAGGGGGTCAAGTCTATAAATACATTTCAGCTTCAGCATCATTAAATGCTTTGATCATTAAAAAAAATCTGGACACTGAGGAGAATAAATTCCATCAGCGAAACACAATCTGATTCTAAATGGGTAAAAGAAATGGCGGTGCTCTGTGGTGATGTCATCCACGTGCTGTGAATGATCTAATGGGGGAATGTGATAATGAAACCCACATGAGAACGATGATGTTACTACTGATGAAGTGCGGGACAGTACATAACAGAACATGTCTAAAGTCTGACTGAAATGCCCAGAACACATCCACAAGCCAACACAAACACCCATGACAGGGTGTAAAAACAGGTGAAAAAAGCTGACAGACATCTTGGTTAATATGACACAGCTTAACTGAATCAGAGGGATGAGGACTCAGAGGCACAAAGGGGACAGACAAATGTGACTCTTGATCAAACATGTTAACTTCTCCTTTACAAACACACAGAGGACCTGCCTGTGACGTTGCTTTGGCCTGAGCATCTCCTCGTCCTCTTTTCCAATCATCATCCTCTCCCTGAGCCTTTATCCGAGATCCCAACAGCCACTCGGGAACAACACTCCGACTCTTCCAACTTCTTCCGCTACCATTTTCACGAGCGTTTCTCAACTGGCAGCTAGAGCATGATCCAAACCGGCGGACTGATGCCATAAGACAGCAGAAAAAAAAGAAATAAACAAGTAGCTGAAAAGAAAAGTGTTCTTTTGGTCATGTTTCTCCGGATGACAAAAGACAAGAAAAAGAATAAACTGGCCAGTCCACTGAACCCCCAGAGGATCTAAGGCCTTGACTATGCATGAGTGTGCAAGTGTGTGTGCCCTACCACGTTGCAAAGTATGCAAGCTTTAGCTGGAAGGCAGATACAGATGTGGCATTGTTCAATTGACTGGCAGAGGCAAACCCAATGGCAGAGAGATGTGCATCTAGTTAACACATGATACTGTAAGACAGACCACCCTCTCTCTCTGCTCCGTCTGCCTGCGTCAGTGGCATTTGATATTTAATGTATAACAGTTTCTTCTTAAAAACATAATAGCTTTACTTGTAAATACAACCTATTCAGTGCAGCACATGTTCCAAATTTTAAATTACTTAACTTCACTGAAGATCTGAAATTAAAGTGTCTCAAGTTGTGGGACCCTTAAATAACTTTCATGCTGTTATTGTGTATTTTTTTTGTTCTTACAAAAAAAAAAAACAAGGGAGGGAGTTCAGTAACAGATGAAGTCAGTTTCCATAATTTATGCTTTTTGCAATGTGTATAGCAATGACCTGCGCATGCGCAGTGCTCCGCGGAACAGCAGTAGCAGCCGGAAGAGGGCGACCCTCGGACATAACCATGTTTATGTAGCCTCGCAACAGCTGCCAGAGCCACGATGGAGGAGGAAGTTGAACGAGAGTTTACTGACACAGGCATGATGTTTTTCCTTTCACCAAAAAAAGTCACTGGTTTACAAAACTCACCGGGCTTTGTAAACTGTGCGCCGGTATATCCTTCCGTGGAGCACTGCGCATGCGCAGGTCTGTGTGTATCAAAACGTTATTTTAACGGGTTGAAAAGAAAACACGTCTTTTAAAATGTTTTATAACCATTCGGATTTACTTCACGTGCTAATACGCCATCCCCTGGACCACTGTAAGGAGTATTTTGTCCACTTTCGTCAGTCCGGCTCTGACTCCAATTGACCTCCAGCCATTGAGCTAAGCTACCTACGAAGCTAACAGCAGGGAGCCAGCCACTGGACGCAGAGACACAAAAAAGGTATTTTTGTCAATGATAGGGAAAGGGCGTGGGTCCAAAATCATCAGAGTATTCCTTTAAGAGAACACATCAAATTCAAGGAGCTAAGAGAAAAGAGCCAGGACTAGTAATGACAATGATGTTTAGCAATAATTTGCAGTGTTGCGAGTAATGGCAGTAAAAATAACAGCATGACTAACTCATCGTTGGTTTTCAAGAATCCAAGTTTTTACTATTTCAAATGTTACCATGCAGTGACTGTTACCAGCAGTGAAATGTGCTGATTTAATATTCACCAATGTCTAGCAGCTGTTATCCGAACTGCCTCATTCAGTCAAGCACAGGACAGGAACCGCGTCACAAACACACAAGAGAACTAGAAGGCAGAGTTGCCAGATCTGTCTATTATAAGTAACTTTTTGGCTTTGTTTTTGTAAATTGCTAGTAAGTATTGCCAGTTGAGAGTCTTTTCTTTTCAGTTGCTCATTTTGGCTTGTTGTGCCCCCAAACCCAGGAGGGATCTGATAAATGGTCTGTCATCAATATAAACTCAATTCAGAAGTTACACAGACTATTTCCTCCAACTCTAAACACAAATGTAAATTTTACTGTAAAAAGGGGGGCATGACTATGTCTGTTTGGTTACAGAAATCCAGGTTAGACAGACTGATTAGTGATAACTGGGTTAAAAATAACAGTAGCCCATCCCTTCACTTCTTTATTGAGAAAAGGATGTTCCACCTCCTAACAAAAGGATGCTGAATAAGTAAATAAAGAGCCAAATAAGATGAAATGTCATTGTGAAATTAAAATGTAATGTAGATAAAATTAAAACATGATTCATGTAGATTTCTCTTTTAAAATAAAGTATTATGATGTTGGATTAGAGGAAAAAATTGATGGAGTTTGCTTGTTTGAGCTTGTATTATAGACCTGGCTGCTTATTTCTGAAAAAAAAAAATTGGCAACGCTGCTAGATGCCACAACAGTGAGTCTGGAGGAGTCTGTGGAGTTAAAACTGGCGTTTTCAGGATAGAATTACTGGCACTACTTCAACATTATTGATGTAAAAGGCAAGAACACATATGTGAAGTGTAAGTACATGTCAGTTGTGAGTAACTTTATAAACACAGAAAACACCACTGATGATGCCAGAACTGCTGCAGCAAACCAGGTTAACAACAAGGAAGGACATTAAGCCAGGCCGTTCAAGCAGCAAAAACTTTGTTGTTGTTGTTGTTGTTTTTCTTCAATACCGCATAAATTACCTTCTCTGGTAGCTATTTACATTAAAGGAGACATATCATGCTGATGCATGATTTAATACATATAATATAATAAATTTGAAAACAAGACCTTACACCCCCTTAATTTTCAAAAAATTAGATATTGTATTTTTTCTGATATCCTAGAACGAGATTTTATGCCTCTGAAAATAAGTCATTGCGAGATGTCCGCGAGATTTAAATCGTCGTGACGACACGAGGTACCTTTCTTTTTATTGGAGTAATCTGATAAAACACTTCCTCCTCTGTGATGTCCGTTAGCCACAAAACCGTCACCAAGGAACACATTCACCCAGCAGCAGTGTATAGCTCCCTCGCTCACACTCACTCATTACCAGCTCTGGCCTGTAGGGGGACTCAATACGCGGTCGCTGCTTTGAGCCTGCTGGAAAATACAGTAGAAGAAGAAGGACAGGCTGGCTCTACCCCCGATAGAACTGACCAATCAGAGCACAAAGGGCTGTGACGTTGCAAGGTAACTATATCATCCTGAGATCCTCGTGTTTCAACGAGAGCTTGATAATGGCCTAAAATGAGGATTTTGAGAACGCAATTGTGGGGCAATGAAGGAACTAAATGACTTGTACTGAGGGCAGAAATGCTTTACAGGCATCCTAGTCTGGCATAGTGAAAAGGAGAAACAAGCATGATATGTCTCCTTTAACGAAGAAGTAATTCTGTTAGTCATGCAACTACGTTTTGGGAATGTACCTCGTAACTATAACTAAATGCTTTAGTAATTTGCCCAACACTGATAATTTGATTATAATTCACACACTTTCTTAATAATACAGACAGAAGTGGTGTGGGACTATCAAAGATGCATGTAAACAGACTAAGGCAATGGAACAATCCATGGACAATAAGAAGCTCCAAGTGCAGAGTACAAGAGAGGGGATTTAAGATATCAACATGCCAGCCAACAGTACAGCTGAGCATTTCTGAATCATCAACAAACTGGAGACTGCACACTGTACATGAGCACACACTCATCATGTTTAACATATTGTAAATATTCCATTTATGAAAGAGACAATAGCCATTTAATATTTGTTTGTTTTTTAAAAGGCATTTACAGTACAGAGACAAGCATAAATGTGTATAAACTGTCGGCATGTGCACACAGAAAAGCTGAAATAGCAGCTCTTCTAGAAAGTGCTGTTTCAGAGGTGGCTTTCCTTACATAAGCAAACTGCTCTGTAATTACACTGGGTGGATCCACACAGACTGAGAGAGGACAGAAACAGTCTGGAGGGAAGCAAATGGGACAAGAAACCAGGAAAACAAAGAGCATCAAAAGATAGAGGGGCAACCAGAGAAGTTTCAGTTTTAAATGTTTAAACTGGCATCATTTTCTCCCTGGCAAAAGTCATGGTGATTATTTTAGAGCAGGGAAATTTCCTTAAAAGGAAAAGTGACAGATTTTCAAAGCATATTGCAACTGTCATCAAGCAAGGGCAAGGACATCCAGAGATGTTTTCCCACAGTTTCTTTCCCACTGTGAGAAACCAGATGGAGTCTCATGCTGAGATTTGTTGCAGTGGCACAAACGTCAGTTATGATTTTAGGAAATGTCAGCAAGACCATTTAAAGAAACCTCGAATTTTAACTTCTGACGTTCTGCCAGCATCAGATAAAATATAAGTTATTGAAAAAAAAGCCATGAAAAAGATTCAAGAAAATAAGTCAGTAAGATCAGATGTCAGTTGAAGATGATTATCTGATGCATTCAGTTAATTGCTTGCTGCAAACTAGTACAACTAACTGTTGTTTAAAGAGTCCATACTTTGCTATTTACCAGCTGTAGCTCTGGAAAATGTATTTAAATACACAATCACTTTTATTTTTGGTTTTATGATTATGTTATAGAATAACTACAGAGAGCAAAGGAAAAATGAATTAATAAAAAGGCCATATCACCCCTGTTGTTTATTTTGTTTCATTGTCACATAGTTACTATTATCATCATTTTCTTGACTATTATTTGGTGCAGTGATGGCTGGAGACAATAGTTTTTCCTCCCTGTGAATCTTTTAAATGCATTTTGCCAACCAGAGGCAAATATAAGTCTTAGATTAACTCACATTGGAGATTTTTTCCCTAGTTTTGTCTAAATATTGATAATAGTGTTATTGTGGTATTTTTTGGCCATGATAAATTTGGCGGCCAAGATCTTGGCTAACTTTACAGAAAGTTAACTATCAGACTAACAGAGGGCAGGAGTTATCTCCACAACATATCCTAAGAACCCTTTTACCCACTACAGAAAAGATTCAACAGAATGTTTGAAATGTCTTTTTTTGTTTCAAGATAGTGTTTTTTCTGCACTGGCCTGGCTGAACTAGCCTGTTACCCCTTGTTACTAGTCTTTGTGCTAAGAAAATATTAAGACCAGCTAAGACCAGTTGCTTGCTCAGACTTTATTTTAGGGCTGCGCAATTTATCAAATAAATAGAATAATTTGAATTATTTTCTACGAAGAGTTAAAAAACTTTTTTGTTCTGGCTTAGTCTAATTGTAAGTTTTTACAATGTTTGAAAATATAAATATCGAAAATGTCTAGTTTTTATGATGGCAGGCCCTGTCAGGTTTTGCACAAGCACATGTTAAGGAATATATTTCTTTTTTAAATTAGATCAAAACCTGAGCAGAGAGTTCCATGATAATATACTATAAAAATTGTTCAGCTTTCAGTGTTTATGTGGACTACATACATTTGAACTACATGATCGACATTTTATGACAGGCACTGAGATATAAGAGGGGAGATTCAGTTACATTCTCAAATATATTTGGATAACATAAAGGCAAACCTTGATGTACACTTTTTTTTGAGAGGAAGAAAATCAATTAAAAAGTAAATCGAGTTTTGTGGAAAAATTGAAGATTTATTTTTGGCCATATTGCTCAGCCCTACCTTATGTTTATGGTTTTTACATTTCAGGACATTTAAAATCATATTCTGCTGTTACGATTAAGCTGTTGATTAGGTGGATAAAGAAATTCAGAATCTGAACTCCCACCAGCTTGTGATGCCATAATTGTTTAACTAAATGACAAACAAACACATCTATAATCAACTGTCTCCACTTAGCTTTTCTCCAAAAATAGCTCCTGAAACACCGCAGAGAAACTACCGATACACGCACCACACAAGAGAACATAAAAACATTTTTGTTGTGCCTGTCCCAAAAGTAATACTCCAGTTTCCCAGTGTGAGTAAGACAGAGAAATATAGGGAGGCTAAACATGTTGCATGTGCGTATGTGATTAAAGGACATGATGTCTCGAGGCACAGGACGTTTTCTCCCCGAGGCGCTTTGCTCTCCTGGGACTCTAACCACATAGGAACAGAAACCACAGCAAACATAAGAGTTTGTTTCATTGTTGTTTCTCTGAGTGAAATATTGTTTGATACAGTTGGCTTGGAAAGCTAAATCTGCATGGATGACGTGATTTTTTCCAGATAGAATCCAACCAGCTCTTCAGTGAAGTTACTTGAGACAAAAGAGTTTAGATACAGTTTTCTACCTTAAATAGAGAAGTTGTCTGATGTCAGCGTCTCCATTTACTGTCACTGAATCCACAGGTATCTGCCCTTTGGCCTTCTCTAACTCTGATTCATCCCACCTCCTCTTCTCATCCGCTGACTCATAGACACCTTCATCCACCCTCATCCTTTCATCTCTCCATCACCTTTACCTTCACTCAACATCACTTACTGTGCAGTCACAACTATTTCTAGGTTGACCTTTGCACGTTGAAAAAGAAACCCCCAGCACCCACACAACGTCCTTTATGAACATGCCGGTATGTGTCCTCCTTTAACTTTGCTTTTAAGTCAGCTTTAAACAAGCAGGTCGAGGGTCCTGAATGAGCTGCTTCCTTCTCTCTGATCACAACAGGGAAGTTTGATGGAGCCACTGACACTTTGTTGGATGTCTGATGGGTCCGCTGGTCCACCAATCAGGGAGTGTCATCTCAAAGAACCATTGCAGAGCCAGGCCCTTAACAACATGGTGGAATCTGAAAGACCTTCATGTCAAGGTTCAGGAGCATTATTTATCACGTATCTCAAACCAGAGATTATTTATAGAAAAAATAAAAAAAGGATTAATTGAATTCAACTCTGAGGAAGACCATACAGACAATTCACCATACCTGCAATCATGAGAATAACTGGTTATTAAAGGCCTTAAAAACTGGATTAATACTGAACCTCCAAAAAGGAAGTCAAAGTGTGTCTGTCTCAGAATTTTCTCCGTTTGTCTGTGAGCAAGATATCTCGAGACTTTCTTGACAGATTTTAATGAAATTTTCTGGGAATGCTGGTTTCAGCTGTGATCCAAATGCAATCTAGGAATTTCCATAAATGATTGTCAACATTGTGCAACAGGGCAGTTTTTTTAACATTTTAAGTTACAGCTTGAATAAAGCAGGGTCCACGATTCATGATTCACGCTCTTACTTATCCCTTTGACTTCCAAACTAAGAAATACATCTACAACCAATTTATTTCGTCGTAAAACTGTGTTCCGTCCTCTTCATTTAGCAACATCTCAGGTTTTATTCCTCAAACTACCCAATCAGGAAGCAGATATGTGGGACAATGTGCAGGTTGGCTTGCCTGTTAAAGGTTGTCCTGGGATGAATGGATTTCTTTCATTTCACAATATTTTTGCTTTTTTGTGTGGAAACATCACAGAGCACAAAATTTAGATGTCAAGTCGATGACCCAGTTTTCTGATCAATCATAGATACATTCTTTATCACCTAATTTAGCTAAATTGTTATTGTAAGAGAATCTGGAAAATCTAAAAATATTTGTTTTACTCCAATGTATGCTCTTACCGTTAGATTTCTGAAAAGCTATGCAGCAACAATTCACCTATGATTTTTCAAGTTTTCAAACAAATACATCCATGCACAGCAGCACCAGCCAGTGGATACATATTGGAAAAAGTAACAGGAAGAAAAGATGAGCTTTCAAAATTTTAAAAACAATGGTAAAGTGGCAAAAAGTGAATCGCTTGGTTACAATGCCAGTCAAAGGGTTATGGTTCGGATCCCACGTCTGATCAAACTCAGCAAAGGCCTGATTATGTGGAGCTCCTAAATATAATCTTACTTATTTATCTTGTGGTACGAGGCATACTAAGAGTAATTTTTATTCTTTATGAAACTTGTTCAATATCAACGACCTGAAATCTTTGTGTGCAGTGCCCCTGAGGACAACCAAGACAGAGCAAAGCCAACCAGGGAGCAACTTGCTGGAGCACGAAGTAAACGTAGCCATGGCAACAAGAGTAAAGGTGAAACAGGGCATTTAATGGATGTCAGAAACAGAAAAAAATTCCAGCCTGTGATCAATTTGCAAAATGTCCTCCCCTCACTCTCTCTCACCCCACATCACAAGCCTATTCAATGTCTCTCTATCATATCAATAAAGGCACCAAATGCACCCCAGTTTCTTTATTTAAAAATGTGCTAATAAGTGACAAAAATCTGAGCATCTAAACAATATAACTTGTAAATCATAACTGGCAGACTGATAGACAGGAGATGGAGGGAAATGGCAACCACCAAGAGTGTTACAGGAAGCTAACTGCTAACCAAATGTAACTTAGCAATTCTTAAGTTGTCTGCCACATTTGTTTACATTAAAGCTGTGCTTAATCATTCAAAGATACAAGCTTCATTAGTAGAGGCCCTGGTAGTTTGTGAATGGACTACTTCAATGAGTCGGTCGGTGTGTGGTGTGCAATGTCTCTCTCTCTGTGGCACACCGCACACTATACGGACAAAACTGAAGAACATGTCATTATTTATCTTCTCGTGTGGGTGCTCTCTCTCTCTTTTTCAAATTCAATTACGATTTCGGTCAGAAATTCTGCGTTTCTCTGCACATGACTAATGACGTGCAGACTGGTGCAGACTGATCTGAATGATAGTTATATAAGGTAGTGATATTAAAGTCATACAGAATAACTTCACTAACAGATTATTTACCTTCACAAAGACATGATATTTCCTATCATGACTTTGTGCAGAACCAAAAGAACAAAAGGTTGTCACTTATTAGTTTCGTTTGCAGTTAAAAAGTATGTTGTCTGTGTTATTCTAATGAAAAAATAAATAAAATGCAAGTTAACATGTTAGTCCACAATGCTACTTACCAAATTTCTGATGGTCAACCTAACATACCTATATATTGTAATTAGATATTGATACGCTCTTGGACATATATTTCTGATTCTGTTTTTACTGTCAGCTGTGTTTTCAATATCATATGATATACAATCAGACAATCACATTGCTTCATAGTACATCACCATGATACAGAGTAAATCAGTTCACTGGTTCAGCACCTTTACTGCTCTTCTCTTCTCCAAGCAACCCTCATCATCTGGTGAGGTGCAGGGAGTAAACGAAGAGAGGGTAGAGGGAAAGTATTTGATTCCATGTGGGTGGCCTGATAAAACAAAGTCAGTCGTAAATCTGAAGCTATAAACAGTGTGCTTTTAGTTCTAATCCATGCAGGACTGAGCTCAGACCAAAGTTTCTGTCTGTCTCTGTCATCCCAACACTTTGAATGGTGCTTGAGACCCCCTCTGATTAACCATCCATCATGGACAGGGGTAGTGCAGTGTCTCTTTGAGCAGCTTGATTTATGTTTTCTCGCATGTGAAGAGATTCTCCTCGCACTGGTCACAGGTACAGATTCTTTATCAAACAGGAAAAATGAGCAGTTACATTAATCTTGAAGAACAAAGCAGGTTGTGAAGGAACATATCTCGTATCCTTGCATCATAAATGTAATAAAATGTATGTAATGAGTTCAAGTTGGTTTTAATCCCTCAGCACCACAGGCCAATACACTAACAATTCAACAATGGTAACAATTTGACCGAAAATATTGGTCGTCTTCACCTTGGTTGGAGAAGAAAAGAAAGCTGGGCCAAATAACTGAGTCTCAGGGGAAACAAACTTTATTTCATATCCTGAATTATCCAATTTGCATTTCTAAATGACTACCCTCTGGACACCCTTGAGCCAAAAATGTATGTGAAAAAGCTTGCTATGAAATTAACACAATAATATTCATTATTGAAAAAAGTCAGGGGTTGGGTGTTTCTGGTGATAAGAGTCTTGGACATGTCAAAAAGCAGCAAAAACACTGATTTAATTAAAAAAGTATTTTTATGAGAAGTCGGACATTACATTTTGAAAACATGAGCAAAAAAATGTACACGCAATGAACTCGTTTTAAAATCATCATGTTTTAATGTTTTTTCTGTTTCTCACTTCAGCTCTCATGTAAAAACTATCAAATATTTAATTATTTTGAATTCATATTGCTTCTTATTTAAGTAGAGATTTTTCATATAATGAAAAGTGTGATCCTCTGGGGACACTGCTATAAAATATATCAATAATATTCTGCATAAATCACTATAGACTACTTCAGAATTGCTCAAAATGACCAAATATTAATTATTTTTCAGGATTTTAAGCCTTTAAATGACAATTTAAACATGTCAGAATATTTGTTTTATCAAAAACAACACAGATTGTGATGTTTTCTATATACAGTAGATGTGAATGTGGATTTTAGGGATGTGTTTCATGTGTCCTCAAAGTAAACATAAAGTTTATATGAACTCAAGTGAAGTCATGACCTGCTGCACTTCCTGCACTTGAAGATTTTTGATGTTTTGGAGAAAAAAAATCCATCCTTCTTGTCCCTTTATCACACTTTCATATTTCAGCTCTTTCTCATTCCTATTTTGATCTTGTACATTGTTTTAGTGAGCAAGTGTTTCTTCCTGAGCTGCTTTCCTTTTTCATGTCTGTCCTTCTTTTACTCTCTCCCCACCTGACATTTGGCTCGTTCGAGCGCCTCACACAGAGACAAATGCTATGACTTCACTTTACTGAAATGTTCCACAGAGACACCGAGCGAGACAGCAAAGAGAAGAAAGAATAAGATAACACCGGGAAGAATGCTGCAGAATTAGAACTGGAAAAAAAAAACATAAGCTATGAGGGGGTGAAGCTTGGGGCTGCAACGGACTGATGGGCTATTTTGGGTAACGGAATTTGACCCACCTTCCACAAAAAGGATTATAGAAATCAGAAGAAATGAATGAGGAAAATGCATCATGAAACAGGTGGGAAAAGTTCAACAGAAACATTTACAGGGATTAAATTAGAGAAAGATCTGATGTCAGAAAGTTGGCACCTTATTGCAGATTAAACGAGCCGTGCTTCTTTCTCCAGAAAAGGAAATGGCTCCATCTTTTCCACTCTCACCTTTCACTTTCTTGTACTCAATCCACTTCTGATGGCAAAAGTTATTCAAAGTTACTCAGTTAAATCTAAATTAAGAATGAGAAACTTGAGATACTGAAACTTAACTTCTAAAAACAACATCAGTATCACAATCAAGCCTCATCGGTCATGTGACACTACATTATTTTACCTACCCAGTGGTGCACAAACATTCCTAAGTTTTTAAGAGGGAAGCCTAAGCATGTCAGCACCATGCATCAAATTAAACCAAAATGTCATACCTTTTCACCATAAGCTTGAAAACGAACTGTGCCATATTCAAATATCAGCTAAACAGCAGGGAAGAAATCCTCTCTATGGACTCACAACAGCCTTGAAAGGCACATCTAAACTTTATTTCAAGTCCTGTGGGATATAAATATCTGTCAAAGCCAATGAGATAGAAGTTAATTAACTAACTAAGCCAGCTGACATATGGTTTCCAAAAATTATTTATTCAGAAAAATGACTAAAAAGTGAATAAATTAGGGAATAAACACAAAATCTCAAAACTAAATGGAGTATAAATGGAGTACATGGAGAATGGTGTTTGAAAGATACATTTTCTGTCAAGTCCAACATGAACTTGGCCATTTGATGTAATAATTTTACTCATTTTAATAATTTATTTGTTCCGTCATATAGTACAAAAGGGTTGTATAGTATAATTAAGTCTGTTTTTCATGCATAAAAATACTTTGTTTATGGCCATTATATTTTTTCACATAAAAAGTACTGGTATTTTTAATGGAATAGAGCACTCTACAGTAAGTGAGGAGGTGGGCCACCCCTGGTCTAAATCTTACACAGTCTTGACAATTCCTTCTTTACAACAGGTCTTAATACATTTCTATTTAATACTGCCTTCTCATAAGTTTAGCTTCATCTCATTATTCATCTCATTTTATTCCCTCTGTTATTTTAGTTAAATTCAATATCACCTGTGATTCTCCAGTTTTCTATTTATCTGCACATCTTTAATGGTCTATATGTCTTCCTGACTGCTAACTCTATAAAGAACTATGAAGTGCTGTATATATGAATGGTGCTCTATTAACAAGGTTGCCTTGCCTTGCTTTACAGCAAAGCTGTCTTGATACACAACCTTTTCACAAAAATTAAAAGTTCTTACAACTTTAACAAGCCATTGATATATCCCACACAATCAGTACGTAGATTTCCTACAAAGTCTGCACAAAAAGCAAATTAAAGCATAAACCAGCTTTTAATAAACACATGCAGGCAAGTGACAAACCTGAGCACACACAACACAATGGAGCGCACATGCACACAAGCCAGCCAGCCGTGCTGGACATCATCAAACACTTCAGTAACCACAACAACTTCCTTTTTCTCAAAACCAGTTTCCTGCTTGGTGAGGTCACTCGCCAGCTTCTGCTACTAATGCTCAAGCAACAAGGAGAACAATGGACAAGGAAGGGAATAAAAACAACTCACTTAGAGCAGACTAATGGAGGCTAATTACACCAACAGGCCTTGAAGCAGACTCAAAGCTGACAAAACAAAGGGTTCTGTCTCATTAAAAAAAATAAAAACAACAAAATCCTGATTATTGAAAGATATAAGGTGTTAAATATGTCAACATTTAGACTCTGTATGATCTTGATACAGCATGATGTAATAAAAGCAAATCACTCTACATGTGTGTCTCTGTCCTGAGCTCAGACAAGATGGCATTACTGGGGTTATTTTCACCGTCTCTACACTTATTCAGAGTCACACCCATGACAGAATCATAGCTCTGACTTCAGACAAAGACTTCCAGGAGAGACAGTTTGTGTGTGGCTAAAAGTAAATGACACAGTCCAAAAAAGAGGATGGGAAGACGTTCCACAGCCCTGAAAAATGACACAATCAAACCTCATAGCAGAGCTACTGCAAACAGTTGTACACCTTTACTCTCATTTCACGAATCAAATCCAGATCATATATAAAGCAAATCCCAGTATAGATGGGACATTATGTAAAACATGGTGCAAGTATTCACTCATTTTGATGCATGGAACATGTTCCAAAAAAGCTGGGACAGGGACACCGGAAGACTGGGGAAGATGTGGAGTGCTCAAAAAACACCTGTTTTGACTTTTTACAGAGGAAATTAGAGATATCATCATCTACAGTCTATGATATCATCAAATAATTTTGAGGATCCAGATAAATATCTGCACAAAAGCATCAAAAGCAAACACTAGATGCCTGTGACCTTCAATCACTCAGGTGGCACTGCATTAAAAACCAAATCGTTTTGTAAAGGGTATTGCCATGAGGGCTCAAGGACCACCCAGATATCAGTGCAAAGCTCAATATCTGTGATTGCATGGGGGTGTGTTAGTGCCCATGTCATGGGTAACTTGCATATCTTTGAGGGCCCTTATAATTAGGGCTGTCACTTTAGTACATTAATTAGATTAATCAATTACACCACAAATTAATGCGTTAAAAAAATGTATCGGAAGATTAATCATAGCACACAAACATTTTAATATTGTCCAGCTGGAGGACCCGTACATGGCAGTGGCACTTCACGTCACACATGTGTCTCTAGTCAAACCAAACAAAGCCCAGGTGACAACAGGAATGGCATATTTAAGACTTAGTCTTATTCTATTTTTGAATTTATCTATATTTGTACTACATTCTTTAATAATGCATCAGACCTAAGTGGTTTGCTGGATGTCATCGACCTTTTTCTTATTTTGAATTTGATTTATGAAACACACTTAAAGTGTAATTTGAGTTGCCTGATTGAGCTTAGAATTTTCTGGACAAGTTGCCCTGACTTTGGTTTTATTTAGTCACCAATAAAAATGTGGATTTACAAATCTTCACTTCCTAGTGTATTCATTTGATTAGTCATGCACTACAATTTTATAATATCCTAGAATTCAAATTCTTTATTTGGGTACTTTAAGCAGATATGAGATTAAAATGTGATTAATTAGATTAATTCATTATAATTCCGATAATTAATTCTATTAATTTTTTAATCGTCTGACAGCACTACTTATAATACCAAAAGTTACAATGAGTGACTGAGGTCATACATAAAGCAAAACTGGAAAGAATTCTATTTACAGAGCTTCAACAACTACTACTACAACAGCTACTTAAGTGTTGTTAGGAGGAAATGTAATGTAACTCAGAGGTAAATATGCCCCAGTTCCAGCTTTTTTGGACTATGCTGCAGGCATGAAATTCAAATAGAGTGAATTTACAAAAAAATAAAAACAGTTCATTGATTAGAACATAAAAAATCTTGTATTATAGCATATTCAGTCGAAAAGGAAATCGACCTTCGCAAATCACTGCACTCTACTTACAGTTACATTTCAAAAATCGTCCCATGTTCATGGGCATTTGGATTGTACTTTAGCTAAATTATTCAGGACAGATTCTTGGTCATAGTCCAATCATTCAACTTTGACACTACTATTATATAAGAATCAAAAAAGATGCTTCAGTGTTTAGACACTGCTGAGCAAAAGACATCACACACTCCAACCTATGTTTGGCTCTTCTGTTTATAATACAATATATCTATGGCTGTAATCATAGCACAGTGGCAGTCAATATAAGATGAAACAAATAAATGAAAAACAGACTCAGTCAGCTGGGCTACTTATTGCTGTGGTCTGAGATTTGTTTAATCACATCCTCTGATGTTTGTTTAACGCTGCTCAGCCTCTAATAGCCTTTTGTATCCTGGTACTGTTCCCAAATGCACTCTGAAAGTAACCATAATAGTTCTGATTGACGAAGTTTCATAAAAGCGCAGGCACATACCAGCACCTCTGGGTAATGTTATAAAAGCACAAGAACAAGACAGCTGTTTAGGATGACATAATCTGCTGTTCTGAGAGAGGCTTTACCTCAAACCCATTTATACTCCATTACTACAGCAAGTGTCATGACCTGAAAAAGCCATGACATCACTGAATACCACCGTTGAATGTGAGAAACAAGCACACAGTCATATGCACGAAAACAGAAAATATAAAAGTAGACTCACCACTCTGGGTTTCGTCCTCTGTGGTGCAGGTCTGGAGTCATCTGAGCTTTTCTTCTGTGGTCCAGCTTTAGTAATCCCACTGCCACTGGACTCACTGGTTACTTCTGATGCTGATACCAATCCTTCAGCTCCATCCCTCACTGCAGGAGGAGGCCCTTGTCCCTCAGTGTCCCTGTCACCCGTGTTGAGATCCAGAATATATTTCTGGGTCACATCCTCCAGTGATGGTGTCTCCTCTCTTGGGGGCTTAATCAAGGTAGGACTCTCTTTAGCTTCCCTTACTACTTGGAGTTGTGGGGGTGGGGAGATGGGTATAAATGTAGTGGGCTCACTGGCGTGGCGAACATGCTTGGGTCTGATTTTAGGTTTGGATAGAACAGAAGGGAGAGGAGGGGTGAGGTCATTTGAGTCGCTGTGCTCATCCTGTTCCTCTGAAACAAGTTCTTGGGGCTCAAAAGGGTCCTCGTGAGAGAAAAACTGAGCCATCCTGTTGGGTCTCTTTCTGATAGGCCGTCGAACCATTCTGGGAGACAAAACACCTGCTAGCTTGAGGTCAAAGTTAAACTTCTGCAGCTCATTCTCTTCTTCACCATGGTCTATTACATCATCGTCATCATCAAGGTTCTCGGAGTGGAGGGATTCTGATTGGGAACGAGCTTTGACCTTGTTGCTGTCTGTATGATGATGTGGTGGTGCCTGAGAGGCTGGTTGAATTTTGTCTTCTAACTCCCACATCTCCTCTCTTTGATCGCTCAGGATTGGCTCGCTGCTGGAAGGTGGAATCTGACCAGGTTGATCCAGTTCACTTATTGGCTGAGTGCTGCCAGTCTGACCTTTAAATTCTGGGTCATTCTGAGAAAGCAAGGGGGCATCGCTTCGACGACTGGGGTCACTGAATGATTTCTTCTTAGGGGCTTTTCCGTTGCTGTGATCGTCCGTCATCAGTCTGTTCATCGCACCTGGCTCAGCTACGATGCTCCTGATCACCCCGCTGTAGTCTCCAATGCTATCATCCCGCAGCCCACCATCACTGTAAACAGACAAGTCACTCGCTACACTGCCCTTATACTCTGACAGGGCGGCCACAATGGAGGCCTCTGGAGCACCTCCTCCTTTGACAGACAGGGATCCTAACAGGTTGCTGTCAACAGAGGAAAAGTTGTTCCCATCTTCAGGCAAAGAGCAGCGCCGCTGAGGCATGGGGTCGCTGAGGGAGCGGTAGACTGTGGACTCTCCATTTCCACCTGCTGCTATTGTTGACTCTGCATTACTGCCGTTACTAGAATCAGAGCCTGTGTTATTATTACCAGATGGAGAGAACTTGCGCCTTCGACGGATAGCGCTGGGGGTGGTGGGGGACTCGAGTCCTCCTCCTGTGGTTCCACCTGACCTCTGTAGCACAGCGCTGTTAGCACTGATGTCCTCACTTGTTTTGCTGACATTACTGAAAGCAGGAGCATTTGAGAGGTCTGTGCTATCACTATCACACTCTACCATGAGGGCAGGAATATTCAAAGAGGGAGGTACACTTACTTCATTTGGATGATTTGTGCAATTTGTGCCACTCTCTGACAAGTCTCCTTTTTCTTCTGCTTCATGGAGAGCTGACTGCTTCCACATGGTGACTGGCTGCCCTAGCACATCCCTAGCAACCTGTGACCCCATATTAACTCCCACTGACCCCAGGAAGGACCTCTCAGCAGGGTCATTGGGGCCTGTCTCTGGCTCTGTCACAATCCCCTCATCTGTTAAACTAGACTCATGACCTGATAGTTCCTCCATGGAGCGATTGTAGAACATGTTGTCCTCCGAGTCCCCCTTCGGTAATGCTCTCTCTGCCTCCCTGCTCTGCTTCTTTGCCTTTTCTCTTTGCTCTGCACTTCTACTGTTTAACTTCTCCATCTGCATACTTTGCCCATCCCTCTCGCTCTCTCCATCCTCTCTCTCCCTCTCATGTTTATCCCTGTCTTTTGTGTCTCTTAACTCAGCCCCTTGATCCATCCTAACCGTATTCTGAACACTCAGTCCTCGTTTCTCTTCATTTGCTTGCCTCTCCTTCAAATAACTGTCAGCTCTCCTCACATCTTCATCCTCGTCATCTTCCCTTGAACTCATCTGGCAGATATCTCGGATGACCTGCCTGGCTTCAAGCACGTACCTCTCCTGCAATGGAGGAAACACTTCCTCCTCATCATCATCAAATCCAAAGTCCCTCAGTCTTTGTCCTCTCCCAGCCCTGAAATCACCCCCATCACTTTCAACTTCCCTATCAGACACAGACCCCCTCCCTCCATCCCTCTCCCCATCACAGTCAAGCTGCTGCTCAGAGGAGCTCCTCTTTGTTGCACCCCCGGTCAGGTAACCCCTCCTGGCTGTTGCTGGCTTGTCTGCATAAGTGAAGGATTTGGCACGCCTCAAAGTGGCAGTTAGGTCTTTTAATGAAGGGCGGTTTCCAGATGGTAAAAGGGTACCCCCGTGAGTCTTTGACCCCATCCTGTACACTGATGAGCCTTCCACAATCCCTGATTTATCTCCACTTGTTCTTCGCACTTTAAGCTCTGATAGGTCAGATTTCAGGAAACTTAAGAGTGACATAGTTTCTGTGGTGATATCAGGGTTAGACATGGATATTCTGTCATTACCTTTGTCCTCTCCACCTGTTGTCCTCCTTAATTCCACATTCTCCCCACTTCTTGCACCAACAGATATGCTTTCCCTGGCAGGTAAACAGGTGGATGAGGGTGCCATCTTGGGTCGCACCCGCACAGGTGCACGAGAAAAGTTGTCCCCATGGCCGAAGCTCGGGGAGCGGTACATGGTGTAATTTCCATGATATGTCTTACTTAGCATGGATGAGGAATTTCTGCTGGTGCCCATGTTTGCATTTGGAGCACGATTCGCGCAGCTTGCCTGGTCATCCTCCTTCAGGGTTTCAGTGCTGGAGTACCGGCTGCTGCATCGTGAACCACCTGGACTGGAAGCAAACGGAAGGATATTGACCTTTGACACTCGTGATACACCAGGAAGTGTCTTGGAGGTTGGGGATGAGGACATGCGCTCCCATTGCTGCACCCTGGCTCTGTTACTGTGACTACCAGGCAGTCTTGCAGAGTGGCTCCGAGACAGCGCTCCCACAAATTCTCCTCCAGTGTTTTGCTGGTGGCGCCTTTCTAAGTGCTCCATCGTCAAGGGTGTGTCACTGTCACTGTCTTCTGACTCGCCATCGTGATCATCATAATCATCACGGCCTGTAGCGAGAGCACCAGGAACCCTCTTCTTTTTCCTCAGAGAGCGTCTGCGCACTGACTCTCGACTTTGTGGGCCTAGAGAGCCAGGGCTGTCCTCCTCGCTGCCTGAAGATCTACCGATGCCTTTTGCACCCCACCAGCCATTTTTACTGCGGGATAAATAGCTGCCTATTCGCTCTGTGGTACCCCTTTCTCCTTGTCTGGAAGAGATGGAAGGAGACTGACTAGAGGTACCACCCCAGTTGCCTCCTCGTCTTCTTCTGGTGTGCTCCTCCTCTTCGTCTCCAGAGCTGAACCTCCAGCGGGGGCTGAGGGGAGAGGCAACTCTTGTTGGGGCTCTTAGCTCAGTGGAGGGAGCTACAGTAGAGGAGGAGGTAATGGCTTTATCTTGAGCTGGAGCGGAGGAGAGGGAGGAGGAGGAGGAGGTGGGGGCTGGCAAGCTAGAGGAGCTATGTGAGGAATGTAAACTATCCCTGGGCAGCCCGACCCCCTGTCTATCCCTTCTCTCCCTCACTGTCGGCTGCAGGAGAGAGGAGGAGCAGGAGGAGGTGTCTAAGCCCAGGGATCGGCTCCAAGACGAAGTAGCTGGGGGGTGAAGGTCAGGGCTGGGGTCAGATGTCAACGCTGTCGTCCTGTGGGTCTCATGGGCAGCCTCTGTTTCGGCGCTGGGACTTTGAGATCTGTGCAGAGATGGTTTAATCCTTTGGTGGTGCCAACCCCCAGAGCTACTGCTGCTGCAACTGTGAGAAGATTTTCTGCCAGAAAAAGTGCTGCTCTTAAATCTGAGGGTCTCTAGCTCAGCCTCCTCATCTAATAGGAAATTCTGTGTGTCAGTTTTGGAATTAAAGTCCATACCTTGAAAAGAGGCCTCCTTAACTGTGCTGTGAGGTCCCACTATGCATTTTCCACGTGATGACAGGGTGCTGGCTTCATTAGCAGAGCTGTACGGTGAGAGTTTGTCACTTTTATCCGACAGAACGGCACTCTCACTGGGGCAGAGCTCTTGCAGGGAGCCTCTGCCTGCTGCTTTCACATTCACACAAGTGTCAGTCTTCGGCTGCAGCTTACAAGAGCTTTGTCTCTCATCAAAAATCTGCCTAATTTTGGTGACACTTGGCCACTTGTTTGAGTGCAGTGGGACAAAATCACTATGGTGTGTGAAATGATAACTTCTGTGAGATTTGCAGGGTGGAGGAGCTGCTCTGAGAGTCAACTCCTCTTCTTCGTCTGTGTTTAGAGTCTTTTTGGAATCAGAGGGACATGCATTGATTTTTGAATAATCTCTCTTACCAGGGTTGTTGCTGCTGTCAGGTGATAAATGTGTTAAAATCCGCGTCTCCCTTTTCCTCTCCGAGTCCGAGCCTGACACAGAGTCCGTGCCAGAGTGAAACTTTTGCAGCTTATTGTCTGAAAGAAAATCTTTAGTAGTTGTAGAGGTAGCAGTGTCACTCTCCCGGAGACATCCACCACCGCTGTCCTCGTGAAAAGACAAACGAGACGGAGACGGGTCACTCCTGGAGCCCCTGTCCCGGGGAAAAGTGCTGCTACACAGCGTCACCGCTGCGCCGTCTCCCGCTGTGGCTCTGTGCGTCCCGGAGGAGCCGCTGCTGCTGTTGAATTTCTCAGTGAGCTGGCGGATGGATGGAGAAATAGAGAGAGGAGTGCCTCGCTTTGGATCTGCGGTTGGGAGGCTGGCGGTGGTGGCAGTGATTTTGGAAACTTTTCTTGACACACTGACATTACGCGTCGCCAAGGATTGTTCTGCTTTGCTGGGCGCCGGGGGAAGGGCGACGCCAGCTGCCTCCAAATCCTCTGATTTGTGTTGTTGGTCCTCACTCCTGTTGGCGCTCCAGGGCCCCAACTTTTTAAAAGAAACACTGCGATACACGGCTGCATTTTTCTTCTCTCTTTCAGCCATTGTTCATGTCTTTCTTTGTTTGATTCCACAGACTCCACGCGTATTATCAATGAAAACACCTTTTGGAGCCGTGGTCCATTCTCCACAGCACGACATGAAACCTCAACGAAAATCAATCACTTAATTGTTGGCAAAGCATCACGCTACAAAGCTCCTTTAAGCGATAAACAGCTCAGTGAGAATATTAGTGCTGTTGTGTTCCCAAACTTACATGTTGTCGACTCCAGGAAACCGCATCCGTGCTTGCAGGAAAAGCGAAACAAACTTTTTAGGGGGGAAAAAAGTTTCCCAACCTGTTCACAAACACAACTTTTCCATTGTTTTCCTCCTATGTCCAAGTGTCTGCCACATTTCTCGCGTTGGTACGCACGCACAGGCCCGACGCACCATCCCATCTAATTCCCAACCTGTTTGTGGATTCCTTATTTTGGCATGATTTGCTTTTCCGTGACTTATGTTGTTTTTTGCATGTTAATGTCTGAGATAGGGCAGAGGGGGTGGGCGGGGACTAGGGGTATAGGGGCTGTCATGGCCCCCTCGGGGATTGAGAGGAAAAGCTTTTTCTTTTCTGATAGAGGAGGCAGATACAGTGGACAAACTGGGGGTAATTATAGCCCTTTCCCCTGCGAAAAAGACAGCTGTGCTACATGCAGGGGCGCTGCCTGAAATATTAGGGAGGTATCACAATCTTTTCCACCTTAAACAAGCCCTGTTTAGTTTAAAGAACCAAGTATCTGCCAAGCAAAAACAAAATAAAATAGTATTATGACAAAGAAATTGGACTGCTCACAATTATTACAGCCAAGTTAAACTGTTAAAAGACACAATTAAGCTTCAAACCAAGTAGGAAACACTATAAAGCTAAAAATAAGGCAGCAAATTGTAAATTGAACTATTTACTCTAATATTAACTTCTGGTATTTTGGCCATTTTAAACATTTAAACATCAGACTACTACTACTGGTCATTTCGTCAAATATTTTCAAACGTGCAGATAATTAATTTATCTGACTTTATAATCTGTTATTTCAAAGACCCAAAAATATAATCATGACATTGAGACACAAGGATATACAACAACATGTCTGAAGGTCTAAGTTTTCCACAGGGTCACTTTATAAATGCTATTTTGTGGGAGTTTAGTGACTCAAACGATGCCTGAATATGACTCTTAAAAGACCTTGAAGTTGACGTCCAATCAATCCACTTCATTTATATCACACATAAAAAAAATAAAGCGCCAAAGTGCTTCACAGTGACTACCAAGCAGAAATAAAGTGAAATAAAAAGGACTGAAAAAAACAAGCTAACACTAATATGTAAATATGTAAAAACAATACAGACCCTTTAATGTTTTTAAGAATTCTTGTAGTCTTCCTAACTTGTCCCCCTGGCTGTAAGAAGAGTATCTTTTTAGAAGAAAACAGTTCAGAGCAACGTTTGGACCTGCATTACCACATCAAGCACTTCACAACTGATATTTTCCAATTAAACCCTTAGCTGCACACACCTTTTTTTTTAAATAGTCGTATGTACTTCATATCATTTGTTTTTAATCTATAGATAGGATAATGGATGGATGTTACAAACCTCGATTCCAAATACTTTTGAGATGTAAATTAAAAACAGAATTCACAAACTCTTTTCAAACTATATTCAATTAAATAAACTACAGGAAAGATATTAAATGTTAACTTATTTGTTTTTTTTTTCTTTAAATGTCATTTTGAATTTGATGCCTGGAACGTTCTTAAAGAAGCTGGGACAAGGATAACAAAAGACTTGGAAAGCTGAGAAATGCTTATAGGACAACACCTGTTTGGGACATTCTGCAGGGGAATTGCTTAAGTGGAAACAGGTGAGTGCCATGATTGGGTAAAAGGAGCATCCCCAAAGAATGCGGAAAAGTTCACCATCTTGAAAACAAATGTGAAAAGTCATAGTTCATCAGTTAAAGAACAAGGTTTCTTAGAATGTAATTGTGAGGATATTAGGGATTTCATCGTCTACAGTCCATAATATCAGAAGATTCAGAGAATCCAAAGAAATCTCTGTTCATCAGCATCAAGGCCAAAAACAAACTCTGAATGCCCGTGACTTCAAGATCTTTCAGGTGGCAGAGCATTAAAAGCCAACCTATAATGTACAGGATATTACCACATGTGCTTAGGAACACTTCAGAAAGCTGTTCTCAGAAACATGGTTTGTTGCTACATCCTTGAGTGTATGTTTTCCATGTTTCCCTGCTTATTTCAGCAAGACAATGCCAAGCCACATTCTGCAAGTGTTACAACAGCATGGCTTGAAGTAAAAGACTAGACTGGCCTGCCTTCAGTTCAGACCTGTCTCCCATCGAAAATGTGTGGTGCATTAAGAATCGCAGCATATGATGTCTGATACTCCGAACTGCTGAGTGACTTATGTACATCAAGCAAGACTGTGAAAGACTTCCACCTTTAATAATCAATGTGATCAGTTCCCAAATGTTACTGAGTGTTGTTAAAAAGATGGGTGACGTTACAGTGGTAAACATGCACCTAGCTTGATCAAGAACATGCTTTAATGAGTATTAAAAGAAAATTAAACAAAAGTTTATGAGCTTGAAAATTAAACGTCTTGTCTTGTAGTATATTTTACAGAATATAGGTCAAAAAGGATTCCCAAATCACTGTTTTCTGTTTTTATTTAAGTTTTACACAATATCCCAACTCCATTGGAAATGGGGTTTGGACAGGTTTAAGCATGTTGACTCATATTCAGCATTAGCTCCATTTCCTGAAGTCTTCTGAAGGTGTCACAGTTTAGGGGGTGTCTGGATTCAAAGGGAGCAAAACAATGACAAAACTTTCACTCATACATAATCCCCCCCTGAGGAGATTCCCATGTGGCTGTCTGGTTAACAGGTCCCTTTGTTCCACACAGAAGTTTGCAGAGAGAGGCTGACTGCAGCGCCCTCTACAGTCTAACCCCTGTCATGTCAGGTCAGTGCTGTGAGAAATCCTCATCAGAGGAGTTCACATGTTACTTTTGTTAATCTGCTACTCTGTATCTACAGGAGTGGACAGAGTATAAAGTATAAGGAAACTACATCTACTGAAGTGCATAAAATAACCCTTAAAAATGTAGGGAAGTTTAATTAGCCTCTAAATAATGAAGCAAAATGCTTCCCACAATGCATCCAAACACTGAATAAACAGTTATCAAAAGAATAAATGAAATGTATCACTTTAAACCATGTCTGCTGCATATTAAATGATGGTGTCAATATTTTAAAGTAGGTTTCATAACAGTGCTGAACCTCAGATTAAAGTTTGGTATTTAATTTTTCCAAAGAAATCCAAAGAAATCCAAAGAAATCGATGCAAGCCAGACAGTGCAGTCAAACAAGCACAACCTGTTAAAATTCGTTGGTGATGAGTGATTATATGAGTCTGTAAAGTTAGTTACATTTTTATTTATATTACATGGACATTTGGATACAGCATTGAAAAAGAGAAAATAAAATTAAATGGTTTTGCACTTAAAGTCCAATCTCTACTCATACACTCTTTAATGAAAATGAGGATTCACACATTATCTCAAAAAGCATATAATGTAATTTCAATGCAAAGGTAAAAATAGGTAGTGGAAATGATTCAAAGAAGGCTTGTGGCACTTTCTTTGATAATCACTGTCAAGCAGTTCACATAAAAAAAACTACCAAAGCATATCACAAGTCTGGGAGAAGAGACAGAAGAACTAATACATAAAACATTGTTTTTTTTATCAAAATAATTTTATCTAAGTAACAAAAATAAAATCCTATACAGATACGACTCTGTGTTAAAATATTTTATGAAAAAATACGCCTTGTTCTCCATAATACTGACAAAAACATGTTGGCACAATCCATGGACTTATCTCTAAAAAGACCATATACATACATATATACACAATGACACATTTCAGACCAACATAACATTATATTTAATTTACCAGGAACTCTAACACATCTCACAGTGGACGACTACATCACAGAGTTTGAATGCTGAAAATATGGACATACGTAATCTTTTAGGCTGATGACCCCATAATCAGGTCATTTCAGTGTCATGAAACATTCATATTCACATTATAGAAGAACACAAGTTGAATTTCTATTTTAGAATATGCTTCCAACTTAAGTAATATCAACCATTTTTGAAATACCCAAAAGGCTGTCTTATGTAGGGGCGGGCAGCTTTGATTAACATGAGGGCCACATTATTGTTATTCTCAGATTCAGAGAGCCAAATTGTTACAAATAGAAGAATAGAAAATCTGATCGAAATATCTGAATATTAACAACAAAAATAAATATCAGGCTTTTATCAGAATTCATGTTCATCTATTTAAGCTAAAACCCAAAATGTGACGCTGCATTAAATAAGTTTAACACAGAATTAAAGGTATCCTTTCAATAAAATAAGCTGCTAAATACTATTTTTAAGATTGATTTACTTATTCCCACTGAGAATACAAATATGTTTTACAAAATGACTTTGCCAAGGCAGCAGATACAAACATCCTGGCAATGCTTTCTTATCTAAGTTCATCTGACCTACTTGTAGTCACAAATGCATCAATATTTTTTCATTGAAGACCAAGACTACAGCAAATTTCATCTAATAACCTTTGGAAGGAACAAATAAAGGTAATCATTTAAGACTATTATAGAATTAGTCAATCTGAATAACATAATTCATAGCAGACCTTCTTTTATGGATGCCTCTTTTAGGGAAACAGAAATCAATTTGAGGGCCGTATATGGCCCTAAGGCCCCTGGTTGCCCACCACTGGTTCAGAGCAATGAACTTTATTAAATCTCTGAATCAGCTATTACTTAACCTTTTGTGTTTTATTAGACCTTTCAGGTTGGATATACTGATGCACAAACCAGTGATTTGGTAGCCACACTGTATCATCAAATTCTACAGAGTTAGCAGGACAAACATTAGCTTTTATCTACAATAAACTGAATGACTTTAAGATTAGGTGAGTAGTTTGACAGCCGCGCTCCTACAGGCATCGCTTCAGGTCGTCATAGTAACTGTGAACACTAAATACAGTAGCATGTGGTCGTTACAGTATCAGAAAAAAACAATCAAATAAAGAACAGTTCAGTATGGCTTCATGTTCATGTTCAAACTCACACAGTTAACCTCACAGTTACATCAACCACTGAGGGGCCACAGAATAAATATTCCCTTCATGTTTAACACTGCAGACATTCATAAAAGTCGAGTAGAAGTCATCAGAATAGTGCTGAGCTCTAACTCCAGTCTTCTTGTTACCTCTTCTTTATGAACAGTGAATTATTCCTCACAAAAGGAATCATGAACTTTAGGAGGAGGTTCACACACAAACAGGAAGAGGAAAACCACAGAGGCTTTATTTAGACCAAACCCTGAAGTTCATAAGTTCTATTTACATCTCCTTCCTCTCAGCATCCAAGATAGCAGTGAGTATCTAATGACCCTGCGCCCGACCCCTTACTCAGTGTAGCCCATGAGTCAACTGAAGTTGTTAAATAAAAACAAAGAAAAACAAAAAATGAATTCTAGCCTGGATTTCTTCTCCAATACTTAAGACAAAGACTAAATGCTTTAGAACATGATGGATGGAAGATTTTTTGCTTATTGACAAAAAATTGCGGACATTTAATACCTCCACCAAAATGTGTTTTGACAGCATTTGTTCTTTTCTTTGTTTAAATGTTTATAAACAGAAGAACTCAAAAATCAATGGACAGATTTGGATGACATTTTAGGGGAACATTGATCATGGCACAAGGACAGAGCAATTCGATTTCGGTGCTGCTCCTGATCCGAACATAGACACAGTACATTTTTAAAGATTTGTTAACATTGTGAGAAAGGGCAGTTTTCACTAAATACTCATCAAGTTCTCACCACATTTTCATGTCCTTTTCAGGGAATGCTGGTCATGGCACTTGGGAGAACTGATTAGATTTTGACTGGGTTTTTAGCCCAGATGAGAATCAAAGTTTTATTTTCAAGGAGTTGTTGCTAGTGTGAGGTAGGGCTGGACAATTAATCGATTTTGATCGTGATTTCAATTTTGCCATCTGACAATCATAAAAACATTATAATCGAAGAAAAACGATTAATATGCCACACAGTGTGGAGTGCCGTGTATGCAAGTTCCTGCGCTTCATAGTGCTGCTGTGTTCGAGGTGCAGCCACAGCGAGTGAGTGAGACTAATATGGATCAATAATACTGTATGTGCCACTCGCTGGTTCTTTAAAGTTGTGTTTAAATCAATACTGAAGTTTTTAAATAAATGAATAATTGTGTATATTAATTGTGATTTCAATATCACTTAAAATAATCAGGATTATTATTTTAACCATAATCGTCCAGCCCTAGTGTAAGGTGTGACAGTTTCCCACACTTTACACAGTAACTTGCACAATGGTGGGAAAGCCATGCACGGGTTTGTGCACTCAGAGCATTTGTAGCATTGGCATGTTTTTTTTTGGGGGGGGGGGGGGCATTTTGTGCCTTTATTGATAGGAGAGAGACAGTGGATAGGCTTGTGAAAGGGGGAGAGAGAGTAGGGGAAGACACTCTGCAAACTGGTCACAGGCGGGATCCGAACCTGGACCGGCAGAAGCAAGTACATGGGGTGCTAACCACTACGCCAAACCAGCACCCCGCATTGGCATGTTTTTGATATTAAATTATAAATAAAACTGTCTATGATGGTTCCTGCAAAACTCTTCTAGAGGAAATTTAAAAATGCATTAAAAAGTTTAGATGTAACCCAATCATATTTATACACAAAAAGCAGAAAAAATGAGATCATTCTACTAAAAAAGGAGCATAAATTGGCTTTGTTTCTCTCCAATTTTGAGAATTACTATTTGCAATTGATGAATCAATTTTGGAAATCCAGGCCAAGATAAAAATCATGTTGAAAATGAAAAAAATGAGCAGAGATACTTTCCTAATTACTTGATTTACTGCAATCCTCCCAAGTTCTCTTTTAAGTTTGTATTAATGAATGTGCAATATTACATTCAAAAAAGGTGGAGGATCACTGGGCTCGGTTATCAGTACGGACTTTTAGAATCAGTGAACTGTTGTGTAAATGTTTCAAAAGGATTTAATGGATTTATTTAACAGTTTGAAGGGTGCAATGAAAGCAATGTGATGACAGGGCCTATTTGAGTTTAGTATAACTGGATATTTTTGTTTGTTATCACAGGTCATCAGTCTTTGTAATTGGAAAGATCTAATCATTTCTGATAAACAATTTTACATAAAACCGTTAAAAGAAAGACCAGAGTCAGGGTCCCAGTGCAGAGGAGTTACATCAGTGTTGAAAACACACCGTCTAGTGGTAAAAACCTGAAACAACAAGCCTTCAGTATTTCTGTCAAAGCTGTTGTTACCAAACCAGGGTAAACAGTAAAAACCTTCATAACAAAGTGCTCTGCACACACAATCCATTGATCAGTCACATCACTTCATCTGAAATGCCTCTTTTTAAGCTGTGGTCTCCACGCACAAGCATTTCATTCATGTTAAACATGCAGTCATGAACATTTCAGTATCCTGCAGCATTTTATTTTACATGTTTCTGTGCCATAGTGCATTTGAATCCTTCACTCTTACTCTTTTCAATCAATCAATCAATCAATCAATCAATCAGGCTTCATTCTTATAGCGCCAATTCATAACAAGTTTTATCCCAAGACACTTTACAATAGAACATAAAACTCTCAATTTTATGGATAAACACGCACTTTTATCTCCTATTTTCACAAATATAATCACTCCCGGATACGAGATCGCGAGTACAAGCGGTCGAAATGGGCTTCCTTCGCAGGGTGGCTGGGCTCTCCCTTAGAGATAGGGTGAGAAGTTCAGTCATTCGGGAGGAGCTCGGAGTATTGCCACTGCTCCTACGCATTGAGAGGAGCCAGATGAGGTGGCTCGGGTATCTGGTCAGGATGCCTCCTGGACGCCTCCCTGGTGATGTGTTCCGGGCACGTCCCACCGGGAGGCGGCCCCGTGGTAGACCCAGGACACGCTGGAGAGACTATGTCTCTCGGCTGGCCTGGGGACGCCTCAGGATCCCCCGGGAAGAGCTGGACGAGGTGGCCGGGGAGAGGGAAGTCTAGGCTTCCCTGCTTAGGCTGCTGCCCCCGCGACCCGATCACGGATAAGCGGAAGAAAACGGTACGGTACAATCACTCCCTTATGTTTTGTTCAAAACCACATATTGTTACTGTTCAGTGGGGATGGGCAATCCCAATTACAGTTCAGAAGTGTTTTTTATTTTTTCATTTCTTGAAAAGAATGTTAGAGATTAGAGTTCTGGACCCGACAGCGGCTACATGTTGATGTTTCAGTTTATACTGCTGTTCACATTAACTAATACTACAATCAATATCTTTAGAGAAAGATAAGAGTTTCTCCCTCGCTTCAGTGAACAAAGAGCAGTAGTAACATTTCACAGATAACAGGGAGTCTGCTGGTGAATGCCCTCGTCCTCTATCAGTGTGATCATTGAGTGCAGTAAATGAACAATAAATGCTCTTCCTTTACAACGACAAAACAAAACCAGCAGCCTTCAGTGTTTCACTCTCACTGACAGCCAAAGATAATAAACACCTCCTTTCTCTCAGAAGCTTTCCCATTATGTTTGTGCCAACACTCTTTGACTCCTCTCAGAAGGCTTCAGCTCCTTGTCACAGTGTAGAGCATTTAAGGCTAACATCTGAAGCTTCACAGCAGAGCACGCACAAGGATTCCTGTGGCAAAACTCGGCATTCATGTATGCAGCAGTTTGCGGTGTCTCAGGATCTACTATCATTCAGAAATCCTCTGACAGCCCTCACACACTGGTGCCCTTCTCCCTCAGAGTGGTGATTTTGACCACAAACCTCCTGGTGCTCCTGCGGTAGCGTGGCTGAGTGAAGTAAAACAGAATGGGGTCCAGGACGCTGTTCATGCTGGCAAACGGCCGGGTGCTCTTATAGATGATGGAGAACAGGTTCCTCATCTTACAGGGAGCAGCAGGGAGCGTGCGGATCACCAGGTACATGGTCTTTGTCAGGTGAAATGGCAAGAAGCTGATGCAGAACACTGCCGTCACCACAATGATCATCCTGACTGCTTTGTCCCGTTTCTCCCCAGTCGCCATAGAGACGCCCTGGTAGGACACAGGGCGACAGAGGATGTGGGCCATGCGGCAGTAGCACACCAGCACGACCAAAAAAGGCACCAAGAAGCCGAGGCAGGTCAGAGCCATGCCGTATGGGTAGTAGTCCACAGACTTCTTTGGCGTGCTTAGATCATAACACACGGTGCGGTTCCTCTGGATTCCTGTAGCAGCGAAGTGAAAAGTTGGAGCGCACAGGATGACGACAGTGAGCCACACAGCTCCGCAGATACACCACGCCAACCTGGACCCACCTTGTTTCAGCCATATGGCCAGAGGATGGCAGATACCCACATAGCGGTGCATGCTGATACAGGTGAGGAAGAGGATGCTGCCATGCAGATTACTGAAAGAGGAAGATAGAAGAAGGAGAAATATTTTAAATTGTGCTTTTAATGAAGCTGCATTTTTGCACCATTTGAACAGGTCACATTGCAAACCTGTTTAGTGGTGTAGCATGATACCAAACACCTGTAGTGGCTCATCCATTACCTATAAAGCTAAACCCTTTCAGAGTCACAGGGGCTTGAGTCACAGCTGACACTGGGCGAGAGGCGGGGTACACCCTGAACAGGCTGCCAGCCTATTGCAGGGCCACAGAGAGAGAGATGGACCACCATTCATGCTCACTCATTCGTAGGGGCAATTTAGAGTCACCAAAGGACCTTATTAGCATGTTTCTGGTCTGTGGGAGGAAGCTGGAGTGCCTGGAGAGAACCCACGCATGCAAAAGGAGAACATGCAAACTCCACACAGTAAGGCCTTGACCGACACGGAGATGGAACCAGCAACCTTATTGCCAATTCTGGTCCATCATATTTTATTGTGTGCTGCTTCCATTACAATAAACAATGTAATGAAAATCTGAAATCAAATTAAAATTAATAAGAGCAGTAGAGGCATTCTTCACTTTATCCAAAGTTATTCATGATATTACTACCTCCACTGAGGAGGTCCTGTTTTTGTTGTTAGCAAATATTACACAAAAACTACTGGACAGATTTTGCTGCAATTTTCAGGAGATGTTGGTAACAGACCAGTATAACAAGGGTTAGATCATGGTGGTGATCCAGATAACCGCCATTAGCAAACAATGGTTTTTGCTCAATAACTGTCTAACCAATAATGATATCAACATGCTTCTGAGTGCTAGTTGAGGGTTTTTAGGGTCAAGGATTCAGATTATAGTGATAACTTTATTGTAGAAGTACTGGTTATTGATGTGATTGCAATATGTTAGCTACCGTGGTGGAGGTTTGCACTTTCCAAGATCTTTCTAGTTATTAAGTTATTACATTATTTATGCTTATCAGCAGATTGAGAGGAAGATAAGATATTATTTAAACTAATTCTTCTCACTTAGGAAGCTCCAAATGGTCAGGTACTAACACTGTTTAAAGAGCGGAGAGTGCAGTATCACTCTTCTAGAACAGACTCTCTCTGTACTTTTAGTTGTTCAGGAAATAAAGCCTTAATCATTAGGCCCTTCTCTTTATGAATAATCTACCTGTGACAGCAGGAGGCACACACCTGCTCTACCTGCAAGAGTAGTTCAAAAGCCTTTGTCAACAATGAAGCATACAGTCAGGGCTCACTCAGGCGTGGACCAACGTGCGGGTAACCTGCAATGGGCTTAGATTGTCAGAAGAATTGGCACACAGAGATTCACACTCTCTCTGGTTCTTGTCCAGGATGTTACACTCGATCACTAGTGTGGAAAACCTGAAGTAGCGTTACAACTACTTCTATTCAGCCATTTAATTGATTTATTTAATTATTTTTGCTGCTGATTGGTAAGTATTTTATTACCTGTTAGATAATATCTATTGGTGGTAAAATGTTGGTGGTCCTCAATCTAAAGGATTTCTTAATATTGCAGGATTGGGCACTTTTCCACAATTAGCTAAAGAACCGCTAAGTTCTCAACAGATTTTGTAGACATGCTTCAGTTTACAAAAATTGTGGTCAAAATGTGAAATTGTGACTCAGGGCGGCTGTAACAGGCCCCAGTCAGATTTTTCTTGGCGGATCCAAGTCAACTGTTCGATGCACCAGTACTGGTCTTTATTTGGTTTGAGTATTTGTTCATAGAAGCAGTGCAAGAAATGCAAGGAGCAATGCAATATAGTATTCTAGAGTAAGGACATTTGACTAACACTACTTCATGACTAGTTTATTTTTTCTGAATTTCAATGATTGATAAACTGACAAAAACTATACATCTTTTCCATCAGGAAAAACAGAAAAAATGAAAACAGACTGATAGGTAAAAGGCAATATCATTAAAAATGGTAACCCACTTACATAACATGATTATTTCATATTGCCAAAAACAAATTGTTCCCCAACATACCATTATTTATTCAAGCTTCTGCCAAAATCTTAATCTTAAAGTCTGCTAATTACATTTAAAGACATGATGAGCTTAGCTTGGTCAAATACTTATTTTACTGAGCTAGCTTGAATGCAACATGTCATGAACCTGCATATGTTGTGTGACAGTGTTTAGCTTGTTAAACTGAACTGATGTGCTTTTATTCTACTGGTCGAATTTCAACAGACTACAACACTGGATTAATATTTTTGACTGAAGGACTAAAAGAAGATAACAGATATAAATCACTCAATCTAGGCACCTTAAGTTAAAGCTTGTATCTCATTAGAACTGCAATAAAGTTTGGTTGACCAGAAAATAAATGTTAGCATTGTCCTAAAGTACATGGCTATTAAATAGACATAAAAGCTAACTGTTGATAACAGTACCATTTCATTTTAATATCTGTAAATATAAACATAATTTGTGTTGGACATTAAATGTAAAGCCCTATGAAAAGCTCCAGCATGGCCTCACAAAGACGTTGAGCCTATAGGTTTGAGCTGCAGCCATTTAGTGACCCAAAAGAGGTAATTTATAACAAATCAATATAACAAGTGTAAGTAAAATCACATTTTCAATTGTCGTAGTTTGCTGAATTCCACGTGTATTTGAAGATTAAAAACCAGCAAAACACAGGCAAAAGATCAAACTTGCACATTTATATTATCTAACAGTTGTCAAAGGTAACTTGAGCTGAATTAATTGGGAAATTTTGAATCTTATCATGCCGCTCTGTGAAAATAATGGATTACTGGTGCTTTTAAAAACATTAGTTCAAGACATTGTGAGAGAAAGTGATGGAAGGATTGTGTTTAAGTAAAATATTACAAACTAGAAAAGCACTCGGAGAGCGCAGACCTCCGCCAGCACCACAGTCCTCTCCTATATTGTGATTTTTACTTTAAATATTAGTCCTACCTTTATTTCATGTAAATATTAAGACTCCTTGACCATGAAAACATACCATTAGCAATTGGTTTCATAACTATATCTTTTTTAGTTCAGTAGTATTCATGAAAATCTCATTTTCCGTCATGGTGGATCCAGACAGTGATCCGGATCAACACCAAAACTGAATCAGTTCTTCCTTTTCCCATGCTGAACATTTCCTGAAACTCTCATCAAAATCCATCCATAACTTTTTGAGTTATTTTGTTCACAGACAGACAGACAGACAAACTCTCCCGAAAACATAACCTCCTTGGCAGAGGTAACAAAAGTGTCCCCATTGAAAGACAACTGACAGGCTTCAAATTTGGATGCAGTGTACTACATTTTGGGGAAGACTAATTTATAGAGAATTTATAGAGCTTACTTTTTAGAAGTATTGCAACACCATAGCCCTTCATACCAGCATTGCATTAAATACTTTTCTATTTCAGTTAAACACTGCAGTATAAAGAAATAACCAATGATCTGTAAAGTATCTCACCTGTAGAACTGAAACCTGACCAACTTACAGGCAAACTCTCCAAAAGGCCAGTAGTCATGGCTGCCGTAGTTGTAGATTAGCAGAGGAAGTGACATCACATAGAGAAAGTCTGCAATGGCCAAGTTGAGCATGTAGATGTTGTTTTTGGACAGATGTGGTCGAGTCCTCCATATCTTGAGGATGACAGCAGCATTTAGAGGGAGCCCAAACACGAAAACAAGGCTGTACACAGCTGGGAGTAAAAAACGTTTAAAGTCCTCTTTGTAGGTGCAGCGGAGGTTGCCCGACCGGCTGATGTTTCCAACACTGGTGAGGAAGTTTGCTGCGGTGAACAGCTCTGTGGTGTGTTCGCTGCCGGAGAAGGAGTCAAGAGAGAAGGTTTCAGTGAAGAGAGCTTCTGTTGGGAAGGGCTCGACAGAACGTGGCATTTTCACACCCTGGAGGACAAAACAAGGGTAGAAATATGAAGAGGTTTGTCAACTTTTGTCAATATTACAATGACAAATACCAGTAGTATGTTTGGATAATCAGAAATACTACATTTACAAACTGCTTCAGGATTTTTAATGGAGTTGGATTGTGTCAACCTAAAGCACTTCAGTCAACCAACATTACAAAAGCTGGTTGAACAGGAGTGTCTAAACCTTTTTACTGAAGACCACATAAGAAAAATACAAGGACCACTAAGTCACTCTGATATACAGTACCCCTTCTACAGTGTGATAAAGTTAGTGATGCCAGTCTACTGTAAAAACAGCTGGCATCACAGCTTTCACTGTGATCTGACAAGGCAAACAACCAATAATTGAGGAACTTGGGATAGTCAATCAGATTTCTGGAGACCTATAGGGATGAGAATTTATAATGCTTTATCACTACCAGTGCTGCTAATCCATCCAATTCTTTAACGATTCCTTTATTTATTTCTGCAGGTTTTCCATGTGGGCAAATGTTGGCCTGTAGTTTTTCAGTGGCAACAATGTCAAACACAAGTCCCAGCATAGATAACTGCTTCTGCAGGTTACTGGTGTTTCCACTCACTTAAGGTTGTGCAGTTCGTGCCTTGTGTAAAACACAGCCACAATTCTGACACTCCTGAGCCCTGTCAGTGGAAGGAATTGATAAGGGAATTGATTAGCAAAACAACTCATGATATTGATTCTTTGATTAACAATTCTCAACTGGAATCGGTTTTCAATTCCCATCCCTAGAGGCCTATGAGGAACTTGCAACCACTGGATCAGCCTTTGCTCTGAATGAAGCTCTGTGCAGCATAGAGGGAAGACACTGACGCTTACTAACATCAGAACATAGATGCTTTAAGATTATAGATCAAAATCCAATGGACAAAGCACATGCATAGAGCAATAAACAAAGCAATTGAGTCAACCAATGCTACCAAAGTTAGTCAGACTTTGTCAGTTTCTTTGTTTCTTTCTCCGTCCGGTTGTGAGCAAGACAACTCAGAATGTTCTAGACGGGATTTGATGAAATTTTGAGTGAACTGTTGTCATGGCCCAAGGCAGTGATCCAATTTTTGTGGTATGCGATGACAGATGTGGATCCTGCAATTTCTGGAAGGACTTGTACATATTTTAAGATGGGGAAGTTTTCCCATGTTTTTTCTCAATGGATTTAAGGACATTTTTAGGGAATATCAGACAGGGAACAAGAAAAAGAGGTCAGATTTTAATGGTGATCCAAATCCAGATCTGTGTGCACATTTGCAATAACAACTCTGCCATGAATTAGGACTTGAAGCTTTTGAAATTTATCAAAATGTTCCAAAACAAGACACACCTTTAGGCAGAATTTTTCATGTCAATACAGTCAATGTAGACATGCTTATATTTGATCTTGGACAACCAGTATCAATTTTTGGGTGAATGCCAAAGCTGGTGGCAAAAACATTTGAGCACAATGAAGCTTTTACACCCTTTAAAATAGCAGCACAAATGCAATATTAATACTATGTAAAATGGAGAGCTGCAGCCCTATGCATTATGCCTAAATAGCCTTCTGCACCCAAACACTCCTTGCTTTGAGTTGCATTTATGTGTTTTTTTAAATTATTTATCTAGAAAAATACATTGCAATATATGTATACCAGTTATTGCCATTTAGCTAAAAAAACATTTTGGGGCATTTACTAGCCCTACTAGTAATGTAAACATGCCTTGATAGAGCTTTGTATTCTCAGAGCACTTTTAGTTTATTAATCAAGATCCTTTTATTATTTTGGTTGTAACCATTTGTTTCCTCCCTCAGTTTTAGCTGTAAGAAACACAACAAACCCAAATGAGACTGTACAAGCTCCATATCCTAACCCTGGTCAATTTTTGCTTTTTGTGTTTATTTTTGCTGAAGGAAAATGAAAAATAATCCATCGAGCTGCAATTTGGCCATAACACGTCCCTACATTATGAGCCCTATTCATAAGAAAGCCAGCAGGGGCAATTAAAATGACTATTTAACACAGGCAGTTAGCACTGAGGACAAAAGCTTTACATTTTTTAGAGTTGTCATGGGGAATTCAGAAAGAAAGAGCTGTCTCCAGCAGAGGGCACAAGAGATCTGTTTTTGTTTGATTCACTTTTGGATGAATGCAGCCTGAATCTTTGACGGCTCTGTGACTGTAATTCAGTAGATATAAAGGTAGATGCACCTGGCCCCTTCTGTGCAGGATAACTATTTTTATCCTGCTTTGCCTACTATATCAATGGCTAAACAAACAAAAAAAATGGGTGAGTTAAATTATTGACAGTTCATTAGTGTTGGACATAGGCTGACTGTAATGTTTTAACTGCTGTGAATGAGACTTTTTTAGGTTCCAAAAGGATACATGGAAGTGGTAATTCAGGGCCAAGTTACAGCACTCTTTTATCTACACACAGTTTTGATCTTCTTTGACTGCATAGGACGGGACTTACTCTAACTGTTTTTGTGTTTTATCACAATTACAAATACCCTTGGTTGAACTCATTCTCTGACATATGATGGACAAATCTCAGTATTTAGAAATAAGCTATTATAAAGTTAAAACAGACAACAAAATATGTATGCTGATTTAGTTTTTCTCATTGTCCCAAGGCGATGAAGGGGAATAAAGTAATAATACTCTAATACTGGAGCAGTACCACACTAAGGCACTTGGTATTTGCATGATGACACCTATGTTTTTTTTCTTTTGCAAGGGTTGGGCATTGTTTGTGTTTTTCCCAATATCAGCACAAAACTGATACAATCATACTGTGCTGATGTCTAATAGTCCATGAATCATCCATCCATCACTTCCCACTAACTGGTCACAGGATGCTGAAGCCTGTCCCTGCTGACATTGGCTAAATGCTGCTTCTCTCCTGGACATGTCACCTGCTGATCACAGGGCTTTCATGGGGAGACTGACAGCCATTTACGCAGGAGGAAACTGTACCCAGAGAAAACCCGGGCATACAAGGGAGGACATCTGAACTCCACACAGAAATGCCCCATTGTCTCAGGGAGTCGAACCAGCAATTGTCTTGCTGTGAGGCATGAGCACTACCTGCTGCACTACCACCTCCAAAAAAGTGCAGCCCAGTTTATGAATACATACTTCTAAAATGAAAAAGAATATTTATAATCTTAACCCTTGTTCAAGCCCATGTAATGCTTCTGTTACCTGTACTCTATGTTTCTTTAACAGAAGGGCAAGATTCAACAGCTCACAGCAGAGACGTTCAGCAGTGGTTTCTAAATAAAACACAGAATCTGCATTGTGATTCAGTTTCACACCTATCTGACATGCTGGTACTGGTCTCACTTCTGTACTTGACTTTGTTACTCAACAGAGAAACAAAGAATTTACAAAACTTATACTTAACTTACTACTTAATCCAGAATTTTATGTGCTTTTCCTTCATATAAAGTCCAATTTAGCTGCAGGTTGTTTTGAAAAGCAAGTTGAACTGCTGATTACTTTTCAAGGTCCAGTCTGTGATCCCCTTTTATTTTTCGCAGCAGAACTAAAAAGCATATTGAATGTCAACTTTGCTTTAGCTCTTTAGTAATGACTTTTGCCATTCGGGTATTGTGACAACCTTAATGGAGAACCCTTTGTGATCAATTAATCCTTTCATGTCTTCACTGTAAATGGAATCAGCGGCTTCTGCAAGTGCTGAATAGAAAACCAGTGAAAACTGTTCTCCTACTGAATGGGATGAGCTGAGATCTATCAACGGTCCTGACTACTGCTCCCACCACCATCACTTCTTTGATTATGGCACACAGGCAGGTTAGTGATCAGTTAAGCCCTTTTTTGTAATCCAGCATCAGGCTGTGACTCAATACATTTCACAACTAACACCCTCTTAAAGGAGAAGCTGCATCTACCAGCTGCTTGGGCACTCCTTTAGCAGTGGATTCATTCAAGTTTTTAACTCTTACTCCAGTGTGGGAGCATGGATGCTCTTGTTTTGTACCCACATGGTTTTATGATTCCCTAGAGAAAGACTGACTGTGAGTAGGAAGTAGCAAGGGCTGAGTGCCAGCTGATTGTAAAACATTTCACTAGAAGGAGAGACAAAGGGTTTGATACTGTGCTGCAGTAAGCTTTATTTGCTGATGACTCACTTGCCGCATAAGAAGGATTTCTGATTTGTAGACAAGCCTGCGAGAGGAGGTAAGATCAAATCTCTTAGCTTTAGTCGAACCCAGAGACACAATGACAGCCTCTCAGTCTCTAAGCTTTATGAAAACACAGCAGAGAGAAAGTGACGTCTGATTAACTCCATAAATCTCACTCTGTCAAAAACCCATTTCATTTTATGACGGTAAAGAGTGGGCAGCGTTCATGTTTAGTCCTGAGTTCACAAGAGAAGCCATATCCAATCTAGAAGGATGAAACGTGAAAATTTCCATTTCACGTCATATTCTAATATTCCAGGTGTAATATTAGCAAGTTCTCTTCACTCAGAGCAGAAATGATGCTTCAGTGCTGTGCATGTTAGTATTCATATTCTGCATGGTGGCACAACCATGGCCGTCAAAACAGATATTCTTTATTCAAACTAAACATCCCTTTTAGCTAGTAGTACAATGTAATATATCCTTAAAATTGGGAAAATACAAACAAAAACATTAAAAATCCTGCAGACCCCTGATATTGCCTCATTAGTCTGCAAATCTGAAGCATGAATAACTGCAGAGATCTGCCAGATGAAACAAATGCAGTTCCAATTTCCACATTAAATATCTGAGCCCTAATTAGTAGCAGCACTGGGAAGCAGACACAACTGGAGGAAGATAGTGAGCATGAAAAATGTATGCACTCCAGTGCAAGATTCTTTTCAGATTAAAAAGGAAAAAAAGGGGTAAGGGTCCAGATGTGTGTCATTATTTTTGGTGATGTTCTACATGTATTTGTAGCCTTCATTCTGTATATTTTATATGTCACATATCATGAAAGATACACTCTTCTGACTTTTTAAACAAAAAATTATGTCTATGGCCCGTCCGTCCCACCCACAATGGTCTGTAAGACAAATCTAAAAAAATAAGAAGAAACCTTGTTCACAAATTCATGTCATCAAATGTTCAAACTAGAAAAGCACTCGAAGAGCGCAGTCCTCCGTCAGCGCCACAGTCCTCACCCATAATGTGATTTTCATCATAAATATTAGTCCTACCTTTATTTCATCATAAATATTTAGATTCCTTGACCATGAAAACATACCATTATCAATTGGATTCATAACGATATCTATTTCAGTTCAGTAGTTATTCACGAAAATCATATTTGTCATCATGGCAGTTTCTTCTGGATCTACTGTAGCTCCAAACTTTTTGAGGATACAACAAATCTGATTAAACACTCCAGATTCCACAGAATCTTGGCTATACTATGGCGTTTGTTGCAAGTTTATGTCTTTATTTGTTCCCTTGCTATGACTAAAATTCCAAGGACATTTAAATTTTTCTTGTTCTGGATCACAGAATCCAGATTTTGCCGGGATCCAGATCAGTCTTTCCAGATCAGTCTTTGATATCTTGTAGAACCTGTTGGAAATGTGTCCTGTGTTGTTTTTCCAAATGTCCTCACTATTTTTGGTGGAGTAATATGCACAAATGCCAAAAATGATCTATCTCACAATGTTAAAGAATTTTCAAAAAATTCCTGGATCCAGATGGTGATCCAGATCACTACCAAAATCTAATCATTTGTTTCTTGTCCCAATCCCAATTTTTCAAAATTTGATTGAATTCCATCTGTAACTTTTTGAGATATGTTGCTAACACAGAAACAAACAAACAAAAAAACAAACAAACAAGCAGATGCTGGCATTAGCATAACCTCTGTGGCAGAGGTAACTAGAAAGCACTCAAAGAGGGCAAACCTCCATCAAGGTAGCTCACATATTGCTGTTGCATCTATAAGCAATTTTTCCATGATAAAGTTACCATCATAATATGATTCCTTGACCCTGAAAACCCAAACCTAGCACTCACAATCATGTTAATATCATTTCAGTTAGACATTTACTGAGCAAAAACAATCCTTCACTAATAGTTGTTATCTGGATTGCCACCAAAATCTAATTATTTTTAAGTTGGACCATTACCAACTCATCCTGAAAAAAAATCTACTTAAAAATCTCACGTTTGGGTTTTTTTTTTTAAATGTATATTTTTGGGCATTTTGTGCCTTTATTGATAGGAGGTAGACAGTGGGTAGGCTTGTGAAAGGGGGAGAGAGAGCAGGGGAAGACACTCTGCAAACTGGTCACAGGCAGGATTTGAACCTGAACCGGCAGAAGTATGTACATGGGGTGCTAACCACTACACCAAACCAGCAACCCTCGTTTAGGTTTTTTATACAAAAATTTGACAATGGCCTGTCCATCCTGACAATGCCAGTCCATATAATAAATCCAAAAAAATGAAAAAGAAAAAATCCTGTTCAAATGATGGTGAATTTGTTTAACTTGATTGCAGAATTTTAGAATTCAAGAACAAGCTGAATTGACATGTGTGCTAATCTTCTTTACAACAATCTGTGTGCTATAAAGCCTGTGTTCATAGGAAGTAGGGGTGTAATGGTGTACAGTATAGAGCTGCAACTATCGAGTATTTTTTGAATCGAGTACTCTGTCAATTATTTCTTCGAGTACTCGAGTACTCTAATAAAATATACTTTTTTGTTTTTAAATAAATAAATCAATTGTATACAATGCAACATGTTAGGGCTTTCAAAATGAGAAACCAAATGCCGTTTATTCCTCAGAAAAGGGTTTTTGTTTTAACAACTTTCAAAGTTTAAACCAGTACTGGCTTAAAACAAAGCCATTACAATACTGATTTACAAAGTAGTAATATAATTCTGCAATTATATTTGTGAAGTGTGTTCTGGAGGGCATTGTGTAGTTTGGATTGAAATCCTTGATCATGTTCTTAAATCCTGTGTCCTCCACCATGGAGAGAGGACGCATGTCTGTGATGAGCATATTTAAAATGCTGTAATAGTAATAGTTGCAGCCCTAACAACGTGCTATCGTGCTAAGCTACATGCTAAGCTCACTCTGTTTGACATCAGACACACTGCACTGTGTTTTCTTTTCGTCCCTTCTTGTAGTGACCACACACTCTCTGCCATTTCTTCTGTGGACTCTCTCCTTTCTGTCCCTCTCTTTTCTCTTCCTTCATGATTTTACAAGCCGTGCAGCAGCGGAGGTAGCAGGCGCGTTGTGCCACAGAAATGACCGTCCGTGTCAAACACCGTGCACTGTATAGTAGTCCAGATATATATTTATATGTATAATTATATATTAAACGAGGCTTCGAGGCACAAAATTTAATTCGAGGATATTTTGTAATCGAGTACTCGCGAAAATTCGAGGAATTGTTTCAGCTCTAGTACAGTATCAAATCATTCTGGCACAGGCTGTTTGGTTCTGTTCAGACTTAAACTTTCCACTGCTCAGGTTTAGACCTGCCAAGTCTGAGCAGCCACTGGTCACATCGAGAAAGGCCAAAATTATACAACTCAGTTATCCATAACTGTTTTGCACATACTTCCACGACAACCCAAGAAAGAGTTGATTAATTGTTCACAGTCATGTGTCCAAAGTCAAGTCTCTTAGCTTATTTCTAATCACAAGATTCTTGAGAACTTTAACTAATATTTATAGGCAAAAAGTCAAGGTCATGAAGCCTCAGTATTACCCTGTGCTTGTGAATTTGGTCACGTAAAGCGCTTTCTCTGAGCATTTAAGGTCAAGGAACAAGGTCACAGACCCTCAAGATTTTCTATTTTTTTCTGAAGAGGGAGTAAAAAAACATCCTCTACATCAGCTTGGGTGAATACTTTCTGCTTCATGTCAGTAAATAAATCCTCCTCTTGTCATGGAAAAGTGGGACAAGTCAGTCGTTGTGTGATTGTCTCCATAATCTCCACATATATGAAAAGGAATCAAAGCATGCTTACTTCACATTATAGAAATAATAGCTGTTTTAAGATGCTCTCATGTAAATGCATCCTCATCTGGGTGAGGGGAGGGAGTTTTCGCTGCTTGGTCAGCTCGGTCTTTAGTATACTAAAAAAAAGTGTCTTTTTAAAATTACCGTTATACCGTGTTTGATCACCACACAGCGTCAGCAACGCACGGTGATGCTGCTCTTTGCCTGGAAAGCCGGCATAATGTATCTGCCATCGATTAAGCGTCATCAATCGATGTGCGCATGTGCAGTTTGCATTGTTTGGCCTCTGAGTCAGAGCGAAAGTGAGAGACACAGTGGAGACTTTTGTCGAAACGGACTCTGAACTGTGGTTGAATTTTGGATTTTACAAGGATGCTGAGGAGAAACTGATAGAAGACAGTCACCCTGACTAAACATGAAGCTGCAGCGAAAGAAAAAGACGTGCGCCATTTCAACGGCAGGAACTCTTCGAGTAAATGAACTGACGGAGCCGCAGGGAGAGAGAGAGAGAGAGAGAGAGCGAGGATTCAGTGAGCCATACCTGAGAGAATAACAGGTGACTTATCAGTAATTCTATCCAAAAATGTATAAATCTTAAATAACAGAATAAGTATCATTCTGGATTGTGTTCTTGCCGTGTATTCGCCGTATTTTGAAATCGATCGTCTTTTTTCGTCGAAGTTCGTGTTTTATGGATTTCATCCATCGTTAATTGGAAATATTTAGAGGAGAAAATATCGAAGAGATCTGCCAGGGAGAGGGGAGACCAGAGGAGAATCATGAAGGGGGTTCATTGCTTCAGGGACTATCGTCATTTAAAAAAAAAGTCCACTGTCTACTATAAGCTGTAACATTGACACTAATGCTGCAGGCACACTAAACGGTGGGAGTGTATGTAAAATAGGTTAAGATTTTTTTTTTGTCATCTCAAAACTTTGATCATGTTCATGTACAACTGTTTATAAAGAGAATCCTGTTTGAAGTTGAAATCAGTTGTTTTCTTTTCTTGTAATCACACCGTTTATGACATAATAATGACAAATACTTTCCAGGATTGTTTACTTTTATTTCTCATGAAAGAAGGATAAAAATGTACTCAAAGGGCATTCCTTGAAACATTATTGACAAAAAATACAAAACAGAACTGTTATGATTATGATATTAAAGGGGTTAAGTGATTTAATTGTGTGTAAAAGTACTTTTCGAACATTTTGAGCACACTGCAACAATACCGTGATAATAATGATAACCGTGATAATTTTGGTCACAATAACCGTGATACAAAATTTTCATATCGTTACATCTCTTGTTAAGAGCCAACAAGCAATGTGTGCAAACATTCAGCCATAGGTTTTTTAACAGAGGTGCTTTTACACTCTATTTTCACGGCTATATCTCACTTTCTGCAGTGAAGATCCTTGATTCTATATGACATGTGTCACATCGCAAAAGATTTTCTGGAGAATGCGGGCATCGATCCCGCTACCTCTCGCATGCTAAGCGAGCGCTCTACCATTTGAGCTAATTCCCCTGTGCTCCTTCAGGCAACCCCATGCCAATAACATTCTTACATTTCACAACACAGCACACGGTTCACATGCTGCCAGCAGGAGTAAGGTTACAAGACACGCTCCTTGTGGCTGCTCTGTTTATCTCTGACTCTCCCACCTAACACACACACACACACACACACACACACACACACACACACTCACTCATGCATTCACAGGCACCACACTCTTCCCTGAGGGGAGCCAAAAGGCAGACCTGAAGGTGACGAAAAGACTATTTATAAACCCTGCCAGCAAACGTGCTTCAGACACTCAGGGCGAATATAGCTTCACAAAGTGAACATAACCCCAACATGGTTGTAAATCAATCTCGTGCAGTTTTATTGATAATTTTGCCTGAACGTACTGTCTATTAGGACTTTGAAACTGTGAATTAAGATGCATGAAAAAAGAAGAAGCATGTGTGTCACAGAAAGACTGTATCTGTGTTCTTATGGGAAATCTACCATTTAAACTTTTAAATGTCTACACTTTGATAAAACAGACGAATGAGAGGTGGCCTACATGTAATAGGACCTCCAGTGATTTCCTGGAAGGACGTAACAGCAGCAGCCTCTATCTCTCAGGGCGTCATGGCCAAGAACGTGACTGACGGAGGACTCATGTCTTCATGACTGAATGTTAAAGTAGATAGGAGATTGTCAAGCTGAAATTCTTTAAAAAACAATGGAGACAATGATAATCTCATCTATACATGAGATTTACTAATACACACCTTACATTTACCTTAAATTAATGAAACAAAAATATGGCATGATTATTCATTTCAACCATCCGAGAGCACTATCTGCTATTACTGTCTTTTTTTTTTGAAGGCAGCAGCTGAAGGAGAGACATGTGTACTGTGAATATGCATTGTTTTAAATAGGTTTTTATATTTCTTTTAGTGCGTTAAATACCGGCACCTCTGGACAGCACAAAAAGTCTGCAGCATCAAGATCTCGCCCTCTTCCCCCTTTGCAGTGCCAGCATCTTCTCTGGTCCCCCCAATAAACACACCAGTATAATATCCTACCATTGTTCCAGCGTTAGTTCAAACCTGTTGGCACACAGGAGCAAGCCGGTTGCAAAGCATATGAGTTAGCATGAATGCAGAGCTGTTGTCAACATAACTCCAAGCAGAGCTAAACTAATTAACAAATACCAGACCTGTAAACCAATCAGAGTGGACTGAGCCAACATGGTGAATTAAGCCATAGACGGGCAGGCTCAAACAGAGTGGGCATACAGCACTATCAGGCGACTCTATATATGAAAATTAGATGTTTGTTAACAGTTACTTTGATCATACCCTATCAGTCATCAAAAACAAACAAATGAGCCTGATTTAAGGCAAAATGTGACCTACTGAAGAAAAATCCAGGGTAACCAAAACAAAGCAGAGATTTAAATTAATAATATGATCTGTCTTCTCTTTTAAAAGAGAATAATAGTAAGTTTGGACTGAATATTGAAACAAAGTTTAACTGTTTGCCTTATTGTTGGATGGAAGTGTCATTACTTTCGATGCATAATTTTCTCAAGTTTTTCTGGAAATCATAGCTAGCTAACAGCTATAGGATTATTCAGCACAAATTTTAACATAAGAAATATCTCTAAATCAAAAGCTGTTTCACCAAACATTCAACAGAAATGTTTAAGGACTTGAACTTAAACATCTTCCAACATTACCATCTACAACATCACAACCCCAACATCACAAACCGGGACTAACAACAACAACAACAACAAAGGATTATGTGGAACAAAGGATTATGGAATATGTCAAATACGGACACTAAAAGGGAGTCTAGAATTAAGTAAGACCTCTATAAATAAATACAAATGCATAACAACTTGTTAATTTGTGGAAAAAAGGAGACTAAGTTCTAAATATTGAGAAAATGGGGACGGGACTAGATAAGCTCTGCTTCTCCCGTCTACCCTTTCGGACATGAATATTTGATCAACTATTGACAATGTGTGATGCTGTATAACTGTGTTGACGTGACCGAAATAAATAAAAAAAAAAAAAAAAAAAAAAAAACTTTAAATCACTTCTCCACACCACACTTGTCCATTCATATTCCTTCACATGAGCTTGGCCAGTTAAGTTGTCTATCAATACCTTATCTCATTTGCACTCTTTCACGCACAACGCAGACAGCAGTGAGAGCAATGTGAGATCAAACCATCAACCTTTCAGTTGACAGACAACGGACTCTCCCAACAGAGCCAAGGTCACCGATTACTGTCTGTCACAGTTTTTGTAATTTGATAATACTTAGAGACCTGCAGATGATTGCACAGCTACTGCCAGGCCACAGATCTGCACAGTAACCACACACTGGTAGAAATCATGGCAAAAATGCAATTTTGATAACGGCTGCAAAAAATCTTGAGATATTTACAAATGACGGGTGCTTCAAATATTTAAAAATCAATATCCATCTTTAGATGTTGCATGCCTTTTTTCAATTACAAAAACATCCTTCTTAAATAATCTTGAGATTAAATTGCAGAGGCTCACATGAGCCCATCAGCCAAGTGCACACACACTGCAGTACAGCACGGGAGACATTTAAAACCAATCAGCTGCATCCAAAATAGAAAGATGGGGGATGATGAGAAGGACTGGTGTTTGACATCAGCAAGCTGCCAGCCATGGGGACAGGGAAACGGAATACAACATTGCTCTTGTTATACTTCACATAAAGCAGGAGTGGCCTTTACCTTTAGATTTAAAAGGACTGATCAGTCTATTGGAGAGTTACTGCTGGAGTGGAAATTTCTCTCCAACTGGCAGGAACTTTGAGCAAATCAGACTTGTTTACAGACAGCTATCTACCATGATCGACCAAGCAAAGATTAAGAGCGGATGTGGACACTGGGGAAGGGAGAAACACAAAGTTAATAATCACTATAAGCTAATTTTAACTGCCCCACTATTAAACTCTATAAACACAGCTAAGAGCACAAAACCTCAAACTGTTTCCTCCTATTTTGTCAACTCTAAATATTGGCCTTTGCACCGATTGTTTGACTTCCACTGAAGAACAAAAAAGCCTGAAGTCAAAATATGGATGTACTGATTTTGCGGGATGATTGATGGAGTCTTTTCTTAATTTTTTTGAGGAAAATTCCCTGTAAGCCGAACAAAACTGAAATACCTAGTCACTTACTTCAAGTTTGCATGGAGGCTCTAAATGACCAAAATCCCAAACAAGACACCAGGCATCAACAAACAGCACTGTGGTAAAAATGCTTCGTCTTAGGCAGAAGACTAAAACATGTCGGTGCCCGTCTCTATGAGGACTCAGGATTTCATCAGGCAGGTTAAGACTGACAGACACTCTTGTGATTCTGTTGCCACACAGGGGAAGTGAACGCAGCTCTGATGAAACCCAGGAACAAGACAGGAACAAGATTGCCCTTCCAGCATCATCCAACCAAAGAATTTGTTTAACTTCATTCACTGTATTTAGATCAAATTATTTTTGGTTTGGAGAGTATTTTTTATTTGAACAGGTATTTGTCCTGATAGGTTATATGAAATTAATAAAAGAGATCACTTAAGAAGAGGTGTGAAAAAATATCCATACAGCAATAAATCGTGATATTTTCACCTCCAGTACAATATTGATGTTTCAAATATATATATAGATGTTTTAGTAAAAATAAACTCATATTTTGTCAGAGATAAAAATAAAATACACATTATAAATATGTATGCACAGGTTTTTTCATGCAGTCTATTCGGTTCAGGCAGTGACAAGAGAAATATGTGGGGTTTTTTTACTTGCTGTTGTGCTGTCAGTAACTCAAAGCACTCTGTTCCTCATATGTTCAGTTACAGTTTGAGCTTCACTGCAGGTTAGGATGCTTTCAATACATTTTTAAATGGAAAATGAGAATAATTTCTTTGCAACATTAGTTTAGGTGACTCAGGGCTCCAGAGTGCAACCATTTTGAGCTCATATGCACTCAAAATTTGTGAGAGTGCACCTATCATTTTTTCTTGGGTGCACTTGTGCACCAAGACCAAAATTTAGGTGCACTCTTACAAATGTATGTTGACAAAAGTAACTGAGGTAGCAGAAAAATCCAAGACACAGCACCTGCTTCCTCTATTTTCTCTGTGCCTTTGTGTATCTTCACAGGCTGCAGGCTGTAGGCCCGTCCAAACACATGCACACACACGCACACAGCCCTCAGTCATCATCCAATCAGCCGTTTACTATGCAAATGAGCCCAGGCGGAGCCTGACTGTGGTGTCAGGTTTCAGGACAGAGCGCTAACTCTTAAATTCATCATAGTGTCCGTCAGATAATTAATAATTAACAACAATAAGAGGTCAAACAAAGTAACGTTAACTATAACATCTACTTGTTCAGTCCTTTCTCCTGTTAAAGAGGGACAAATGCCCTGAGTCTGACAGACCCCTACTGAACATAAAACTGTAAAGAAAAAAAGCCACAAAAGAGAAAAAACAAAGAAAAAAGTCATGAAATGTTCTGCCCTTTATGTCATTTTTTATTAATTAGTTTGAGAATTATTTTTTACAATTTACCTTAGTTGTGTGAAGTCTTCTTCTAGGTTCTAATTAATTAGAGAATAAGGCCCTCCAATTAAATGTTATTTTGTTGTCAAAATCTGGATATATTTATTTCATTTTTCAGTTCAGTATAGCATCCTAAACATTAGCTCTTTTTTTTTTAAGTTATTTTTTTGGGCTTTTATGGCCTTTATTTGATAGGACAGCTGAGAGAGACAGGAAAGCGGGTGAAGAGGGGGGGATGACATGCAGCAAAGGGCTGTGGCTGGGATTCAAACCTGCAGCCGCTGCTGGGGGTTGGCAGACCCTGTACACGGGGCGGACGCTCTACCAACTGAGCTAATGTCCGCCCCTACATTAGCTCTTTTTATTTTGAAAGATTTTATTTATCTAGAGATGTTTGAGTTTGTAACGTTAAATTTCAGTTCAGTAAAGCACTTAAAGCACAAGCACTTTTATTTGGAATTGTTTTATTTTGCTTGAGATTGTAAATTTCATTCAGTGAAGCACTTTAAACGCTCTGTTTTTCTCTGTTTTACTTCGAATAAAGAAAAGTATTTCTTTGCATCTTATTCTTGTTTAAAAATCATTCACATTATACAAAAGTTATGAAGAGTGATAAAATTGTGACCTTATGGCATTAAAGGTGACACTACGAAAAAATTGGGTGCACCAAATTTTTGCCCTGGTGCACCTTAAAAGTTTTTTAGGTGCACTATTGCAACCAATGCAAAAAGTTAGTCTGGAGCCCTGTGACTTGATGCACTCTATGTTTTCAGGTTAAGTGTATGTATGTAACAGTGCATTTGACATATTTCAGAAACAATAAAACAGGAAGATTGTTTTCAATCAGATAGTTTTGACTTGATTTGTACTTTCAGTTTTGAGTAATAATGTGTGATTTACATTTACACCATCTCTAGTTTTTCTTAGTTAACTGTAGAATATTGCAATATATCACAATATTTTGATATTGTGATATATCATGATACTATCATATCGTGAGGTTCTTGCCAATACTCACCCCTACACTTAAGGTTTTTGGTGTGTACTGTGTAGGGGTGGGAACTGAACACACCAGAAAAGTTGGGAATCAATAGCAACTCAACCTGGCACACCAGGTGAAGCATTCAATACACTTCACTAGTCCATCTGGAAAAGAGTTCATAGAAAGTGTTTGGGGAAACCTTGCTGTTGTCTTGTGAATAGCTCTCACCTCAGCCTGTTCTAAAGGCCTGATTGGGCCGTCCAACTTTGGCCCACTCATGGTCATTGTAGACTGGAGTTTGGCAAGATGGATCTGCCTGGTTACAGACATTAAATGCAGGTCCAGCTGCTGTGCAAGTTAAACAGCAACTAGCTTAAGGCATCATTATCATTTGTCATTATGCTTTTAAGTTACTTTATCGGTTTCTTCAACTTTGCTCTCAGTGTCTAACAAATTGAGGGCATTGTTATTTCATCAGAGGCAGTCAGCAAAAAAAAAAAAAAAACCAAATAAGTCTAAGATGTGATAATCGCAGCCCAGAAAGAGAAGTGGTCAAAACTGTGCTGTTATTTTACACAATGTCACGATAATTTCTCAACACCCAGAGACTGTATCTGATGAATTGAAACAAGAGTGGAAGCAAAGATGAGTTGCAGAGGCATTTGTCTAAGCAGCACAGCATTAACATTAGAAGTGCCATATCTTCTACATTGGTAGCCACTTCGAACCTATGACCTTGACTTCTTAACTTTTTTAAAGGGTTGCTCAAGGTCTTTTGATTTCTTGGTGACTTTTAACCACACAGAAAACTGTTCTGAGAAATTATACAAAAATTTGGATTGATAAAAAGTACTGTTAATGGCATTGGTATCAATAACATCTTATGGTATCATTCTCGTGGCACTGAAGTAAAGCTTCAGGGATCAGATACTGTTATGAGGAACTTTGTATGTCTATGAAAGAGGAAAAAAAGAGCAATTTTGAGCTTACCAATGCCTCTCCCAAGTCCTGAGCCAATATTGGTCCAGTAACATGACAGTCTGTTTATGTTGTTGTGTCATTCATGTCAAATGTCAGATGCACGAATGACATCAGAAATAGTGGTGCTGTTTTCTTTTTATTTCAGTCTGACATGCATCAAGCACATCAGCACTGTGATCATATTACACCAAAACTCAGCCCCACTGACTGTTGGACCAACATTAAAAATATTAAATAAATAAATAAACAATGCTGCTTCTGTCGATCAGTCATCCTCACTGCCTACTCAAAGCAGACATGAAAAGTCCCCTTAATCATAAAAAAATCAACCTATATGTTTAAACTCATTACATAAAAATTAATATGTGGCATACTGTTAATATGAATTTGTCATGGTTGCTGTGGTTGCTTCTGTAAAGGAATTAGTTTTGTTTCTGATGCTTCTTGTTTAATAAAGACTTGCATTAGTTTGATTCTTGCATTTGGGTCCTCTTTTTCTAACAGTAGCATCCATAAATCAAAAACTGGAAGGAACTTACACAAAACATTGGAGAACACAAGGAAGCCTAGGCCATGGTGGTGCAGAAAACACAAGGAGCCGCATGGAGCATGCAGGACACAAGCAGGACCAAGTGACAAATCACAGACATAAAAGTGGACTCAATCAGTGTAAAGAGGGCTGCACAAGGAACACTGAGGATCAGGAAGGGAATGAAGGAATGAGGAACATTAGAAACAAGAGTTTATAACTGTTTCTAGACAATAAATTCCCTGTTTTAATCAACACTTGCCACTGCAGCACATTTTTCTGCATCTTATAGAAATCCAAGCAACCTTTTCTCCATAAACTGGCACAAATACTTTAAGCTTATAACAAGCTTAAGCTTCTGACTGCATGCAAAGATTGTCTGCTTTTCCATAAAGAGTCATTTTGATTTACTGTGGTAAACAGACAGTTGCAATATGTCTATTGTGAAGGCTTATGTTGTGGTAACGATAACATCACAATTAATTCAATCTCAGCTACTGTGCTGGTTTTGTGTATTTTTCAAGGTAGTAACTAACCTACACAGCAAGAGGATAGTACACACTAGGGATGCACAATATTATCAGTATGATATTAATATTGGTAGACATTAGTTTAAAAAGTGGAATACTGGTATCAGTATTTGACCATGTATATCAGCCATGCAAATCACATATGCTGGTGTATGCATGTAGCACAATGCTTCACCCTATTATTACTTAATGCTTAAATTAAAAAAAAAAACAATGGCATCTCCTATAAGAGAATAAAGTATTGTTTTTTTTGATCAGCATCAATTTCTGAAATTATCAAAAATACATTGTCAAAGTGAAGGAGATGTCTTGTACACTCGCCAAAAACAATGGTATTGGCGATAAGTTGGGAAACGTCTGCATATCAGATATTGGCAAAAATCAGGGCATTTCTAAAACACGAATTCCCATGATAAAAGAGATCAAAACAACAATCTTTGGGGGGGAGGCGGGGCCACTCGCGCCTACACACACAGAGAGCTGAAGTGAGCGTCCTGAGGAGTAACGAGGAAACAAATGGTAATATAAATGAAGGCACGAAAGATACAGTTCCTAAGCCGCCTGCCCCAGTGTGGGAATATTTTGGTTTTAAACAGAATGAACAAGATGTGAGCCCATGAACACTGATGAGATGATATGTCACATTTGTTTGAAAGTAGTGGTGACGGAGAAGAAAAAGGGGAGGTGCAGCGGAGCCTCCATCCTGACAGTCAGCGCTTACTGAGGCGTTTGCTCGGCAAAGTAAATATAAATAAAGCAGCGCAAAATGGTGCGCAATAACAGACAGTGTCGTTCGCTACAATGCAAAAGAAATGCAGCCCTTCAATATGGTGGAAAAGCCAGCAATGTTACAAACATTTGACAGACGGTACAGATTGACTGGGAGAAAGTACATGTCACAAACAATTCCGGAACTGTATAAACTTCCTTTTATCTATTGTTTTTATTGTTGTGTGTGTTTTTATTGAAGTTTCGTTTTTTTTTCTTTACAGAGACAGGGTCTATTTTTTTTTTATTGTTTTTGATCAGTATAATTATTTTTATTTGCATGCAATTTTTCCGAAAAGAGAGTCTATTTAATTTTCATTGGATTTTTTTCTCTTTTTTTGGTTGTTAAATTTATTATATTGTTTGTTTAATTTGTTTTATTTAAAAGATCTTGACATTCCAATTACAGTTAAATACTTTTAAGAAATTAAAGTTTCTTGCTTTTGATATGGTGTACTCACTTTATTATGACAAATATTATAATTACATTAATGAAAAAAATGACAAAAAAAATCAAAACAGTATTGGCAAAAATATCAGTTATCGTCAATAATTTTTTGGACAATTATCGTCCAGCAAAATTTGTTATCGTGACAGGCCTAGACATGCCACATCTTTTCGGTTCCTCCTTTCATTGGGGTAATAAGAGCTTGAATATCTTCAGCTTACGTCACTATCCTCAAACGTGTGCTTGCTCATGAATGGTAATTGGTGTTTGTTTCTTCCCATGTTGATAGAAAAACATGTTTTATGCTGTAAATGGCTCATCAAGAGCTTACCAGAGCAGTAAGTGGCAGTTAAACTCAATCTTGTGGTGGCTGTTGTCATGGGCTGGTACTGAGAGGGGGATGTGAATGCAGTCAGTAAAATGTCAGGAGCTGTGTCAGTACATCTGTGTTAGCCCCGGAAAACTGTCCAGTAGCTCTGGTGGCCTGGTTTCCCCGGATTTATCTCATGACATCTCATTTAATTACCAATTTCAAGAGGCCATTTGGGTGGCATGTCTGGTATGGCTACAGATCTGCCTCTGATTATTTACTCAGTGAGATAAATCTGAGCACTTAGCTTTTTCCTGAGAATAAGTCTGACCTTGTTTCCTTGCTCTTTGCATCCTTCCATCACTTTCTGTCTCAATGTGAAGTTAGTCTGTTGACCAGTCAGGCAGATAAAAAGCAGCCACAGAAGCCTGCCTATGACTTGGCTGAAAGGAATCTTCACTAAAGAAACAGCAGCGATGCCAAAGTCCCACAGGTTTTTACACAAGACAGGCCATCCACATGATTCCTGGTTATTGCTCCTGTGATGTGACAAGTTGTTTTCACATGAGTTATGAGGACTGCCCTCTCTGCCATCAATATTGCAGAGAAGGCAGAGGGACAAATTACATTTTGAAATATGAGCCTGTTTTGTTGAAACGTCCAAGTGTCGTTTACAACAGAGATGAGAAGATCGCTCTGTAGAGATACATCTTCAGGTAAAAGCTACTTTTGGGTTTACCACATTTTAAGCCTATTTTTCCAGCATTATGAGCCCAAATAATTGGAAGATTTGCCAAGCTGGTGCCATGATTTTGCGCTGCATATCAGGGCTGAACATTACTGGGGAAAATTCACTGAAACTTTCTCTCTTTTGCACTTCAATTTTTTTTACATTTTATTACATTTCAGTTGCTTAAACATCCCCTAATCAACTTCTTTCACTTTGTTCTGCATGCTTCACAAATTCAGGACATCATGCTCTTATCAGTCAGTCAGTCAGCAAAAACAACAAAGTAATCACAGATGTAATCATGGCATTCAGGAGCTAAATTATGGCTTAATTTTAGACAAAAAAGACATTAAGTGGGTAAAAAAACAGCCACCTCAAGAAGTATCAATCTAAGCAGCAAGACATTCATGTCTGAAGTGACAGGTGTTTGACATTATTGTGGCCAAAAAATTTCATAGGCCAATTTTTGGAAATATTTAAAGGTGCTATGAGGAGAATCTATTACCGGTGAAACAAAGACTCTGCTACCCATGAGCACGCATGGCGACTGTCGTAATGCTGCATTCCAGTAACCTCAGAAATGAGAGTGACATCATCTCCGACTTATCGACATTCCAGTTGAAGTCGGAAAGAAAACAAGCCGATCTACCAGGCTATTGTTAGCTGTTGTTAGCACGCCTGCGTTGTTGTTCACAAATATCACATGAAGAATGTGATTATCACTATGGCAGCATTTTTGTAAATATAAGTCTAACAATACGATGTAAACAGCTGATCTAGAGCGACACACCCCAGTCAGAAGTGCAAATAAATTGATTATTACAGGAGCTAAATAACTGTTCACACTGGGGGCATCGATCTTCGATTGTCAACTCGGGGGTGGCGAGGTTTCACCGAGTTCCCAGTAGGAAATTCAGACTTCAGGGGACGTTCCAGTTGCAGTTTCCTACTTAGAACCCGAAAATTCCTACTTCTGACTACAACTGGAACGCACCAAAGATGTGACTGAAGCCAAAGTGTGTTTGTTGTAATAAATGCAGCTCAGACCTTCCTCAGAACTCTGCATTTCTTTAAAACTTCTTTTTTCAACAACTTACAGGATGCAAAGCGATGAGGTAATGTATCTCTGTTACATAGCGGTAGTTTTTGATGTGTGACAACAAGCAATTTTTGGAAAACTTATTATCGTAGTTGTAGCCAGCTATATATCGCTACTTACAGCCCAATGCTCTAAGACGTGTAATATAAATAATAAAATAATATAAATTTGCTCTAGTTTTAATTGTCTTGTTCCCGAAGTTGAGTATCCAGGCCAGTCCAGCACTGTCCGACCCGACCGGAAGGCTAAGGAATAGCATTTATAGATAACCTATTTTGATGCTATAAAACTCATCTTAAAGTGTGTATTTCAATCAGGCATATAAGTGAGAATTTTTTGTAATTACTTAGAAACTCCTCATAGTCTCTTTAAAGAATCAGTTAAACAGAATTTATTATAGCATTTGTATCAATAAAATGGTATCAATTCTCGTCTCTATTTACGAAGTCTGTATTTACAATTTTGTGTCCAAATAGAGAGAGTCTGACTATTTTCTTGATTTAATGAAGCAAGACGAAAATGTATTGATCTTCAGCAGGTGTTCTATATTTTAAAAATAATGAAGCTTGTATGGGATCAAAGATGGAGTAAAAGGGGATCATGCATCAAGTCTGCAATTAATTATCTGTATATTTGGTCCTGCATTGACAAGCAGCAGGAAAATTAACTGTTAGTCGCAGGACACTTTCAATTAACAACAACAAATCAGTTCGGACAACAAATCTGTGTGGATAGTTTTGTCTGGATAACAAACCGAGCACGGTAAGACGCTCACACGTTACTCGGCGGACGGCCGAAGCTGCTGTTGTTCCTGGTATGCGCGCGCAGTCTCCATGTGAAAGAGTGCTGCGCATGCGGTGACGTCAGCGTTTCCCCCTGAAACGCTCTGCTCTGTGTTTACACGAGGCTGGATGGAGGAGCGGATTAAAATCTTTCCACTGTGGGGAGCGTTTTCAAAAGTTTGCGTTTTAGGTGGAAACGCAACGTGGTCTCATCTAAACGAAAGGCCAAAACGCAACAAAATGTTTGTGGAATTGACCATTTTCGGCGTCATGTAAACGGCCCCTTAGCTGCCCACAAAATGACTCATTGGTAGTGGAGGCTAAATGTCCTGTCTAAGATCATACAATGACCAGATCTATTATTTTGTGACGTGCCTTAGGATGGAAACTGGTGTCTACAGTGAATCACAGAGCTTCTATGATAGAGGACACTAGATAGCATGCTAACTTAATACAAAGTCACACCTGTAGAAGTGCCAACAAGGACAAAAAAGTAAAGAACAGCCCAGAAAAAGAAACACGCTCCTGCTTGAGTGAGCTGGATTAAATCTGTTAATTAAACTACTTTTGGATCAGTCCATGCTGTCCAGTCCTGTGATGGTGTAGACAGTGAGCAACATTTACCTGTTGCTGTGTTCATGGTCTGTTGTACCTGAGCACAGAAAGTGACTGTGGGATAGAAAACATTATTGAAGCTGTACTTTGTCACCTGCCTGGTTGCTGTACTTTAATATTTATTGCTTCTGTAGCTGCTTGTACCACTACAGTGATGTGATGAGTAAACTCATCTCCCTGTTTGTGTCGGTTTCTGGGCCGATTATGACCTCATTCCAAACAAACTGCTCCAGGGGTTGACTGGAAGCAAGCACATAATGAAGGCCCACTTGTACTGAAACAATTCTTCCAAATAATCTAGGCGTGAAAACAACTTTCAACACTTATTGTCTGCATGTCATTCTCAAGAGCACATAAACAATGCTGCTAAGTCCTACTTCAGTGTAGGGCCGGGCAATCAATCGAAAAATAATCGAAATCGACATTTAGACCCTATAATCGAAGTAATTTTACTCATGTCAATTATTTTGATCATTTTCCCTGTGTAAGTCACGTGACCACGCCCCCTCCATATAGTCTATGTTCACTTTAACCAAGAGCGAAGGGACGTGCCACCAACATGGAGGAGACAAACGCCAATCTATCAGAGGAACAAGTAGCCAAGAAAAATACTGTCTCCATTGTTTGGGCACATTTTGGATTCTGTGCAGAGGAAATTTAGCAAAAAGAAGTCCAGTGTAAAAACTGCAGGAAGACCGTGTCGACGACCATTGGTGTCACCACTAATTTGTTCCAGCACAGCATAAAATAATCGTTCATTAATCGTAATCGAGTTAAGACCCTCAATTAATCATGATCTTGAGATTAGGTAATATCGCCCAGCCCTACTTCAGTGTCTGTATTTCATAACTTATATGAAACTTAAGAGACAGCAGATGGTAAAAAAAAAGCTGTGGGGGTCATACGTCATGGTAAAACAACTTGTTTTACAGACTCCTGTTTTACCATTACATAACGGTTAATGATCCCATTCAGCCACCTGGCTTATAGTAATAGCACCAATAAATTAGAGCCTTTACAACTGTGTAATAAAACATGTTGAAAACAAATATTAGCAAAAAGGCATGTTTTCACTTGTGTCAGACAGCTTATTTATTGTACAATATGTTTTACTTCAATTTATGATCCATCTGCATTCCCTGTCTCTATTTTCCCCTTCCTACAAAAAATGACAAACCCATCACTAACATCAGACAAAGGGAGGCAAAAAGCTTCAGTCTGAGCTGAATGATAAGGGTGTCAAAAATTATCTTTTAATTGTGTGATGCGGGTGTAGCTGGAGATGTATGAATGCAGAGGCAGTCAATAATCATTTAATCTTGCAGAAGCTGCTGCTAGACTGCAACATCAATTTGTCTCTGAGGAATAAAAAAAACAAAAATAAGACATTATTTTGGTCTACAATATAGAGACATTGCTGCTGCAGTTGATCTAAAAAGCCATTTTAATTAATAAAAGGAGATCATATTTATCAGACTGCTTGTTTTTTTGTATTTTAAAAGGAGAAGTAACTGAGGAAATAAAAATTTAAAAGAAAAGTAAAAGTAAAGTAAAAGTGAGGAATGTTTCAGTTCCAATTACACAGCAAGCTAAATATGACTTTCCTATGCAGATCTTGGGTAATAACGCACTGAGGTGTCAAGAAAATAATTTTCATCTGTTTATACATTTATTCTAAATAAATGTCTTGCTATTAAAGTACATTTTTACCAGCAGCTATCACAGCAAACCCACTGCAGTCATTTTCTGTTGTGCAGCTTCTCTCTCCTCTCTCTTAGCACACTGAGCAGGAATTGTGTTGTTCTTGGTGCGTCAACAGTGATACTGCAAACATCAGCAGTGCTGTTAACGCTCATACATCATTTACAATATGAAACTGAGTTAATATTCTTATACTTGTTTCTTTTTTGTTTTTTTTTACTAAACTCTCTGCACTGTTTTGCGAGTTGGATATAATTATTTTTGTCAGTCAGTCATTTCATAACTTTATTCACACCTAAATAAAACAAGTAACAAATAAATCATTATATTCGTTAGAACAAAAAGGAAAACATGATCGTATCAGCTGATCTCACAAACAGGTGATCAGTATTGGCCAAAAAAATACTGATCGGGGCAACCCTACTTATTTAAGAGGGAAACTGTTTCATTTATGATGGCTTCATTTAATACAATATCTAATAAATAATATGCATACTATTTTAGTGACACATTTTCAATCTTTCCCAAAAAAAAATTCAGTCATAGAGCCACTAAAATGATGGTTAACGTGATGCAGTAATGAGAATTTTAGCTGAAAATAAAACTACTCAACAAATGAGTTATGTGCAAATAACAACTTGTTCCAAATAAATTGTATGTACTCCTCAATATGATGCTGTTTTTTTTTTTCTCTGAAACTTTTTAAGAAGAATGTGGACACTGTAAATCCAGACTTTCAGGAGAATGTGCTTTTTTTATAATAATATAAAATAAAATACATATAAAAATATAAATATATATAACATATAAAATCTATATCAGTGGTAATGGTGTTCAGTTGGTTAGATTGGTTGTCCTTTGAAAGAGAGGTTGAAGTATAGATCCCAGCTTCTGCAGCCACATGATGATGTGTCCTTGAGCAATGCATTTATCCTAGATTGCATGATTGACATGTGAATGCATGTGAATGGGAGACTCTGATTTGTGTGCAAAGGCAATTTGAGAAGTCAGATGACAATCAATAAATCAATAAATCTTTATTTGTGCTATCTCAAGACACTGTACAATAGAGCAGGCTGAAGACAAACTTCAATTTATGGGTACACATATATAAAATCCATGTATTCATATGCAAATATATATCCAATTCCTAACATGAATCTAATAGTCAATCAGGAATCCCTCATCAGGACAAGAAGAGCTCTGCAGAAGCCCAAGCCCTTTTTACGACTGTCTGGGATATACTTTTAGCACATTACTCAATTTGATGTTATTTAAACACAAAGAGTGATTCATGCATGTATGTACAACCTTAAGCATGCTTTAGATCTACGATGTCCCTCAAAAATGCATTTTATTGGACTGTAAAACAGTGAAACACTTCATGGGAAAAGTGGGGTTTTCCCAGATGAATGTTCGTCCTTATTTGTGTGGTTTGTGACTTTAACCTACATCTTTAACTTATTCTCATCTTGATGCATTGCACTGCGCTTCCTTCAAAATTCCCATGGAGGCTGTCACAAATCATAACACCTGATATGTGCACAGTGAGCATTAAAGCCCTGAGGCAGGACACTGTGCTGCTGAGAGGACATTCACATCTGGCTCTGCATAACTTACGAGGCAAAAAAACTGAAAAAATCTAGTTCAATGGACTGTGTGGAAAATCTCAAGGGAGAAATTTAGGAAAAGACATAACCAAAAACCGGTGCGATGACCGCCCTTTACATGCACCATGACTGGAAAAGTGTCCAGTGCCAGATTTTTGTCTGAAAAACTGTGTTTATGGCTTTTTACAGGAGTAAAAACATCCTACTGTTTGGTGTTAACAGTTTGTCTAAAACCTTTTCCAGCCAAAGATTCCCGATGCTGTTTGACAATGCTAAAAAGAAAAGCTAAATCTACCCACCAAAATGAGTGACCAAACTGTCAGCTGCTATTTAACAGGTTTTCCATAACTTACAGACACTTAAATCAGTAATTACAATTTTAAACCTATCAAATAGATAGTAGGTAAAGAAGTGGAAACAAAACCAATGCGCTTAGCAAATTCACAGTCTAAACACTTAAACATAAACTACCAAATTCAGCAATTTTAATGTTTAATGGAACTGAAACCAGTGGTGAAGGGAGACCAGTTGGACCTAATTAAACCTGGGAAGCAGGAGGATTCACCAGATCCATTAATGCTGTGGCTAAGTGAAACAGGGAGCCCAGGGGCCACATGCAGCCCTCCATCTCTCCAAATGTAACCCATTAAAACAACAGATGGGAAACATGGTGAAATATACCAGGTCTGATACAACCTGAGAAACCAATAAAAGCCATATACAAATTTTGAGATGTGATAGAAATATTTCTGTCTATTGTAGAGCAGGGATGGAACTTTGGCTACCAAGAGGGCAGCACTAAAATCATCCTTACTGAGTCAATTCTTACATTTGAAGGGCATTAAAAGGGATGAATTCACATATAATGCTGTCATAGAAAGTCGTTTTAGCAACATTATAAATGCTTAAGTTCGCATGTAATTTACAATCATTAATCAAATTAGGTTAACACTGAACTCATGCAAGTTTCAGCTACTGTTTTGATGCAAGTAGAAGAGTAATTACTGGATTTTGAGCGAGTGAACAATGCTTTTATTTAATCAGGTTTGGACAACTGTAATGGTCTCAGTCAGTGAATATCAGGCCTTGATTACAGGCCTACAGCTAGCCCAAGGGGTGCTGCTCGTCTTCTAAATCTTTTAGTTTATTTGCATCTCATCACATATCTGATCTTTTGAATGTGAGGTAACCGGGTTGACTGGGCCTTTTCTGTGGTGCACCCTTAACTATGGAAAGACCTTCCTCCAGAAATCAGAAAAAAAAATCACAATTTTTGAAGTAATTTTTTGAGCTTTTATGCCTTTAAACAGATAGGAGAGAGTACAGTGGATAAAGTAGGAAACGGGATGAGAGTGGGGAATGACAGGCAGGGAACAGGCCACAGGTAAGATGTGAACCCAGGCCACCTGCTCGAGGGCAAACCTCATGAAGCACGACCTAAACTACTAGGCCATCTGCATCCCACCTTCACTATTTCTAAATATCATCCCAAGACTTGATTTTACTCATTGGCTTTTAACTTAACTTGACAGTAGTGACAGTAGGTTTGTTTTTATAGGCCTTGTATTCTCTTCAATTTAGTTTTTACTTAATTAGGTGTTGTTTACATGTTTTAATGATCCTACTGTGTTTTTATCTTTAATTGTATTTTACCTGATTCATTTATTTTATGTCTATCTGGTATTTGTAGTGCAGCACTTTGTTAAACTTTGTTTTTTAAAATGTGCTCTATAAATAAAGTGGCTTGGTTATCAAAGTAATTTTTACTTTATTTGTATTTGACAGATGCATAAAAGGGAGTTTCGTGTAAACATTACAACCAAATACTGTTCTTACTCTCTAAAAGTATGACTATTTAATTCTTTAATAGCAGGGTTAGTCAGGTTTCTATCATAAACATACTATTTGAGCTGACTGGTGGGCTGCATTTATGGTGTAGGAGGGCTGCATGTGGTCCCCACACCACAGATGCCAGCCCCTGATCTACAATGCTTTTCTTAAGACATGAAAAAAAACTTACACACAACCAAACGTATTTTGTCTTAGAATATTCAGTGGTAGTTCATACTCCATTTAGAAAATGGAAAGGGTACATATTTGCATTAAAAACAGGAAAAGCTTAATTGTTCTGTTGCGATTACACATACGCTTAAATTCTGTGTAAATTGGCTTTTATTTTTTGACAAGTACTATTATTCATGTTTGAGCTTTAACAGCCTATATTAATACTGTAAAATCAGATTTTTTCGTTAGTTACATGTTTTGTTTTTGTTTTTTGTTTTTGTTTTTTGAGGGGGGGGGGGGGGGGGGGGGGGGTCATTCAGATGTTTTCCCATGAAGAATAGCCTACAGCTTGTATGAATGAGGCCCTAAAACTGTTGGAAAGGATTTTATGTGGCCCTCATGGTGATCACATTTTCCCATCCCTGATCTAATGCTTCAAATTTAAACCTAAAGCACATATAGTCATAAGAAGACACTACTATACATGTCTCAAAGGTTTACCAAAATCAAGATTTTCAGGTTGATGTTCCTTTTTATTTAGTGTCTGTTACAGTAACATTTCCCTACTGTGGTAAATCCAAAGCACATACCTCTGGAGCTGTCATGACATGCAAAGGTGTCAAGGTGAGATTGGTAAAGTACACAGCGGATGCCTGAGTAAAACATGTGTGCATTTATTTGATGCAAATATGTTTCCTAAATATGAAGCAGCCCTCGTGAATTGTGGAAGAAAAAGAGGAAGCAAAACTGTAAATGAATACTCTTACCTTCAATGACAGCCAAAGGAGACGGAGTGCAACATCAACAAGTTGACGGTTTGGCCATGGCAGAGCCTCGTCCGGCTGTTTTCTCCTCCCCTTTATCAGAAAAGTCCGCTGAGAAAGATAGTTCCGTTGAATAAGGAGCTGAGGGGTCTCCAAAAACAGGTTAGAGGAGAGAAACCCGCGCAGAAGTGTCCTCCTAGTCTGTCCTCTGCTCCGTGAGGACTACATGCTGTGGTCTGGAGCACTCACAGACGGAGCACCGCGGCACGCGCTTCACCAACGACGCGCACGCGCTGAGAGCGTCACAAAAGTAGGACGCAGACGCAGACAGGAAAACATTGAATTTTACATTCTTTAACTTTTTATGGACTGAGTAAATCTGCCCAGTTATTTCGAAAACTTAAGTCACTCTTGAAGACGAAGACATTTGAACTGATGGGCTGGCAGGTGCAGTTTAGCAGTTCTTCCATAGTTCAGGTCAACATTTTAACTACTGTTCATATCAAGGCGCCTTTTACTGTTGGAATCCAACATACAACTGTCTGAATGCAAACTTATGACATTTGTTAAAACAGAAAAAATATGGAGTTAATTTTTCACAGGCTTTACATCTTTTGTAATTCATAGGATTTAAATAACTGAGGTAATAACATAAAGTTGACTAAACCATTAAAATAAGTCTAGACACATTTCTTAACATTATCTTCTCAGCAAGTCCTTCCTGACAGTCTAAACTACGGGACAATAGGGTTAGTTGAGGGCCCCACATGCTAATAACTCCTGATCAATACCAATTAAATAAAATGTAAAAAGGACTACAGAATACAATGACTTCCAAATCTTCCTCAAACTGTATTCAATTAAATATAATAAGAAGAACTTTATTTATTTTTTTTATTTTTTATCATTTTTAACATTTATTTCACTTTGTTCTCCTGTTTGTCACTCATTTTAAATTTGATGCCTGTATCACATTCCAAAAATGCTGGGACTGGGGCATGTTTATCATTGTGTTATTCTGTGTTACATCACCATTTCTTCTAAAAGTACTTTGAAAGTCTACAATTTAGCTCAATCCATGAGGGCTTGAGCTGGGAACCTGAGGTAGTCCAGTTCAAGTCTTGATTGAAACATAGTTGGAAGTTGGTTTGGTAGATGGGAAATGCTATAGCTGACTTCCTGTTGCAGTTATAACAGTTGGACATGCAGCTGGAAGGCATTGGTGCGCTTTGCATCCATGCACCCTTAATAGTAATTCCACAAATGAATTACTAATAAATTGATAACTTTATTTGTCCTACTGGGAAATTAGTTTTCACAGGCTACCTAATGAGAATAAACATATATGTAGGAAACAGAGAACACACATTGTACTCATATAAGACATGTACATCTTGTTGAGGATGGTAAAAAGCTTTTGTTAAAGCATGCCCTTGTCCTTCCCAGTGTCCTGTAACTCCGACCAGAGGGCAGAAGTCTGAAGTATTTGAATTTGTTGACCTGTTCTTTTGTGTTGCCATTGATGGAGATGGGATTCGGACTGCTGGTGGGTGTGTTGAAGGCTAGTCCTTTTGTTTTCACCACATTGATGCGGAGGTAATTGTCCCTGCACCACTGGTTGAAGTGCAGAACTGTTTTGCGATAAGCAGTGATGGAGTTGTGGTCCATGAGGAGGGCCAGGGTTGCAGTATTATCAAAATACTTTTAGCATGAGATGATAGATGAGGTATTGATATGGTCATTTGTGTGATGTGCTTAGATGAAGGGACCATAAAAAGCAGGCCCTACCCTCACAGCCTGTGGTCTGTTACTCAAGAAGCTGTGAATAAGCTGTGGATGTTATGATGGGTGGTGTTGAACTGTTGTAACTTTTTGATCATCTGATAAGTTGTGTTGAAGCTGAGCTCAGTTCTATGAAAAGGACTGCTGCAAAGCTGTCAGGTATTTTCAGATGTTGAAGTTGGGAGTGGAGGAGACAAACCAATTAATATTTGTCAAGCTGTGGACTGACAACTGGGAGGATGGTGCGCAGGATCAGTTTCTCAAAGCATTAAGTAACAATGGGAGTGAGTGGAACAGGTTGTGGTTGAGATCTGAGGGACAGGGGTTTTTTTGGGTAGAAGAATATGGTGCATGTTCTCCAGAGGATGGGCTACCAGGCTGTACTGTAAGATTCATGAGTTATAGAGAAGAAGATGGGGGCCAGTCCCATGACCTTGGCTATTCTGCACTTGCTTAGCAACTGTTGGACATTTTCCTTCATGAATGCAATGACAATATGGCATGTAATCTCAACCCAGACCTGAATAAGTATAAAATTGAACAGAACAGCAATCAGATCTTTTCCTAGATTAACTGAGGTGTATGGGGGACCAAGGCCCCTCATAAGGTGGGACAAGGGGAAAGCTCTGGGGCCCAGAGTCATGTAGGGGCCAATGACAGTTAGTAAAGACAAGGTTAATTCTAAATTTAGAACACAATTACCAGTTTCTGAATAAAACCCCTTCCTAAGTCATTTTAAACTTACGGTTGGTATTACTGAATTTAACATTTATGTTCAGCCATGCTAAGACCTGCACCATTATTTCTCCCTGAGAAGATAACAGTCCTCAGCACTAATGCCTCTCTATCCAACATCCACGTGTTGGTATTATTGTCAGTTTTTTGCATGTATCATTTTTGGACTGTTATCCTTTATGTGATTAAGTTGAAAATCGGAGAGAGAGACAGTGTGGGATGACATAGTGTAGAGCTGGGCAAAAAATCGATTGAATAGATTAATTCAAATTATTTTCTGCGAGATTTAAATAATTAAATATCGAGATTTTTTTCTTGATTTAGTCCAATTGTTTGTAGCTCCAATTTTGAAAACAAAAAAATAAAATTTACATGATGGTCAGCCTCGTAGGGTGTGCACAAGCACTTTTATAGGCTTGTATTTGTTATTTAAGTAGATTAGATATTGATCAGAGAGTTTCATGCTAATACTGTAAAAATACCTCAGCCTTTTAGTGTTTATGTAGACAAACCTGCGTACGTTTATTCTACATAATCAACCTTTTATGACCCAGACTTTGACTTAAAGAGGGAAACTTTTAGATAACATAAAAGCAAAACTTGATTTGTTTCATTTTTATGTCACTGGGAGTTTTGTTCCTTTTAGGGAGGGAAAAATCGATTAAAATCGTAAATCGGGTGTTGTTGAAAAAAATTGGGGATTTTATTTCTAGGCCATATCGTCCAGCTCTAACATAGGGTAAAGAAACCACAGGACACATTTAAACTGGAATAGACACTTTAAGAGGTAAAACCTATACACCAGGCTTACAAACCAACTTCAAGGTAACCAGTACTTCATTCACAGTGATATTATAAAATAATATTTGAGGAGGGCTCAATTACTGGTTCTTCCAGAGGCCCAGCCCTTTTTGGTCGGTGTGCCTGTGGGAAACTCTGCATGAGGATGTCCAAGACTGCAAACATCGTGTGCACCAATAAACATCACAAACTCCTGAAAAGCATCCAACAAATTGAACAAAATGTTCAAAATGATCAATAACTCAGTATGAGAATGAGAGCAGAAATGGTCTCCATTGATAACGAGACGGTTCAGCAAATTATCTATGTACGCTGAATGTGACAAGTGTGTGCCAAAGTTGTCCCAAAACTTCTGACTCCTGATCAAAAGGAAAAACCCAAGGAAATTGTGACAATTTAGAACAAATTGAAGGAAACAAACATTTCTGAAGAAGTGATTACATGTCATAAAATGTTGATCTTCCAGTACAGCCCTGAGGCAAAAAAAACAAAACAAAACAGAAAAAAAGTCTGAAGAAAGAGTCCACAACTGTAGAAAAATAGTTTAATTCTTCATCAAGACAATGTGCCAGCTCACACTGTGCTCTCTGTAAAGCATTTTCTGGCCCAAAACAAATCAAAGTGCTTGATAACCCTCTTCATCCACCTAAAAATCGGTGTGACCTTTTCTAAGATCAGATCTGTGAAATGGCCGACAGAGGCTCGGAGACAACTTTCCAAAGAAGCCCTACTGCACTGCTTTCCTCAGTGATTGAAGGAGAAAGACTGAAGAATAATCATGTTCAATAAAATTATATAACAGCATTAGTCTTGTTTTTGAATATCTGTACCTTGTACTTCACACCTTGTCATAATTTTTCTTTTATAGCTGTTACCATGATTTGCTGCCCGTCGACATTATCAACACCAGCTCTGAAAAATATTAGCAAAAGTGTCAGTGTGATATCTTTTCATGAACTAAGACATACAGTCTTTCTTTAATTTTATGGGCTTTTATTGTTCTCTTGTTTGATTTGCCCACATCGCTGTTTCCTGCTCAGTATCCGGTTATTCATATGGATACATTTGATAAGATGGAAGACAAACTTGGGAAACTGCAATCTCATCCACCAGTGAGCACACTAAAAACATCAACACAGCCCTAATCTGTCTGTCGGTTGAAGGTTAAACTGCAGGTGTTAAGAGAAGTGGCACCTGCCTTCTGTGTTGTGGGCCCCTATACATCCTTATCAGTGTAATGAGTTTATATTGGACAAAGACTGGTTTATGGAGCCATGCTATTCTTTTTATGATCATTTATGCCCCTGAACCATAGACAGCCAAGGCCGAGGCATTATGTTTCTGGGTGGTCTGTCCTTATGTCCGCCTGTCTGACAGGGTCATTCCTGAGAATACAGTACTCAAGAAGACTTTGGGGGATTTCCCATGTCCACTTTGACCAGTGTGATAACTTGTCAAAAAGTTAAAGTCAAATGTATCAGAACAACACACAGGAAAATAAATCAGGAAATGAGAAAAAAACAACAAATGAAAAATGGAACAATCCAAGGGGAAAAATTAGAAAACCACAAATCTATATTGCAATACACAACTGCTAAACAAATAAAAAATAGAAACGCAACAAGATCCCAACAGTAAATCAGGAAACACAACCAAAAAATGTAATACAAAGCATCAAATTAAGAATTAAGTGAACAGTTAAAACAAAACAATGGAGTTTATCAGTTTAAACATTAAATATTCTGTCTCTTAAGTGTTTCAAATTAAAAAAAATCTAGGTCTAAAATGCTTTGCAAATCATTTGCATGGTGGTGGTGGTGTAGGTTGTGCTGATGCCTAAGAGTAAGTAGGTTGCTGTTTAATCCCTGCATGTTCTTCCCAAATATGTGAGTTCTCCCCAGGCACTCTGGCTTCCCCGGACAGGCCAAATAAAAAATGCCTGTGATGTTAGTTGGTGACTCTAAATTGTCCTTATTTATGGGTGGGTGAATGGTTGTCTGTCCCTCTATGTGGTCCTGTGATTGGCTGGTGATTGGTTCAGGGTGTTCCCCTCCTCCTATCCAGTGTCATCTCATCTGGGATAGGCTCCAGCCCTCTGCAGTCCTGAATGGGATAAGATGATGGATGGATGTAATCTGCATGTACACCCCGTGTACCAACAAGGAATGAGAATTGATGATAATTTAATTGATGAGAATTATATCTATCCAATTCTTCAATGATTCCTGTTGTAACTTTGGCTTAAAAATGCACGCACACTTGGAAACAGTTTGCAGTATTTTAGTGACAAACTAGAGCATTCCGAGGGTTGTGTCCGACAACACAAAAGTCCCTACTCAACATTTGTTCCCCTCTAAAGGTTCCGGGTTGCTGCCTAATGCCGTAGCATTTGACTCCATCTATAACAATTCCCCTATCCATTCCTGAGTATGTTCTGTGGACAAGAGACAGCAAGCACAGATTTTAGCATGTCACTTTATATATTAGGCTGCATAGAATAATAGCACCCATTTTGTAACATACAATTAAGCCTCGGTTTGACTATATCTGTTGTGCCTGCCATGATTGCATCTTTAATTCTTTGTTATAGTTTCTTCTGACTGCCTCTGATAAGAGCATGCAAAGGCATGCAAAATAAAGTAAAAAGAATTGATAAGGGAATTACTGAGCAAAAAGAGTAATGATATCAATTCCTTGATTGTTTTTAATTCCCATACCTAGTCCCAACCTAAAATACTGGGATTTGTAATAAAAGATGGCCTTTTTCTGTGATACAGCTTGCAGCTTCATCAAGATCCCAGTCACACCCCAGTTATTTCCCAACTTCAAAACTGAGTTTTTTGTTTGACATTAATAATATCTGATTATTCTGCTGACTCAGGCATGACGCAAGTTTAAAAGTCCAAAATTCAGGAACTGTATTCAAAAGTCTGTAGAGGACACATTTATTACTGTTCATCTATAAAAGGATGAAATAAAAATTTGAAGTGTTTATAAGTCTGATTTAAAGGGAACTTCAGTGTTTACAGGAAAAAGCTGCTGCTGGGAAAAAGGCAAAATGACAAGCATCTGTTAGCAGCTTAAACAAAATCAGTAAACAGTTGATTCTAACAGTGGAGTTCATTACCCTCAACCACGCACTGATATTAAGCCGCAAAAGGAAGTCTGTCTGAGAATAAAATAACATCTGCATCAAAGATATTAGACAGCAAACAATTTATCACAAGTGAACCCCACAGTCCAAGCAGCGTCCCAAATAGCACCAGACAAGCAGGATGTAAATCTGTCTTTCTGCCTCTCTGAGAGAATATGAGAATACAACAGAGCTGGGTCAAAACCACTTAGGAGATTGGACGTCTGAGCAGCCATCCAGCAGTCCTCTTTACTCTGAATGAGCTCTCTTGTCATGTTGAAATGGAGACATGTGCAGACAGGGAAGTAAAGTTTATTTCCCCCTTTACAAACACATTGCTCAAAGTTAAACCAGGACATTTCGTAATGTATGTAGACTATCGTAAGAGCCTGTCTGATACAAACATCTTTCAGCCCACACCTCATCTTTGCATGTGCATGATGATACTGTATTAACGCTTTAACTAAGAAATTGTGGAGAAGAAATTCTGCTAAAATTTAAAACGTTTCATGCAAGACATGATTTTAAAAGGATATCAGTGTCATCAAGAATAGAGCAGAATTGAGCGGCATTTATTGTAGTTGCACTTTAGCACAACTTTTTATTTTTAAGAGAAACATTTTTAACCTTTTTCATTATCAATATTTCTGTAAGTAGAGAATAAACCAGGGTAGCAATAGTACAGTTGTTTTTCACTTAAACATGTCTATGCTAAACTCCTGAGTATTTCTACCTTGAAATACCACAGGAATAATTTGTGCACTGAAAACAGTGCATGGATCATATTCACCACTTTTCATGTTTAGGGCATGTCACTATTGCCTGTCAACTTATGTCACCTCAGCCAGACTGTCTATAATCCTACACCATTGTTTTAAGGTACTATAAAAATCTAGTGAAACAGTTTTCACATTATTTTTCTATGAATGCAAAACCAAATGTTTATGTTACCTTGGTAAAAATGTGATCTATAAATAAATAAATACAATTGTTGATTATTTAACAATGAAATTTGTATTCTAAAGTAATTGAAACTGGTGGTCAAAGAAACAATTAGTATCTTTATCTGTGTACGGACGATTAAAGAATTGGCTCACCTACTGACCTCACTTGATTCAGTGTTTTGATATAACAGGTTTCGTTGTTGACACTTTGTCCAGTCACGCCTGTCTACGTCAATGTTGTGAGGTCAAACAAACTCTCCTGCCATCAAGCTTCTTCTCATCCAAAACAAAACACCCTTCATATTGATATGTTTGCATATGTTTAACTGAATTCAATTGTTTGCATATTGGGCCTGATATAAGAATTAAGACTAATTCCCTGTAGAAAGTGTGACAATCAAAAAGGAAAGTGCTTGAAGTGTTGCCAATTTCTGATGCTTGTGGCGTTGACTTACTTTAGCTGTCCTAACCAGAGGCATTAGCAAAGTGAACTGAGACGCCAGATGGACAGTTCCATATATCCGCCATGGAAATACTTCATTAGTCCTTCTGGAGAAGAGCCGATAGAAAATGTCATCAGAGGGCAGAACCTTCAAAAACAGCTGCAGCTGGTGATTGGACAACGGGTCTGCCAGTCACACTTATTACAGACCAACCCACATCAAGCCACAGTTGAATGTAACAGCAGCTAGACCATAGCTGTCAAGTTTTGGATTTGAAAATATGGGATATTTCCCGGCACCCGCTGCGTACTGTCCCATCATCCCAACCAAACTCCAGTGTCTCTTACATTTTAAGACTGGTGTACAGGATTGTCTTTATCATTCACAGCCATCTATCTCTTTTCTCTTAGTTTGTTCCTACTGTGGCTCTAATCTCGCAACAACTGCACCCAGGCTACTGCACATGGCAGTTCTGTTCAGTTCGTTTGGCATCCATCATTTTGGTGAATTACCGCTCCATTCTCTTGATGAGGCTAGTGACAGAGTTCAGTTTGGAGAGACAGAGGAATGTTTTTGTTTATGTTTTATAATACAGGAAATTTATAGGAAAATACTAATACGGGAGGATGGCGGGAAAGAGGGATAAATAACGGTAGTGTCCCGGCCAAAAAAAGGGAGACTTGATAGCTATGAGCTCGACCCTGTTGTTAGCTGTTAGCTTAAACTACATTTCAGTCCTTAGACTATTGTGTTACACTAAATTGTACAACATATGTATCATTTACCACATATATGTGACATGAACCTCATCAACAACAATCCCCACATAGATCTCCAGGTAGACTTCTGAGGAGAGCATATTTTGCAAGGTATCTTGCATAATGACTCCAGGCTACCATAGACTAACTGGATTTCGTCATTCTCTCGGTTTCCCAGCAGTGATCCCCAGCTTTCCAGCCTCTCTGATTTAATTTTCCAGGAAGGTAACTTGTGGAGACATGATTATCACATTGGGATTTGGACTCCTTCCCATTTTTTCTAAACCAGAGGAGCAAGTTGGTAGATTGACCTCTTGCCAAATTGGTTGGGAGAAGAGCAAAAGAAAAAAGATTTCCTATAAGAATAGCTTTAAGTGACATACTTTACTCCCCTTTAAAGAACAAATTGAGTCAATTTCTGATGAGACTGCAGATGTTGCTGTTTCCACAAAGACTGCTTCAGAAGCCGCCATTATTTTCAAACATGTGGTCACTTCCTGCTGTCATTGTAGATATGAGCTTGGCAAGATGGATCTGCATAATTTCAGACCACGAATCAGGCAGGTCCATCTGCACTGTTAGGTTATCAACTATATGCTTAACTTACAAAAAGAGATAAATGAGATGTATTTTAATATGTCTAATGTAAGTTGCTCCAATGAAGTTTGAAATTAAATGTCAACACTCTGCTAATGTACCAGAAAAGTAAAAATTACATAAGAGTAATAAAAAAGTAACATAGAAATATAATTATTACTCTGCATCACCACTTGTATATCACCTTGTTAGAAGGCAAACTATGCTCAAAATTTCATGGAACAGGAAGGACGATGACAAGTTAGGTAAAGTTGAACAAGACCACAGATTGGTCCATTTATTGAATAATCAGATTCAGATCACAAATACAGTTACAGTCACCTCACATAGAAAGAGTGGCATCAGAAAGAGCTTTTAATTACAGTTGCAGAGTTTGTTTGTGAACCCTGGGAGAAGATACCACGCTACACAATGATTAATGTCGCAAATGGTCTCCTGATCCTTGACCTCGCCGAGTTCTGACTCCCCAGTGACTGCCTGTCCATATCAGCAGTCAATAACAAATGAAGCCATTCAGCTCAGACAGAACTGACCTTGAGCCACTACAACAGGTAGCGAAACACATTTCTGAATCTGGGCATGTGCTCCTCTATCACTTTGTGAATGTAAACTTGTTTTAGTTAACCAAAAAATGTGTGTGTGTCACTCTGGAGCCGTTCTGATAACTACTGACGGCACACATGAAGAATTAAAAGCAGATTTTAAGCTTTAGCTTTTGAAACATCCATGTGTTGTCAGCATTTAATATATTTCCTCTAACCTTGAAGCCCATTTAAGGGTTTTAATGATTTGTCAGCTCCACAGAACTGAATCTAAAAAGGCCATTTCCATAATCAATCCCTAATTACTGAAACTCGAGCTATGGGAACCATAGGATGACTGCTATGAGAAGGGGCTCTCTGATTGGAGAGTCAGCAACCAGTCAGGGGGCTTACAAAGGGTCACTTATCGTCAGGTCTGACTACAAAATGTCTATTCAAATACAATTTTATTTACATTGACCTGCAATCAGCCACAACATTGTAGATCAATTCAGGCTAACATTTTCGAGCCATTAATAAGCAGATACAGTGACTTCTATGGTAGATCTAGTAGTCATATTATTCTAAAGGTTCAAGTATTAAATTACAAATTAACAGTTTTATTTCAAAGACTCCATTTCATAAAAACTTGGTTGGGTTCTTCAATGTCCCGCTCTATGCTGGAACAGTATCAGTACTAGCAGTGTCACAGTTCTGCAGACATTTGTTGCAGCAACTCAAAGCAAAACCAAACTAGTACTGCACCACTTAAACAAATACTCTCTACTTTCTTGTAAAATCTGTCTTAACATTTAACAAATTCACCAAATGAACACTTGCTATGTCATATTAAACTCTCTCCTAAATAGGAACACTCTAAGATACCAGTTTTGTGTGCAGTTTTTTTGTCCATTACTATATAAATGCTCCACATTCATGTATTTACTTAAAGCTTTCATCGAAAACTCCTCAGTGCATCAGTGCTTTTTTATCACATGTTGTCACTGTCCTACAAATGCCCTCAGGAATATTTTCACTGAGAGGTGGAATGTTTTTACAACACTGTAGGCATCTGGTTTTTCTTGTTTCTTATGCTGTCACTCCAACTTCAAATCTAAGAAACCATCTGGCCAGTGTCGGAGCCAACTACATGTCTGTGTGTCTGTGTTCATTGTGTTCATATCTATATATATATATATCTGCATGATGGAGAGCAGCTTGCAGCAGGATGTTAAGATTCCCCCATGCCCTCTTTAAGAGATGTCACATCACCCAAATATATATATGATGTTTCCCACAAAGACTCTACAGATTTAATACAATGTATTTTCAGGGCTTTTAGAAGAACACTTTCACACTGTCAACATGGGAACCAGGACTAATATATAAAATGTAAGTCTGATAGCTTTTGAAGAATTACAGTAATTTATAAGAAGGATATTCTTTTTTTTTGCCATCTTAAACGAAGTTGGTTTGTGACACATATTCCATTTTACCATTTGCAGCTGGTCTATTTAGTAACAGAGTGGATTTTTCATCCATGATAGAGCTAAAAATGTGTAATTGAACCAACCTTTAGATATTCTATTTGGAATTTCCATCCATTATTCTTAGTGGTAAGAACCAAAAACAGAAAGAGAATAGGGGAATTCAACTAGCGAACAACCCTCAGGTGGGGATCTGGGCTCAGGGCAAGAGCCTCTTATGGTGCATGTATGACTGTTAAACCCACTTTGCCAAACAAACACTGGTTTACCCAACTTTAAGATGTAAAAATACATCAATTAAAAGAAAGAAAGAAAGAAAAGCTCAAAAGACAAAAAAACCCCAAAACATTGAAACAAACTGTCGATGACCACGAGGACATTTTTCTTCTATTGTATTGGGATTGATAAAAGGCTCCAGTCCCATGATGAGGCCATGTGTTGCTGTATGATCGCAGCAGAGATGATATTACATGATTATTTACTCACTTAGGAGCCCTTATGGCCTCTGAGGCCATTACCTTTATGTTTATTAGCTTAACTACACACTGATACAACTGAACGCAATATTACAGTAAAAAAAAAAAATCCTTACTTTTATAATCTGATCTCTGAGCTGACAGTGTTTCTGATAAACTTTGCAACGTAACGATGATAATATGTTCATTTTAAATATATATATATATATATATATATATATTTTAAAAATCCAGCTAAAACTTAATCTTGTTGCTAAAATACTAACATTAATACTGAGGGCTCTTCTTGGTCAACAAATTAAAAGGGACCATCTGCAGGAAGAGGGAGCTGAAAAAAACAATTCCAATCAAGTTTGGACCATGCATAAAATGTCAATTAAAGCAGAATACATTTTTTTGCAACTCATTTTTGACCTATATTCAATTGAATACAATTCAAAACAGATCAAAATACTCTTTTGTTCCTTAATCAATCACATTTTTAAATGACAAATCAACCAACAGTCATGTTAAACAGATCTAACTGTCCATCACTACACGTTCTACTTTCTTTTTTCTCCTGTGCGAGTGCATTGTGTCAGCCTCTAGGGATGTTGACATGTTTTAATTTAATTATTTCCAACACGAAGCCAGCATTGATGTTGTTTTATGTGCCAAACGTCTGTGATTCCAGACAAACTTAAATTTCCCCCTGGGGACAAATACACTTACTTATTTAATGTTCAAACTGAAAAAAAAAAAAAACTATTTTAACTTTTTCAAAAATTTCCTTATTTGGAATTTGATGCCTCCGAAAAAGCTGGGACACTTTGCTGCATCACCTTTCCTTTAACAATACTTAATAAGCATTTGGGAACAGCAGACACTAACTGTTGAAGCTTTGTGTCTGGAACTACCTCCCATTCTTGCTCGATAAAGGACTTCAGATGCTCAACAGTGTGGGTCAGTCATATTTTGCACCTCCTAATGTGCCACACATTTTCAGTGTAAGACAGGTGTGGACTGCAGGCATGCCAGTCTAGTACCTGCACTCTTTTACAAAGAAGCCCCGCTGCTGGAACATGTGCAGAATGTGGTGTCACATTGTCTTTCCACCAGGTTCACCCTTGAAAGACGTTGCTTGGACTGCATCACATGTTGCTGTGTGTACCTTTCAGCAACTATGTTGCCTTCACAGATGTGCAAGTTGCCAGTGCCATGGGCACTAAATAACTCCCATACCATCACAGATGCTCACTGTTGAACTTTGCATTGGTACCAACCTGGATGGTCTTTTTCCTCTTTTGCCTGGAGGACATGGTGGCTGTGATTTCCAAAAACAGTCAGAAATGTGGACTCATCAGATCACAGCACACTTTTCCTGTTTTCGTTATTCCGTCTTAGATAAGCCTGGGCCCAGAGAGGCCCGTGGTAGTTCTGGCTGATCTACATATATGAGTTTTTTTTGCATGGTGAAGTTTTAACTTGTACTTGCAGATGTAGCAAACAGTGTTAACTGACAACATGTTAGCTGGTCCATGTGGTAAAAACCTTTACAAAATAAAGTTTTTTTTCAATGCAATGCCTCCTGACATATGGAAGGTGTTGGACCTTTGAGCAACCCAGTCCTTTAAAGTTTTTTCTCTTTTTTTAAGGACATTTGTAATCAAATGCAGACGATAACTGAGTTTATTGACCTTGACCTTTGACTTCTAAATGGTAAATTGTAAATGGACTTGAGCTAATACAGCACTTCTCTTGTCTTTGGCTACTCAAAGCAGCTTTACACTACAGGACACATCCACCCTTTCACTTTCAGTTACTCACTGATGGTTGAGGTTGCCATGTCAGTTTTCCATCAGTATAAAGTATTACATTCACGCCCTTTCATACCCATTTCCAAACCACGGAAGCAGCAAAGGGAGAAACTTGGGATTAAGTGTCTTGCTCAAGGACATTTTGCCCAGAGCTGGAAATGATTGACCACAATTGAGATAAAGGACCAGTTACCTAGAAGTCTTCTGTGAGTGAAGCTTATCAGAAAATGAGTCTCATAAGGAAGCAAGATAAAAATATAAATTTATATTATATAACAGAAAATGATTCGATTCAATTAGATGCATCACAAATGTCCATGTTGTCATCATAGATCCATCTTTCAAGTGCCTTGTAGGCTGCGTGTCCTGCAGCTACTTACCAGGGTTAAACTTTTTCAGTACATAGAAACATACGTTTCTTTAAAGCCTTTTGTCTCAGTATACGTAATATGAATTTAGTTAATTCAAGTAACAGCAATAACAGTCTAATATTTAAATCATTAATCAGCCATGGTAACTAGGTGAAGAGACTAAAGATGCACTCTTCATGTCCTGCTGTGCATACTGCTGTTGCACAACTTGAAGGGTGTCTGGAGAATGGTACAAAGAGAGAAGTGAAAAAGTGAATATGTTGGCTGTCATTCTCTTGTTCCAGAAACACAGGAAACGCTGGCTTTTAGTTCCTCCATCTAACTGCAAACAAACTCTGTCCAAGTTTTTGCCCTTAAATCAAACTCTTTTTTTAAATGGGCCAAAGTGAAGCAAATACAGAGGTATCACAAAAAGAAAAACATAAAGAAAAAAGTTTGGCATTTCATTTCAGGATATAAACTTAACCGAGAGCAGCCTACACTTGGCCATAAGCTGCGGCCTCATTCATAATTTTTTAATATTAAGTTTCACTCCACTTAGGCAACGTCATTAACTTCCTTATTTCTAGTATAAGGCTTTTGTTTATTTCTTTGTAAATGAAACTGGCTCACATTTTTTAAAAATATTTTCTCACTCTTTTATTAGCCAAGAGCTCGTGATGGGAAATATCAAAGTTATTCAAATCAATGCAGTACCAATTCTTTATAGCTTTTTTTGACCAGTCAAGACCAAAACTGGAGACAGGTCTGTAGTTTTTATGCAGTTGCTATTTCAGAGGCTGAAAGCAAAAAAAAAAATAAAAACATAGTCATCACAACTTCAATGTCATTATTTTGAAGTGTCTGTCCACCAAAAATACATTGAATTGATAGTCCACCATTGAAGACTATAGTGGCATTTTGTTTTTTGATGAAAGCTGCACGGTGGCACAGTAGTGCATGTACCTCATGTCAAGAAGGTTGCTGGTTCCATCCTGCATCAGTCAGGGTGTGAAGTTTGTATGTTCTTTATGTCTCTAGTTTGTTACTTAACTGCATTGTGCAGGTGTGATCGTTGCAGCTGAGAGCTGTTCGATACATCTGAGTGGTCTACAAAATCACAGGACATAGATCATGGTGCTAAAACAGCCATAAGGTCTGCACTCCAGAAGCTGCTCCAGAGTCAGTTTTAATGAGTATTATGTCCAGAAGAGGACGTTTCAAGTCCTAGTCTTTCATCAGACATGGGCAGAGTGATTAAAAAAAATCCTTTTATACAGTCCAGGGTGTCAAACAGTGAGCATTTATACAATAAAGTTACCATATAAAGATAACCCTCCAGACAGAACCTTCAGATATAAGGAAAATATACAAAGATGAACAGAAACACATAAATGTAGATATGTAGGGATGTATACAAGAGATGAATTCATGAAGGACTTTAAAAAGGCAGCTTGAATCACGTGACTGAACATCAGAGAGTATCATCTTTATGACATGAATTGCAAGGAGAGAAATGTGTGGAAATAAATTGCAATGCTGCCTGAGGGATCAAAGGTCACATGCTTTAAATGTTACTTTATGGCTTTACAGCGAATGTGCAGTGATTACTTTGAGAAGCCCAACTTAAAAAAAATACAAAGAATCCCATTAAGGTTTCTTTTTTAAAGATACAGTATTTTCATGTACAGTAGAAGCAAAAAATTACTACTCGGCTCTTTACCCTTGACCTCTAAAATGACTGTGCACACTGTGGCTTAACAAAAGCCCCATAACCTGATAGTCTTTGTGTGTGTGAGGCTTACAAATAAAACTGAGTATAATTAGGAAACAAGATAAAAGATAAACAAACAACAGAAACATTTGTATCATTTGACTTAAATAAATGCAACAATAATATAGATATCTTTTTTAAATCCAGCTAAAAAATAATCTTGTTGCTGAAATACTAACATTAATACTAAAGGCTCTACTTTGTCAACAAAAGTAAAAGGGACTATCTGCAGGAAGAGGCAGCTGCAAACACCAATTCCAATCAAGTTTGGATCATGCGTAAAATGTAAATAAAAACAGAATACAATTTTTGCAGATCATTTTTGACCTATGTTCAATTGAACACAATTTGTAACAGATCAAAATATTCTTTTGTTCCATAAGCAATCACGTTTTTAAATGAAAAATCAACCACAGTGTGAGTGCATTGTTTCAGCCTCTAGGGATGTTGATGTGTTTTTATTCAATTATTTCCAACTCAATGTCAGCATTGATATTGTATTATGTGCCATATGTCTGTGATTCCTGCCAAACTTAAATTCCCTTCCTTCAAATACACTAACTTCTTTAATGTTCAAACTGAAAAAAAATATTTTAACTTTTTCAAAAATTTCCTCATTTTGAATTTGAAGCCTCTAAAAAAGCTGGGACACTTTGTTGCGTCACCTTTCCTTTAACAATACTTAATAGGCATTTGGGAACAGAGGACACTAATTGTTAAAGCTTTGTGTCTGGAACTACCTCCCATTCTTGCTCAATGAAGAACTTCAGATGCTCAACAGTCTGGAGTCTCTGTTGTCATATTTTGCACCTCCTAATGTGCCACACATTTTCAGTGTAAGACAGGTGTGGACTGCAGGCATGCCAGTCTAGTACCTGCACTCTTTTACTAAGAAGCCCCGCTGCTGGAACATGTGCAGAATGTGGTGTCACATTGTCTTTCTGCCAGGTTCACCCTTGAAAAGACGTTGCTTGGACTGCATCACATGTTGCTGTGTGTACCTTTCAGCAACTATGTTGCCTTCACAGATGTGTAAGTTGCCCATGCCATGGGCACTAAATAACTCCCATACCATCACAGATGCTCACTGTTGAACTTTGCATTGGTACCAACCTGGATGGTCTTTTTCCTCTTTTGCCTGGAGGACATGGTGGCTGTGATTTCCAAAAACAGTCAGAAATGTGGACTCATCAGATCACAGCACACTTTTTCGGTTTTCATTAGTCCGTCTTAGATGAGTTTTTCTTTGCATGGTGAAGTTTTAACTTGCACTTGTAGATGTAGAAAACTGTGTTAACTGACAACATGTTAGCTGGGAATAGTTTTCCAAAGTACACCTGAGTCCATGTGGTAATATCCTTTACAGAATAAAGTTATTTTAAATGCAGTGCCTCCTGAGATATTGGAGGTCATGGGCATTCAGTGTTGGACCTTTGAGCAACCCAATCCTTTTTATGTAAGATATTTGTATTCAAATTCAGAAGATAACTGGGTTCTTTGCCCTTGACCTTTGACTTCCAAATGATAAATGGTGAATGGACTTGGTCTTACACAGCACTTCTCTTGTCTTTTGTCTTTTGAGTATATTAAGGAAACAAGATGAAAGATAAACAAAGGACAGAAACATTTGTATCATTCCGCTTAAATAAATGCAACAACAACAATATAGTTAATGCCCTTCGTCCAGAAAGAAATAAAGCAAGATGAAAATGAATTTCAGAAAAAATGACTTATTTCTGTAGCTTAACCTTACTTATTTAACATACAGTATCTTATTTAAGGAGGCTCACACTGGAATCTTACTGAGGAAATCGTCTCAGAGCAGAGCCTCATGTGTGAGTTAGTGAGTGTGTGGGTGTGTGACAGATTGGCCTGGTTTGGCTCAGGTGTGGTGAGTTTTTATGCTCCTGGTTTGCATCAGCCTGTGCTGACTCATTACCTTGGAATTGTTAATGAAGAAGATCCAGTCCAGGTTTTGAGTTCTTTAAAGAGTGAATATAAAATTCTTCAAAGCCATTAGTGTTGTTCAGCTGCAGTGATTTTATTCACCTTTTCTAACCACACCCAAACAAGAGCTTTTTGTCTTTTAGTTCTCCTTCCCTCTCTCAATAAATCCTTTGCAATTTCTCAAGGTTCCTCTGGAAGAACTTTAAGAATCCCAATGGCATCTTATCCCAAACAAAAGTGACAGAAACTGCAGTCTATTGTTACCGTCAGGGTCATGTGATTGTGACTGTATCTTCTTATAAATACCTTAGGTTTGTGATTGATGAAGCTTCAAACTGAACAGCTTGTAAAGAAGCCAAGGCTGCAACTGGGCTTTTACTTCAGAAATAAGTCCTGTTTTTCTTTTGCTGCAAAAACGTCTTGTTGTTGCTTCTTTTATGCCTCTGGTTGATTATGGGGATGTTTTATTATGCATGCTTCTTCTCAGTGCTTGAAATCATTGGATACTGATTATCACGGAGCTCTAAGGTTCATAACATCATTTTAATCTGTATGAGTGAGTTGGGTGGTCCTCTTTGACTATCTGTAGACTGAACTGTTGGCACATCTTGATTTACAAAGCTTTACTTGGCCTGCTTCCATCATACTGAGTAACTTTATTCATGTGAAAAGTTCTGGAAGCTACAGTCTTTGTTCTAACTCAGTCAAAAAATCTTCTTTTGCTTTCTGTCCTTGAAGTTTGTCTTCAAATGGGTAAAAGAAGCTTCAGATATGCTGCTCCTGCAGACTGGAATCTGCTACAAGAAAAACTGTGTCTTGGAGATCTGGTCTCTTTAAATCTTTTTTAAATGCAGATTAAAGGTTTTAAAGGACGATGAATAGGCTGCAAATGCTTTGACTGAAAATTTTCTGTTCTTTGACCCTTACTTAGGCCCCTTCCACACGAAGCCAAAGCAAGGTCTAAATGCATATGTTTTTTGCTGAATCTGCACATCATCCATACGAAGACGGCGTTTTGGGGGTCTGTAAACGATCATTTTTGAAACCAGGTTCCAGAGTGGAAAGATTTTGAAATGCTGTATATGCAGCTCAGTGATTACTGGCTCTCCGCAAGTTTTCAGATACGCTTACGTCATAGTTTCATATCTTCATTGACACGCATGCGCCACACGCAACAACGACAACAAAAATGGCGGCGTACGTGAAGCATATGTGCTGATGAAGCTAGTGACCCTACTATCCCTGTTGCAGCAAAATCTTCTTCTTCTCAATCACCACCGAGTTGAACAAACAATTATCGAGGACACATTACGGCACTTTATGATCACTTTATCACAATCTCCGTTTACAACTTTTGCCGCAATTGCGCATGCCCACTGTTTTTTCGTCTGTTTCAGCTTGTTTCCGTCATATCGTTACAGAGCCTCTAGAGGTCTGGCATGTGTTTTACAGCATTTTGATGTGTATCGAGTGCACTCATATAGTCGCACACATTTTCTGAGACGCTTCGTTTTGGAAACTGTTAAGCGTTTTGTCTTCGTGTGGATGGGGCCTTAATCTCAGCCATGTTCTTCTAGTTAAAAGTTTCATGTCATTCCCTGACCATGTTAGTAAAGTTGTGCGCTGTTGAGTCTTGACAGGGTTGTATCTGTAACACATACAGGCCAGGAGCAGCATTGCCTGTGATCAAGATGAAGTCCTGTGGCCTGATGGAGCAGAACTTGATGCTGAGGCTGAATGAATATCTTTAATACTGTGAATAACTGCAACTTAAGTTTTAAATCTTTCCTTAATCTTTCCATCCATTATCCATACTGCTTATCTCTTTTGAGGTAATGAGGGGCTGGACCCTATCCCAGCTAACATTGGGTGAGAGGCGGAGTACAACCTGAACTAGTCTTCAGCTGGTCGCAGGTCACAGAGACAAACATTCACTCTTGCACTCAAATCGAAGGGAAATTTGAAGTCTTCAATCAACCTAATGAGCATGTTTTTTTTTTTTTTTTTTACTGTGGGAGAAAACCAAAGCAGAGTTGATTTTGACAGCACTTTTTAATTTAGTTTTAATTTTGCTTAAAATATAGTTTCAGCCATGATTTAGTCATCTAATTTGTTTTATTTTTAGTCTCCTTTTAGTTGATGAAATATCACAACATTGTAGTTGATGAAATCTTTTGTAAATTTAGTTGACTAAAATCTGAAATGTAAAGTGTGCATTTTTTTTTTATCTTTCCTTGGATGTCTGAAGTTAATTTTTACACTTAGATAAATGAAACATTTAATAACTATTTATTAAACACAAGTAAAGTTTGAATGTATCAGTAAACAGGAACAAATTTAACTTTGTGTAAAATGCAGACGCCTTTATTTAAGACTACCTGGCAGAGCATCTTAGTTACAATACTAGAATTGACTACAAACCCTGAACCTACTCTACATGAATACATCAGTTCATAAAGAAAGCAGCTCTGACTGGATCACTCCCCGACTTATCCCACCACCACCAAGCTAAGGCAGCTGGGATTGGATGTCCCTCTGAACTCATTCAACCTTTCCACACAACCATAGTAGCTGTGATTGGATATATTCCTAAGTTGTCTCTACTTGCAACATGACCAAATTAGGTCTAATTGGTTTTAGTCTCTGTCAAACATTTTAGTCTAGTTTTTATGCACACCTTGTGCACTTGTTTTTATTAATAACTGTCTCATTTCCGTCATGGGATAATAGGTTGTTGATGAAAACAATACTGAAAATAATTTAGTTAGCAATTTAGCACTGTGCTGGAGTGCCCTGAGAGAACCTGCACATGCACAGGGAGAACACGCAAACTCTATACAGAAAGGACCAGACCCACAAAAGAACAGAACCAGCAACCTTCTTGCTGTGAGGCATGTGCACTACTTGTTGTGCTGGCCATCTTTCTGTCAGAGAAGTTTAAAAATATCTAAATTTTCACATCAGTGCAGATCACACTGTGCCTTCAGTCTTTTTGTTTTCATTGTTCAACTTCTCTGAAGATGTGGGTAAAAGTTTTTGATTTCTTTTAAAACAAACTAAACTTATTTTTACAGGAGAATCTATGGTTGAATTGGGATGAACTTTACTGACAGAACATTGTGTACTCAAACTTAATATCGTTCCACAAATTAACCTTTTTGTTGGTTGGGGTTGTTGGTTGGTCACTGACCACTGTTTTCTATTTTGAGATGTCAGAGCATTTCCTGTTCAGTTGTTTTTTATTCTGACTTCAGAGTGTGATATGAGAACAGAGTTTAATTTAGACTCAGAGGTCCAGTGAATCGAGTTTGTAACTGAGATTTGTGTTCACTGATTAGAGAAATTGAGGGAATGTTTGAAGAAGTGTGTCTTCGAAAACTGATAAACTGTAAGATGTATTGATGAAGCTTAACATTTTGAGTGTTCTTTTCTTTATCAAGCTCGTTTCAGTCTCAAATGAGAAAGTTTGGCACTCATGATGGAAAACAGCAGCTATCACCCAAGGCCTGGCCTCCTCCTTAAAAGCACATTATCGTAAATTCTATTCAATGCAGCTTTATGGTCGAAAGATTTAAAAGTGGCTATTTTGGGCCTTTATGGACAATGAAGACTATTTTTTTTATTGCACAGGGCCCTTCCGCCTAATGAAGGGACTTGCTTTTTAACATTGAAGGGATGGGCTTTTTGCTTGAAATAATAACCCTGTTAATTTTGCCCTAATTGCTGGATAAACAAGTTTCTGCTTGCTTGAAATACTTTTAAAAAAATCTATTCAAACTCAATGCAACAAGGAACAATTTCATAAGCTTAACCAAATTTAATGCAAATTTAATCTGATGGTTGAGGTAATTTTTTACTACAATCTGTCTTTTGTGGAGTTCAACACAAAGTTACAGCCAGTCGAAGCTTAAGGTCAGATTTTCTACTTAAAGCTGAACCAACCCTGCAGTCCAAAGACTGGTCAGGCTGGGGATCGATCCTCTTCTCTCAGGCTGGGTCGGCTGGGGTCTGCTTTGCTTAATAGACTGAGGGGTAATAAGATAAGAATAAGATATGGCGATTATTTCATTTAGGTCGCATCTAAATGGATTTTTGCTACTAAACAACTGCACTTAAAGTCTAAATTACTGAAGCTAAGCCGTTCAGTATGATGGGTTTGAATCTGCAGTATATTAGGGGACGAGACAGAATGTCCATGGGCTATGGTCCAGTCAGGCTGGATCTTTTTGGGCCTGATCAAAACTCTAGTTACAGCCCTTTTTTGATGGAAGTATTGTTAATTTTGATCGACGAAAGTATTTTCTCGACAGGTGGGACACATTTAATTATTAGGAGGCCACATGTAGTTCCTGAGTCACCAGCTTCTTACTCCTGTTTCTACATTTTGCAAAAAAAAAAATGCTTATCTATTAAGGTCACACCTCTTTACCAGGAACGAGGAGTTCCGTGAAATCATGCGGCTTAAGCATCTTAATCCCAATGACGCTGCTGCTCTTTTACGATGAAATCATTTGAAGCTTTCACTTTCTTATTGCAAAATCTTGATTCAGTGACACCCTGAAAGAAAAAGTGAATAGAAAAAGAAAAAAGACGACAACAGACAGTCTTCCTTTTATAGGAAAATTTTAATAGTTATTCAATGTTCTACATTTTACAGTAAATATACAATTACAAACTTGGCTTAGTTATAGTACTAAGATCACTAACTGATCTTTAAAAAAAAACCCTCAACAACAAAAAAACATTTAAAAAAATGAAAATTAAAAACAGATTTACACTTCATATCACAAGCCTGACGCTGGTCCGTCACTCTGGACCAAATAGCTAACATACAATTCACTTCTCTCAACGCTGAACAGACGTTGGGCTTCTGTTTCAAACACAACCTTACGGTAACAGATATACCATAGCATGTGCAAACTGGGTACCAAACTAAAACTTCCAAAAGATGGGGTTGTTTCCTAATACTCGATCCGCAGGGGGGGAGAGACGGGATACGAGTATGCTTTTTTTGGAAGACAAGGAATTTCCACTTTTTGCATCACATTTAGTGTCAAATCAAACTAAGAGATATCTGACAAGTTGAAATTAAAAAAAGCTGCAGCAGAACATCAAAGACATTTAAGAGCCTACTATTCACTGTGATAGTAGTGTTTTAATTTATACTCATGAAAGAGAGTAAGACTTAGCAACTGCAAGGCAAAAAAAGGAAGAGAAAGAGGGGAGATGGGAGGGGTGAGGGGGGTGTTATGGTTGTTTCTGGTCAAAAGTAAAAGATAGTGAGAAAAGAAAAAAAAACAGAATAATGATCCTTTAAGAAAATATCCATTCAGTGTCCAAAAGGACAGAACGGTTGATGATAGTGTGAAGATTAAAACTCATGATTAAGACAAGTTTGCATTTCCTCTCTGAACACGTGTTAGTGCTCCTACTGACCATTTTAAGTGCAAATTGAAATAAACAAGAGGTAAGGAATGTGAAGTGAGACAAACAGAGGCTTTTATCCCCTGATGAGCCCCTGACTGACAGTTTTTATGAGCACTAGTCCTCAACCCAGGAGAGAAAGTCCCTCATGTGTATGGACTGAAGATCACATATTTTACTATTTGCAGTAAGTTTACTCTGGTCCCTAAAGTTACCCCAACATTTTAAAGGTTTTGACTAAAATCTACTTCGATAGTGGATTTCTGGATGACTATAAACTCCTTTGTTTCAGCCCTGCTTAGAACAGCCTGTTTTTAAGTAACTCCAAATGAGATATTCTGACCAAGCCTCTCTCAAGACAAATTGTCAGTGCTGTGTTCTAATGTTTACTGTGTCAGAACAGGCATACCTAGAGCAGTGAAAATGGCTCAGAGGGGGGAGTCTAATATTCCCCAAACACATTTTTTTAAGTTTCTTAGTAAAATCTACTTTGAAATTGGATTGTTGAATGTCTACAAACCTCTTCATTTCAACCCCAATCAGAATAGGCTGTGCTCTAATGTTTACTGGTATGGACATGTTTTAACCACTAAAACCAGCTCAGGGTATATGACCAAATGACTTTATGTGGGGATTTTCTTTCACAGCCAGTTTGGGCATATCTCAGGAAGTTGGAGCAAGCAAAGGGGGATCTGCAGATTTTTTGTTCTTGTTTGGGGTGGGAGATCTACAACAGGCCATTGAAACAAAATACTGGGAGAAAATCTTTTAAAGAGTGAATTTTGTATAACGTGAATTGTGGTTAAAATGATTGGATCCTGCTTAAAGCAACAATATGTAGGAAATCAGAAAGGTTTGCTTGGCACTCTACAAAGGTCTAAGGGTAGCTCTTGAAAAAAACATACTGGTGTAACCTCCGTTTCAGGAACAACGGACATAGTCAAGCTGACATGAGAGTAAGCATCACACCGACTCCCTTAACAAAAAGCACACTTTTTAAAATCTGTTTCTTGATTATTGCTGGAAGGGTCCAGGGCATGTTTTTCCAAAAGTAACACGTGTTTGTGACATTTGTACTGTTGATAATTAAGACAAATAAAGGGTACTTTCATTATTTCAGAAGCACTAATATAATAAGCAAAAAGTAAATCTAACATCAGGCTATCAGCTTTTCTAACACACTCTTTACCTCCTCTATAAAAAAGACTTTCACTGGAGTGTGACTTGATTTTATAAGTCAGGGGTGTGACACTTTGATTACCATGACGGCCACATTATTGTCAACCTCATATCTAAAGGGCCAAACTGTTATAGAGATAAGGATACTATCAAAAGATAATAAAAATACCTGTAAAATCACAAAACAATAAACAGAGACTGGATAACAAACGTTCCTGCTTTGCATGTGGGGTAATTTAAGATGAATTTTGCCCATACATCATCTATACCGCTTATAGATGCCCCGTGAGTCCCACTGACATTGGACTTAAGGCAGGGAACAACCTGAAGCAAGCAGATGAACAATCCACAGTCATTCCCACACTAAGTGCAATTTAGAGTTACCGATTAACCAAACAAGCATAGTTTTTGTTCTTGAGGAGGAAATCAGAGTGCCCAGGTAAAACCAATGCAGGCAAAGGGAGACCATGCAAACTCCACCCAGAATGACCCTGGTTGGGATGGAGATATGAACCAGCTATCTTCTAGCTGTGAGGCATGCACACTACCCCGCTGCACCGCCGTGGCGCCCCAGATGTATCTTATGTTGTGGAAAAATCATTAAAATTCCTTAAGCCTGAGTAAACCACTGACCTCCCTATTGACATGTACCCAATCCCAAATCCAAATCCCATCTAGACTTCGGATGAGGGAACTGGCTGTGCTAAAATGCTGACTCATCGCTGTTCATTCTGTGGTCAGACATTAAAACTATAATTAAGAGCCAGAACAGCTACATTTTGTTGCTTTAAGAGGAGTTTTTGTTGTCCGAGAGGTTACTAAAAGGGACATTTAACTTAAATAAATCCCCAAAAAGCATGTCTGTCCTTAAATTTCCCCCTGTGGGACTAATAAAGGTTTATCTTATCTGATCTCATCTTAAAATCTGACAGTTGATTGTAGATATTGGTGCACAAGACATCAGAAATGCAGTCTTCTGTTATTCTGGCTCACGCTGAACTACAGTGAGGCTAGACTTTGCCATTGGTGACATCTAGTGTTTGTAAAGATAAAATATTTGCCATTGACATCTGTCGTGTAACCACTGGATAACACTAAGACAGGTTTGTTTCAAAGGTGGAATGAAAGCTCAAAAAGGGCAGAAAACATGAAAAGTGGGTTTAAAATGAGGAAAGAGTGGATATGCAGGCTTCGCATACGTGTTTGTATGAATTAAATGTCTTTGAGTGGTTATGGGGATGTAAAATGGCCTGAAGGGGTTGTTGGGAAGAAGGATGAACACAGAGGATACAGTAAGAAAGGTTAAAAGTGAGACAGGCAATATGCATCAACAACAAAGTGAGAAATAGGACAGCAATAGGAAAAACACAGAATCACAGGAAGCTAGACATAACAAGGACTCAGATTTCACCAGTTACTTAGGAGGAGAAACTAATATTTACTGAACATCTGAGGGTGAAATATGGCACAGAATTAAAAAAAAAAAGACGTGGAGGTTTGAGGGTTTTTCAGGACATCGTTCAATAAATCTTTGCACAAACAGAAAAGAAACAGACCGCAGAGACGGATCCCAAAATATCACGGGACCCTTTTTGTTTCAGTCAAGATCCATTTCAGTTCTGTCATTAATCCTCTGCCTCCTCCAGATCTGTCAATTCAGGCAACATAGAAGAGAAAGTGGGAATTTGGTGAGAATTTCCACAAGTCCGGTATTTTATATACTCGACTGAAATTCCCCTTTAGTGACACAAACACAGCGGACAGAGGCGCAGAGGAGAAGGTAAAAAGAAAATATTAAAAGCACAAACAGTAGCTGCCACACTGATGCAACCATGCTTAGCTAGAAATACATTACTGTACCACTTGCTGTATAAATATACTGCATTTTTTTAAAACTTAGAGATCCAATGCTATAGTGTAATACACCTGAATATTATGCATACCCATTATGCTTATTTGACCAGAGGGAGGGAAGGAAAAAAACACAAGATTTCATTGAGAAATACTGACAGAAGTAGTGGTTGGTTAAATAAATCCTAATGACAAGTGGCATCACTGCTGTCGCAAGAAAAATGCTTTTTTATTTTTCCGTTCAATTTTTGTGAATTTTAATGTTTTGTCCTCTAAAATACAAGGCTAGTTTCAAAAATAAGCTCAAACGTGGATGGTTTTCATCCGACAGCAGCAAAATGTCACAATTTCTTGAGAATTTACCTACTAGTGTACAAACATCTGGACTAATTATACCTCAAACACTCGACCTTATTGTTTAATTCTTAATTACAATATAAATTGCTCCTTCCTCCCACCTGCACTACAAAGCCTAGGTACCTGTTACTTAGCATTAAATTATAGTCATCAAGTTTTTTTTGTCTTATGTTGTGCAATATTTCCTCACAAACTTATTCAATACCCAAATTCATGATATGTTCTACTTTTCTTAGCAGTAAGTATAACAATTATTGAGTGGAGGCTGCATACAAAGCCTGTAATCCATACTTAAAGATTACAATATGCATTTTTTTTTCAAAAACCAAGTCAAAACGCTGATAAAATAATTACTGTTGGAGGCATTCCCTCTTATTTTATTGCAATATCAAACCACTTCAACTACATACCTGCGTGGTAAATGCTTTTTGTTATAGTGATCTGTTTTTTTACAGATTCATTATGTATCTTTTTTTATTTTCTGTAACTCCTGAATATACCACAGGCCTCGCCTACATTAATATTAAACGCCAGCGCCGCTGCTCAAGATTGTTGTAGTGTTACAGATCTTCATTCTGTGGCTGTGAAGCCATTTGCATGTTCATAAAAGCCTTTTTAAACATATAAAAGCATCAAAAGGCAACTGAAAATGGCTGTATATAGTCCATGTCTTATTGGCTCATTTATACACTAATGTTAATGCAAACCTCAATGTTCGTATTGTTTGTACTTTAGGATTACAGTCTACCTTCTGAAATGGAGATTATGTTTAAAAGCAGATATGTACGATTCTGTGACTTGTGCAGGACAAAAGCGGTGAGCTAAAAGGATAATTTATTTTTAGAAGTTTGAGATGAAAAATCTTCCTTTTAGCTGACAGAGGTCAAGCTTGACTGCTCCAGGTCCAAAACTGGACTAGGGGTGGGAATTGAAGACCAATGATAGTTCAAATACTAAGAAGTCCATCAAGATATCATTAGTCCCTTTTCTTAACAATTCCCTGATCAATTCATTTCACTTAGTTCTGCATGCCCTGTAATCAAAGACATCATGCTCTTATCAGAGGCACGCAGAAGTTATGATAACAAAGAAGTGAAACTGTAATCATGGAAAACAGGGGGCAGAAGTGGTCAAAGCTGTGAGTAACTGACAAAATGAAGCTGAATAAACAACATTAGTGGGTGGAAACACCAATAACTTGCAGAGACATTGATATATACAGCACAGCACTGAATACAAGTGAGTGACGTATTTGTTGTAGGTGAAGACAGATGCAGGCCAACTTCTGCCACACAGAAAATCCACAGGAATCGATACGGGAATCGTTAACAGCATTGGCATCAATAAAATCTTATCAATTCCCACCCCAAACTGGACTGAACACGCTGAAACACTTCAAGACCCTTCATCTTAATTTTCAACCTAAATGGCAATTTAAAAAAAAAAACTACAGCTTGGACTAAAATTCAGACTAAAACATGACCTGTTGTTAAAGCTTCACAGCCTGTGAATAGACTCTAGTTCTCCTAAATGTGTTGCACAACAATCCATCTTGAAGAATGGTTTGCTCTTTTCAGCACTTACAGCGCAGTGGAATGGACAAGCAGGTTGAATCCTATTCATCTCTTTGTACATTTATTGACTGGTCCATTATTAACGGTTTACTCAAATGTGGCTTTTGAGTGTTTGGTTACTGAAAGAAAAGGAGGAGGAGGCTCTATAATCACATCAGGGAGAAATCAATGTACAATACATGCAGTGCAAAAACAGCAATGTGTGTGCAGTCTCTCGCAGGTGACCGGTCACAAACTTAAATGTCTTGTACTTTGAGAAAAAATGACCGACTTAGTGACCTCCTCCTCCTCCCTCCTTGTCTGCTCTCCTTGTTTCCTCATCATGCAGTCCCTTAAAACTCCTTCTCTGCTGCCTGCCATCACACCCTTGCAAATCCACGAGTGTTGATCAGTAATGTTTTAGCTTGTTTTTCTTCAGTAAGTGCCACGAAGTGATGCTTTCAAATGTTTCCCAATATTTGTCTGTGTGTGAGATAGTGTGCACAACCACCCAGTTATTTTACACTTTAAACACATTATCTGAATGTACTGACCTACGCTAAGGTAAATATTTCCATAGTGCCATGACATACTAGCCTGCATAGTATGTAGCATGAAGTAGGCGGCGTTCTCTTCGTGTGTATTAGCTACGGCGCTAATGCGGGACACACAGCAGGGTGGATAATGGCCAGTAAGTGCTCTGCTCTGTGAGAAGACGTAACAGGCATGATTGACTGACGGCTGCCTGACGGACAGCTGCGCGCTGGAAGACGACTGAGATAGAACTGGAAATGATACAAGCAGTTAAAAAAAAAAAAAAACAGATGAAGAAAAGAGGAACGAAAGAAAGATCAAATTAAATAACTCCTTATGATGCTAAAACCCTGTGCTGATATCTAGTCATTAGAAAATTTGGCAGCATAAGTCAATAAGTCTTTGAAGTGACCGATGGAGATGAGAATGAGGAATAAGTGCCCGAATATTTTTTTTTCTTTTTGATTCCAGCCAACTGAGCAGCAGGAAGGACCACACACACCAGCACAACACAGAAACAAGAGGCGGCTGACACCCGTGATTGGCCGAGAGTCTTTCTGGAGTTCCGATGACAGACACAGCAAAGTAAAGTGAGGAAATAAAATGTAAAAATAAAAAAAATAACAAAATAAAAATAAGGTAATTACTGGTTGGCAAATGAACAGAGTAAAAATAAAAAAATAAAAGCAGCTTTTCCAAAAAAAAAAAAAAAAAAAAAAAAAAAGATAGAGAATGTCGCATAATAACAATAACAATAATAGTAAAGTGGCTGTTGCACTTTAGTTTTGTTCTTGCAGACAGGTGCCGAGTTCCTGTGGTAGCCAGAGGGGAGCCCCGTGTTAAGATTTGAGCAGTTGCATACGATGGTGGACTCCAGATCTGGTGGGAAAGAAGAGCAGAGGCACACATCAGTGGCTGATTTAAGACGGGATGAGGGGCCTCCAGTGAGAAGAAGTGTGAGGCCGCACAGTTTGAACAAGAGACGGTGGAGGAACAAAACAGAGAATGGAAGGAGGGGAGGAGGGAGGAGGAAACAGATGGAGGAGAGAAAATTAGGGTGGTGAGGAGCGCCTCGCAGAGAAAACAAACGAGCGGCAGGGGAGGGGGCCGGCACTCACATGATGGGCGGGCTCTACCAGTGAGGCGGTACGTAGCTGTACCCAGGTGTCCCTTGGGGCCTGTAGGTTGGCACAGTAACTGGGTGTCCTCCAATCTGGGGGTGCTGGGGCGTTGTCAGCAGGGTCCCTGCAGGAAGTAAACAACGTTAATGAGCTGTAGTCACTAAAGAATCCATCTGCTGAGGCAAATGAAAGGCTGGGCCTGTCTGTTGGAGCTATTGTGTGATAATTTACTCGCCTGAACTTGCAGAGCACATAAATATGTAAACCAAAACAAGAGTCACTCCTAAACAGAGCACTTCCAGTCTTATCCATTCAGCACAATTAGATAAAAACATGTCCGTGCAAGTTTAGAAGCAAGTCGCAGAGGAGTGTCAGAATGATGAAGAATGAAAGATTTCTCATTTATGATGCACCACAAGAAATCAAAATGGCCATCAGAGCAGAACTGGGTCATATTCAAACTGCACAACAGAGCTTAAATTTGACCAACATTTACAAACCAGTGACCCGCAGTCCTACCATCACATGCACAGAGCTGCCAAGAGCTGGAGCCAGAACAAAGTCCCCTAACCCTGCTGGTCCAAAGACCTCCTCCAGATCACATGAACTAGGCCTGGGGAGAACCAGGACCACAGACAACTACCAAATCAGACTCAGGACCCCATCACTCTTAAAATTAGACCAAATCAAGTTCCTTCATACATCATATTATTTTGTAATATATATCTAGCAAAAATACTTAAAAATCACAATATCATCAAAACAGGAATACTAAAATAAATCCCTACGACATGAAGCTTTATGAATTGATCTAAATGAAGAGAGATATACAAATGGCCAAAAGAGTCAAAATGCCAAAAAAAATAGGTCAAATTGCCAAGAAAAATCATGAAATACAATGCAATATAATCAAGTCTTGATTCTTAATGTTCTGGCTTTTCCACTTTTATTGCATAAGTAAGCAAAAACTCCTCTCTATGTTACTCTCTAAAATACTCATCCACTGCAGGTTTTATTGTAAACACTTTTATTTCTTTGGCATTGTGATCTGACGTACTTTGTGAGGCACCTTGAATTACCTTGTTGTTGAAAAGTGCCACACAAATAAAACTTGCCTTGCTATTTCAACAGCTTTTCCTTCTGCACTCAGAAGGTGCAGTGTTATCTGGTAACTTTCAGACAACTGGGTTCCTAAATGTCATTATTATGCAGCTAATGATCCTCGTGATTCTGCTCTTTATTAGAGTTTAAGAACAAACACGTGGCTCCCTTCGATACTAGCTTATATTTTATACTATGAACTCATGTATGTTATTGTTTGACATTGTTAATCACTGCAGAAAAACTGTTCTATTCTCCTCAGAAAAGTTTGGAAATGTTACTTCTCCCCTAAATAATAGAGTATACAATTCTAACTCAAATGTATACATGTGCATAGGCCTGTCACGATAACAAATTTTGCTGGACGATAATTGTCCAAAGAATTATTGACGATAAACGATATTATTGTCAATATTATTTGGATTTTTTTCACATTTTTTCATTAATGTAATTATAATATATGTCATAATAAAGTGAGTACACCATATCAAAAGCAAGAAACTTTAATTTCCTCAGAGTATTTAACTGTAACTGGAAGGTAAGGATCTTTTAAATAAAACAAATTATACAGCTAATATAATAAATTTAACAAAAAAGATGGAAAAAAACAATGAAAATGAAAATGGCTCTCTTATAGGAAAAAATGCATGTAAATAAAAATAATTAAACTAATCAAAAACAATAAAAATAGACCCTGTCTCTGTAAAGAAAAAACGAAACTCCAATCAAAACAATAAATAAAAGGGAGTTTATACAGGAATTGTTTGTGACATGTACTTTCTCCCAGTCAATCCGTTCTGTCTGTCAAACGTTTGTAACACTGCTGGCTTTTAACCGTATTGAAGGGTTGCATTTCTTTTGCAGTGTAGCGAACGACACTGTCTGTTTGCGCATCATTTTGCGCTGTTTTATATGTACTTTGCCAACCAAACACCTCAGTCGGCGCTGACTGGCAAAGACGAAGGCTCTGCAGCACCTCCTCTTCTTCGTCACTACTTTCAGACATATCTGCTCGTCGGTGTTCATGAGCTCACACCCTGTTCATTCTGTTTAAAACCAACACATTCTCACACGGGGCTGTGACATTCGGCTTCAGAACCGTATCTTCGTGAATTCACTCATATTAGCGTGTGTCTCCTCATTACTCCTCTCGCTCACTCCAGCTCTCTCCGTCTGTCCGCGCGAGCAGCCCCGCCTCTCCCCAGAGATCGCATGTTCGAAAGATGCTCACTCCGCTATAAATTCGTTAAATCCGCTATAGCACCAATGCACCCCGGTGTTAAGAAAGAGAGACGTAGTGACCCATCTTCTCATTCAGCCTCTTTGGTAGAAAGTGAGGAGGAAAACAAGCATGCATGCCTGTGTCAGTTTATCGAGGCCGGCAAACTTACCGAGGACGTTTTTATTTATCGTTCGGTTAATTGATTTATTGACTATCGTGACAGGCCTACATGTGCATAAATGTTTTTCATTATTTGGTACCATCATCCATATCTTTGTTGATTGATGATGTTACTTTTATCAGATAATAAGGGACAGAGAACATTTGGGGAAGGGGGTGGACTTGGGGAAGACAAACTTTTTTTTTTATAGCTAATTTTGCTTGCTATCATTCCCTGTCATGTCTATCCTTTATATTTTAGTATTTGTTATGCTGTCATTGTTTTTGTTTACACTTAACTCATCATTTGTCATTTTCTCAATAGGCCTGGACAGGGTTCCCACTCTTTTCTAGAAATCATTTTCCAGGAGTTTTCCAGGACATTTTCCAGGACTTTTTCCAGTGTCACATAACCAACTGAAGTTACATTGTTGCTGTGGGCAGTTTTCAATTCTAGTTAGCCTTCTAAAAAAACAAGATTAGAGGTTGATGAACAATATCTCTCACTATTGATCATATTGATCTTAGAATATTTGTTTCTAACTCTCCAGCGCGAACATTGTCTGTTAGCTATCTGTTTAGTTTGGCTTTTATGTGTCTTACTATTATAAATCTATGGTTATATATATTTTTAATCTTTACTAACTCTGCTTTTATATGAATAGATTTCGTTAATTTAGCCTAAATTTTATTTTGTCGTTTTTTTATTATTTCTTTTTGTCCCCATTGTTTTGAGTTTTTAGATTTTATGCCTTAACTTGCATTATTTTACCTACTCACAATTTCTGGCTACATGTACATTAGTGACCAAGTACATTTTTATTTCATTTCCTATGTTTCAAGCTAGAAGGAAGTCAAATAATTTTCCAGGAAAATGTATGTTTTTCCAGGACATTTCACTTTTTTCCTCATTTTCCTTATGTGCTCCATGACTGGAAAATAGGGCAATCATTTTCCAGGTTTTCCAGGACGAGTGGGAACCCTGCAGGAGTATTAAGGCTGTAAGAATATTATGACAAAATGTTATTTCTTTCATTAATTTATCTATCCTTTACTCTGACCCTCACATAAAATTACGTACAATTGATGCAAGTATTTTTTTAAAATATTTTTCTTTCCACATTTTCTGGATTTTCATCAAGATACAATATATACACACAAAAGTGCAACATGTATATCCTGCTCTTTAAAAAAGACTAATGAGAAAAAATAATGCAGTTAACAATCGTTTTTGTATTTCATGCTGTTGGACAGCCTGATTAATCACCATTCATAACATGGTACAACTTGTTAGGATGGTGCATTTGTGGAATGAATAACATCGAGCTGTGGGGGTAGCACCTAGAAAATGAGCCAAAATCCTGTCTTTCCTTGGAAGACGCCTGAGGTTCCTTGGTAATACAAAGGTGAGGAACCAGTTTTCAACGGCTGTTGTTTTCCTGTAATGCCCTCTGTCTTTGACTTTGCAAGTCCCGAGGAACTTGGTCCTAAGTTTAGAAATTGTACCAGGGCTTACACCAAACAGTGTTGCTGCTTGGTGCACCAAAGCACCAGCTGCAGGGGATTTTGGCATGTTATTCTGACACAACCCACACATTTAGTTGTGTTGTTTATTCCACAAATGGATGGTCCTTACACGTTGTACTTCACTGTAAAAGGTGACAAATCAAGCTTTCCAACAATATAAGATACATTACTAATTGGCATTACTGAAGGGGAGAAACAATCAACCATAATAACATGAAAGAAACTGTTTATAAATTAGCATTTTATCCATAATGGCAAATATATGTTTGAAAGTATCTACACACCAGTAGGCCTGTCACGATTTATAGCGGAGTGAGCATCTGTCGCTCATGCAGTCTTTGGGAGGGAGGCGGGGCCACTCGCACATATACACGGAGAGAGCTTAAGTGAGCGTCATATGGAAGTAAGTAACAATGAGTAACGAGGAAACAAACACTAATATGAATGGTGGCATGAAAGCTATGGCCCTTTAGTCGGCTGCCACAGCCCCAGTGTGATTTCCTAAAAGAGAGTCCATTTCATTTTCATTGTTTTTTTTTTCTCTTTTGTTGCTAAATTTATTGTATTGTATTGTTTAATTTATTTTATTTAAAAGATCTTGACCTTCCAATTACAGTTAAATACTCTGAAGAATTTAAAGTTTACTGCTTTTGATATGGTGTACTCAGTTTATTATTACATATGTTATAATTAAATCAATGAAAAAATGAGATTTCAAAATAATATTGACAATAATATCATTTATCTGCAATAATTTTTTGGACAATTATCGTCCAGCAAAATTTGTTATTGTGACAGGCCTACATATCAGATGTGGGCAAAACTCCATTATCATGCACTTCTTATTAAAATCAAATAAGGAAACAGAAAATGTCTAAATCATTGAAATTGAAAACTTATTTTGTAGACTATTCAAATTTTTCTGGTTCTGATATGAACATGCCACAGCATCTTTGATTCTCGCCCAGACTACAAACAGCTACTATTGGTGTTTAACTGTATCAACAACAAAAATGAAAAACTAATTTGAATGTAAAGAATACTTGACAACTACTTTGAAATCTGTGTGATGTTCATTTTTTTGGCAGTTTGAGTTTGGCAAGTGACAGTTATCTCATACTCAAAAAATCAGAATCCAACACTAAAACTGCCAAATTAAACTATCAAAATGAAAACTTTAACTTCAACTAGAAATGCTCTAGAGCACAAACCTCTCAAGGTATTTCTAACATTGTCAAGTTGTTGTCAGAATCGATTCCACATTGTCAGCAAGTCCTTTAAAAAAATCCTCAATCCACATCGAAAGTGGATCACCAGCGAAATCTAAACACTTCTGCTTTGTACCATGACATTCTTTTTTTCATTGTCTGGAACCAGATTTGTATCAACACCAATTTTGTATCACTTCATCCTTGTGCTATGACCAACATTCTCTGAAAAATTCATCAGTATCCACTCAGAACTTTTCATTTACCCTGCAAACAGACAAATGCTGCTCTTGGTGGCACTAACAAAAAACATACCTGAAAAAGTAATCACAGCTCAACAAAAACCAAACAAAATGAATTAAGATAGCAACGGAAAAAAATGTAACTATCACAAGGTACCAAAAGGAAGCCATGTACAATGTTTAATAATATGGTGGAGGAAGAGTTAAAAGAAAACAGATGAATTCTTTTGGAGTCAGCGTTTCTGCTCCTACCTGCACTCATGGCCATGGTCGTCCCAGCTACCATTCCCATGGCAGCCATGCCGTTGTTGCGGGGAGCTGGTACGGGGACGGGGGCTGGGTAGAGGGCTGTGGAGGGGATGCTGTTAGGCTGCACCACTGTGGTGTGATGGATCACGTGTGGCTGAGCCGCATACACAGGCTGGGTGTAGTATGCTCCCTGTTGGAATGAACACAGCGGGGACGGATAGTGAGGATCTGTGTCTTAGTGTGTGATTAAAATAAAGAATATAATCCATAAAATATTTCTTTATCTAAGTCCTCATCAAGCAGGCCAGTCTGGTTTAAACTGATGAAGTGACTCCTGATCTGCTCTGTTTTCCAAAGGCTTAACCGAACCCTTATTTGGCCTTTACTTTTATTAAAGAAAGGAACCTTTGGAATCACAACAGAGGGGTGCTAAAGAGTGGAGGTAGGCAGAGATAGGTACAGATTAGCCTTTGTTAGTACGACTGAGAAACAAATATGCTCCTTGGGGTCATCATACAGATGATACGAAAAGCAGATTTGACTTTTGAGATGAATTTTCGTGGCGCTGCCTGATGAAAACTATAAAAGTGAAGAACATTTGACAAAATCGGACTGCACAGTGCGTCTCTGCTTACCTGTGCGTATAAGTTCTGCTGAGGGTAGGCACTGCGGATGGGGTACATGGCTGTTGGGTATGGGGTTGGAGTTGGGGTGTATGGTGGGGGTGCTCCATTGGACTGGGTGGGGGGCACTTTGTAGGGGGTGCCTGCTGAGGTATATCCTATGAAAAGAAAAAGAAAAACAACAACGATTATATGAAAAGCAATTTGTTTTTAATTTTTTTTTTAACCAGCAACATTCATGCTTTGTTACTTTAGAATTTTATACACAACAGTTGTTAGCAAACAATTTCTGATTTTCATACAAGGATTCCAGCATTAATTGTTATTCTAAGTTTAAAGTCCAATTAACTTTTGTTTTTTCTTATTTCTACATTTTCATTTTCTGTCTATAAAGGGTATGCACTGAGCAAACAGTTTGTGCAACAGACTGCCCTCTACCACTCTGTGAGCGGACCTGCCACTGTTGAATAACTGATACAGGTGGTAGGAAACAGTCAAATTCTTATATTTATCTAAAAAGTGCTGCTGCTTCAGTCATTTTCATAAGTCATGATTATTACTGATGTTCTTCATTCAAGAAAATGCAATTTCTAGTCTTATTTTTGTTTAAAAGTGACGTATGTTTTTGGTGCATATGCCATAGGATGAAGCCATGTCGTGACTATGTCTCTGTATCGGTTTTATTTTGCCTATTTCCAAAACGAGGTTGATGTAACCAGGCTTTCTCTGAGCATACTATTTTACATACTGTTACTGCCTCATGTTTATTTTGAGACATCCAAACCTTCATTTCATGAAAAGTATGTGAAGTAATGTTGATAATTTGCAAAATGGAAGTCATATTGATTTAGCCATTTCAATTGTTTGAAGTAAAATCTTTGGACTTAACTAATTAAAGATTCTTTCTTTGTTAAACCTGCTATTACAACCATACTTCTCTGTTTCATTTAGTCAACAAGCACTGAAGTATAGCTTGTTGTCTTCAACGCCTTGTCCTCTCAGATGTCTGTTTAACTTTGATTAACTTTATGAAACTTAATGTCTTTATTTTTCTTGAAAACTTTACTTGTACATGCATTTATAAAATGGAGACAACTTGATATTTCTGTGAAGTCAGGGTGACCACTTTTGCAAGACGTACCCCCACCTTGAATTCTTTATTGACAAAAGATAGACCAAACTGGTTACATTGTAATGTGGAGTCAATTAAAGACAGTATGAAGGGTGTATTCATCAGGCAGAATCAAACCAAAACTAAGAGTTTACAATAACAACAAGCTCACAGACTCCCAGATCATAAATCTGTCCTCGTCACATTTGTCTCTACTGATTATAAATCTATTGGAGGTGAGCCTCCTGAGATGTGGCATCTCATTATCAAGAGGGCCCTCATGTCTTAGTGGTTAGTTTGTTTTTATGGAGGTATTATCCACAACACATGAATAAAGAGATCATTTTGATATTACCATTAACATCTATAATGGATATAACCTGGAGAGGAATAGTGTTGACAAATATAGCAGCATAGCTGAACTGTCATTAAAATGGGTTTAACTGGTCTAAAAGTGGGGATTTATGTTTCAGTATGGATAAATGCCTGGTTTTGTAACCACATGCGTATGTGTGAGGGAGGATTAGGCTCCATCCAGCTGGTAGTGAATTGTGTTTTTAGTTTTTTACAGTTGCATCACTTTTTTTTTTGCATTTCCTAAAAAGTCCACCAGATGGAAGACTGGTGCAGTCTTTATTTTGGACTTTATTTTCAAACCCATAAAGCCAAGGGTTGTGTGCCTAACAGACATCAAACCAACTGTAACATGATCATTTAGGTTGAATTCCTCCCTTTATACAGCTTTAATAGAGCACTTGTGTCCCTGTATGGAGCTTAGGCACCAAAATGCAGCATAATAAAGCATCATTCTCAGCCAAAAAGAAATAAAACCGTAAAATGCTTCAGTGTAGCATCTGCCTATCATTAAACCCAACAGCTTACGAAACATGAGGTTTACTGTCGTACAGTGAAGGCATCTGTCTGAGAGCACTGCGTGTACTCTGCTGCTCTGGAGGTGCAGTACCTCTGAATGGCCACTCGGAGGAGCCTGAAGGTCAAACATGCTACAAGCTAGTTGCTGCAGCTGAGCTTATGAAAGCGCTGCTCTCACACAAGGACAAGGGAACAAAGAGATGCTGGAGCCGCTGCGTGTGTGCGTCTGGAAGAGTGTATGTGCATACCCTCACACGTTCTTCACTCCAACATGGATGCAGGGCATTAGAGGACAATGGTGTGTGACAATTACACAAAAGCCCTGCTGATGAAAACACTCCGTCTATTCAGTGATCCTGAGAGACAACGACATTGACCGGAGAATGTTTCTAATCACACCACAGCTGCCGTGTGCCGAGGCTGACTCAAAATCGAAAGACTTTTGTGTCATCATACATTAAACATCGGGGAATGCAAAGAAAGGAGTCTGCAGTCTAATGTTAACAGTGCAGACTCTGTAATTAGGCTCGGGTCTCTTTTGTTGGAATAATGCTGGGTGGGCTTTGCCAAAGCATACCTGAGATTTTGTTTGACTTCCAAAAGACATGAACCAAACTGGGGGAGGGGACAGGAGGAGAGGGGCTTCAAAGGCAGCACAGATAGAATCTACAAACCCACCCTGCCTGCTTAAAATTCAAGGGAACAGGAAACAACACAAGTATGCCTTTTGTCTGGAACAATAGCGTGTTTATAATGCAGTCAATGAGTTGATAATTGATTTAAGGCTTCCAATGTTAGCACTCAGGCTGGCTATTTCCCGCAACCTCACGATACAATATGAGTTATAGATGATTCTAAAACTTAAGAAACTAAAATTCAGGTACTTCACTTCTATAGCCACAAAGTACCCAATTTCGGGAATGTCTGCATGCTCTTCAACAAAAACATAAGAAAAAGTGAACTATTTTTAAAATTCTTGCCTGACCATATTGTTATAAAACCTCTCTAATTTTGCTATGCATCAATTTATAACAGTCACTTGCAGAGATGATGTAAAAACACTTTATTATTCCTTTGTAGAGTTTTAAAGCCACTCCAGCATCATTTAATAGAGATATTCACAATAAAAATTGTTTCTTTTTTTTTAGGCGTGGATGAAAGTTTCAAATTGTTCTGACTTCTACCTTCATTTACTCTGTCTGAATAACCTATATACTGATAATTACACATCTGGAAAAATCTATCAAGTATTATTTTGTTATGACACCAAAAGAAGTCAAATAGACTTCGTGGTTGCAGAGATAGACTCTTTTCTTTATTAGGATGTCATTTTCGAGCAGAAGGCTTTAAAAAGGGGCTTGGGTTGAACAGGTTAAAGATGGCAGAACTAAGTTCAGATGTGGAACATTATTACTGTTCCAAATAAGATTATTACAGCCATGGACTGCCTGCAGTGGGCCTGCCTGACACCAACTGCTTCAAGTGTAATGAAGCAATAGCTCTGATTTGGTGCTCCAACATTTTTCGGTAAGTACATGGATTACTTTCCTTATTGACATAATCAGAATAAATAAAAATTTAAGTCAAATAAAACAACTAAAACAAAAGACTAAAACAATATATTTAATTAAACTTTTAACCTAGCCTCCAGTGTTTTCTCATTTTTAAACCTTTAAGATGGCGTTTCCTCAGTATGTACTGGGTACAGCAGTGTACTTTATTATTGTCTTTTATTTATGATGCTTTTTATCAACACTGTGTATGGATTGCTGTGTGGGTGGGTTCAGGGGCTGGGTGGAGTGGGTTTAGGTTATAATTTCTTCATTTAATTCATTTGTCTGTTTGTAAAGCACTTTGTGCTACATTTTATTTGTATGAAAAGTGCTATATAAATAAATTTTGATTGATTGATTGATTGATTATCACTGCAAAAATTAAAAGGAGTCATACAAAGGTATGAATCATTATGAAATAAATAGAAACAATAAAGTTATTAAGATGCAGGATACTATCAATATGATATTGGTATCAGCCAGTATGAGTCTAAAAAGTTGAATTTCAGAATCAGCTGGTATTTACATTTTTGCTGATATTATACAGCCGATTTAGCTGACATACATATCTGCCATATATCTGCTGAAACATTGACAAAATACAAAATAATGATGTTGCTGCACCTTATCATCACTGCATGGTTACATTAAAAACATGTGTTTTTTTCAAGAGTTAAATGTTTCTTATTTTATAACAGTTCATTACAAAAAGTAACCAATCAAAGTTGAAGAAACAATTCATTTTTTGTAAAGCTCTAATGTTAATACCTCCCACAAATACATCTAAATTAACAGTAGAGCCCATAAAACAATATAAGTTCTATTTCATCAAGATTGGAGTGCACATTCAAGAAAATGAGCCTAAGTGGGATCAAACTGGACTGTAAAAGGGTTCAAGACCCTTCCGCACCTAACTATCTATATCTTTACAGACACAGCATATCTGGGAGGCAGTGGGACAACTGTTCCCCCATCTGCTGCGGGGAGCAGACTGTGAACCCCAGCAGAGTTTAGATCTGCTGCTTTAAGGCCTCTGGCAGCTGTTACTGGCTGCCGGCCCATTCCTCCACCATCCATGTCTTTCCGGCTGGGATCACCACTTAATCTATACTGCCTTTGCATTACTGCAAGCTCCACAGAACACAAGACGACTTTCTGATTACTTAAAATATGAGACAGGTTTAAATATTAATGGTGTTTTTAAACATTCTCAGCAAAGTTTGTGTCAATACACTCTGGTTGGTTGTCAAAACTGTAGGAAAATGTCTTCAGATTAAAGGTTCTTGTCATTGGCCTGTCTAAAAGGAAGCTGTTTATTAATATGTATTACCCTTGCCTCTATCCAAATGCAGACTTGTCTCAACAGTAACATCATAGCAGACTAAACTGCTTTTCTAAACCAAATGATTGCAAAATAAATCCTGAACATCATCTGATTATTTATGAAAGTTTAAAAAATATACTCCACTCATATCAAACTGTCTGCTGCTCTTAATCAGCTGTGTAACATGGGCCTGTAAATGAACTTCCAGGCCAACGGCAGGCTGGATGATGACCCTGAATCCACTGGCCTGAGTTTAAATCAGATCTGAGGCCCCTTTACATCACGCAAGCCTGTACTCCCTTCTTCAAATATCTTACTCTATCCACTCTCCTGTCACTTAAATGCATAAAAGCCCAAAAACATATATAGAAATATTAAAAAAGCCAGAATTTAAGTAACAACTGCTGTGTTTATTTAGTGCAGGAATTTGTTCTGTTTCAAAGTTAATTAACAGTTTTTTCTAATCTATCAGTGAGGTGGTGGAGGGTCTCAAAAGACACGTTGAAAACCACTTTTCTTATCTACTCTGATTCTTGTTTGACTTTTCCAACATCAAGCTTTGTCTTTGTGCTGTTTTAACATTTAAATTTACTTCTGGAGAACAAAATAGTTTTGTCTTTCCTTAATTTGCTCGACTTTCAACCTTTATTTTATTTCTTTACAGTATAAATAATAATTATAATTCAGCTGAAGAATAAATCAGGTTTAGTTTCAACTTTCAGAGTTGATAATAATAGTTGATTATAAATCTATACATATTAGCTTATCCAAATTATTAATTTTACTTACACGCCTTTTAACATCACTTTGGAGGATTAGAGAACATTACTTAAGCACCCCCAAACTACATCTCAGGACCCCTGAAATTTCATAAACATGATCAGATGTTTGGAAAATTTACGGGAACTTTTACATTCAGCTGGCACCCAATTTAAATTAAGGAAATTCTACTCATGCCATGTTTTCAGCCTAAAAGAGCCTCTAGCACAAAAGCTTCTTAGCCATGACTGTCAGTGGAGTGTTTTTAATTTACTTTGATAAAAGTAGGAACTATAATCAGTACACAGAGATTTTGTTGAATGTAAAAGTCCTGCATGACTCAATTTGTTCCTGACATTCAAGAATACTGGCATTTAATTATGAACAGATGAGTTTAGATTTAATATACTGAATGGCCTAAAAGTTGCGTTCAAATAATAATAAATTAATTGTATAATGAATTTGTATCGACCTCCAATGATTGAGTTCATATAAAAGGTCCAAACTGCACTAATTAATATAACAACATCAAACCATTTTCTCATTTTCATTTTTAGCCTCTCACTAAAAACACATTCCCACTTGAACTTCCAACTTTCTCCCCTTTTTATTTTCTTCCTACACTCCTGTCACTTAATGGAAAACTCATGTGGCATGAATGTCCAATCTGTGGTCAAACTGATCCATGTATAATTAACACTAGAGTTTAAAACAGGTGAAATGTAAAGCCGTAGTTTGAAAAGAAACTGCCCATTTTAAGGTTGAAAGAGCAAAATCAAATTCAGGAGGTCAAAGACAATAACTGGATTTAACATAATAATTATAATGATGATAATAGTTACGTCATTATTACAGCATCACATTATTGCATATAAAATAATACAATAATAAGATTACAAAGCACTAACAAGGGCCTTAAAATAACTGCACAAACACAGATTGATAAGTTGACTGGTTGAGACAGAAGTCAATGACTGGTTGACAATAGAAATAGTCATCGATTGCATTCCTAATACAGACCCTCAGTTTTACTGGAAAAAGGCAGTTCGGTGAAATCATTTGAGTGCACCAGTGTGTTCCTACATTTCTTCTGTAAATGCAACTTCAAACAATCCTCTCTACTCTCTGCCATCTTTGTTTTGTGTTAGTCGCATTTCCTCTACTGGCAAATGTTGAAAACCCGCTCATCAACTTCTAAATAATTGGGGCAAACTGAATCATTTTCCCAGGATACTTTCCTGTCAAATGTAAAAAGAGCCATTGAACAGGCTGTGTGTGCAGATCTGTGTAGAAATGTGTGTGTAGTCGGGGTTCACCTGGTGGATACCCAGGACTGCCTGTTTGATAGAGGTTGGGTGTGTAGGTGGGGGCTGTGGCGGGATACCCTCCTGGATAGCCTGCAGGACATCACAAAGAGAGAAATATGTGAAATAAGGACTTAACAAAGAGAGAAGAGCAGACACACACACAGGTAGGGCCGTGTTTGTTTGGAGCGGGACGTGCACAGATGGCGCTCATTAAAAAAGTGTCTGCACTGATCACACAGTCGGCTGAATGCTTCTTACATACAGACCAGACACACCTGCCAATATGGTGTGGGAGGAGATAAATCCAGGAACATTAGTGGCGCACACGGACCCGAGTGGAGAGGGGACACACACAACACACACTCGTTCATTATCAATTATACACACAGACAAACAAGGAGAGATTCTGACCTGAGAGAAGCTTTCAGCGATAAAAGGTGCGAGTTCGACAGAGGGAGGAAAACAGGAGGAACAGGAGAGTACATGAGAGGGACGAGCTGCTCTCTGCTGCTATTATTAACAGCCGATCTCACACACTGTACCAGAGCTGAGGCTGCAGCTGCATGTGAGCCTCAGTCTGAGGAAACACATCTGATTATAACACCAAAAGCTGTAATCATTTACTTATCTGCACAAGCTTCTTTTGGTTCTTTAACTCTTTAAAGAAAAGGCTGGGCAATGTATTGATTAAATTAAATTAGATTATATAAAACATTATTAATCTCTTTGAGAAACTCCCTTAGGGAAATTAGGAAATTCCAATAGCAGTTGAAAGTAGGAAGATATATAAAAAAATATAGATATAAACAGAAAATATAAATAAGTAAATATAAAATAAAAATAAATATATGGCTACTGCTCCTTCCCATCCTCTGTCTTCCTGTTACTCCTCCTCCTCCTCCCCCCCATGAAGAGTTGTACAGTCTGATGGCCTGAGGGACAAAGGAGTTTCTCAAGCCATGTATATCTGACAACGTTTTCACCAGAAACAGAAAGGTTTTTCACTCTGTTTCACGTCCACATGAATAAGCGAGAATGACTGAAAACGCTGTAGCATGCATGCCAGACCAGGAGATGGCGATGCAGGTTTGCAGGGAAACAGCAGTATTAAAACACACGTACGCTTTTCCGTGAAGACAAACTTTTTACAAACAACAATGACGAGTGCACACACAAAGACGCCGGAGTTTCTCTACTGGACAATAAATATGTCTGGATAGATTTGTTTGGATAGTAAGTAAGCAGCACATGTTGTTTGGTAGACGGCCGAAGATATTTTTGTCCTGACTTACTCTAATTATATGTATATATGTATCTTTGCATTTATGTGTTTCCATAAAATGAAGAGCTTTATGCTCTATTGTAAGGTGTCTTGAGATAACACTTGTTATGAATTGGCGCTATACAAATAAAGACTGATTGATTGATTGATTGATTAATTGTAAGTTGTTGAAATATTTGAAAAAATAAATATTGGACATTTACCATTTGTGTGGTGGTAGGTTCTGTCAGATTGTTCACAAGCACTTTATCAGGCTTGTATTTGTTTTGTTTATTTTTTAAATAACATTAAATACTCATCAGAGAGCTGTGTTAATATACCATGAAAACAGCTCAGCTTCAGTGTTTATGTAGACAGACCTGCCAATGATTGAACATGAACAACATTTTATAATAGGAAAATGCTGTTTGGTTTTTAATATATCTTAATAACATTAAGCCAAAACTTGATTAATATCATTTTGTGTCCCTTTTTTGAGAGGGACAAAATCGATAAATAATATAAATTGAGTTTAGTGGACAAAATCATGGATTTAATGTTAAGGCTACATTTTCCCACCCTACTTTAAAGCTCTGACAGTGCAGATATTAGAATTTCAGACAACACATCCTTGGCATTTTTTTTAATTTCTACACAAGCCAGTTTCAAGTCAATCTGCTTTTAAAGCTGTAGTGTGCAGTTTATTTTTTGTGTCATTGGCTCAAAAAATGTGATTACCTGTCAACACAAGAGATCATCAGATACCTACACCCTCCTTGCTCTGTTTAAAGCCTTCAGTTGTGCATAACTGTCACTAATCTTCTTCTCCCTTTTCATTCATAGTTTAATTTGTGCCAAATACATTTCCATAAATGCCAGGTTTCACCAAATTAACAAGCAAACAAAAAGATGAGCAAACAAATCTCATACAAAGCTAATGAAACAATGTCGACATAAGAATTTAGACACGACTAAAATAAAAAGCTATCAAACGTTAATAAAAAAAGATACTTTAAGACAGTAAAAACTAAACAATCTTGAGACTTTTAACGATATTTTGGAGATCTTTGATAAGCTTGCTAATATTATATATATATTAGGGAAGTTACTTTGTTCTTAAAATCAGAAGACTTAAGCATTTAAGCTCTTAAAATTCCAAGTACTCATGTCCACTGAGGTTGTGATTTTGCTAGCATTTGTAAATGTTGTTTGTAAACAGAGCAACTTAAAAAAATTCATAACAAAGTCTAGTAGGCTTTTCAGGGTATTTTAGAAATGGGCCAACAACAAATCACTAAGATTCTGGTGGTGATCTGAATCCTGGTGCATATCCTTGTTTTTTTATGGGTCTACTAAATCTGGGAGTACTTGGGCACTTTTTTCAAATCTTTTATATGACTGAATATATTAACAAAGTTCTTAACATTATCAAGAACTGTTGGTCACAGCACAACAGAGAAGTGATTTGATTTGATTGACTATTTGAGTCCCAGGGTGGATACCAGAATTATAGAAGGATTTGTAAACAGTGAATATATTAAGGGCAGTTCTCCACATCTTCACTAATAACTCGACAACTTCACAATGGATCCTGATGACATGTTCGGGGCATGTTGTTCATGGCACGAGAGAGAACTGATTACATTTGATGAAGATCCAAATCCAGATGTTGATCCAGAGAGGTTTTCAAGGATTTATAAACAGGGCGAGATAAGGCAGTTGTACACAACTTACACCTAGAATAAACAAATCAGAGAAATATTTCACCCCTGATACCTGTGTTAGTGACTCTGAAAGTGTGACACATTTTCCATTTCCCATTGGTATATGTGCAGGGAGAAGTGCTCCACTAAAGGTACTATGGTGGGGAAAATGGAGCAGGGAAAAGATCTAATTGCCATTTTCTTCTGGTAGATATTGCAGTTCTATTTTGATTCACGATTTTCTTCAAATTAAGCTTCTGTGCAATATTCACTATGTTTACAGTACAAACAACAGTACGGAAACCAATTATTAAAAGCACATCACACATTATTCATAATCTAATAAATAATACAAAATAAATAATCTGTTTCCATACTCTAGAGGAATACTCTAACTTCTACTCCAAACAGAGGCTTTGTATTGCTGACCTGCTTACCAGCACTTCCACAAATGCAAATTACCTAAAAATTTGTAAAATAGTGGACAACACATCCAGGGTCAGTCAGGGGCACTGCAAAACACTGCAGCTTTGGTGATCACAAGATTGTGCTGCCTGAAACTACATTTTAGATCCAAAAATGAAAATTGTTCAGCCAAAATGGAAACCATAAGATGTTGTTATAAATAGCAATACTTGAATTAAAGATGTTGAATAAAGATGTTTCTCTCTTATACGTCAGTCTCTACAGGATTTCACTGGAATCTTTTTAGATTGTTGCAGCAAAAAAAAAAAAAGCCTTATTTTGACCATTTTTGGAATTTTGAAGCAAAAGCTGTGTTTTATCAATGGCATTTCAAGAGCAAGTTAATTTGAAAATGATTTTAATCGTTTCTAGTATTACATTTATTCTTAAAAAATGTAAAAAACAATTATTATTACTTATATTTTACACAATTTCTTTCTAAAATATGCTTTATTTTTTACCAGATACCAGTGTTTTTCTGTTAAGGTTCTGGGAACTGAGCCCTGATTGGCTGTGAAGTGTGCGTCCCTTGCTAGATTTTCTAAGATTTAAAGGAAGCAAGGATGGAGCACTGATGTCTATGATCTCCTGCGGCTTCAATCATAAGATTATGACAGATGATCAGAACTTTTGGGTCACAAAAAATAAATTGCAGACTGCAGCTTTGACAAAGACCGGCTGCTGGATTTGTGAACACACAAGTTACAAAAGCAGGTGAGCAGAAAACGAATTTTGAAGGCAGGTATTGAGTGATAAGTGTGTGTGTGTGTGTGTGTGTGTGTGTGTGTTATAGGGCATTAAAATTACCTGTAAAGGCCATGTTCTTGGGGTTTCCATAGGGGGTGCCAGGCTGAACAGGGCTGTAGACTGGATTCATAGCTGAAGATAACCTGTTCTTACTAAAAACAAGAAACAGACAGTATGACAGGGAGGGAAAGGGGTCGAGAGAAGAGAGACGGAGAAAAACAGGGGAGAAAGCCGTGTAAACTGCAGAGAAAATGGTGAGATTATCAAGCATACACAACACACACACTCTACACAAAATAATCCCCAACTCAGGTGTCCTAAAGCGACATCCAGCTGAGGCATTCTGACATCATGCAACATAAAAAAAATGAGTTCTTATACTCGAGTGGGCTCAAAAATAAGCAGGTACTTAAACAGGCAGATACAGTGACAGAAAAGCACAAGGACGCATGGATCCGCTCAACGTTTCCTGCAGTGTGACTACTTTTCTCATAAATGTTGAATTTTCTCTGTCACACCAGTAAAAGAGGGCGAGCTTCACTCAACGCAGGACTGTCCTCTTTGAATTTAAAGCGCTGGATAGTTGTGCTTCATGTGCCCACAAGCATGGCCTTAAAACTACATCTTCCATTGTACCAGCAGACTACAAGACCCAGAGCAGCCTCATCAGTTTAACTTACCTGCTCCCTGAGAAAATGGGCATGTGAATTGGTTATGTGTTAGTGTGTGACAGTGTGTGTGCATGCGTGCCCCGTACCTCTTGTGCGTGTCTGGTTGATACATGAAACTGAATTTGTCTGTGGGATGCCCGCTCGCCATTCTTGCTGTATGCAAATGAGGAAGGAGTGGAAGTGGATATGCAAATCTGAAATTAAAACAGCGAGAGGTCATGATTACAATGAACACAGGAAAAGGAGAAAAAAAACGAAAATAAAGAGAAATAAACAGCAAAAAAGCAAGCACCAGTGCAACAGCAAATGGTTAGTGACAGCAGCAGGGGGCTGTGATTAAGACGGTGTGTTGGAGTGAATTTCTGAGGAACTGCTGTGTTTTTGATAGCTGTGCTAAAAACAAAGTTTAAGGCTCCTGTGAGGAGTTTTTAGCTTGTTGCAAAACAGACTAAAATTTATGTTGATACCTCTTTGTGTCTCACTAGAGCAAACAAAAATGCAACTTCAGAGACTGGTGATTCTCTTGCCCCTTCAGTTACAGCTGCTGAAATAGGAGTCAAACAGTGGTGAACACCCTGCATAATAGCTTTTAACTTGCATTTTATATTGTAAATGCTCTTGGTATTAGATAAGGCTGTACGATCAGTCCATTTTCAATTACTTTTACGATGTGTGCATGCGCAACGCTCAAATCACAGAATGTGTTTTCCATAAAATGTCAACCAGCCACTTCTGTTCTGGTTAATGGAGACTTGAGTTACCAGTTTTAATTTATTACTGCTAATGAATGAACGTATGTCAGATACAGGGATGGGAACTGAGAAGATATGGTATAATACCAATAACTTAGCGATTCCTGCTGGTAGGTTTTCAGTCGCAACAATGTCAAACTCATGACACTTCTGATGTTCAGTGCCATGCTGCATAGATGAATGCTTTTGAAATATGCCAATTTTCTGGTTTCTGATAGTTGTGCAGTCAGCATCTTTCTGTCAAAAATATGTTATTCTTTTTGGAGGATATATTTTTTGGGCAACTTCATAAAAATAATTTTAACTTTACGTATAGCACCTTTAAAAAGAGATGTTTACAAAGTACTTTTACAGACAAAACAAAGGCAGAAAACCAGCCTTTGTCAGCCTGTATGGACAGGAGAAAGGCAGTGGATAGGCCTCAGACTGTATTGGAACCCAGGCCGACAGAAGCATGCCTGACCACTTACCGCTCAGCCAAAGCGTTATTCTATTCCCATACCTCATCTGATTTCAGCCTCAGTAGTCACAGATAATCACAGTGCACACAAATCCAGGCACCGCCTCTGTCACAGACACAGACATGATGTGCAAGGCAGATGCTCAAATTTAGAGGGGGGATCTTAGGTCCCTTTTCTCCTGCTGTGGGCAGCACCTTGTCCCACAGCTTGTCAATGTTCTGATCAAATATTAAGTCAAGATGACGCATCAATCCGCTGTGATTGTTTGTTTTACAGCTGTAGTTGCTCTCTAGTGTGAGTGACTCACAGGCAACCCCACACAGTGAGCTGTCATTTAATTTTAGTTATAAAAGGCCCTGGACACTTGCAGAGTGTTTTTAATCAACTCTGGTTGATGAGGCTGGGGGTGGTTGAATAAAGGCGGGGCCCTGGTTAGTTTTTGATGCAGGTTTTAAAGCCAATGGGAATGTGACTTGAAATTTTTATGATTAAACATAATATCATAGTTTAATGTGTCATTAAGAATCCTTGAAAAGTATCTGAAAGAGTTTAGAATCCCAAAGTATAAGAGAATCTTGTTTTGAAAGGATCTCTCTGGACTGTGTGAATGGGTAACTATATTGACATGAAGAGGTTGACTGGGTGGGGGTTAAGTAGTTATGATGTCTTTGAGTGGGTGGAATTTGGTGTTTATTATTTTAATTGGTCGAGTTATTTGTTACATTATAAAGAATCTTCTACAGCCCACTAACTTTACAGCCAGTTTGTGAGAACCCCCAAATTGAAAAAAATCAATCAAACTCTGCCACAACCGCACAGTCCTGAGAAGAGGGCTAATAAAAGTGCTCTTTTATCCTTTAACATGTGGACCAATCATTTTATACCATAGTGGAAGGAATTAAACTGACACGATACCAAGCAATACAATTGTGTTTAATGTATATTGCATTGTGAAACAAGTTGCCCAACTTCCTCTCTCATCACTTTTGCCCCTCTGACTTCAAATGTTTGAATTACTGGGGGGGAAATGCTGTCTAAAAGTGGCGCCAGCCCCTGACAGTTACACCATGACTGGATGCAAATTTGTAGTAGTATTACATTGTTTTAATATGTGATTAGAGCAGCGTTTAACCCGTTTTCAATCAATATATACAATACATTGATTGAAAACAAGATTTTTTAAGTTGCACACAATTTTTTTTAGATCTTTTAGTTATCATATTACCCTTATTTTCATCTTGTGGTAAAAAATGTCATGCTAAACTCATGTCAAAACTTCGGAAAATGTTCTTTAGTTCTTTTAGATATTGAGTCATACATTGTTTAAATAGGAGGTATACTTAATGCTGGGCACTGTGTATGCCACAGCCAACTCTCTGAATAAGAATCTATGATGACAACATGGCTTGTTCACCAAAACTTTTAGATATTTTCTGGCCTAATTATCTGGTGTATGGCTGTTCTCTATAAACTCCTGTAATGTAAGCCCTATATAGTATATGTAGACAAGAAAATTGTAGCACCAGTGTGAGTGTGTAATTACATTTGATGTGCAGAACAGAACATTTAATACAAGCAACAAAGCAAACACAAAAAACAGCCAATGAAAAAGCACAAAAACCCAGTGAGCGGGCAGGTGACAAAGAGCAAAACAACAGGACAGAGGACAAAATATCAGCCAAAGTCTTGCACCAAACCACGAGTAAGCATGATCCACGTAAGCCAGAACCACAAGAGCATTGCACAAACACAGAGCAGAACAGCTGAGGAACAAATAAAAAGAGAAAAGTGTGTGTGAGCGGTGTGTTGTTTGAGTTTCTGTGCATCTTGAGTTGATTTCACATCTGTTTCTGAAAGAGACGGGGCCTGGTGTGTGACTGCAGCCATCAGGATCGTTCTGTCTGGTTTTTATGCATGACTGTGTTGTATGCCATGTATACAACAGGCTGCATGAAATATGTTGTGGCAAGCTCTCTGTACACAGCGCACCGCCCACCCAATCTCCACAAACAGAGCTGTCATCACTTGTCTGTCCACTCCTGCTTCCTGTAGATACATACATTTTCAAATCGGACTGTAATACCAACTTAAATCCAACAGATCCATCCTGGGCCTGTGCTTCAGGGCCTGTTAACAAAATCCTTTAGAGGGTTACAGCTTCACTGTCATCTTTTCTGGGCATACGCTGCACCGCCATGATGCCAGACGGCTCAAAGTGACACTTCAAATTAAGCGAGGGAGCATTTCTGAGCTGGGTCCAGAAACGCTGACGTCACATTTGACTATGGATCCAGCAAACACACCACTACAACTGGTTGTTTTTATGCATAATGTCTTCAAACACACATGAGGAGCAAAGCAACTTCTTCCTGTCCATCTGTAATACAAGACTGGTGATACGTTTACATTTCTTCAGCATTGATGTATGATAATATGACTGCCATGGGGAAGATGTATTGATCTATTGCTCAACACATCTCACAGCACATTCCTTATTGATCTATTGCATCTCTTGTGTTTTATTTCCTCCTGCTCTGTCTTCTCTGCCTCTCACCTCCACTGCTCTGCATCATTCAGTTTAGAGTAACATTTCTCCAAATCAGCTACTTGTTTCTGTAAAGCCAAAGATGATTAGAACAAGATTAAAGCGATTAGAGGCATTACAACAAGAAAAAACTGGCTTAACTGGATTTGCGAAAAAATAATCAATAAATAAACAAACTTATTTTCCATGATGACTTTTAAGCTTCAAATTCAATGTTGATCTGCAGAGATTTGGATTTAGGCAAAAATAATCAACAGAACCAGGAAGCTTCAACTATTTGTGAGGCTATTTTACAGCTGTGCTTTGGGCCTACATCTAGTATGAGGATGTAGGGCCCTATAAATTCCCAGATCATGGATGGAATCACAGTTAGACATTACAAGTAGAATTCAATATAAACATGGAACATTACGGAAATGGTCCACATTTAAAGTAAAACCTATTTTTCTGAATAAAAAGGAACATATGTCTTCGAAAGATGCACGCTTCACATCCCCTCCCCCTCCTCCGCTCATTAGCAACGCAAACATGTGGAAGCGTCCACCTGAGACACTAAGTTGGCAAAGCTACAAAACTTTCAGATAACTCCATAGTACAGGTTGATCAAATAACTTCTGCAAATTTTGTCAACATACTGTTGACTGGACCCATAGAGATTCGTGCGAGGACCACCTGAAGAGTAAGTGATTATATTTCATTATTGTATCTGGCTAAACTTGCATAAAATAATAATAAAAAAAACAATCTTGTAAAAAATTTAAACAGAAAAGAAAAAACAGAATATAGGAAAAACTAAAACAGAATTCAGGAAAAAACAAAATTTTTAGAGCTCTAATCCTGTTTTAAGAGTCCTATGTTCTAGTGTGTTTTCCAGTTTACTTAATGTCTTGGGTGTCTATTAAGACAGGATTTGATTTAAGTTAAATAAAATAAATCAGATGCAGCTCTTTTCCCCTCCCCTCTGGAAGTGCTCAGATCTGGAGGGGCAGGGAGGCTATCATAATGAGGCTCTGTTTTCAAGAAAACAGATCCTGCCGAAATACAGAGTTTTCATAGTGTTTCGCCTCCCGTTTGCACGAGAACGGTGCCTTGAAAATGTATCAATGTCCAGCTCCATGTAGACGGCAGTCAGCGTTTCAGGGTGAAATGTTGATGTCACCACATGCACAGTACTATGCACTACAACTATCCAGACAGATGTGTTGTTCAGACAAGAAACTTCTACGTCTTTGTGCGTCTACTCACCATTGCTGTTTGCGCAAAGTTTGTCTTCATTGTTCTTGTGTTGTAACACTGCTGTTTCTTGACAAACTTACATCACCATCTACTGGCCTGGCGTGCTCCCTACAGCATTTTCAGTTGCATCTTTGTGTGGATGCAGATCGTTTTTGAAAACGCAAAGGAAAAACCTTCTGTTTCTGGTAAAGATGTTGTGTGAATGGGGCCTAAGTTCTGTGCTGTTGGGCACCCCAAACAATGCCTGATGGGAGGGGGAAGAAGGGCTACAGGCCTTGGAGTGGTCTTTCAGAACAGTCATGGGGTCTGCGTGTGGCAAGCAGAAAATAAACATGTAGGTGCAGGCTGTACAGCCACTGTATGACATAATAAACCCAGGAAGTAAAGGAGGTACTTTAAAGGGCACTTTCTTTAAAGAGGCATAGTGCAGTTCTCAGTAAACTTAGGGTCATATTATTTTTCTGCTGAAGCCCCTTTTAGCTATACTGGAAGCAAAGAAACTTGACATGGGGCCTTTCAATACTACAAACTCTGATCTATGATCATAGGGAGCTTGTGCAACAGAGCAAAATGCTCATGTGGAATGGAATTTCTTCTCTCAGAATTTCTTCCAGGATAAATCCCTGTGTTTGTGCATTTTAGACGGCAATGTCTCTTTTCATCATAGCAGCCTCGAGACTGTGGCCAATAGTGTGACCGTTCTTTAAAACTATTACTAAACCTTTCAGAACTACTGACCATTAAACAAGGGACATCATATTGCTCCCCTGATTTTATTATTCAAAAAGTTAATGTTCTCATCTTGGGGCTGAAACCTACGTGGGGCCAATAAAGCAAAGTCAGAGGCTTGTGACATGTCACCCAGAAGTGACCAAACCACAAAAACAATCAATGTGTCTATACCAAGTTACTTCAAAAACACAATCTCTGAACCTTGTACTGTTGCAAAAGTAGTTAAGAGAAGACCCAGATCAGGGGTGGGCAACTGGCATCCTGGGGGCCACAGGCAGCCCTCCTCCTCACTAAATGGAGCCCTCCAGTCAATACGGAATCTCCAAAAGTTGTTAAAATGAAAATAAAATCAGTCATATGTTACAATCTAACTAAGCTCTATAATACAAAATAAATTGAATAACAACATAAAAAAAAATGTCAACATGGCTCGAACATGTTCCAACCAGCCATGTCAGCTTGCTCTTACGGCGGGTTTTAGTGTATTATTCGATTTTTGATGTAAATGGCAAAGTGGAGATGAATCGGGTGCAAACTAAGATTGCTTTTGCTGTTGTTATGAATATATTAAATTGTAATTAAGTTTTCAACTTAAGTTTAAAAGACTCAATAGATTCGGGCTGTTCACGTTGTTCACGTCTTGGCCACCCTTAGACAAGGCTGTTAAATGTTTTTTTTGTTAAGAATTAAGTAAATATCATTTGTGTTAATGTGTTTAATAAAGCATCAATAAATACGCTTAACACTCAGTCAAATTAGATTTAATGACAAGAAACTCACTTAATTAAAAATCTTTAGTGTGCTTGTTTGTTTGCTGATCAAATTGAACTTTCAATTTTGTTTTGAGTTCAAAGGAAAAATCCTGTTGGCAACATTACTCCTGATGAGAGCTGTACATATTTGCTGTTAGGCAGAAAGCTCTCATCCCAAAAATTACTTTTTTTGTAGGAAATGCAAAAATCACTCAGTGTTAAATAAAATAGAGCAGAAGTGCTCGGAAAGCAAAATTTTCCCCAAAGGCATTTCCAACAATATCAGACAAGTTACTGTCAAGAATATGGAAAACAACCTATCTTGCATTGATAAGAAATCTTTGAAAAATTCGACATCACATCCACATTCGGATTCAGATCAGCAATAAAATCTAATTGCATCCTCCTTGTGTCATGACCAACATGCCTTGAAATTGTCATCAAAATTCATTAATAACTTTTTGAGCAGTCTTGCTCACAACCAAAAGTGCAAACAGACAAACTGCAGCAAAACCTTCATCTCCTCAGCCGAGGTACAAATGTTCTGTCATAATGAGAAAATGTTTTTTAGTTTTTTACCTTTGAGAAAAACACTCAACTTCATGGAAGGTGGCACAGAGCGCAGACTTAAACTATAAATCATGAAAAAACGAAAGTACGGGGAATCTGTTCCACAGTGAAAAATATTAACTGTTACATTAGAGTTATTTTTGATTTTCTTGTTGAGAGTATGCATGGCCCTCATAGTATCCCTTGCTTTAATATGGAGATGTATCCTCTCGTTTTGTTTCCAGCATATCCACCCTCAGCTTCAGATGATGCTGGAGACATTGATCAGAGATTGATTGACAGGCGAATCACTGTCCCAAGAGCACGGATGAAACTGCTTCAAATAATGTTCTCTTTAATTCAACATACCATGGTTGTCTTCATTCAGGTTGCATCATTTTCTTGCTGCTAATTTTTTGGCATGTCTCAAAACCCCCTAGGCTTTCTGAATCATAATCCACATTTTCTCTCATTGAGGAAAATCATCATATCAAAGCTGCAACCTGCAATTGAAAGGCTCTCTCCTGGTAAGAGCAAAAATGACTTTGACCTGGTGATTATTTCACAGGAGCTACAATGTAATGTGGGCGTTGATGAATGGAGTGGGGAGAAATACCCATTAACACATGGCCAGGTGGCTAAGCTAACCCTGAAGCCTTCTGTTGCAAAGACAACACATCGCCAATTACAGCTGTTCCTCAATCGAGAAGAGAAAGACGAGAGCATTCATCTGTTACAGGCAAGTTTGTGAGTCAATGCCTGTGTCTGTGAGCGGGGAGTGTGTGTGTACAATCAAAGGTGGGGGGACTGATTGAGTGAGAGTAAGGGGCACTGCGGTGCATCTAACGAAGGCATGTGCTGAACAGAGGATAACAGAACTGTGTGGGATAAGCAGAGTAACCACGTTTCTGCTTTCAGGAGAAATAGAGCTGAGCAAACACAATGTTCATGAGCTGAGCAGCCACACACTACATACGATGCTCAACAAATTTATTAGACCACACATCATAAAAACATATATTTACAGAAATCTCTCAAAAGCATGTTTGAAACTGAAAATGTGATTGTTATTGGACAGACATTCTGGGCAGAAATGAGGAATTTTAACCAGCTTTTTATACCAAAATTTTAACCAGCTCATTGACTTTTAATCAATGAGCTGGTTATCAATGATAATGCACTTTACTATGTTTTTCTTGCAAACAGTAAGTTTGAAAATTCATGGACAAAAGTAATGCTTATGTTTTAGCATTTAAAATATCAACATGGTTTAATATCTTTAAAAAACTAAAGGACCGTAAAAACAGATTTTTTACTGATGCCAATAACTTAAGGCAGCTGTGGCATAAACCTTACATTTTGATGGTGGTCTATTTGTTAAGCACTGTATATACTAGGGAAGGGACGATACACTTAAACACACGATACGCTGCACCATGATATGCCCTGGTCACGATACGACACGTCACGATACAATATCAAAAAAGTAAAAAAGAAAAAATATTACTGTGTAATTACAACTTATTCGTTTTTGTTTGAGTTTCACACAGGAAAACACAAGGCCTAACAGGCCAAACACAAACAATAACACTCTCTCTAACCCTAGAGAGGTTAGAGAGAGTGTATGTTAACGAGCGGTAGGCTCGTTTTTGCCGTCTTCGTCTTTTTTAATGAGAAAGCCAAAATACTGTCAGACAGATGACTTGTATCCAGGCGGAGCGTCCTCAATTTCGACCTCATTTGGCTTTTTGGAGGCAAGGGAGTTGGTGCTAATGTTTTTTGTCGTCACTTCTGGTCACATACGCTATTACCGGACGTGATGTCTTTATTTCACAATCCATTTTTTTCAAACTTGATGCATATTGTCATGCACCGTATTGCAATATATTGCCGAACGATATTTCATCCCATTCCTAGTATATACACCACAGAAAATGGAAATCATCAAACAATACCTGCCCAAATAATGCATCTTTAAAAAGTTTCCGGCACCGCTACGACCCTGACACAGCCCAGCCCTGATATGTAAATGAAGGATTTTCCACTATTTCTACAGAAAAACAAAGTCTAATTTAAGCCAAGGACCAAAGCACAAGACAGATCATTACCTGTGGTTGTAAAAGCTTGCACAGAACAACACGGAATACAAGGAAATTGCAATTATAAGTGCAACAGAACATCAAAACAAACAAGTCTTGATGCCCTCTCTGTATAGCTGAAGGCACTATAAACTACTAAGGGAACTAAAAATGTCACAGCCCTGTTATTAGCCTAAAATGTCAAACAGTAATCCCTGCTACTTTGAGGAAAGTCATCAGTGAACAGTTTCCTCTGATGCTAGGCACTCAGAAACAAGTGTGTGTGAGCTGAAAATGGAGATTAAGCTCCTTGTTAGTTTTCCTGCAGAGAAGCACGGGCCTGCCTCGTTACTTAGGGAAAGCATACAGTATACAGCCCTTACTGCAGATTAATTTCTGTATGCAGCAGCAAATAATTATCGGCATACAAGATTAATTCTTCTATACATATACGCATCTAGAGCTGCAACTCAAAATTATTTCATTTTACATGAACTGTTTATGTTCAAGATCAGTTATTTTGCCTATGACGGGAAATAATCAAACCATATATGTCAAAGAATTGCTTCAAAACTAGATTTCTTCAATTTGACAGAATAAAGATTCTATTGGAGGTATGGCTAATAAAATGAGACTAATGCTGTCATATCGTGTTATTGAACATCAATGTCTTGCTCCTTCAATCAGAGTGAACAGGGTTCTGATCAACCCCTGATTTGTTCTTAGTCCAGAAACTGCTTTACAGAGGCGAACATTGACTATGCTTCAAGGAAAATTCTTGATAAGTTTAGTTTTTTCTTATAAGAAGAAAAAGAACAAGGATGAGTTTTAAGTGGTTCTACAACTTGAGAGACATAAATTCAGATCCTCAAAGATGGTAGACCTAAGTTCAAATTTAGAACATATGCTGCATTATGTAGCTGCAACTCAAAATTATTTCTACCTTGAACTGTGCCACTGTTAACATTAGCCAAAGTGTATTTACAACAACTGTCAAAATATTTAGGCCGTATCGATTCTGTAGAATCCGTATCGATACACGTATCCCAAAGGAGTGCGATACGATATTTTGCCAAATCGATATTTTGAGCACAGGCCTAGTGTGAGCTGGCATGTTGTTTTGATGAAGAATAAAACTAATTTCTCACAAATTTGCGCTGTTTCTTCTTCATTTTATTATTATTTTTTTATCGCAGTTTTTCTAGAACCTGTTCGTGATGCTGATTCATTGTTCATCCTTCTGGAACCGACTCCTCCAAAAGTAAACCGTTAATGTCAACGACAACAATCAGCAATGGCTAATACTTGCTTTGTCGAGCTTTCTTGATCCTTTGTGACGATGGTGTTTTCAAATGCAGTAACTGCCATTAAGTCTCAGGACTGTATTGAAAATCCAAGTTGTATTGCAACTTGTGTTTTCCTTTATTTTGTCCCAAAATGTCTCCACAAATTTGCTTGCATTTTTCCTGTTGATCAGGAATCACAAGTTTTGGGAAGAATGTTCTCCTGTTTGAAGTGTTAAGGCTAAATACGTTGAGCTCTCTCTTCATAAGAGGAGACCAATCATGCTCTCATTCTTATACTTAGTCATTCCACTTTGACCAATTTTGTCAAGTTTCTGATTTGCATGGCCTTGGACATCCTCTTCAAAAAATCTTTTGTGCAATTAAAACACATTTGTACTTGACATGCAGCAGTTCCCATACACCTCCGATAACATCTGAAAAGATGCAGCTTCTGTATTGTTCAATTCGCCAAAAATTTTAAGTTGATGTGTTGTTCATCTTTTATGCTGCTCACTTTCTGATGCCTTAGCAAAAACCCATGCATTCAGTCCATAGCTGCAAACTAAAAAACACTACTTACAGTAGTCATGCATGAATACCCAGCCTTTAGTATATAACACTGTGAGACTGTGAACCACGTGGTCTTATCCTCATAACAGCAGTCTTATTAATTTACAGTCATACCTCTTATTTAGGTACTGGATTATTTGATTCTTTCACTAAAGAATTTAATCTATCAAAGGAAACATCACACATTTTCAATTCATCTGTGCCTCACAAAATAATGTTTAAATTATGTGAGGTCTAATGATTTATTATGAGTAACAGCAAGGGAGGGGGGTCAAAATATACCATTCTTAACAATGCTAGCATTGTGATTCAATGATGCCAAACATATAGCACACATAATATGTTCTGCCTGTTTCTGTGTTGAATTTACAAATGTTTCAGTGTTGTTTTTTACACCTATAACTGAAATCACACAGTCACAGACTCTGGATGTTGGGCTGCCACACTCTACGGGGAATAGGAATCAATGCCTTTATATTACTCATTTTAAATTGTATCTTTATTTTATTCTTGATCAATTCCCTGATTGCTATGTGAGGAAAAAGTTGAACAACACAAACACTAAGTGTCATACACATGGCACGCCTGATATTCAATGCCTCTGCATATTGCTGGGGTTTCCACTTCTGCTTGATTTGATGTCACCATCATTCTGTGTAAAATCAAGCCACTACCCAACCACTGCAGTCTTCTGTCTTCCATGATTACATCTTTGACTTCTTTGTTGTGGATTTTGCTGACTGGGAACAGCAGAGGGAATCAATACAGAATTGTAAAGCATAATGATATTGATTCCTTTAGTTTTATTTTTTTTACAATTCCAAACTGGAGTAGGTTTTAGATTCCCATTCTTACAACTTAAAATGTCTCCTGTTGGCCGTTACTTCTTTAAATATTTAGTTGTCAACAATGGTGACTGCCACAACCCAAATAATGAATGTATGACTTTTATTTGCAAAGCACAAACTAAAAGATAGGCACTGAGAAGGTAGAGGGAAATGTACTGATGCATTAAACTAGTTGGAACCAGTTCTGTCTCCCCATCCTTCTAAAAACACTCAAAAGGCAATTATTGTTTTCATTTTTGCCAGGAAACATTTTTAATCTAGGTCAGAGAGTACAGAAAAACTTGCAGAGCTAATGCTGAGGGAATTGCGTGTGCATCAAAATGCATTCATTTATCAAACCTCGGGCAAATGTTTCAAACTGTTTTATCAGCAGACAAAAGCTTTTACAGTGACGGAGCTGCGGGTTCACGCTGATGCCTCTTTGTGTCTCAGTTACAGTTTACACTTACATACACTTTACGACTGTCTGCTGCCGCTTTCTATAAAACAGATTTATGTCTTTGTACTACCTCCCCTTGATACAAACGCACCTGACTTCACACACACACAGCAGGGGTGAATGCGGTGAACACCTCTCCATCAGAGGGCTGCAGCTCTCTGACTGTGGTGATGAAACGGCTCATGTGACTCAAAGTGTTTTCACTTTATCTTCTGCAGCTCCAACACCTTTCGGGGGGTTGCGAGAGTCACACCAGTGACCATGTTAGCACACGTTTGACTCTGTGCCTCACCACGGCGCTGATCTTTATTGCTTTTTAATGACTTCTTGTCTTGACATTTTAATGCTGGATGCTGTTTATTAGAAAACTGGAATAGCTCTCTGAATTTAGCAACAGCACGTCAGCAGCCTGAGACAGTGTGTGCTGTCTGGTCAATGTCTGAAACCCTGATGGACTTATTTAGTATGGTTCACTACAGCTGCTACTACACTGTCAAACAAAACAGATCATTTCTATTTCTTTAGAGGACTAAATTATGGTGGGAATTTTGTACAATCCAGACCAGACAAAATAACGCACCATGTCAGACGACGTTATAAAATGTATGTCTGGTCTTGATCGACAGGCTTGCAACAAATCAAATGTGATCTTGAGCAACCATTTTATGCTGTTGTCATGGCAATATCGGCTGCATTTCTAAATGTGCTTAGGTAAGACTTCAAGGTAAGTAAAGAGGTGCCCATCACAGCTACAGCAGAAGCCCTGTCTGCGATGCTAGCCGTTTTTGCTGAGAAAAGACAAAGACAGAACAGAAATGACAACAGACTGGAGGGATTGTTTCAATTGTCTAGGAGAGGACAATGCTCTACAATCTTTTAATAAAGAATGAGCTACCTCAGTGCACACACACAAAAACTGTGGGTATCTCAAGAATGTTGGATTTTTGTCTCCAGACTGAACTACACTCACCTTTCCTTCAGTCCAGGAAACAGTGCAAAAAACTGTTGCCAGAAATATGAGTGCATCAATTCTGGAAAGCATTTATTGATGACTAAACATAATGATTCAACCAGCACTAGAGAGTATTTTGTCTGACTTTTCAAACAGTTACTGATAGGCCTGTGCTCAAAATATCGATACGGCAAAATATCGTATCACACTCCTTTGGGATACGTGTATCGATACGGATTCTACAGAATCGTTGCGGCCTAAATTTTTTGACAGTTGTTGTAAATACACTTTGGGTAATGTTAACAGTGGCACAGTTCAAGGTAGAAGACGAGCTACATAATGAAGCATATGTTCTAAATTTAACTTAGGTCTACCATCTTTGAGGATCTGAATTTATGTCTCTCCAGTTGTTGAACCACTTAAAACTCATCCTTGTTCTTTTTCTTCTTATAAGAAAAAACTAAACTTATCAAGAATTTTGCTTAAAGCATAGTCAATGTTCACAATTTACGTGTATCTGGATACGTACCGTATCGTGGCCTTAGTATCGGGATACATATCGTATCCTGAAGTTGCTGGACATACCCAGCCCTAGTTACTGAGGCAGGAGAATTGTCTGCACAGGCATGTTTAGATACTAAACAGGGCTGCATGATGCCAAAGTGGGGTCCTGACAATTTAAAATAAAAAAGATGTCACTGGAACTTTAAATATCTACAAAGTTGTTTTATATTATTATTAAAGCTCACAAAATGTCAGCATCAAGGGGGAAATCAAAATTAAAAACAACGCAACAAGGCGGCTGGGCTCCCACTTCACACCACAAACTACGTCAAAAATGTTTAATTAAGTTTATTTATTCTTAAGAAAGAAAATATCTTACTGAGAGAATGCTGTGGCTAAAATATTTTACTTACTTGTACTTGTTCGTACCAATGGTTGAGATACAGATATTTGATTATTAAAGCTGCTTTCTTAAAGTTGATGCAATTTTGCTGACCCTTAATGCTCATCATTATTTTTATAATAATTTTTATTATTATTATTATTATTATTTTATTAATTCTTTAGCATGTTATCTGACTGCTGTGTTTTCTCCAACTTCAAACATTTTGAATTAGAGAATGCCCTTTGGCCTAAAAAACAATGAACTATTTGATGAAACGGTTAACAGCATCACTGCTTGTCATTCCTGCCATAGCTGTAGCTTTTTTATCTTGACGTTGGACTAAATTTCTGACTCCCTCTGTTTGCCACACACAAACAAAAACACACAGCGATAAGGGATTGCTTTGGTACTCATTGACATTATTAGGGAGCACTTCCTGGCTTAACCAGAGTTGTTTTCAGGACTTTGTTAAGCTTTAACTCCATTAGGGGGACTTCATTTAGGCTGAACTTATAAGCCATAGCCTTAGGGCCCTGCTACAAACACACAGCTTGCTAGCCAGCATGCTAACAGAGCTCGGCTGTGTGTGTCTCTTTAAATGTTTAGGGTGAGCTCGGTGGGATGGCAGTCTTTTCTTGCCTTGATTCAGATCTTCAGAGTTCACACCCTCGTATTTAATTGTGCACGCTAATATAAATATGCGTGTGTTTCAAAACAATAATGTTGGTTCCACTCCATAAAGGGAGATTCCTGCTGCCTGAGGGGACCAGAAGAGGTAATAATGAGGGAGGAGGAGGAGGCAGAGCAGCAGAGGGAAGGATTGTGAAAGAATAAACCTCAAACACACACACAAAGAGAGCTACCATTCCTGGAGAACATGTACAATACAACACAACCCCCACACCGGCTCCATCCTCCCACATAATACCTCACCAGGCATCTACTCTTTAAGCAACAAATCAAAACCGGTGGGCGTCATCACACTTCAGCGGAGGAGAGAATAGAAGTGAACAGCTTTCTTTTTTTAATCCTCCAGAAGGCTGCATTTTGCTCGGGTCATATGAAAAGGAAACGGAGAAAGAAAAAGCAGGAGACAAAGACTGCCGAGTGTAATGCGGTGCGTCAATAGTATTTCTTTCTAACAGCACAATCGCCATTCAAATAACCTACCGAGTCACTCATTTTATGCGCTTTAATTGAGTAGCTTGTAGCCTTTTGGTGGGCTTTATTCTTTAGGTTTCTGTTCAGCATTGGTTCATTGAGTTTAAAGCGAACCAGTCATTGATTCTGATGGCCGCATTAATCAGTGATTGGATATTGATCGAATTATTGATGCAGAGCAAGTAAAAACACCTTAGTACCATCAATCATTTTGGCTTTGATTCCTGGGGAATGAGCCGTTGACAATTTAGCCACACCACTAGTGTGTCTCTGAATTTGTTTTTATTTTTCAAATCCTTTCAGTGACTGTGTGTAGCTGATAGGGCTGTCAAAATAATTGAATAATGGATGCATCGTGATGCAGATGTAGACTGAAGACACAGGGAGTCAATGATCATTTGATCTTGCAGAGGCTGCTGTAAAACTGCAGCATCAGTTTTGTTTCTGAAATGGAAACACAAATATAAAAAGATGAGACCTATGAAATTTAATTAGTTTGGTTTACATTATAAAGAGATATTTGCTGCAGTTGACCTCATATGCCATTTCTAAATGATAAAGGAGTTCAGATTTTCATAATTGCTTGTATTATTTGTCATAAAAAAAAAGAGTGATTTGGAATATCAAGGATTTTCCTCACGGTGTTGCTTCAAGTCAAATTGGATCATTACCTTTATAATCATAATCAAATCATGAGTCTAGTAAAGATGCACAGCTGTAATAGCTGATAGAAACGGGTGTATGATCTTGGAAGAACCCAAACGTAAGCAGTCTTAAGTCAAACAAAACACAAGCCCTAAGGACAGGAAGCCTAGTAGACAATCAGAGCCAACGTCCGTATTAAATTCAAAGACCCAATCCATCTTTCTACAACATTCACGGGCAGTGTGATGGAATCAGAAAGGCCCCCTGCCTCCCACACAATCAGACCTACCCTGCAGCAGCGAGCTCTGAGCAGCCCTGGGCTATTTTAGATCTAGGACAGCACCATACACTCTGGGACAGCATCTGCCCTTCTCTCTGTGCCGGCTTCTTTTTTCTTCTCTTCTCTGACAAAATCATCTCATCAGTCACACACCTCACAGGCATGGGCCCCTCTCACTGTGGCAATATCACACCAGCCACTGAAAATGAAAGAGCCCCAATACCATGAAATTGAAAATTTTGAACATTAAGAATTCATGAAGGCTTCCACCTCTGTGCTGGCTCTATCAGGTTTACCTGTTCATATATTTGGGATGTAAATATGACATCAAACCTGTGCAGACAACCCACGCAGTTGCAATAATAGTTAACATATTTGCAACACTGCTTTCAACTAGTGATGCACGATATGAAAAACTTCAACCTGATACTGATAAGTTTATACTTTATATATAATGTAATATTTTCATGTTAAAATCTTGATCCAACCACTGAGCTGTGAAGCTTAGCATGCTGACCGGACAAACGTAAGATGTCCATATGTCTGTGGTAAAATGTACATGTAGTCTGTTCTTGTTATGTTACCAAGTTATAGATGTGTGTGGCAACTATACCTTAGAGGACACGGAGGAATACATTCAAGAACAAGCATGAGAGGGTGTAACGGATCTCCAAATGTGCTATTAACTTGCAAAATCCAGGATTTCAACGACAGAAAAGGGCTGGTCATCAAGTGCGATGAACTATATCATTACGACTTTTCAGGTGAGCAATTAGATCTGTTGTTAAAAGTTGAAGTCCTCTTTCCTCTTCTTGGAATTCTAAGCTAACAGGTTTTGCAAACAGAAATGTTACCTTCTGCCACTGACAAAGACAACTACACTCGTGAAGTCATGTTCACTTTTGGTCAGGCACAGATGGGGACAGGCTTGGGTCCTTCTAGTAAGGCATGACAGATGACGTAAGCAGTTCTCCCAATTTCATGTATTTTTCATATCTTTTTATCTGGTAAAATGTATGTATCAGGTCGACAAAAAAAATGACCTAATTTTCCCCCAAATCGGACGATATTATATCAGTCCAAAAAATATCATGCATCCCTACTTTCATAAACTGGTAACCTGTTTGAATACTTTAAAAGGAATTCAACTCCAAAATTGTATGGAGACATTGTTTTAATTAAGAGACCAATAAATTGAAATCTGATATTTGACTCCAAAATCATAATTGGCAGTGTGTAGGAGTACTGGGGATGCACAGTGTTTGGTTTTTGCCGATACCAGATGTTTTGATATTTCCCAACTCAGTAGAAGAGATACCAATATTTTCTGTCTAGCACTCAGACTCAAGCATACTAAAACTGATCTGTTCCCATCATGTCAACAGCCTTTTTGAAATAGGAATGACTAAAAATGCATTTTTGTGTGTATAAAAAGAGTAAAAATCTGTGATTCAGTGCCTGGCATGATCTACAGTTTACCAACTGCATAAGTTCTCTAAAGAAAGAAGTAACTCCAAGTTTGAAAATTATTCTGAACAGGAAGTCCTTTTTTAAGGTGTTAATAGGAGTCCTCTGTCTAGCTTAATTAAAAGAGATCAACAAGTGTTTTCACTTTTAATGAGTTCCTTAAAGCCACAACAAAACTGCAAGATCAAAAGTGGGCCTGAAAAACACTGGTATTAAAATTGGGTAACGGAGCCATGCTGGGTGGATATAAAGTGCAGGGGATCAATTGCCCAAAGACGTCCATCGATGAAACACGTCGCTTGGTATTAAAAGTCATTACTTCAGAACAGCAAAGAAAATATTTCATCAGGTCAAACCATGATGCCACACACATGGAAAAAGTCTCTGAATCTTTACTCAGTCTCTGAAGCGGACTTTACGTGTTTTGGTGTTACTAACCTTTTCAGAAATGCTGACCCAAACTAACTTTTGGTCAATCTGTCAACAAAGAGGTGGAGCTGAGGCGGGCTTTGGACCTCCTGACAAACAGCTTGAGCCTGTCTGCTTGTTGGTTAGATCATTCTCTCAAAGTTCAAACAGACATGAGAAATTCCTTTCCCTTAAAACTTAAAAACCAACCAAACACCCTTAAGGGTTTGTACCAGACTATATGTTTATTTCTGCTATAAAATTTGAAAGAGTTTTTTTTTTGTGAAAGAGTGAACATTTGACTTCTGAGGTCTTTGTAGCAAGCTTCAAAATCCAAAATGCTGTTTTTAACTACACCATTTGCTCCATTTTTTATTTAAGGGGTTGAAACTAGGGCTGGAAGATATATCTACCTTTTCAAAAACATTGTTTATATTGATCTAGTTGTGCAAACACAAGTCTAGTTGGTAAAATGAAAAATAGTATCTCGTGTTCAAGATCTTAAGTGACCATATGTTCACAACAAACAAGTTTGGTCTGAATCAAACTGCTTTTAGAGAAAGTTTGATTTAGCATAGTAGAAAAGCTCACACAAACTCTGGTGTAGACCAAAGAACTAAACTCCTGTCCGGCTGACAACAGGGGGTCTTGGTTCACTTCTGTCGCGAGAGTTCTGTTCACTCTGGAAGGACCAAACAAGGCAAACAACTCAAAACCAGGGCATTGAGGCTTGAATTTGGTCAAGTATCACATAAGCAATCAGAATCAGAATCAGAATTGGTGGTTACTACCAAATACAAGGAATCTGACTTGGTAAATAGTGCCAGAGCAATCAATATAAACTTAGAATAAAATAAAAATAAGTCAGGAGGAATAAAATAAAGTATAAAAATAGGTAGAAAATAGTACAAACTGCATCAGGTGTATATCAAAAACATACAGGCAAGCTAAAGTAGCGCTCACTGATAAAGTCAAGCAGTGGGGCTAATCTTAATATTGCTAACACCATCAGCCTGCAGTCCTCTTTACTGCTTGATATCTGTGCAGAATATGATTATACATTATTCAGGTACATACACAGGTATAACTTGACAAATTAAATGGAGTTTAATCATTATTTTATTCCACAGAAACCTTCAGGGCCACTTCAAGCACATCAACTCATTACCTTAAGCCAGTTGTGCCTTTCCCTGTCATAGTGCAACACAAAGACCCCTTTCAGATTGGCCAAAAAAAAACATTTTAAACCGGTAACAATCGGCTCCTGTCCGTAGTCTGAAAGGGTTTACTCGGCATTTTGACCCGCGTCGATGACCCTGCAAGCGACGCAGGTTGTAATAAGCTTGCCCACGAACTGGCTTCAGTGGGAACATCACACCTGGGTCGAGCAGTTAATTTAGGGGTGACGTCGGTGTAACGTCCCCATGGCATAATATCCTGCCGGCCCCCTCTGTCTGTAACTTACATGACTCTTTGGTATCTCAGCAACTAATTCCATTAGAATTTTATCATTAGCACCGAGTTTGTAAATTTTTAAGAAGGACAAAAGTACAAAGTACAGATAACCATGTCCATGGCCTCTATGCTCCTTTCCAATGTTTATATGGACGTGTTTTGCTGCTTATGATGTCATCAACATGACATCAGCTTGATGACAGAGGAAAAAACAGCCATACAGCTTTTCTGCTGCAGATTGGACCTGGGTGTGCTGGCAGTGGGAAAAGAGTCGCTTGCCGATCGATACTGGGTTAACCTGGGTTAAGAAAACATGTTGATCCGCTAATTTTAGTGTAAAAGACTGCAGCTACAGCGTCAACTAGTTGCGGGAGGATAAATTATGCTTCATGTGACAGGCTTTGGTCAGACTGTAATAAAGTGAAAGAAAACTAAGACAATAGACAAATGAAATCAAGTTTCAACTTAAAAACTTGATCTTTACATTTAAAAGTCCAGTTCTATCAGACTACCACAAGAATTTCAAACTGAGTATAAAAAGACTGATTGTCAAACTGCTGAACTTTAAGGCCAAATGTGAGCATGTGTTAAGGTTAGAGCAAAAAACTAAGATGCTAATATTTGATCTGCATCTGAATATAACAGGCTGCAGATAAAATTAATTACGAGCTTCTTCTAGTCTACAATTAAAAGGCTTTTTAATGTCTCTTTATAACAGATCATCATTCACTCTGGTATGATGTACGTAAAAAACATATTAAAGGCCATTGCTGCATCCCTGGCAGTATTCAATAACTTCCACTTACTTAATCTGAGGCAGTCTTGCATTAGAGCTCAAAGGTGCTCTAAGTATTTGACTGCAGGAATCAAGTGCATCTATTTGTATTGATTACTTACAAATGAAATGGCACATCAATCCACTTATTAGCATAGAGCAAATAACAAGCTGCCGGGCAAGGCTAAGATATCTATTGGAAGCCTGCTCTGAAGTTTGATCCCTAAGTACTGCTCACTTCAACAAACTATTCCAGCAAACCAACTAAAAAAAAGTACAACAGAAACCTCACAATCCTGCTCTAATAACTAGGAACTTAATACCAAATGAAAGTGACAAACCATCTTCCAAACTTGAGCACAATCAGATGCATCTACTTAATATTTCTTTGAAAATCATACACCAAATCCAAACACTCATTCTCAGAAAGGAAATCCACACAAAGGAGAAGAGACAGCTATGAGAGAAAGAACTCAGCAGTTAAACCCATGACAAACAATCAATACCGCAGGGCGATATTAACAGCAGACAGATTTTATTGCCTGTGGTGGAGGTGGAACTTGACAAATACAGCAGAGAGATTGAAAGACTTGAACACGGCAGTTTAAATGGCAACCTGTAATATTTTATTGTCTGTCTCTGCACAAAGTGAAGGTTATTAATGAGCAGGGGCTTTAGAGAGCTGCTGATCAATGCTAGTCTGACTGTTGCATCAGCCTCTACATTCAAATACATTCAGAGTGATTTCTTTTTCAGCTTAAAGAATAAATACACAAGAAGATCAGTTCTCTCAGCAGAAAATCTATGGGTATTTACCAGTATTGTTGGTCAATTTGGCTCAACTCTCAGTACCAATTGTTCAACTTCAATTGTTCAAGATCTAGGTGTGAGTTTCTGCCAGATATTGCAATTTCATTCAGTTTTCTTCAAATCAAGCTTCAGTGCAACATTCACTATGTTTACAGCATAGAGAACATAAAGTAAATCAATGATAAAAAATACATAACACATTATTCATCATCTAATTTTAATGATAGTCTGTTTTCTTCGTTAAGGGATTCTTCCGCTCCTAAACAGACGCTTTGTACTTTGTAAGAGCGCTCCCGTAAATGGAAATTGCCAGCAAATGTATAAAGTAGTATGCATTAAATAACTGACGCATTAGAACCTGGGTCAGTCAGGAGCGCTGCAAAAACCTGCAGCTTGGCAATGACACGATTGTGCTGTCTGAAATTACGATTTCAATCAAAAAATGATAAATCATTCAGTCCCATCCTGCTTATACTTTAACTGAACTTATCGCCAAGACCAAACCTATGACCTTTATCAAGAGTGCAAAGTTTCGACTTAACCAAACAGACCTGGCCTTTTCACTGTGACACCATTTATGTTGCAGATGAATTGCATTTGATTCACTTATAAATAGAGACAGGAATGGAAAAATTTGATTCCAAATTCCAGCTGAGAATCAATAACTATGCCAAAGAGTCAACAAAATTAGTCTTTTTGCTCAACAATCCACTGATTTCCTTCAACACCGTTCTGCTTGCCTTGTAAATCAAAGAAGTCCCACTTTTATTTCAGGCAATCAGCAGGAATAATGCTGCATTTCTGTTGTACTGGTTAGTCAGGTTTTCTGAGTTTTGAGTGGGAAATTTCATCTTGATACGCCTCCTGGGGTAGCAATTTCCTACCAGGGAGGTGACAGATCCTCACCACCCCTGAGCGGACAATCAAAGAGGGCTGTAAATAGTTATTTAGCTCCTGTAATATTCTGTTTATAAGCAATTTCTGTCTAGTGTTTGTCGCACTAAATCAGCTGTATACAAAGTACAACCATATTGTTTGATGTTTATATAATAAAATGCTGCTGTGTCATTTACATTCTTAATGAGGAATGTGCAAACTACAACTCAAGGTGTCCTAACAATTAAATGGCTAACAATGGCTGGTAGATCAGCAAGTGTTTCTCAGACTTTATAATGAGAGCTGATAAGTGAATATGACGTGATTCCCACTCACCTCTTCCTAGTTCTTAAGTAAATGAAACGCAGCATAATAACTAAGTAGTCAACAACTTAATAATGGTTAACAGGAGGAAAAGTGTGTCGAAATTGCAGCTTGAATTTTGACAAAAAGACTCTTACAGCACTTTGTTTAGAGGATAGATATACCAGTGACTCGCAGAAGCATTCATCAATGCAGCGCAGCATCGACTGTCAGGGTGACATCACTAGCCCTGAAAACCTGTGTGGGTCAACTTCTACCCACATGGAAAACTCCCAGGAACTGAAGAAGGAATTCATTTGATCAATTATGGTGTGGTATCAAAAAAAATCTTTAAATTCCCATCCCTAATTATAAATGATACTTTTGATTTTTACAGGTTGACATCCAGCAATAATAAGCATTAAGGTTTATTCATACATTCTGCCAACAATACAGGGGATAAAGAGACAGTGGCCAGACATCCTTCCACAGTTGATGCCTTCAAGAGCAGAGGGTGAAATCTCAAATTTGTAGGAGCAGTGGACTCAGAGTACACTGCAGTGGAAAATGAGTAGTCCTGCTTCGTCAGAGATCACAATATTTTTCTTCAGGGCTGATGAAGAAACTAGTTTGTGAGTTTAAAGGACCATGTCAATTAATACTCCATTTTGATCTTGTTGAGGGACAAAACAACAACAGCTGAAGTCAGCGGTAGCAGCCAAAAGCAGCCAAACTTCCTCCGTGAGATAATAACATTATTTCACTTTAGCTTGTAGTAAATCTACATGAGTGATTATGACATGATGACTAATAATCAAACCTGCAAAATCAGCATAAACTGTGACTTCCTTCTGCATCACCAAAATATCTATCTTCATTTATCTGATGATGGGGCAGAGGGGGACATTGTACTCGTTTACTCAGCCTTGTCCTTTAAGTTCTGCAGGTATGTTTTAAGTTTTGAACGGTAAAATGGCACAGGCTTATGTAGCTACACACAAACTTTTTACCATGGGGCCGATATTAAAAAAACATTGACTATAGAATTCACTTCAATGTACAGAAGCTGAGGATTCTGAGGTGGCCATCAGATTGTTGGGGTCCTGATCAGTCCTGTACTTATTCCCTATCAAGAAGAGAGAGATGCTCCATCAAGATGAGAGAAGGAAGGCACTGACGCTCACCTGCACATTCAGACACAAAACAAGAGCAAACTGAGCAAAGCTGTCAAATAATGTTGAGTGCTGGGACTTGAAAATAAGGGCCACATTAATTTTGTCCTCGTTGCAGAGGGCAGAAGGGTAATTTGTAGGAGTTTCTTGACTTAAAGGCTGCAATTTATCATAATTAAACTAAAGGAAGAACTATATTGCAAAAAAAGTAAATATTGTCCAATATCTAATGATTTTATACTCAAATGCAAGTAGTGATAATTCAATAAGTTTAACACACAACTTAAGCCCATTTTAGATATGAATTATGTGAGTTAGAGTATTTACAAGTTAGTAAAGGATATTATTCATACAGCTCTTTTGTTTCATAATGCATAAAAGAGAGCTTTACAAAAGCACGACAGCCAATAACAGCCTAATTACCTTGACATTTTTACAATTATCAATCCTGTCATGGCAGATTTTGTCAATTTATACAAATATAATTCACTATTATTCTAAATAACTGACAAGCCACATTCAATCCTAGGTGGCCAGTTGTCCACCCATACCGAGGGGGCTGACCAGTGATGGCAAAACATGAAATATTTAGAAATATAAAAATGTATTGACTTTATGTATGAAAAAAAGGAACAGACACCTTTAACTAAATAAACCTTAATATACATTTTTTTATCTCCTTTGACAAACTTTAAACTTCTCCATTGAAAGGCAGAAAACCTGTTTCTTTGTTTACTGAAATCTTGTCACTCCACACATTTTGTTCACTTTTTCCTTTTAATAGCTCCTACATCATCACTCTGTATTGTTTTGTGGTACAATAATGGCCATTAACTCCACTCTGAACACATCAGTGGATATTATGCGCTTGTTGACATTTTAAAAATAATTCATTTGCTTTGACTTGTTAGGATTCATCCCTGGGGTATAATCAGACAATGTTTTGATGGTCCAACAGAATCAGAAAAAACTTCTGATCATTACTGCAGGTATCACTAATGAACAACAGCCTGCAGCGCAGACACATGTGTATGGACATGTTTTGTATTGACTTGCAGACCCTCTTCATATGACTGACAGCTGAATGCACCGCAGCTCTGCCTCCGGGGATCAGTCCAATCTTTTATCCTGATCCTTTATTCCCTACATTTCTCACCTGTCACTCTATATCTGCTCACTTGTGCACATACCACAGCACATGAATTAAAGATCAATCAGCACATGATGATTTATAGACATTACTGATATGCTCAAGTGCATGTAAAAGGACTGAACCTACAAATAATGAGCTCATCTCAATGACCTAACAAGCTGTTAGAAAGATCTGTCTATAACTACGAGAGACAAGCTCACAGAAAAATCAATATTACCTTTGTGTGCCTGGTTATGTTCATATAAAAAGATTTCTTCATGGCTCCTTAACGTAGACTGTACTATGACCAAGAGATTGACAGCATCCAGGAAGGACTAATAAGGTGAACGAGTTCATCATAGTCAATAAAACAGGAGTAGTGTGGGGGAAAACAGGGTGGATGAACACAGAAGGAACCAACAACGAATCTTAAAACACATAAAAATATCTGAAAAAACTTCCATCACAATCTAAAAATAAAAAGGTCCATTTTTGTTTAAATCCCTCTCTTTTGCCTGAAAAAAGTGCCCCAATTTTTCTTTTTAAACAGTGATGATAATTGAAATTTAATCTCCATGTTCAGGTTAATCAGATAAAAGTTTGTGGGTCCAGGATGGGAATTTAGAGTAAGAGATAGCATTTGTCTTAATGCTTAACAACTTACATCAGGGACGGTCATTATACAGTCCAGGGGCCACAAAGTATCAACAAATTGTTAATATGAAGGAAAAAGATAAATCTGCCAAAATTTGAAAACATATCCAAAATAGCTTTAAGTTAAATGTATAATTCTGTACAGGAAAGTAGCATTAATGGCCTTTTAAAATCTTTGTTATGCATCACTAATTGTATTCAAAAAATAAAAACACTCCTTAATAAAATCTATTGGAAAAACAATCAATAATCTGCCCTAAACAAAAACTTCAATTGGCTTGAATTCTATTTTAGGTTATTAAATAAAGTACTACTTTTAGCAATTAATCAAAAAATTTCAATGTTGGTATTTCTAAAAAGAAAAGCTATGTGTTCCTGTTGTTAAATTAAATAAGCATATATAATATCAGCAGATAGCAGATTGTATTTTGGCACTTTAACAGTGTGGATAACATTAGGCCCCATCCACATGAAGACAAAACGCTTAACAGTTTCAAGAACGATCGTCATAAAGACGAAGGTGTCTCAGAAAATGTGTGTCTACATGAATGCACTCGATATGCATGAAAACGCTGTAAAATACATGCCAGACCTCTAGGGGTGCTGTAACGATATGATGGAAATAAGCGGAAACAGACGAAAAAACAGTGGCAAGCGCACTTGCGGCATGCGTGTCAATGAAGATAAGAAACGATGACGTAAGCGTATCTGAAAAGTTGCAGAGAGGCGGTAATCACGGAGGTGCGTGTACAGCATTTCAAAATCTTTCCACTCTGGAACCTGGTTTCAATAATGATCATTTACAGACCCCCAAAACGCTGTCTTCGTATGGATGATACGCAGATTCGGCAAAAAACATATGCTTCTAGACCTCAGTTTGTCTTTGTGTGGATGGGGCCTTAATGTGGCCCTGTAGGTGGTGGAAGTTGCCCATCCCTGATTTAGGTAATAAAGACAAATAAGAGACAGAGGTTTCTGATGTGTGGCTTAGTTTAACATAAAATGACAACATGTATTGTCTGTGATGCTGTGATTTCAAGCAAGCCTGGAAGCCTCAACGGCAAGCTGAAATATTTGTCTATGCAGCCTGGCATTTAGTGTCAGGAGTGCTTTAAGTGTGATGACAGTGACTCATGACATTTCTATTACACACACACACAAACATTAACGCAAAAACGCTAAAACCAAGCTCCGGCGTCATTATACCTCAAAACATGGACATCAATCCCATGGGGATGTGATATTATTGTCCATCCGAAGTGTGGTATGGCTTTGGAGGCACCAAGTGTGCATCATGTACACAAAAAAGGCAGACACGCACACCCACAGCTCTACTCTGCCTCACAGAGTCTGTACACCAGCCTCTTACCAGTGTTACAATTCTGGAAATTGCTCTGGAGACGTTGCAAAAAAGGATCAACGTGTAGTTCTGTTTACACTCACAGGGAAGAGCAAAATGGCAGAGGTTTATATATGACAGCTTTAGAACCCCTGTGGTACAAGATTTTGTATATTTGCTGAAATTTTCAAGCTCATTATCACCTCGACCAGTATCAATACCTGCATTTACTTTCAAGAGCATGAAGCCTTCCTCCTAACTAAAATCGACTTGTTCCTTTTATGGTAGCAGTTTGTGTTTGAAACAGATGGGAAGCAATTATACATTTTATTCTTTAATAAGTTACACTATTGGTTTATATAAGTGGACATGATGGGTTAACCATTATAGTACATTTGTTCAGTCTGACAGCTTACAGGATATTTATGGCCAATATGTACAGCTTAATTATTGGCTGTTTATCTACACAACTGTTCACATCTGTCAATGGTCATAATCACCTCTACAGAGAGTTATGTGCAGATACCAGCATTGTAAAGAAAATACTGTGCTTCCCTGTTTGTTTCCACAAATAAATCCACAGAAATCAATAAGGGAATTGATAAGAACTGCATCAATTAGAGGAATAGATTTTGGACTCATTAAATCTTATCAAACCTCATCCCTAAGATCAAAAGGATAAACTTTTAAGACAGTTTGAAGTAAAAATGTTCTGTTAATGCCTCCAGCATTTCAATGTGCTGAGATACTACAATGAGAGCAGTCTGTCTCTGATTTATTCCAAATAAAAGATGCAGTTAGATCACAACTGATGCCTCCAGGGGATGCATCCTACTTCCTAAGAAACAAATCTGTTGAAAACAACAAATAACGAGGAACAGCTCTCTTAAAGGCGCCAATTACAAACGATTAAAAAGTCAAAGTTATCATATTGACATTTAAGGTGTGTTGATTAAATTACAGCTGAGTACAGCTGAACATGACAGGAAGCCTTTTACCTTCCAGCCGCCTGTGATTGACACAGTGAACTAAATTATAGCTTACTAAAGAAGGGGGATGAAACGGCAGCACTGACATTTGCATGCACCGCAGCCCTGTCTCCCAATGGACATTTTAGAACGGATAAGCTTTTAAAACACAATCCTAAATGGCATTCTAACTCAGTGGTTTTCAAACTTTCTTGCCCTAAGCACAGCTAAAATCAAGCAAACATCTCAGAGCACAAATCCATACCAGTGAAATAATATCACACATGAAACAGTGTCTTAACAGTTGACAAAATTTGTGTGCATGTGGACAGCCCCAAAAAGGATACAAATGCAGGTGCAAAAGCAAACCAATGCACCTCAAGCACACTCATTCATTTATAGTTACAACTTTTTAACTATCTTATACAAATTAAGGCAGACCTAAGCTTGATTTAACGCACACCTTTGGAGAAGCATTATTCTAACCCATAATAACATATCCTCTGCAATTACTGGTAATAATCTGCAGCTATTTAACTATTTAAAGGGACTATGAGGAGAATCTATTACCGGCAACATAAAGACTCTACTACCCATGAGCACGCGGGGCGACTGTCGTAATGCTGCGTTCCAGTAACCTCGGAACTGGGAGTGAGATCATCTCCGACTTATCAGCGTTCCAGTTGAAGTCGGGAAAAAAAGGGTGATCTACCAGGCTATTGTTACCTGTTGTTAGCACGCCCTGCGCTGTTTGCAGAAGTGCAAATAAATTGATTATTACAGGAGCTAAATAACTGTTCACACTGGGGGCATCCATCTTCGATTGTCAATTCGGGGATGATGAGGTTTCACTGAGTTCCCAGTAGGAAATTCCGACTTCAGGGGGCGATCCAGTTGCAGTTTCCTACTCGGAACTCAAAATTCCTACTTCTGACTACAACTGGAACGCACCAAAAGTCGTCTGAAATCCAAAGCGTGTTTGTTGTTATGCAGCTTGGACCATAACTCTGCATTGCTTTACAACTTCTTTTTTCAACAACTTACAGGATGCAAAGCAATGAGGTAATGTATCTCTTTCCAGTAACTTAGTGGTAGTTTTTGATGTGTGACAACAAGCAATTTTTGGAAAACTTATTATTGTAGTTGTAGCCGGCTATATATCGCTACTTACAGCCCGGTGCTCTAAGACGTGTCCGAATAATATAAATTTGCTCTAGTTTAAATTGTCTTGTTCCCGAAGTTGAGTATCCAGGCCAGTCCAGCCCTATACGACCCGACCGGAAGGCTAAGGAACAGCATTTATAGATAACCTATTTAGATGCTGTAAAACTCATCTTAAAGTTTGTATTTCAATCAGGCATATATCTAAAAGTGAGACTTTTTTGTAATTACTTAGAAACTCCTCACAGTCCCTTTAATAAGTAAAATGCAACATCACAACACTCTGTTTGGCACATTGATGAGCTGACTTTGTGGTCGGAGACAAACTGTCTCCGACCACAAAGTCACACTGTCACAAAGTCACTGCCAAATACTAGTGTAAACTTTTTGGTAGTGTTTGTAAGAAATGAGTCACAGCTTGATCCTCAACATGCTCTGACATTTCGATACCACGACAAAATGTCTAATATTAGTTAAAAAATGTGGGAACTTGACAGATGCTGTGCTCACACAAATCTATGATGAGCCTTTGGAGCTTCGGCCCAAAGACACAGACATTATTTTCAAGAAAACCCTTGACTGGTATCTTCTACTCCATATGTTTAATCTTTTATATTAGTGTAGACAATGACTCTTTATGGGTGAAAGGTAAACTAAAACTAATCATCTCCATGCTTTTGAATTGCCCAGGAGCTACACAATGGAAATATCTGCATTTTTTCTCTTAAAAGAGTCAAGGTAAACATTCAGCACTGGGTGACAAAAACATTTCTTGAAAGCATTGAAATATGATCACTGCACATTTCCCGCAGTGAAGAGGATAACATGTCTCCCTCTTTAAATGAATATGTTCGTCCTGGATGAAAATTGTCATTCATTTAGTCATTTTCTGAGAAATAGTTTCCTGACTTCAACCCCTGAAGAGAAGTCATAACAAGTTAGAACATAAGTCATCTGGACAGTCATCTTAGTATTTCTGTTCACCTAACTAAATGACATTACAATGTGACCTATGGCTGCCACAACAAATTAATCAAATTGACAATATTCTATAACCAAATGTGTTGTCAACCAATCAAATTTGTTGTGTGGCATAGAGCTGCTGACGTCACTCACAGACTGTGGAGTGTTGAACTGAAACCCATCTGGAGCTGTTTATGAGGATACATAAATCTTGTCTATCATAGCGATGGGATAAATAAGACAAAAAACAACATATTAAGCTGCTTTAAGGAGGCAGAAATAAGACATTGGTGAGCTAATATATCCATTGATTATGTTGTTTTTAGCAGGACTTTGTTTTATCTTCATTTGCCAGGCATGAAAAGCAAAAGCATTAAATGTGGACGTAACAGTAAGTACTAACATTCCCCTATTATGTCTCATGTCCATGTAAATACAAGCAGAACAGTCCTGAAGGCTGCAGACACAGGACAAGAGAGTGTGTGTATGTGTGTGTGTCTGCCGATAACACCAACGGCATCAGTGATTAAAGCCACAGAAGAGAGGCTGGGAGGACAAGCTTTGAAAAACAGCCGTATATCATATTATCAATAATAATTAAAGGACAAAGCTTCCCTTAAGATAGAAAAGCCCTTAAGAGTTTCTTCATGCCAAACACAAACCACAGTGTCATGGCTAAAAACATCTTCAGGAGTGGAAAACATCTGAATGTTAGCTGTTTTGTTTAACAAAAATAAAACTCCAAGAAAGTCCATTAATCCCTACTAAACAGTGTGTTTCTTGTGTAAAATCATCCTTAAGTGGAAATAATAGCAATGCAGTTCTTCTGATCTGCCAAGGAGCTGAATAAGCTCTCTGTCTCATTCATACAACTAGAGTTGTTACATTTTTTTATAAACCTACAGCTTGGCACAACAAAAGCACATTGGTTGAACTACCATCTCTTTTTATTTAATTCAGAACTGGGATTTAAAGTAGCGATGAGAACATGGTGAACCGCTGGTTCATGCACGTCACATCTTGACAGTAAAAACATGAGGAGGGAGTACTTAAGAAATCATTCAAGGGATATGTGAGTGCTGAAGTACTGATGTTGTGGTTAGCTCCCATCCTACTTTAAATCAACTAACTCGGAATTTATTAGGAAGTTAAGCCTTCTCAAGCCTTGAATAAACAGCATGAAAGTTTAATAAACCCTTGTCTATTTTCATTTTGACATTTTTCAAACTAAAAATCTACATCAGTAAGTACAATGAAATCCAAGCAATGACATTAGGAAATAAGCATCTGGTAAGAGCATAAAATTAAACTCCTTCAAAGAAAAATATTTCATATTTTTAAATTGGGGATTATTTAAACAAAGTCCTCATTAAGAATCTGCAAAGCCTCTGTTAAAACAAGTTGGTCATCAAGTTCAGGAGTGTGCTTGACACCAGGAGGAGGTGAACATGGATACTGTGGTCTGTAAGCCATCCATTCACAGATCTCTGATGAGAAACTCATTAAGTGGTTTAAACCCCACGGGAATGAAGTGCTGCAGAGACAAGAGTCTGTTATAGAACCACTGACTCTGGTAACATTAAGTGACTCCGGCTCTCTATAGTCTGACAGCTTTACAGCTGCATTGTACAGCCCACCATTCATACACATGAGCCTACGCTCACTGCATGCCAAAACCCCACAAGCTATTTCCTCTGCAATGGCAGGGAGGTCACCTCAAACCCAAGATGAAATGGAAGTTGGACATACATCAAGCACTTTGACAGAAACTCAGTTCAGGTATTCATCTTAAAAGATGCAATCATTACCCTCTACCACTACTAATAATTCATACTTTTACAGTATGACCTTGCTTTTAATTTGCTTTACTCCCGGATAGAGAATTCTCATTACGTCAAAAAATTGTAGATCCTTCTCTGTAGGATTGCACAATATTATTGGAGCAATATCACTGTTGGCAGATGTGAATAATTTAGCTGATAGTTACAGCTGATATACATATAATCAAAGAGAAATGATGACAAAGACTCATCACTTACATGTGACTTCACAAAGGAGAGGAAGATATAAACACCTCAAGCATCATCGGAGTAAGTTTGTTTCTTTTAAAGTGATTTTGAGAAGCATTTTCATAAACAGTGTTTCTGTCTCTTGTCTCAAAAATATGTTTAAAAGCATTTGGTTGATTAAACAGTTATTGAAATTATAAATTATTTTGATATTAACTATTTGTTTGCTATAATCAAACTAAAATATTTACTCAAAAAACATAAAAAAAGATTATTTCTAACAGTCCTCACCCTTAATCATCATCACTATATCTTTATTTGTCTAAAACAAATACTTTTACTCAAAAGCAGGGTTATCAATGCAACGAAGACTTTACTTTGCATCAACAATAAACTGAGTCGAAGCGTGTAGATATGGAGGTGAACCATTCAAATGTGCTATCACCAGTATTTGCATAATGTACAGTACACTTCATCCAAGCTGCAGACCATTTCAAAGCAAAACAGATGTGGAGCAACACAGTACAAATCAGTACCACTATGACATAGGGATGTAACGGTTACCGGTAAAATGGTAAACCGCGATAAAATTTCCCACGATAATCGTTACCGTGTCCAATTAAAATTACCGTTATATCGTGCTTGATCACCACACTGCCTCAGTAACGCACGGTGACGCTGCTTTTTGTCTGGAAAAGCCGGGACTATGTATCTGTCCTCGATTAAGGAGCCTCACGCGAAGTGCACATGCGCAGTTTGCATTGTTTGGCCTCTGAGTTTGACACATTTATTGACAAAAAAGACAAAAGGACTGTTATGAATATAATAAGAAAAGGGTTAAATGATTTCAATTCTGAGTTAAAGTACTTTTAGAACATTTTGAGCACACTGCAACAATATCGCGATAATAATGATAACCATGATAATTTTGGTTACAATAACCGTGATACAACATTTTCATATCGTTACATCCCTTCTATGACATTAGGGACATTAGGGCACCGGTATAAAGTAACACCTACTAAACAGAATCACGACGTTGACTTTGGTGCTTCATTAAAATAAGTTAATGTTAAGCAAAAGATGCTGAGCCTTCTCTGCTAAGTAGACAGTGACATGCTGCCTTGTGGCTTAAGAAAGAAACAATACAAGCACATGAAGAATTTACAGGAATAAACATTTACAGGGTTATTCTAGTCCCCATAAAAGTATCAGCACAGGCATCAGCCCAGGTTAAGACTACCAACTGAGCATCAATACAAATAAAAATATTGAGATGAAGTTTGCTCACCCTTATTTGACATCCAACTATTTTAGCTCCCATGTGTATTAAGTAAACTAACATTTGTTGCCAATATGAGGCTAAAATAGCAGAATATCAATAAATATCAGTGGATTTTTTTTAAGATTTCCTGACACTACTTTTAAGCTTCTGAAGCCATTATCTGTCAATACCAATAATGTCATGATCCCTATTTTAATACTTTATATAAATCTGGGATACTTATCTTGTAATATTCTTCAGACTTAAGCTGCTAGTCAGCAGCAGACTTTAGTCATTTGACTCCATTTCTATGTTTGATTTATAACATAAAATTGCCATATTGTTACCAGTATAATACTGTGATCATCCGTATCAGCTGACGTGTACATTTTTGTTGCTCCTTACACCTGCTGCTTTGGAAATATAGTGGCCATGTATACTTCATGTACTGGCTGTAAATTTGCAATAATATATAAATTCATCATAGTTTTTAGTACCATTTACGGTATTGGTTAATGAAGTGCATATTTCATACAATGAACATGTAATCCAATGACATATCTATTTGATTTTGTGACGCGCAAACCAGGGATTACTGATCATCTCAAATTTAAGCTGCCCACCCCTGATATAGTCTATCCTAATATCAGGACCCATTTATTTCTGGTGTGGACTTTTGACTCTGAGTTCTTTCCAAATACTACTTATATATCAGCAGTTACTGATAAAGGAAGTTGTGAAACATCTGCATATCACATACTGTCAAAAATCCTGGGTTGTGCATTCCTTGCAAGCACTTTCAAAAATAACAGCTCTACTTCACTGTTTATTTGAGCACCCTGGCTCTTTAATAACTGCAACTCAAGTCTATAGCAAATAAATCTATCATAGATTCAGTCTTTCCTAAGGTACATGTTGTACTTTTTGATGTTTCACACTACTGTCCATGGTTTCTTTAAACTGTTCTTTAAAACTCACTCCTATAGACTTGCTTTACCCAACATTTTAAATTAATAGGCCAATTCAATTTTTCTAGGGTGTTTTATTCATTTATTTATTATTATTATTTTTTTTATTTTTTTTACAATTTTTCAATCTTTATACCTTTGAGTGATCTTCCCAGGTCAACTCTTTACAGTAAATAAATAAATCATTCATATTGCATTTAAATGCCTTGTATTATCCATTTGTTTCTTCTTTAAGCATATTCTTTGCTTACCCTATCTGTCTGTTATATACTATCATTTTTTATTTTCTTTAAATAATTTGTTCTATTAACCTAAACTGTATATTTCCTTTTTTAATTAATTAACAAGTACTTTGCATCTGTCAATCACAAAAATGAGCTTTTAAATGTGAGCTATATTATACTTAAAATTATATTCTTCATTTAGCTATTTTCACCAATATATGACACAACTATTAATATCAAATACTGTTATTCATAAAGCCATAATTTTCAACGATTTTAACCCTTTCAAAGCCAGTTTTTGCTAAAATAATACCATGTTTAAGATAATAACAAGAAAAAAAGGAATATACTATATGCTAAGCAATTTATTTGTGCTGAATCATTACAGCCTGAGATATGCCACTAAAATGTCAAGGTGCTATATTGACTTTTATGTAGTGTCAAATACTCACACTCAATTCCATACAGGTGGAGAGTAGTAAAAAAACAATGCAAAGGCAAAGTCCTGAAAATGCAATTTGGATATGGGTTTCAATGGCACATTTTTGCACTTAACAGAATGAATGTAACAATTTCGGTAGGCAGTGCATTTTAGGTTTACTGTAGGGCCTGAGCTGGAAATAAGATCAGAATAATATCAAAATTCGTGCCATGTGCATGCATACGGACATAATTATCAAAAAATGAAGACTGGGAAATACGTAAAACCATCTATAAGGTCCCTAAAACACTGTGTAAACACGTGTATTCAAGGGTGCCACATTAAGATAATATTATTACTCATTGTTTTAATGTATCATTTCATGTTAAAAGGGCATATATTTCCACACAAGTCAAACACAATTTCAGCTCTTGAATTCAAAAGTAGACACCGAAGTACTTTCCATTCTGCTCTAATGGTGGCTGCAGCTTTGTGTGAAGGTATTTCCATTTACCAGCAGCAGCAGCAGCAGCACAACAACAGTGGTTAATATGTTGTTATATCTATCAGAGTGTGGCATGCACTGGCATTGCGCTACATTCCTGGGGTAGCGAGCTACGCCAAAACAGCCATGGTTGGACAAAAATGGTCACACTCAAACAAGCTTAAGACACCATTTTGAAAATCCAGCCGATTTCTAGATAACAAGTCCGCGATGCCATCTTGCCAATTATCACCAGATTAGCCACCGTTAGCATGGCCGTTCGTTCCGCTGCAGCCCACGCAAGGATCCACACAGAATACTAACGTTAGCTTAGCTCTGCTGCTAGCCCCAAAAGATAACCGTAGCATCCCTGCATCCCTCGGCGCACGCTGCTCAAATTGCTAATTAGCGTGCTAGCTTGGCACATATTCGCGATTGACAATGAAAACAGCCGACAGCGGAGTCAGGCGTGAGTGCACCGAGGAACACGAGCAACCAAGGCCTTCTATTTGCAGTCAACAAAGGTGAAAAACTCGGACCAGCGTGACAGCTAGGACCAGTTTGATTCCGCTATGTGAGCTAGCTCCGTTAGCCTAGCCCGCTAGTTTCCCCCACTGTAGGGCAGCCGCCGCGGAGGACAATTGAAGGAATACGGAGGGAAAGAAAGACAGAAAAAACGAACAACTAAGCGAGTCGACACATGGACATTCCTGCTCTACGTGGTAAAACAGCGGACGGGACTTACCGAAGTCACTCGGCTGAACAAAGTAAAGGTCCCCCGGTGTGCGTACGTGCTTTCTCCCGTGTGTCTGCTCTGCCTCGGCTCGGTGCGGACTGGCTCGGCTACAGCAGCGTTTGGTCGGGCCAGTGGCGCAGGGAAGACAGCTTTCACCCGAAGAGACGGCCACCGTGTGGGGGATGGGGATGCACTGCCGGGAGGGAGAGAGGAAGGGAGGGATGCAGGGATGCAAGGAGAGAGGAGGGGGGGCACCGATAACACAACAGAGAGGCTTTGGTGATATCCACATGATCATTTTAACAGTATGTAGGATAATCAGGGGGCCGTGGAGGGCGGAAAGTTAGGAAGATTCTAAGAATAGGAGATATAAAACCATTTTTAAGAGGGTTGAAGCCTCTCCAAATTCCATTTTAGCCACCCTAAAATAGTAATTACGGCCTGTTCCCAACTAGATATTTTCTATATGACCTAAAATAGTAATAATAGAAGGAAATGCAAGGCTCTTTGTTAATATTTGGACCGACACCAAATTCTGAAAGCTAATTCTACCACAGGATTTCTTAATAAATGTCAGTAAAGACAAGGAGTTTTTGATTAAAAAGAACTGGGTTTTGGTGAGAAACTGGCTTTAAAGGCCTCAATTTAAAATATATATATTTTTAAGTTTTCTCAAAAGGACTTTTATAACAACTTAGACCATTCTCAGTTACTTTGTGTCATCAGATTTGATATTTTTAAATACTATCATACTAGTGTACTTATATGTACTATTGAAATAGTAAACTCTATTTTAGATATTCATATATTTGTATCCATTACAGTTATTTACCAGTTCTGTTTGCCCTATTGTCAGCAGACTTTCTTCTGCTACTGAATTGTTATTTTTTTCCTCTAATTTTTTTTACTAAATGTTTGTCTTTTTGTATCAGCATACCATGACACATTCCTTGTAGTATGTGTAGATGGACTTGGCTGTAATAAGCAATTCTGATTCTGATATTCTAACCCCATGCTATCTTTAAAAGACGGTAAAAACAGCACATTGGCAACACACAAACTTCATTCTCTGGAGACTGAAAGACAAGATGGAAGCTCAGAGTCACCAGTTGTAACAAAATTAAGTCCAAATTAAAAGAAGAGGAATAATGTCAGACTAATCTTACAATGACAGAATGAAGACCAAATTGTTAAATATCAGAGTAAAGGTCAGAAAGGTTGTATTACAATATTATTATCTGCAGATGTAGGCCTAAAAATTGAGTATCATATTAACTGATACCAAAATTTATGCCAGTTATTAAACCATACATATCATCTCCCTTGTAGTGTCTGAAATACTGGCAAAATAAACAAATGTACCATAGCATCTCACCTTATCATCACTACTACTTCTGAAAGGTGTTAAGTATATCTTAGCAGTGCGTTAACTCCCCTGTTATGCTGAATTACTAGCAAAATTATGTTTTGAAAGTAATTGAATGATGAAAAAAAACAGAACTCATGAGTTCTTTTTGAGGGAAAACATACAGCACAGTATCTGTAATGGTATGGAGCTCTTGTTACTGCACATTACCTTTTCAGTATCGACTCCCATGTAGTAAAATATTCTTGAGGGAATTGAATATTGCAAAAAAGGAGGTTTGATTTAAATGTCATCATTTCACCATCCACTCCCCCAAAAGGTCCCATGATTTACGGACAGGGGCCATCAAGAAATAAGAAAGCATGGGTCATCTGAGACTTATAGGATATGTGGACATCAAACTTATAAACATAACAGAGTTACATACTGGTGCTCTGAATCAATATTTTCTCACTGTTGCTTGAAGCTATGCCTGCAACTACAAAAGGGTGAACATTGCATTCAGAATTACATTGATTAAATTGAATAACTATCATTTAACTGTTTTATATTCACTGAATGAGTTACAGCATATATATGCCGATATTACACTCATTTTCACCGATACCAATGTTGATAACAATATTATTTGTCAATAGTAAAGAGCCTCAACTTTACCCAAACATGCCTGTTTCTTTCATGGTGACAGTCTAATTGTGTTAAAATGGATGAGAAGTAAGCTAAACAACATTTTATTAATTAATTAGAAGTGCTGAGAGAGCACAAACCTCTGGCAAGGCAGGCAGACTACTTATCACAGATTTTTTTTTGTATAGATCTGGAGGTAACTCACATGTTCACGGAGGACATGCAGACTCAACACAGAAAGGCCTGACTGACTGTGACCTCCAACAATCTAACACCATCTATCTATCCATCATTATCCATATCACTTCTCTCTTTTGGGGTAGAAGCTGTAGTCTGTCCCAGCTGACACTTGGTGAAAGGCGGGGTACACCCTGAACCCTAAATGTAAAAGCCTCCCATGGACTGGTGTTGAAAATTAGCACTGTGCTATAAACGCTTACAGCAGTGCATCTGGGATCTGTGTATATTTGAATAGCACAGCAGCAATGTTACCGTGTGTCCATGTCAAATAAACAATAAAAAAACAGTCACCAGCCGATTGCAGGGCCACACAGAGAGACAGACAAACCGCTCACCCTCACACTCAAACCTAAGGGCAATTTGGAGTCACCAATCAACCGAATGAGCATGTTTTTGGTCTGTGGGGTGAAGCTGGATTGCCTGGAGAGAACCCACACATGCACATGAGAACATGCAAACTCCATACAGAGGCCCCAACCAGCTGAACCAGCAAATTTCTTGCTGTTAGACAACAGTGCAACCTACAAAACATGAAAATGAAACAGCACCCTTTGGCTTAGCTGTAAGAAACATGTGACCACCAACTCAGATTACAATTGTCACCATAATGGTAATGAGTCCTTCACCTTATGAAAGGAAAAACTGCTATAGCAACTTTTTAAAGGTTTAATATTTATATATTTGATGTTGTTTATCTGTGTTTGAGGCTTCATTCCATTAGAGGAGCTATTTGCTGACTTGAGGCCAACTTCAGGCAGCTCAGCTCTTTCGTGGTCTTTGATTGTAAACTCTCTTGAAAAATACTGTCCTCCACTTAACTGCAACTTTCATAAACAATAAATACTTTACCATTTTATAACATAATTCTTCTTATAGTTAAGCCATATTTTAATGTTAAAACTACTTCAAAATAACATGAACAAGAGTTTGAATGTGTTACTTGTTGCATTTTGTGGAAAATTTCCAAGCGTCCTTGTGACCTCTCACTATGTCTGAAATGGAGTATATGATTCTGGTAATATTCCAACATTTGAAGGACTTTTCTGATAGTTAAAGGGTAAAATGACTATTATCTAAAAAAAAAATCCAAACATCTACAATGTGTACTGTGATAAACTTTGCAGACTTACATTGACATTCTGATTTAGACTTTCGCTTATTGCTGACTGGAATACAAAATGCAGACATTTGCAAAATTCCTATCAAGTATTAAAAAATAGTGGGCTTTTGGCCCCTTTTTGTTATGTTAGGGGTGCTCTGATAAAACAGGGTGTTCTGGAACTGTAAAATAGGGTCTGAGGGTGCAGGGGCATCAAAATGAAATATGGTTGTTAGCCAATATCAGGGTTATGCCAGGAAAGCTGTGGCAAAATGCAGCCTGGGGTGCACATGCGGCCCTTCCTCATACTCAGTGTGACCCACAAGTTTATTCCTATCAATTCACTGTAAACATAGAGGAGAAAAAAAATCTGCCATGAAAATTTTAACAATCTATATTGCCTAACCAATCTTTGCTTTTTGGAATATATGAAAGTCTTTGCAAGAAATTATCAGTACAGCTGATGGCTTTTAAAAAATACATGTACTCACTGTTTGCATTTAACTAAAAATTTGATTGCTTGCATTGGCAATTTTTTAGAAAAGATATTTGTTCCTTTTAGTTAAATAAGTAAACATATACAGTATGTTTAGTAGTTAGTATCTTGCTGTTTGGTGTGTAGCGTGGCCTCCTAAGTGGCCAAAGTTGCCAGTTCCCTGAGCAAAAAATAAAATATTGATGTCTGTCATTTACATTTTCTAAGTTTCTTTTAAACTTAGATATCTGTAACCAGATGTTTTAGGATGCCATAAGTAAAGTTTTGGTTTCCTTTTAGTTACACAAATTGGCTGTGGTGCTTTTTAAAAAGTATTTTGATACTATATATCACATCATTAAATATGTTTTCATTTACAGCTCAGTGCATAAACAAGTATATGCAGAGAACAACTCAAACGTGGTTACATGCATTACAGGCATGTATTTCTATTATTGCCTCTGTATGTTCATTGGTGTTTTCTAATTAAACTCGAGCATCCTGCATCCGTGGATAAATCTGCTGTAACCAGAGGAAACACAGTTGTTGTGAAAGTGTGTTGACAACAGCCTGGATGATGCATCTCAGCCAGTAAGTGTGTTATTTAGTCTGCAGCTCTGTGGTGGAGAGGCGGTACTGCAGCAGAGTCAGAGGTTCACTTCAAATAATTCACATTCATTGGCTCTTCCTCATATTCAAGTGCAACCACGAACTCTACTTTACACGAACGCAGCGCCACCCTGTGGAGACAAGTTGCATGGCAGTTGCACAAGTTGCACACACACCAGGGATAGACAACAGAGACTGAGAGGGACACATTAAAATGATCATCATTGTAATGTGGCGATCAAATTGACTCATATTTCAACTAAAGGGACAATAAAGATAGGTCTCATAAAAATCATCAACACGTATATTGGCCTACAGGCATATTTAGACTCAACTTTAAGTAGCAATAAGTAATTTAACAAGCTAAACACTGAATCCATGCATGTTTCATGTCCTTATTGATGGAAGTTACAGAGCTTCTACAGGTTATTTTAGTATTTTTACAGACATTTCTTCTTATATTAACATAAGCATAAAATGGAGTCTAACAGAAGCAATTACAGCTCCGTTTTCTTAGAAATGCTGCTATTCTATTGATGTGAAAGCAGTTTTTCCTTAGGATTTCTTCATGTGCATGTATATATTTTTGATTTTCTGAACTGGCTGGTGGGCCACACTAAGGAAAAAGAAGGGCTGAATGTGGCCCCTGGGCTGCCAGTCAGCCACTCCTGACTGGAGTCATGATGGACGTGGACCCTGGATTTCTTTTTAAAGCATTTCTTTAGAGTATAAGGTAGAGCAATTCCAGTAAGCTCTTGTATTACATATACAAGCCTTCTTATTTTCAGAGTTTCACATTTGCAATTAATTTTGAAAAAAAAGAAAAAAAAACTTTATTATTGTAAATATGAAGTTTAAATTTCTCCAATCATACACAATACACGAAAAACTGTGTGTAACCTGTCATTTATAATTTTATTGCCTGAAAATTTTTATTGCACTTAGTCTTTCACCAAGGTTAGGGATCAGAAAGTCATCTATGGCTAGAAATGACCTTTTTTCTTTGTTCGTTTTTCTCTCATTGTTTTCAGTCAGGTTGAGTCTGTTGATGCTTTACTTTTTTCAAGTAGGTCTGATGTGGCAGAATGAAGTTTCAAATGAATGAGCACCATGTGATAAAAGGAGAGAGCAGACACCATATTGAGTTCAGCAGAGAATCAGCAGCATTGAAAAGAACATTATGTCAAGCATTTTAGTAGGAATGCTGCTGATCTTGAATTTTCGCTGTGATACCTATTACAGAAATAGAGGCAACACTTATTTCTTTAAGTAATGCTCTCTGTGGCACATTAAGGGAACATTCAAAACTTAATGTAAAAAACATTTAACTGGACATTATGGTGTGGAACAACAAATACTTTTGCATCGTTTTCTTTACAGGAAACAAAATTCTATTCATTCTGAATACCCCTGCCTGTTTAATAAGATACATTTTTTCCCGTTTTAGAGTTCGTCGTTTACTCTACGGGAGTCTGCTCTGTCCCTCAACCAATAAAAAAGAACTTCATTTCCCAGTGGGCATTGCGCGGTCTCCAGAGCAAACAAAGAACAGCGACCGTGCACAATAATAATAACACCAATTATTTCCCGTTAATGATTAACCCCAGATTATTAAAACTAAAACACGGTACTGTGAGTACAGATGAAAATGGGGACTTCCATGACGCACAAAATAAAATTATTTCCCAGTCCTCGCGTGATTTCACGTTCCCGGAAGTGGAACTGGCATGAGAACAAGCGCTGTCCGAGGTGCTGACTCTTTTAAAGCCAGTCTGCTTCTGGCTGCCCTACCTGTCTGGGACACATGTATTTGGGGCTCCTCTGTACTTCAGCCTACAGTCAACTAAAACCCTACACAAGGTAAGTCCGCATTATGTTAAATATTAAGAAGAATTAATGTGATTATAGCTGTAGTGTGCTAGACAAACTTAGCTGTATAATGGTAGAGTCTGCTCAAGACCTGCTGCATTTTACACATTTTTAAAAGTGCTTTCCCCGTTTCTTTTTAACCTTATGTTTTTATCTTTTTCACAAAACACATGACAACCTCTGAAAAAGCTTTGTGGTTTTTATATTGTCAGACTCTGTAAAGATGGATGAACCTCAAGAGTCACACCTTTGCAGCACCAGCACCCCCACCAGCAGTCCTCCGACTAACAAACCTGGCACTGCTCCACAGTGCAACGGGGTCCCGGAGAACCGAACCATGCTGAGGATGTCTGAGTCACACGGACTGCAGCTGCTGGGTGTGCTCAGGTCATTCAGGGAGAGAGGTTTGATGTTTGATTTCACCATAAAGGTTCAGGAACAAAGTTACCCCTGTCATCGCTGTGTCCTGGCTGCATGCAGTGATTTCTTCAGGTATTTGATTTATCTATGTTTAAGTGGTCATGTCCTGTAAAATGTAAATGAAACAGAAGTCAATGATTTAAAAATCAGTTTCGACCTGTATTCAATTGAATTTTCAACAAAGACAAGACATTACATGTTAAAACTGATTAACTTAAGTGATTTTTTTTTCTTCCAAATTTTGACTCATGTTGAATTTGATGCCTTCAACACTTAAAAAAAAGAAACAGAGGTAACAATAGATTGTTAAAGCTCAGGAATGCTCAAAAACAACTGTTTCGAATATTCCATAGATGAAAAGGTAAACTGTGAAAAGGAAAGTGTCACAACTGGGCATAAAAGGAGCATCCCTGAATCGTTCATAAGGGTGGGGCAGGTTCGCCGCTTTGTGAAAAACTGCATGAACAAATGCACCAACAGTTTAAGAACAACATTTTCAATGTTTAATTGCAAGGAATTAAGGGATTTCATCATCTACAGTCAATAATATCATCAAAATACTCAGATAATCTGGAGAAATCTCTGCACTTTAGCAGCAAGTCTGAAACCCAACATTGAATGCTTGTGACTTTTGATCCCTTAAGCAGCACTACATTAAAAACTGACATAATTCTGAAAATGATTTTACTATGTAGAGTCAGGAACACTTTTGAAAACTGCTGTCAGTGAGTGCAGTATAATGCTACATCTTAAAGCACAAGCTAAGACTCTACCATGCAAAGCCAAACCCATGTACCAGAAAACCCTTTAACTCTGCCATCTCCACATTCATAAGCTCATTGGACATAAAATGAATAGCTGTGCCATGGTCCACATTTAAAATTTCTTTGCTGACATCTACACAACATCTTTTCAGGTACTTCCCTGCTTATTTCAGCAAGACAATGCCCAGACACATTCTGCTCATGTTACAACAGCTTGGCTCCATAGTAAAAAGTGCAGGGACTGGGCTCGCCCGTCTGCAGCTTAGAACTGTCTACCACTGAAAATGTGTGGTCTATAATGAAGCACCAAATTTGATAATGCAGGTCCTGGACTGTTGAACGACTTAAGCCATAGTCAAACCAGAATGGGAAAGAATATTCCTCCCACAGATCTTCAGTAATGAGCATCCTCAGTTCCCAAATAATTACTGATCATTGTTAAAAGGAAGGATGACAAAATACTGTGGTAAACCTAACCCTATCCAAGCTTTTTCAGAGTGTGTTGCTGGCATCAAATTCAAAATGTGTGAATATTTGCCATACAGCCCTGCTCAGTATTATTGGCACCCCTTCATTATTTTCATTGCTTTAACAATATCTTCAGAAATAAATTGAAATGTACCAAACTTATGTCATCAGGATCTTTCAATTAAAGGTCCAAAATATTTTAACAAAAAAAACCAAAACATTTTTACGTGTTACATATTGTAATTTCAAAGAGAGAACTGAAAAAAAGCATGTGCAGCAATAATGGCACCCCTCTTCAGTATTTTGTTGCACACCCTTTGGCACTGATGACAACCTCCAAATGTTTCTTGTAGCCATCTTTAAGCTTCTTGCACTTCTCAGCTGGTATTTTCTCCCACTCTTCCTATGCAAATTGTTCAAGCTCTTAAACATTTGCAGGTTTCTTTTCCCCAATGGCAGATTTCAGCCATACCAAAGATTTTCAATCGGATTGAGATCAGGACTCATTGTTGGCCATTTTAAAACAGGTCATTTTTTCCCTTTTCAATCATTCCTGCGTGCTTTTGGATGTGTGCTTTGGGTATTTGTCTTGCTGGAGGGCCCACAATCTTCGACTCAAACCAAGTGTTCTTACACTGGGTCGGACATTTCACTTTATAAATTCTTGATAATTCTCGGATTTCATGATTCCTGTGATACGGTTAAGGCCTCCAGTACCCGATGCAGCAAAGCAGCCCCAAAACATTATGGAACCTCCACCATGCTTAATTGTTGGTAGGGTGTTCTTTTCCTTGTAGGCTTCAAGTAGTTGCAATTAAAACTGCCTGTTCTAAATGTGACTGCATGATCATAGTGGCTGATGAAGTATAATTTACAAACCTTAATATTTTGAACATTACTTCTGCCAAGTTTGAGTCTGATAAAGTGATGCAGAGCAAAGTTAGAGAGGTTTGTAAAGAAACTGTACTGTCACATTGTGTACTTAAAGTTCATGGGTGCCAACAATGATGAGTAGGACTGTAGATTGCAATAAAGTTTGAACATCTTGTCTTTGTTTTTATTCAATTAAATATATGCTTGAGAAGATTTTCTAATAATAATAGTAATAATATTTGAATATGTTGGTTTTTTGATATTATGTGTAACTTGTGCATGCCAGGGCCATGTTTGAGGTGGATATGAGAGAGCGGGATGATGGATCAGTGACTCTGGGTAACCAGTCGCCTGCAGCAGTCACTTCTTTCCTCGACTATGCCTACTCTGGAGAGGTGCTGATCACAGAGGGCAACGTTGACATGTTGTTCCAGCTTGCATCTTTTCTACAGGTATACAACTTTTCTGTCTCGTTATATCTTATTCAGCCATACAGAAAGGTGAAGTCAGGGCATCATAGATCTAACATTGAAGTGCAGCTGGATTTTCCGGATTCCATGTCGGTCATCAGGCTGATTTATCTTGCAGAGCTTGAGCCAGAAATGATTGTTCCTGGTCAGAAAATGAGCAGCTAAGGCCAAAGAGGCTGTAACTATGAGCGTGGTTAAGTTCTGAAAGAAAGAACTTTTGCCAAGACTGTGGTCGGTCAGTGAACAATGTGACTGACAAAGCATTCATGTATTCACCGTCTAGCTTTTCATTAAAGATTCTGCCCCTCCCACTCACTTTTCATTGGATGTCACATGGACTTATCATAGATTGTTTTAATTTAATTTAAAGGAGACATATCATGCTTGTTTCTCCTTTTCACTCTGCCAGACTAGGATGCCTGTAAAGCATTTCTGCCCTCAGTACAAGTCATTTAGTTCCTTCATTGCCCCACAATAGCGTTCACAAAATCCTCATTTTAGGCCATTATCAAGCTCTCCTTGAAACACGAGGATCTGAGATTCTACTGTATTTTCCGGCAGGCTCAAAGCAGCGACCGCGTATTGAGTCCCCCTACAGGCCAGAGCTGGTAATGAGTGAATGTGAGCTAGGGATCTATATACTGCTGCTGGTGGATGTGTTCCTCGGTGACGGTTTTGTGGCTAACGGACATCACAGAGGAGGAAGTGTTTTATCAGATTACTCCAATAAAAAGAAATGTACCTCGTGTCGTCACGACGATTTAAATCTCGTGGACATCTCCCAATGACCTATTTTCAGAGGCATCAAATCTCGTTCAAGGATATCAGAAAAAATACAATATCTAATTTTCTGAAAATTAAGGGGGTGTAAGGTCTTGTTTTCAAATTTATTATATTATATGTAAGTATTAAATCATGCATCAGCATATGTCTTCTTTAATGTATTCTTAATTTTAAATTTACTATGAAAACAAGATAGGGTTAGTAAGTGGAAATGCATATCAATATATAAATCTGTCAGTCTATCTATCTGTCAATCTATCTATCTATCTATCTATCTATCTATCTATCTGTCTGTCTGTCTGTCTGTCTGTCTGTCTGTGTCTGTCTGTCTATCTATCTATCTATCTATCTATCTATCTATCTATCTATCTATCTATCTATCTATCTATCTATCTATCTATCTATCTATCTATCTATCTATCTATCTATCTATCTAAAATTAAAATACAATCTTACATGTACTGTATATATATCCAGTCGGTTCAGTACTTTTTGTCCTCGAAAGAAACTCTGTCATCAAGCATGACTAGATACATTTTTTTTCAAAATCTTAAGTAAGATTTTAAAAATAAAAATACAACACTCATTGTATCAAAACAAGCTTAATCTTGCTTCTATTTTGTGTTTTCATCATTTAATCTGCACTAATATTTGGATTTATTAGACTGTGAATATAAATATGTTGGTCTTATATATTTGACTTCTGTTTGCTTCTTAGTTAATCAGTAAATATCTCTTTTCAAAGTATTGGGTGTCCCACAGATATGTTGACATTTGGCCTTATTGCAGTGAGAGTTTAACACACAGGGTCGTTAAGGTAACCAAATCCACACATCCCTGTTATACACTGTTTTTGCTCTATTTGTACAAACCAGCATCTCCTCATCCTGAAAACATTGTTATTGAACGCCATCACAGCCATTTTAACAATCTGTATTCTATTTGTTGGTGTATCTCCTCAGGTGTCCGTCTTATCCAAAGCATGCAGCGACTTCCTGATAGGAACCATGGATCTCAGTAACTGTCTGTCCCTCTTCTCCCTCGCTGAGGCTTACGGATCAGCCTCCCTCCTCAAAAATGCCACAGAGTTTGTCATTCAGAACTTCTCCAACCTCTCAAAAACGCAGGACTTTCTGGACATGCAGGTGGGAAAAACAGATAGAGGACATTTTTTTATCAAAGAGAGTGAGGATTACGTACTTAAAAATGTATGCAATGGTAAAAAAAAATTCTTTGACCTCCCCCAGTTTAAAGTTTATAGCTGATTTATGTCTGTTTATAAATGAAAAATACGATCTAACATCACAATTCAGTGGAACAATGGTTGTTAAACTTCTTTGAGGGGCTGAATGCATGCCTATGATTATGTTAAATGCCAAGGCACACCTTGTTCATAGCATGAAAAGTAGTATCCTAACACACTATTTGTTTCTTTTCAGTCTGTATATGTTTCTGCTTATTAATGATTGATAACTTTGCTACTCTTGTAAGGTTTATGTCATGAACCATTTGCTGAAATGTATGATAAGTTTTATCAATTCATACCATGCAACCTTACAGGTTGAGGTTTAAAATTTGGTTAAAAAAAATATATATATATATATATAAATACCAAACAAATAAGCATAATGATGCCCTCAAACCACAATATTATTTAAGTGTTTCATTCAATATTAGAATTTGGCATACTATAACCAAATTAATGTACAGAAAAATGATTGAGTGAATTTAAAACTCTTTCATCCGTTGTTGTGTAGTTGTTATTAAGTACTGTAGAGATTCCCACCCAGTTTCATGCCAGTGAGCCGGTTACCTGTTACCTCTCCCATCATTACACATTTAACATAGTAGTGTGACATAAGGATCCCTGAATGGTCACAAGCAAGCGATAGGGGTGTATCTTGGCAAGAATCTGGTGATGCATACATGTTAGGGCTGCAAAAATCAAATTCATGATTATCTTATTAGACTCTGAAATCACAATTATGAAACACAATTTCTCACAGATTTTAAACATGCTGTCATTGAAGGTAAATGCTTATAACACTATCATTTTTAACATTAAAAAGCAAGAAATACACCGAGTTAGTGGGGAAATTACCTTTAATGACTATAATGATGGAAAAGGGATAAAAATTGTTCAACATGTCCCATAATCTTATAAATTTGATTACTTCGTTTCATAATTGTGGAAGACAGTGGGCCCTATTGCAAAGGCTTGAAGCGTGTTGTCTAAAGCATGCAGCTCACAGCAGTTTGGGGTGTATCGGCCTTTTTTTGCTGTTTTAAGCACACAACATTTATTTCAGGAGTAAATTAAGGATGACACTTAAGCTTCACACCAAAACACCCTGTCAGTCATTAAACTGGGCCCAAAAATTGTGATTTATATTAAACCCTGATTAATTGCCCAGCTTTAATACATATCATCATTAGGGATTATACAATATAACTACTTCTATATTGCATTAATCTGAACAAAGCAAAACATCATAATTTTTTTTTTTCAAAATTATGTCTCTTTTAAATAGCATTAAGTTCCCATGAAATTGTACAAAATAAAAAATACAGATTCTAATCTGTGTTATTGATACAAAGAACGTCTGCTATCCCCTAGGGGCTGAAGGCTGCACTAAAATACCAAACAGATATCTTGAATTTATTTTTTCATTGAATTAAAATCATCCTGTTATTGTACAAAAATACTGATACAGTCCTACACTGTATAATATTTATTTTTATCATATATTGGTCTATTAGTATTTTTGCACCCCATATAAGCCAAGTGATATTTAAAACAACCTGACAACTCTTACTCAGTCTATCATTGTCTCCAGTGTTTTGGGTCTCATGGTGTCAACTCAGTGTGTCCACACACACCTGCAAAGTGCTATGTTACTTATGTGACTTGTATAAAGTAAAGCTAATGAGGCTGAATGACTCGAAAGCTATACCCCAACCAGTTTTTTTCCCTGCTTATCTTAGACACCACCATGACACTAACCTAAATGAATCTGCTCATATGTCATCATTATACATATACAAAATAAATAACCCAGAGCAATGGAAGATAAATACATACATCCAGGTGTTTTACTTAAAACTAGCGATCAACCTCCCTATGTACATTGTAAATGAAACATATAAAGGGTTTCCCCAACTTTTTTGTTTGTTCGCATTTTGCCTCACTCTCGAATCCATGACAAGCAGATAGACGCAATTCATTAGACTGTGTGTGCAGTAACAAGAAAGAGACTGCCAAAGCTCGCCCACTGCTAGTTAGCTTAGCTCAAACACTGGGAGTTAGTGGGAAGTGTTAGCCTGCCTCTGCCTACAGTCATCAGATAAACTCTTCAGCAACTCTAAAAAGTCCTGTGTGTTTGTTTTGACTCTCTTTTTTTGTACCACTTTTTGTTATATTACCATCTAATATCATTCGAAGATATCATCACTATCATCATTATTATGTTCTTTCATCGTAAACAGAGGTTTTGTTTGGTTGACATCCTTCTTGCGGTGGTTTGTGCTGGTGATGTGATGTCAGCAAACAAGTTGAGTCTTTTGAATGGCTCCTGAACGATGATAACCGATTCACAGCTGTGAGTGAACTGTTTGTTTGCGAGCCATTCTTAAATGCAAATTGCCTGCAAAAAAGTTTGAAATAATACTAAGTTACATCAGCCATGTGAACTCTTACTTTGTGACATACAGCCTGCATTCATGTTCTCCGTCAAATATTGAATTTCAAGCTCTAGGATATAAGCCATACTTTTTCCAGCAGACTGTGTTTGATGATACAATACAGAAATGAAAGTTGCAAAAAATAAAATAACAAATTTCAAAATGACCCAGAGTAGCATTAGTCAGTACAACACAGCCTTCCTTAAAATCATGTACAAATGTTTTAATTGAGAAAACAATCTGCTTTAATTACCCACACAGTTTTGCTCTTTTTTGGTTATAGGTGAATGTCTTGGAAGCATGTCTGAGATCAGATGCTTTGAATGTGCCCTGTGAGGAGGTTGTGGTGACGTCACTTCTTGGATGGGTGCGACACGATCTTACAGTGAGAAAAAAGCTGCTACCGGGACTGTTGTCTTTAACCAGACTCCACCATCTTCCTTCCCTGACCTTGAAGGTACAATAAACACACTACATATACCACAAAGGGCATATTTAAAGGATAAGTTCAGTTCTACTTCGGTTCTGCTTTCACATTGTTTATAGAATGAAGTAGAACAATATACTCATCCAGAAGGCTTTCCTGATCCAAACAGTGCTTCAGGAGATATTTAGATCCAAAATCGAGTGGCAGACATCCGTATAATGGTAGCACATAGGGCATGTATAGCGCTGCTCCTAAAACTGCATTAACCGTCCAAAAACTCATTAGTTTCACCAATATTTCATCATGGTCCACTCGGGCTACTCCTCCATTACAGTCTGTGTTGCTCAAGACATGTCTTTGTAACTGTGCTGACCTCTGAACTGAAGAAGGAGAGTGTTTGCCTCCGCGCAAAGGAGGCCATTTTTCCCAGCACTTGCACCAAATGATGTATTAATTAATTTATTTATTTATTTTGCTTTTCTGTTTTTAGTTTCTTGATGTACTAATATTAAATGTCGTCTCTCTCAGACCCTCTGCAGCACAGACCCCCTCCTCGGTGACAACCGGTCTAGCCTGGCCCTCCTCTCTGAAGCTCAGCACAGACATGATCTGTACAGCGGCCTGCTCACTGACGCCAGAATAGCCACCACGCAGAGCTACATCTACATTCACAAGACTGAGGAGAACGGAGAGATCCGCCACACTTTCTGCTACTGCATGGAGACGGATCAATGGAAAGAGCTGGGAACAGGACACGGAGAGGGGGCCCCCATAGTACCAGACCCACCAGGATCCTACCTTACCAGCTATGCTGAAAAGGTAAGCAAAGGCAGTGGGGATCAAGTGAAGTTCAGGTTCTGCTTTAGATAGATAGATAGATGGATAGATAGATAGATAGATAGATAGATAGATAGATAGATAGATAGATAGATAGATAGATAGATAGATAGATAGATAGATAGATAGATAGATAGATAGATAGATAGATGCACTTTATTGATCCCAATTTTTGATAGAATTCAAGAACAACGTTAGAAGAGTTGGACACTTGTCATTGCTTTTTAATATTTATTTATCTTTATTTTTTCCACCTTTGTTTAAAATTCAGTTTTAATGCACTGTTGTCAATCAAGCTCAATCTCATTCTGTGAAAATGCTTTGTGTTCGGTCAGATTTTAAACTTTTTGGGGGGTTTTTTTGGTTTGGTTTTGGCATTTTGCTGTTACATCACTTTCAAGTCCAACTGCTTTGCCTTGTTGGATTTTTCTTTGGTTTGAGGTGATACAAAAGCAAACAACTCTGGTGTTCATAAAAGAAGTGGACATCCGCATTTATTTTCACCATCCACCAGAATTTGATTCAATGTACCGTGAAAACAAATTTCAACCAAACAAGAACCAAATCATCCCTCAAGCAGTGCACTGTGGGTTGAATTTGGTCAGACACTTCAGAATCAATCACAAGCTAACAAAGCAATTATGAACAATAGTGTGGTTCGGGGATGATGTGTTTTTGTAGGCCAGCACAAGTTAGCATTACGCCAACTGGCCTGACTAAGAAACCTCTGGGGTTTCTCCCTTGGATCTATGCTGATAATAGGCTCTGTAACAAACCAAACAATTATTAAAATTAAATGTTTTGTTCAAATCAAACTAACACGACTTTCTAAGCTGAAACTTAATCAGCAAAAGCAGAAAGCTATTATTAGTCTACTATGGTGCTACTCACCTGTCCAACAGACCTCCAGGCATTACTGTTCCCATGGCAACATAAACACGCCATTGCCGTTGTCTAAATCCATTATTTAATTACTCATTAAATAAAGGATTTCTCTGTCTTTGAAAATTTAAGGAATCATAGGAGGAAATATCTGCTTTCTATAATATATACAGAACATAATAGGTTGATCTAAATAAATTACTGTCAAATATTACTAACTCTACATTTACTGCTTGCTGCCAAACATTGTTTTATTTTACATGCTTCAGGGTACAGACTTGTTGTGATTCATACATTTGGCATTTAAAATCAGCAAAGATCAGTTCAGAAAAGAAATTAAAGATACCCTTCTGACCAAACTAAAACAGTCTCAAAGGATGGGCTAGGAAGTATCAACAGATTGTTTCGGTGAAAACAGAACATGGAACGAATGCTTTCACTTAATTGTATGTCTCAGAATGAATCATAAGAATGGAGACTTGTTTTTTTCATCTCCAGTTGGAGCCTAAAACATTGACATTTCTTTGTCCTCTTTTGCTTTTAAGATGTTTGTGACTGGTGGTTGCAAAGGCAACTGCTGTCGGGCAATACGTCTCCATGTGGCCGAACCGTTCCACGATGCCACGGATGAGGTCTGGTGCTTCTGTCCCGTGACCCTCACATGCACGCCTGCACCAGCCATGCTGAAGCCCAGGACTACACACGCAGCAGTAACCTGCCTGGACAGAATGTATGTCATTGGAGGACGGACAAAAGGGTCTAGAGGGGGGGCACCCAGTCTGCTGGAGGTAACAGTTTCTCCTTGTTACTTTATTGAGACCTCATTGATCTGTTTATTACAGGATTTCCCCTTTTCCTCTCATATTCAGGTGGAGTATTATGATCCACTGGCACAGACTTGGACCTCTGTCAGCCCACTGCCTACTGCCATCTTCTACCCTGAAGCCAGTGCCTGTGGCAGTATAATCTACACTCTGGGATCAGAGGTGGAGATCACAGACTCCTTTAACCCCTCACTGGACCGCTTCTTCTCTTATGATGCTCAGAAGGACCAGTGGAACCACTTGGTGGCAGAGTTTGGCCAGTTTTTCCATGCCACCCTGGTCAAAGCTGTGTCAATAAATGACACACTGCACCTCTGTGACCTGTCCACCTATAAGGTAATAAATGACTGTTCGGTTGATTCATTTAAGGATGAATGAAGTTGATTAAAATGTTGAAATGTGCCTTTTTCCTTCAAGGTTTACAGTTTTTGTCCAGAGACTTGTGTGTGGAAGGGGGAGGGCTCTTTTGAGTGTGCTGGATTCAACGCTGGTGCAGTGGGCATGAGAGATAGAATCTACATCCTTGGCGGAGACTATTCACCAGATGAAATCACCGATGAAGTTCAGGTGGGAAAAATGCAAAGTAACCATAAAGGTGTTAATTTTAAAATAAAGGATGTGTCATGAAATGAGGCACAGAAAAGGCCGACACAAATGCACATTACCAATGCAGTAGGTCAAATAGGAAGAAGGTTTAATCAAAAAAACAGCCATGGTCAGTTCACAAGAATGCAGTCAGATTGAGGCAGCAGTATCCAAGAAATAAGGGGAGGTTGAAAAAACCAAGGCAAGGTAGTACAATGCTTGAATTGACTTTAAAACCGTTGGGACAAAGACTGTGAGGTGCAATGAACTGGCAACAAGACAGTGAGAGACATGAAGTTAAATACAAGAGTTAATGAGGAGTGATGGGGAAACAGGTGGGGGGAAACAATCATGAAGACAGGGGCAGGACAGACAGGAGCAGATCTGAAACACGGGCAAGGGTTAGTGACTTCAAAATAAAACAAGAAGGGCGACACATGAAACATTAATGTGCAAACATAAGGGAAACTTAACAGACATGACAGGACTTCAGTGCAGCAAACAAAAAGTATTTATGTAAGTAAAACTTGAAACAAAAGCCTTAAAGGTGGAGTCAGCGATGTTGAAGAAAACGAGTGGAGAGGTTGTTTATAAACGAATTTAGACCCGCCTTCTCCCTTCATACCTCACCCCTCGCTCCACGAAAGCTGATGGATGTGCATCGTCATGGAAATGACCATAGAAACTGCGTAGCTGACCAACGTAGCTAAGGTAACCCCGACTCGTCTGACAACTCGACTGACAATATTGATAACATCACAACAACAGTACATTCCGGCAGATGAATGCTCGACGGCTGTTACTGTTATGTGAAGCACCACAAAGCTAATGTTGCTCACCTATCCAGCAGAAAGACGGCGACATCCACGTTCGTTTTTCAGGTCTTTCAGTTCGCGGAGTTCCCTCCATGGTCGGAAAGCAACACCAATATTGACCTGGGTCTTCGCTCTTTCATGGTCATAGCCCTTCTTTTTCACTTTTCACCCCTCTGAACTTTTTCTTTTGGACTGTTTTTCAGCCATTGCTACTGCACATATTGTATCTCTCTCTTACGCTAACTGCGCACGCTACGCAACCTCCTACTCCCCCTCCCCCCTCTGTCTGATCTGCGCATGAGTATGATCACCCCCTGGATGTGGGGGGATGTACTCTGTTTTGGTAACTCGGCCCAAGCCACAGTATTTCTCTGCTGAAATTCAGAGCCAAGGCTGTGTATTGAAACCAGATTTTTTTTCAACATGCTGTCAGTGGAGACATCTTGTGGATGCAGAGGAGAAATACGGAGATTTTGACAAATAGTGCATTAGATTCGAAGATTAGAAGATCGCTGACTACACCTTTAAAGATAAATACATTCTTGAGAGTAGAGGGAAGAATTCCACACACAGAGGAAATTAGTCTTCAAAAACGTAGTTTACAATTCTTCAGGTGTAGAGTAGTGATAGATGATACCATTTTCAAATGGATGCAGTACCCACACTTTTTTTCACTTTGTTCCTGTGATGGAATGTTTTCCAGTTGTTTCTTGTGGACCCAATAGCAGAAGGCAAAGGTATGACAAGAGACTTTATTAATGTGAGGCCAAGGGGACGAAAGGGGGGGATGCAGGATCCAAGGTTAGGGGGTGAATCTGAGCTGAGATTGAGGTCTGAGGTGAGAAGCTTTTCCATGAGTGAGGCAGTGATATTAGGTGCTTGGTGTGAGACTTGGGAGGCTCGTGAAGGCACTGCAGGAAAGGAGCAGAAACACACAGGCCAGAAAACTGAGATAAAAATTCAAAAGCACAAAGTGAATCACAGATTCCTTATATTACTTTTCTGCAATGTTCAGAGAGAAGGTGAAGAGTCACAGGGGAGTAAATATTAGGCCTTGAGATGGCAGCGAGACACCAGTTAATGTGTTTAAAAGTTATCATCACATTGACCAGACTCTAGGTTGGTGGGATAGCTTTGAATAAAACTGTCTTTGCAGAGGGATTGGTGAGAAGATTTCCAGCTCTGATTAAGGAATTTGTGGTCAACAATGTCATGGTCACTATTAGATCAAACAGGTCTGAAATAGATGTTTTCATTCACTGTTGGTCTTGGATTTGATTCCCTTTTTCAAGTGCTGTTCCCATCCTATGGTTTGAAGTCGACTTGGTGTTTATCATGTGTTAAGGGGTGTTGGAAATTTAATTTACCATTTCAGATGTTTCCAGTATTTTCCTGATGATTAGGAGATTAGAGATAGTTCTGTAGTTATTTGAGTGGACTCAATTCACTTTTCTTTCGCACAAGTGTTATAAAAGCTCATTTTAGAGAGGCAGGAAATATGCCATATGTCTAAAGAGAAGTTCTAGAAATGTTGTTGTAGTCCATGTAAAGGTGATCTTACTTCCATTACTGGAGGCAGAAGCATTTGCCCTTCATTCTATTAGAGTTTTAACTTCTTCGGCCTTCAGAGTTTTAACTTCTTCAGCCTGTCTCTTCTTACTTCTGCAGGTGTACCACAGCGGCAGAAGCCAGTGGGAGGAAGTGACTCCGATGCCTCGAGCACTCACCGAATTCCACTGTCAGCTCATCAGCTTCAACAGATACAGAGACCCGTGGAGTGAAATAGCAGACACAAACACATAAACACTCTTGAGTTCATGTATAACTCACTTGTTATGTACTTCTGAGTCTCCAATGTGCATGAAGGACGGCTGACTGAGCAAACACTTCCAGCAAGTAAGCCAATCATCCATTAACCCATCATCATGACGCAAGTGCAGGCAAGCCAAAACAAATTATTTATTTTTTTATTTCTAGAGCTGAACCTTAACTTTGTATTTGTGTCCCTCCTATGGAGGAAACCTTGTAAGCAAAATGAGAATTGTATTTTAGTAACATAGTTCTGTTTCTACCCTGTAAGAACCACCCAAATAATCCAGTGCACATGATTTATGGCATTTTAAGCAGTCTTTGTTTTATATTTTTTTTGCTTTTTACTCAAAACTGTCAAAGTCAAAGTAGTCTTAATTTAATTAAAACACACAATCAAACTTAGTTTAAAGTATTTAATTGAAAATGCAAACCCTGATTCCAGTGAAGTTTGGACGTTGTATTATATGAGAAACCAAAGACTTGCATATCCACTTAAACCTATATTCAATTGAGTATGCTTCAAAGAAAATATACTTAATGTTCAAATGAATACACTTTAATGAATATTGCTGTTCTGCAAAAAAAAATCACTCCGTTTTAATTTGATGCCTGCAACATCTTCCAAAAAGCTTGGATAGGAGCATTACCCCTCTGTGTTATAATGTCTTTCCTTTTAACAAAAGTCATTTACGACTTTAGTTGCCACCTGGACTGTTTAATCAACTGAAAAACAGAGATCAATGTGTTTTGTTTTAACTTAAAACAATGTTCTAACGTCATTGGAGTTGGGGTTTGTATTACTTAGTGACTGTATTTTATTGGTGGCTCTCCAGTTTAACTTATATGTGACTTTTTCTTGTAGTTATTCCTTCTTTCGTGTTCCAGTTATTTTTGACTGATGTTACAAGGCTAAAAAACTAACAATGCCTTCTGATTGAAAATAGAGATACCTGGAGGAATTTGTCTTGAACCAGGGATGGGCAACTGTCAACCTGGGGGCCATTTGTGGCCCTCCTCTTTAGTCAACTTGATCTGCCAGTCAACTTTGAATTCCAAAAGTTGTAGATATGGATACATCCTGCCGTGTGTGTATCAGACTGACTTACCTCTACAATACCATGACAAAAAGACAAACTGCATTACAACACATACAAAAACATGACCATAATAACCTCTAAAATTTGTTAAAGGTTGTTTACTGTATTGCATAAAAAACACAATTGGCTCATTGTAATCATGGTAGCTGATTAAACTTAGCTTTCATTTTTTTCTTATGTGGGTAAAAAAATTGACATCAGCTCCTGGTCAGAGCTATACATCTTTGCTGTCAGGCAAAAAACTTGCATCATCAAAATTCAGTTAAGCAAAAAGTGCTCTAGGTGAATAAAATAAAATAATAATAATCAATTATGTGCCGTAATAATAAGCAATATATTCTTTTAATTTTCTCATTTACTTGAGAAAAAGTCAATCAAAACTATGATGGGGTGGTTTGGCAGCATGCATCATTGGTAGCAATGATGCATGTACCATAAATGAAGTCTCTTGCCCTGTGCAGGGATCCTGGGTTCAATCCATACATGGGATCGATTTGATGTGTATGTTTCCCCTTCTCTCTCTCCTTACTCAGTACGGCCACAGTCTCCCCACTGTCAAATAAGGCTAAAGATGCCCCAGAAATATATTTTAAAAGTTATGAAAGGTGACCCAGAGCACTGATTTAGGAAAAAACTATAAATCATGAAAAATGGAAATGACCACTTTGTCTTTTGTTATATTACAGTAATTTGATTGCCTCATAGAGAATATGTTTCAGTTTGTGACATTTGATCCTCTGGACATGAAAACATTACTGTGGCCCTCATACTAACCAAAGTTGCCCATCCTTGTCTTAGACTGTCATGTGTCCATGCAACCCAAAAGTGTTCCCCAGGTATCCTCACTAACTGCTTGTTCAATGGAAAATCTGCATCTTCCTCTGTCATAGAGATCACTCAGTGGCTTCATAAAGAACATTTATGTTTCAGACTACAGGAGGTGAAACATGCAGGACTCATAATGCAAATCAAAATGTCATTGTTTGATTTTTGTTGTCTGTTTAGAGAAATAATGCAACATAGGGAAGACTGTTTAATTGCAAAAGTGAACATAAACATAAAGCTGCAATATTTGTGTTGTTGTCTTCTTTAAATAGATACAGAGACTGGGCTTTACATGCCTCTTAGAACAGATGAACAGACATAAAAGAAAGGTTTAATGTATTCACAGAATGACAGAGATGAGGAGCTACATATAGCACTGTTAATGGGTCTATTCTGGTTCTTAAGGGATACAAAACAAGACCTCAAACCCATGCTAACTTCTTCCTATTCATCTTCAAATCTCTACTCTTCTCCCTAAAAGGCTGTTGTTACAAAGTCAACCCCACATTTACAAATGTTTTTGAAAATTGAAATTAGATGCAGGGCTGTAATTTCAATATCTGCTCATTTTGCTACGAAGAATCACTATGGTGTAATGACTTCTCTCAACTTGAGAACAAAAGCCCTACTAAGCCTCAAACTGAAAGACTTGAAAGATGTAAACACTGCCTCTGAAAGAGTATCAGCTGCAAAGTCCCTATAAAAATTGCACTACGTTCCTTCCATCTCCTCGCTCTTTGCTCCATGGTTCCTGTGCTTCAGTCTTGGTACGTTTTCACCAGCAGCCACATCAGCATCACAGTGATTAAGACCACCATGAAGTTGAGGAACAGCTCTTGTGTTGATCGGTCCATGGTGGGCCGTCAGATGAGGGCAGGGGGAGGCTGAGGTGTTAACGAGGCGAGTCTTAAGATTTCAGAGAAGAGGCTGCTTCTTCTTCTGGACCTGAGAGGTGTGAAGAAATGGGAGCAATGATAGGTGTGAGGAGAGCTCAGAAACACTAACACACACTAACAGCAGTGCACAAGTGTGTGAGTGTGCTGCTTTTGATTGAGCACGTATGTTGCCTGTGTTATCAGAGATTGGAGGGTTCAGTGGCTTCTCATGTATCTGTTCAATGTTACCGTCACTCATCACAGAGAGAGGCGAGATATCCCCCTGAATGCTCACATGGGACGTGCATAATAAAACTCTGAAACACAAGGTCAGGCTAAGAAAAGTAGGACTGATGGCGCAAAGGATTCGGTGGTGTCTAGTTACTAGTGTTAAGTGTAATAATGTCATTATGTTGAGTTACTAGTACTTTAAGATGGTGGTTCTCAAATGGTGTCAACAATTCACAACAAACTGAGATGAGTTTGAATTTTGTGTTGGCAAAATTTCAGAATCAGAATCAGAATCAGCTTTATTTGCCAAGTATTTCCAGGAATACAAGGAATTTGACTCCGGGTTAAACTGCAATCTCTCAGTACAATGCTGAAGTAGTAAATAATAATTACAATATTAAATATTAAATAAGAACTTTGTACAGAAAGCGCAGTGTCTGTTGTGTTTTGGATGAAGTCAAATCCCTGAACAATGTACTTAGTTTAAAACATGTTTGTGTAAAGCGAGTGCTATAAAGATGATTCAGTAAATCAAATCCATATGTGCCACTGTATGATCGTTACATTGTCCCAGATCCACATGATTCAATGTCTGTGATCACACAGGTCCATCTTGAAAAAGCTTCTATCTGCAACAACTGTGACCGGCCAAAAATGTCAGGGCGGAATTAGTTTCTTTTAAAGCAGGAAGAGGTGGGAACTACAAGCAAGATGACAGCAGGAAGTTAATGCAATTATAGAGATTAGCATAGATGCTAGCAGCTTCTGTAGCAGTTTTCTTATTCCAATCCCCTGCCAGATATTACTTTGAATGATTCTACTCTTCCAAACCCTGTTTATGGGCTGTTGCCAGATTGAAGTGAAATAGATGCTGTATTGTATTGAATTGCGTGTCCAGTCTGTCAGGTTAGTAGAATCTTAAACTCTGAACCTGTCATAGTTGTCAAGTTTTGGATTTGAAAATAAGGGACATTTCCTGGCGACAGCCCCACCATCCCAACCTAGCTTCAGTATCCCTCACAATTTAAGAAAGGTGTACAAGAAGTCTAAAATAAACACTTTGTTTTTCTTGGATGTTCCGCTGTGGGCTCTAATCTCACGACAGCTGCCACTCAGATTACTGCAGGTGGCAATTCTTGCGAGACTTCTTTTTCCTCAGTTTCACGGCAGTTGTCATCGATCATTTTGATGGATTTCCACACCGTTTTTGCAACGAGGCTAGTGACAGAGTTCAGTTTGGAGAGACAGGGGAATGTTATTTTGTTTATTTTTTTATAATACGAGAAATTTACAGAAAAATACTAATACTGGAAGATAGCGGGAAAGAGGAATAAAATACGGTAGTGTTCCGGCCAAAACGAGAGACTTGACAGCTATGGAACCTGTAGTTGGTTCCAAACATCCCGCCTGTCCCCCACTTATGGAGAAGTTCCAACACAAGCCACAAGGTGGTGCCATGAAAACTGCAGTGCCGATGTATTTACCTCCACCAAGGAGGTTATGTTTTTACCATTATGTTTGTTAGTTATCTATTTGTCTGAATTTGCTGAAATTTTTAAGAGATGTTTGAAATGGCCCAACTTAAAAATTGTTCGATTTTTGTGATCCACATAACCACCATTAGCGAACAACAGTTCTTGCTCAATAACTGTCTCATCAATTGTGATATGTGGGATTGTAAGTTTTCAGGGTCAAGGAATCATATTATGATGGTAACTTTATTATGGTCTTATTGCTTATAGATGTAACAGCAATATGTGAGCCACCTTGGCAGTGGTTTGTGCTTTTGGAGTGCTTTCGTGTTTACTATTTGTGTTAAAACCAAACATCTTATTATTTCGGTCAATTTTGCCCATAAATAAAGAATATATAAATACAGCAATGTTTCCACTTTGCAGTGTTAGCATAGAATTAACATTCCTGCACTGCTCTGATAACAACCCATCTATAGGATGAAAAGAAAGTGCTTTTAGAAACTAGGAGTAACATATATATAGTAATTTGCTTAATATGCAAAAATACAAACATCTAAAAAGACTGATAGTTGTAAAAAGAAAAAAGACCAAACAAGTGCACCTGTCCTGGGCACAGTCATCTTTAAGTCTCCACTATTCCATTTTTAAAAATTGTGGGAGGCTGTAACTGTAGTTTCTGGAAGCTACAGCTTTGGTTCTGTGACTCAGTCACAAATCTTACTATACTATCTGTCCCCAAAGTTTATCTTGAAATGGGTAAAAGGAGTGTCAGATCTGCTGCTCCTTCAAGCTTGAGTCTGCTGCAGGAAAAACTGTCTTGGTCCCTTCATATTTTTTAAAAGTATATAGAAGATAGTCCAGGTTTTAGATGCTTTGACATCTGATTGGTTATTTCTTTTGCATTATGTTTGTAACTGTTTAATGGGGAGACATGAAAAATGTTCTGTTGCTCTTCTTGACCAGAACAATCTTATAAATGAGATTCTGAATCTCAATAAAGGTTTTCCTAGTTAAATAAAGTTTAATTTAGAAAAAAAGCTTATTCAAATTTTCATTACATTAATTCCCAGCTGTACCTGATGTGGTCTATAAAATGGTAAAGGTGCAGCTAACATCCATTAGCCTTAGCATTCCCTCTTAGTATTGTCACAGCTCCCCAGGGGGGTGTGCCCCATGGCTTGAGCACAACAGGGCATAACCAGAAAAACATCAACATGATAGTGTGCTATTGGCAGCCACATGTGGCCACTCTCAATATTCAACATGCTCTCCAAATCAGTTTTAGACAAATACAAGTATAACAAAATTACCAGCCTGTGCTTTCAATACAAAAGACAGAGAAAAAAAACAGTGTAAATAAATAAGAGAACACAACTTTTCTTTATATTTGATTATTGATTCATGTTTATTCCGGAGAGTGAGCTTAAATATTTAGTAAATACCCTGATCTTATTATTTATTTGTCATTTATTTAGTTGTATTTGAATATTTAATTGTGTAATAATAAACTCAACTGACAGCAAAGTTTGGTCCTTTTGTTAAATTTCAATTAATTATGATTGTTTCGTAAAGAATGTTCCATAAATTACCAAAAACATGGCCCTCTGTTAGTGAAAGTGTGGCCCTCTTAGTGGGCAAAATCACCTACATATAATCTACATTTTACATTAAAAAAAAGTTTTGATCGGACTGATTTTCTCGCATAATTAGGATTGTTCTTCAGATGAAAATAAAAATTCAGACGTCATTGAGTTATTACCTTTCCTCTTCTAGCAGTGATCTCACTCTAAGCAGGAAGGTGAAGATGCGTCAGTTCTCCAAGAATGGAGCCTTCTCTTGTCCTGCCCTCTTTCTGGAAACTTCTTCTGTGAGGATCTTCTAGGCAGCATCAACCAGGCACTGATCTTCCTGCCTCTTGCTGTCTGCGGTTGCTGGAACCAGCAGCTTCCCCTAAAGTAGCCATCCTCAGTGGACCGCCCATGTTTCACATAGACACAGACTGATGTCACACACCAACTAACCAACCAACAGAGTGTGTTATTTTCCACAGACTGGTCCACAGGAGTGCTACTCATCCATAACCATACAGAGTGTCCCTGTCACATACAACAGAGGAGGGACTGGGGTTATTTATAAAACATCAACGCAGATACAAGGTGGATTACATCTGTTCCAAACACAATACTCACATCTTCTGCTGGATATAGGAGGCTGTAACTGTATCAGTCAGTATCTGGGTAGGAGCTGTGCACAGGGGAGGAAAAGATTAGTAGAGCCACCTCCCCAAAATGGTACTTGAGAGGCATGTGGGTTTAAATCCAGCTGATTCATCAAGATGGTGTCCCTCCAGAGCTTTGCAAAATAAAAAAGGAAAGCTTACTTCTTCTCATAGTTATTCACACATTCAGTTTCACCCACTATTATCTCTCCTCACTGCAGGATGACATCTGCCAGAGATAGTGTCAAAGCATTTACGAGTGATCCTGCAGTGTATAACTTTATCTGAAGTGATGAAAGTACAGAAACGGGACTAATCTACTTCAGCTACACCCTGCAGGGAGGCTAGAGAGGGGCAGAGAGCCTGCTGAAGAGAGTGTTGGACTGAAAGAATCCACCAAGTATAAATCAAAGTGAATTAAGTGCAAGGTGTAAAACAGGAAAAAAAACATACAATGATTTGTAAAAGATATTCGGCCTGCAACTCAATTGAACACACTTCAATGACAAGAGTTGATGCTGATAATATGCATTGTTTTTTGCAAATATTCACTCATTTTGAATGTGATGCCGACAACACATTCCAAAAAAAGCTGGTATGTGGTATGTTTACCACTGTTACATCATCTCTCCTTTGAACAAAACTCAGTAAGTGTTTGGCAATTGTTGAAGCTTGGTGCAATTCCTTCCCATTGCTCTATATATATGACTTTATATGTCTGCGGTAAAAACAGTTTTATGCCCCCCTACCATCTATGGTTGTTCTCCTAGTTTTGCCCTGTCTCTATGCACAACCAATCCACTTTGTTTTGTGCCTTTAGCTAACATTAGCATTATGCCAATGTAATGTATTTGCAGCTAAATACCACATATGCCTATTCCTTCATTAAATTATCAATACCTGTACAAGCTAAACCACAACTAAAGCATATTTAGCTATAAGAAGCACACATACCTTAGTAGAGGATCCAGTAAGAGCACGGTCCCTGTACTGAGCCTTGATTGGCTAAAAAGTAGGTGTTTCTTGCTAGACTTTCTAAGAGCTTAATACAGAGCAAGGAGGAGTCATCAATATCTGATTATCTCTCATGTGGCTTCAGTAATAACATGTTGACAGGTGGACATATTTTTTGGTCCAGTGACACCAGAAATAAACTGCATGCTGCAGATTTCAGTTGTTCAACAGTTCAGGTCTCTGTTGTTGTATTTTTTGCACTTCATAATGCCCCACACATGTTCAATGGGAGATAGGTATGGGAGATACTTGCTCTGTTAAGCAATGCTATTGTAACACATGCAGAACATGGAATGGCAGTGACTTGCTGAGATAAGCAGGGACATCACTTAGGAAGACAAAAACCTGGGGAAAAATAAACAAAGATAGGGAATCCTGAGCAGATCCTGTATTTCTTAAAAATAATTTCTTAACATCATAAGACTGCATAGTTTTATGCATTTTCACATATAACTTAACCTTGCAGTGCAGATGGACCTGCCTGGCTCATTGTCTGAAACCATGCAGGTCCATCTTGCCAAGCTCCAGTCCTCAACAACTTCACCCAGCTTAAAGCTGAACGACCCAATCAGGGGAAAGAGGCGGGAGCTGCAGCTGTGATGACAGTGGGAAGTGACTGCATGTTTGGAAACAATAGTGCCGTGTAAGTGGTCTCTGTTGATGCAGTTTTATTAGAAATCGATTCAGTTTCTTCTTAGTGCTTTTCTTATGAGAAGTCATGTTTTCACTCTTCTCCTGTCCGGGAACCATTACTGGTAAACTGGAAGAGATGCGGAAATGCCGCATGAATGCTTGTAGTATGGTAGCCTGGAGTCATGGTTTCTCAACAACACATGACAAAATATGCTCCCCTTAGAGGTTTACCTGGAGAACTTGCTTGGGGTTTGTCGATAACACGGTTCATGTCACATATAAGTGGTAAATGATACATTTGTGTTGTGTGATTTAATGAAAGATAAAGTATTAGGACTGAAAATTTAAGCTAATGCTAACAACAGAGTCCAGCATCTACGTCCTACTGTGGCTTGATATGGATTGGCCTGTGAGTGTGACTGGCAGAACAATCATCCAATCACCAGCTGCAGCTGTTTTTGAAGGTTCTGAAAACAGGCTCTTTTCCAGATGGGCCAGTGAAATATTTCTGTGACAGATATATGGAACTGTCCATCTGGTTGTCATGTTACATGTAGCTCAACAAGGTTTAAATGGATTTTGATATTTTTTAGAGCTGTTAGTCATGGTACTGGGTTGACTTTACAGATTTTGCCTTTGTGGAGGTTGGCTCTCTAGAAGCACTGCTACTTGTCTTTGAGACCATGCAAGTCTACTTACAGCGCAGTCATGAAATGTATTGATAGAAACATCTAATACTTTACAACCTCATCTCTCCAGGCAGATTTCTTACTATGTCCGAGAGTTTTCTCTGGGAATAACATACAGAGATGCTGCTCAAAAATGTAGTTGAGGTTAAGGCTATGTTATCTTGTGAGGGAAGCCCCACCTCATGGAGACACCCTGCAAAAGCATAAATGGACAAATCCTCACCGGGTTCAAGGCGCAACTCCAGAGAGGTGGGGGGCTTCCATTGGCTGGATGTTTGAGGCAGCTTGCTAGAAAGGAAATACACACACACACACACACACACACACACATATATATATATAAATCATGAATAACAGTGGTAATTTGTCCCCTCTGAGGGTATGATCTGCTTGCATTGTTTTTTAAAATGCAATGCTGGTGCTAAGAAAAGGATTTTGACAGCTCACCACAGAAAACCTCTCAGCTCATCTAACACTTGACAGCTGCTTACATGAGTGTTATCTCTGAACTCCTGTTAACCCCCCTTGACCCAAACACCTTCGTCCGTGCACAAAAAAAGGTCAGCATAGGACAAAGAGAGTGTGAGCAGGGTTCTCTTGAACCTTTCCATCACAGGATTCCAAGATCGTTCCCAGAGGATTTGACAGATCAAACCGACTGCCATTTTATCGCCCGCTGCCCTGCCAGTAGAGGACTGAGAGCTATTTGACCCAGGGATTCCCATTGTCATGGAGATCCACTGCAGGGTCAACAGCATAAAGCAAAGCTGGGTGTGCAGGCATCTCTGTGTTGGGTGGACCACAGCCCACTTTGACAGCTGTGTGTGTGTGTTTAAGACAGGAGAGTGCTGTCAGGGTTACCCTCTAAATCAGTGCAGGGACAAACGGGTGTCAACAAGGCCTCAACAACACCATTCCTGACATTCTGGGACACTGTATATATTTGTGTGTGTGTGCATGCATGTGTGTTCCTACAAGTGTGTGGGCATCTGTGTGTATGCAGTGTTTAAAGGGATGATAATTTGGTGACAGTTTTATGCCTTCATTGCTGTGAGTGTAAATGTGGACATATCAAATCAAATTATCAGACAGTGCTGTTCATAAATATCGTAGTATAATAATGGAAGCTTACTTACAAGCCCCAATTCAAATAAAGTTGGAAAATTGTGAAAAACGTAAATAACAACAGAATACAATGATGAGAACACATCTTTTTTAACTTATATTCAATTGAATATAGAGCATAGAGCAGGCATTTAAGGTTCAAAGAGAATAACTTCATTGTTTTTTACAAATACTCCCTCATTTTAAATTTGATGGTTGCAGGAATGCTCAAAAAAACTGTTCAGAACATCACACAGTTGAACAGGTTAGTTGGAAACAGGTGGGTGTCACGGACGGATCAAAAAAGGAGTATTCCAAAAGGCTCAGTCATTCACAAACAAAGACAGGGCAAGGTTCGCCACTTTATAAACAACTGCGTGAGCAAATAGTCCAACAGTTTAGGAACAATGTCTCTTGATATACAATTGCAAGGAATATAGGCCTTTTGTCATCTACAGTCCAAAATATCAAAAGATTCAGAGAAATCTCTACACATAATCAACAAGGCCAATGACCAACATTGAATGCCTGTGACCTTTGATCCCTCAGGCTGCACTGTATCAAAACCCAATGTCATTCTGTAAAGGACATTACCATTTGGGCTCAGAAATACTTTGAAAACCACTGATGGTTAGCACAGTTCATTGCTACATCTATAAGTGCAAGTCAAAACTCTATGCAAAGCAAAAGCCAAATATCAACAACAGCCAGAAATGCTGCCGGCTTCTCTAAGCTGGAGCTCATCTGAGATGGACTGACGCAAAGTGGAAAAGTGTTCTGTTGTCTGATGAGTCCACATTTCGAACCGTTCTTGGAACTGATGACATGTCATCCAGGCTAACAAGAGAAGGACCATCCAGATTGTTATCAGAGTAAAGGTCAAAGTCTGCATCTGTGATGATAAGGAGGTGTTTTCATGTCCATGGAATGGGTAACTTTCACATCTGTGAAGGCACTATTAATGCTGTACAGGTTTTAGAGCAACATACGCTGTCATCCAATTGATATCTTTTTCAGGGACGTCCTTCCTTTCAGCAAGACAACATTAAACCATTGTCTGCACACGTTACAACACCATGGCTTCATTGTAAAAAACAGAAGGTACTAGACTGGCCTGTCTGCAGTCCAGATCCATCTTCCATTGAAGATTTGTGGGGCATTAAGAAGCCCAAAGAATGACCACGAAGACCCCTTACTGCTGAATAAGTGAAGTTGAACAACAAGCAGGATGGGAAATAACTCAAGTATCCAAAGCTTCAACAGTTAGTGTCCGTATAGTTCCCCAACAGTTTTTGAGTGTTCTTAAATGAAACGGTGATGCAACACAGGTAAACATTTCCCTCTCCCACCTATTTTAAATTTGATTTTGTGTTTTTGGGGGTTTGTAGACAGGTCATGGTGATTTCATCAAAATGTATTGTGCACCCTTTTAAATGAAACCTTTACACATGTTTCCCCTCTTAAGTAGACATCTTCCTACATTATGAAATAGTTGATTGTTATGTTTTCAATTACAAGGTTATATATTTTTAAATGCATTTATTTTTATAGTTCACATGTGTCCTTTATAGTAAGCCTGATCTCTAGGGCCTGAAGGGCTTTTCCAGAAGGCTCCATGGATGGTTCTTTTCCTCAAATCCATTTGTTATCTAATCATAATCATTTTTCCTAGCCTAGCCCTAATAAGCAACACAACCTGATCCCATCCTCATTCCCTTCTTAAACAGAGCCTACCACTAATTCACATAAGACCTGTAGCTCATAGAAAAACAATGTAGGCTTCTGTTAGAGCTAAGCATTTCTGATCCCGCTGAGCAGGGCCTATGGCCACAATTGGTAGGTTGCAGTGTGAGCTTGAGAATGCCTGGAATTGTTTTCACATGATCGTATTGAAACTTATGGGCTACGATTCTGCACTGAAAGGCTCAGGCTGTGGGTGGGCATTTGTGTTTCAGCTTTTGATTGGTTCTTCTTGGACCTTTCCTACAGGAAGTTGGCATTTCTACCTATCCATGCCTGATTCACAGACCACACCAAGGACATTTCCTGAGCCCATTTCTGTATGCATTGGGCCTGCAATAACAGGTTTACAGAAGTATCTTCCAAATATCTTGCTATGCTCAGTTACACAGTAATTTAAGCCCCCAAAATGTCTCAAACAGTCACAATGAGCTATTTATGCACTGATATAGATTTGCTTTCTGTTGAGACTAAACATTCAAGAGCTTAATGATTATTCTATATGTGGATACAGTAAATTAGCCACCAGAATGTTTGCACATCAGATATGTCATAATCATTTCTTGAAGCTTTAAAAAATATTTTTCGAAATGCTCATATGTCCACCATTGATGAACATGTACAAACATATGGCCTTGTTTGCTTTTCAGTGTCATCTAAAAGTTAAGTTTAAGGTTGTTTTCACATCTTGGCCATTTTGGTGAGCTGTTCCCATAAAGTGGCCGTTCTGTGCTCAGCATCCCTGGAGCGATTTGTTTGAAGAGGGGACTCAATCAGCCCAGCAGCCAACAGAGACAGGATGAGGAGTTAACCAATTCATCACACTGCTGTAGTAGTAAAAGTAGCAGCACTATTAATAATAATAATAATAATAATTGTATTACAGCAACTCGGCTGGTGACAATGGTCTACATAATGATAATATTTTGAAACCCGCAGAGCCACTGCTCATACGCATGCACGACATGCCATGAAAATAGCAACAGGTTAACATTACTTACTGTCACTCTAGTCCATTCAAGCAGAAGAATTTGTCCTTTATAAAGTTTCTTTCTACTTTTCTGCACTGCGGGCACTTTCTCTGTGGAGATTTCTACAGGTGTTTTATTACAGTAAGTAAACATTTTATCTGGTGTACAACATGGTTCACTGTGGACACTGGTAGTCCTGGGATCTGAAACCAATGACAGCTGAGAATCGATAACAGTAGTCTTTTTGTTTATCTATTTCCTTATCAATTCTTTCCACTTTGGAAATCAAAGAAGTCCTGCTATCTTCAGAGGCAGTCAGCAGATATGACAGCAAAGAAAAAAATCAAAAGTCAAAAGCCATGGCAGGTGATGGGTAGAAGAAATTGGGGGACACCAGCAACTTGGAAAAGCATTTGTCTTTGCAGCATGACATTGAATATCAGGAGTGTCATGTGTTTGACATTAATGCCCCTGAAAACACATGCAAGCCCCCCGACAAGAATCGATAAGGGAATCATTGAAGAATCAGATCGATAAGAACTGTTAACAGTATTGGTATCAACAAACTCATATTCCCATCCCCAGACACTTGCAAGTTTTACAAGTTCCTCTTCCTTGTGCACTGAGTTTGTTTACATTTATATCATGTGTGTAACACAATGATGAATATGGTCATCTGCATAATCTTACATAAGACATTAAATATGCAGTTTATAAGCGAGTCACTTAGTGGGTAGTTTAGCCTGCTTGTCTTTTCCCACAATGCACTGCATGGCTCATAGTCATAGTAATGCTGGCTGTGATATATATTGATGTAAGAGCAGCTCAAGCCTTTTGTGGGCTCACTTCATAATACTGTTGTGTGAAAATGAAACGATCCAAAGGAAATATGCAAGTTGCAGTGGTTTGAAACTGAATTGGAACAAAGCAGACAAAATGGATTTGAACAAGCAGAAATACAAATATGTAAATCTTTATCTTCATGTTTTCATGAAATCAGTTTGTTATACATTTTCAAAACCATGTATGTCATAATATTTACCTTTCTATATTTAGTTCTTTACTTTGTTCTTCAGCTTATTTCAAACTGTCATTCCATTGAAAACAGACACATACCGTATACCTGCTCACACGTTGTCTCCTGAGAGCAGAGATAAACAGAATCAGTATTTTAAAAAGCAGGATCAGGTGTCTGGATACTCCTCCACCTCCATCATTCAGCTAATTACAATACAACATGCCAGCAACAGGGTGTTTGGCTTCTGGCTCCTGGCCCAGCATTTTGAGGGGTGATGGCATGCCTCAGGACACACAAGTGGCCCCACTTTAGTTCTCACCGTTACAGCGCTTTTTCAGAGTTTGGCTGTTGTGTGAGGTTAAACTGCCCTTGAGCAAATGGCAAGGGAAATGTCATCCTCATGCAGTTCATACCCTCAAAGACACTTAGAGCAACAATGACCAACAAGCCTTGTCCACATTTACTTCTCATGAAGTCAGGCTTTTGATCTCATCATCAGGCCTCCATGAGAAATATCATCCATTAGCTAACATATGGATTTAAAGGAAACATATTTTTCAGCACCTGTTCATAGTAGTGGTATCAAATAACAATACAACCATTTTAAAGAATCCGAGCTTGTGTGATTCTATGATCACATTGCTGGTGTCAATTTGTACTTTAAAAATAAGGGACTCCAAGCAGAATTCCAAAATAGTTTCACTCCCTGTAACAGCCCCTCATGCCCGCTGCAGTGGTGCTTTTCAGAAAACAGGGTGATAAGAACCTGATTTAACTAATCAAAACAAAAGCTTAATAAAAAAGGATAATAAGACAATGAGCTAATGTCAGAAGTAAAGACAAAGCCTTATTAAGGTCAAAAGTAACATCAAATTACATAGAAAGATTAAATTGATCCTGCACTTCAATGCTTAAGGTTATTTTAAAAATTCAGCTGATCATTGATAGTATTTTATTATACAGTTGTCTTGAAATTGATCAAATATTTCAAAACCACTGTATTCATCCTTCCATTGATTTTCTACACCATTTATCCCTTTTGGGGTCGTGAGGGGATGGAGCCTCTCCCAGCTGGCATTGGGTGAGAGGCAGGGTACACCCATAAATGAAAACATGTAGGTGTGTGCATGTATTAGTTTGTGTTCTTACTGAAATCTTGATTGTGCTTCATTTATTTATTTATTTTTTCTCATGGAAAGGTGAGGTCTCTTGCATAAGCCCGATGGCTTCTTGACCTCTCCTGACACAGTTCTCTTTTAAACATTTCCAATTTGATGTTATGTAATAATTTATTGTGCAAATTAAATAAACTAAACTATCCTATGCAGTCTTTCTTCTATTTAGTTGCTACATTGTAATGCAAAGCACTGCATATTGTAATTCACATTATATACGAGTTGTATTCAAATAAATCAGATTTCATTACATCTAACAATCAGTTCCTCTCAAATTTCATCACCACTGCCGTCTCCAGGTCAAAAATAAATTTTGAGCCTCATGTTTCGGCACACATTAACAGGCCAATAAATGGTTGCGTAACCCTTTGAAAGCTCCTCAACAGCTACTAAAGGCACTTGTGTTGTTTTTAACAGCTTGGAAGAAACTTGAGTAGTAAAATCCACAAAAGGTGATCTCACAGCCGTCCTGGTCTTGGAAATATGTTCATAAAGACAGAAAATAGAATAGAAGCAGAACTGTTTTATGTATAAGCCAGTCTTACCCCTAATTTCAAACAATGTGTGAGTATCCCGTGGGACAGAAATGCTTTAAAATCAAGATCAGGGCTGTTTTATAAAAAAAAAACCATGAAAAAATTAGCCTCATTTGCTACAAAACAAGACAAAGCTGAATGGGGTGTTCATGTCAGAGAGGGCAGCTATAGTCCCCTGTCCCAACAGCTGTTGTTTTGTACACCAAACTGGGCATGCTGTTGGGAAGACCAAGGGTTCCCACTGGCCTGGCAGCTCAGCCTGGCACCGTAATTACTGAGACGGCTGTGGACAGGTGAGGGGCGTCATTACACAACATCCCTGTATTAATGCATGAACATGCACAAAAGCTTTGTGCTCCTAAACACATACAAAAATGTCCACAAGCATGCTGGGACACGTGCAAACTGACAGAGGAGTTATTCATCTGGATTTAGAGTTTACATGCAGGATCTAGACTCTTCTAGAGGGAACCATGACAGACACTGTGCCAAAAACAGAAGGCATCACCTTCAGGTTCTATATTTACACGTGTAAACAAATAATTGCTTGTATCTCTTCAGATAATGCCAAAGTGTATTGTGTTTCATCCTCAAGGATGCATCAAGCCTGAAGCCAACTGGCCAACTATGTTTATACTTTTACATTCTCAGGTTTTAGGGACCATTCTCAGTTGCCAAAGCTTGAGTGCAGTGTGATGATGGATGAATGAAACGGATGAAAAGTGGAATGGCTAACTGTCTCAGCCAGAATAGTCTGCCCATATACTTACATTTTATCCCTTAGTATCAAGTTAGCAGGGCCTATAGAATGATCCCAGGGGCATTTTTGTCTTCCTTTTGTTGGGAGATTAGAAAGGCATGCAGCATGGATTTTCCAACAGGGTTTAGATCATATATGATGGAGCCACAGGGCAAAACACCAGACCATGATTTACACAAAAGGAACAGTAATCCTATTTTTAGAAAGAGACTATAGATGTTAACCACAGCAACACAGTTCCTGCTGGGATATCAAACATGAGGGATGATACCATCTGCTGGTTTTGCTGATATTGATCAGAGCTTGGTTAAAAAAAAAAAAAAAAAAGAATTAAAAGCTAAGATTCCTGTGAGCTATGGTAATTATTATTTTTTTAGTTTTGATAATCAGTAACACAGACATAATGTATTTCAGCCGATGCAGAAGTTAGCATTGTGCTAATTTTCTTAATTAAAATAAGAATTTTTGCTGTTTATAAGGTCTGTGGCAAATAATGAATTATCAAACTGACAAGTTTATTTCTTTGTGCAAATCTTGAATATATCCAATCACAGCTACTTTGATTGTGTGGAATGGTTGGATGAGTTACAAGGGACATCCAGTCACAACTGCCATAGCGCCACGGTGGCGGGATAATACAATACTCCAGCACCTGACTACTCCAGTCATAGCTTTTAAATTGTTAGAATAGTTTTATCTCATATGCACTTTTTTACATGTATTTTGTAACTGCTGGAACAGGGTTATTAAAGTATCTATCTATCTATCTATCTATCTATCTATCTATCTATCTATCTATCTATCTATCTATCTATCTATCTATCTATCTATCTATCTATCTATCTATCTATCTATCTGTAAGCTGGGGAGTGAACCAATCAGAACTACTCTCTCTTATTCCTGTAGAGAAGGTTCACTGTTTGTTGTCAATTCTGGTATTATAACTGAGATGCTCAGCCAGGTAGCCTAAATAAGGGTGACTACATTTCACACATGACCAAAATTTGTTCCCATTAATTTATACATTCAGACTTCCATTCAGTAAAGGCTTATTTCCTTTTTAAAAGTTTAAAACATCCCATCAGAAATTCAAGGAAATGTGAAAACACTTTACACTTTATATTTCAGTCAACTAAATTTACAGCAGATTCTGTCAACCTAAATGTTGTGATATTTCATCACCTAAAATTAAAACAATTTAGATGACTGAATTATGACTAAAACTGAATTTTATTGTAGGCAACAGACTATAAGTAAAACAAAATTAAAAGTGCCGTCAAAATTAGCACTGGCAGCTAGCCTGGACAATTGTGGACATCACTGTTCTTAGCTATCTGGGACTGTGCACTGACTCATCAAATGAAGCATCCTATGACATCCTGAAGGACAAACATTAAGTGAGAGATGGAGTTCCCCATGGCCCCCATGTGAGCAGGTGCATCACGGGCCTTGGACAGAAGATCATCTGTCATCCTACGCTGAGGACAGGGACATCAAGGGCTTTATCAGGTGGCACGAAAAGAGCTGCAATGTTTGGCTCTATGGCTTTGAAATTAATATCACAGCATCTAGCCTCCTCAGACTTGAGCATTTCCAAAGGGGAGAGAATAAGAGCTGCATCTGATCTTCTACAGAGACAAAAATATATATCTTTTCAACTTAAATCAAATCCATGCTTAATGGACAACAAAGATTTGACAAACACTCATGGGACACCAGAACATGGCCTTCCAAGTAAAGTACTGCATTTTTACACATACTTTTACACTGTTCAGGTGGCAAGAGGTTTTAGTCTGGATGGACCGCAGCCTCTTTCCAGAACGGAGGGTTACAAAGACTCCATGTTCAGGGAGCGGATGATACACTGAAGACTGCTGCTGTTGAGCTCACTTGAGGTCCTGGGTGATGATGGTCCCCAGGAAACAGAGGAAGTCCACAACCATCTCCACTGTTTTTAGAAAACTCACCATCAGAACAGCGTGTATGATGAGGGCTCAATATCATGGTGGTTTTTCAGTGAGTGCTTTAAAGAGATGCATGTCACATCTTTAAGTGAAAGAACCATCAGGCCTTGGTGTAAAGAATACAATGATGTGTGCTGTAGGGGTGCCAAATAATCCAGTCTAAGCACAGAGCGATGGACAGAGTTAAGATGTTTCAGAGTCGTAGCAGCTGCATGTCAATTAATAATATCCCTATAGTCTGATAAAGACTGCCTTCACAACCCTCTTTTTACAGAACATAGGTGGGTCATTCTACAGAAACGTGGATTTTTGGGATGGCAAGATGTCTTTTGTTTTATTTCTTTTTTTAGCATTTAAACTTCAACTACATTGTTACATATGCCATTGACTTTATGAATACACATAAATGAAAACCTAATGATTTTTTTCGGTACATTTATCACAAAACGCCATTTAATAAAGTGTATTCACACATCTGATTGTCACTGGTGTTACTGATTGTCACTGATGTTCATTATTGTTGCTCATAAGAAAGGTAACACCAGTGACAGTTTCACAAAAAATGCCCTTTAACAAAAACGGCTGCTGCAGAGCATGACACAGAATGTTACTAATCTTGATCTGTTCACTAAATTATGTCTTCTAAATACATTTCTATTCGTTTGTTTGCAGTTCCCTGCCAATGAAGTTGGTTACACCAGTGACATCAACTAAAAGCTTCATATGAAATCATGAGATAAATGTTATTAATTCTGAAAACTGAAAAGGACAATGTTCTTACCAGGGTCCCTCTTCATAGATCTTCAAGAAGGAGGCCAAAGGAAGTCAAGTGAAGTCATCAGAGTGATTTCTTTTTCCAAAATAAAAGACTTTTGTCACATGGTAACACCAGTGACATGACTGCAGGGGACGTCTACCTTTAAATATATTTTATAATACTTATTTGGCATTTTGTTTTAAAATGTAATTTATATAATATATTTGAAAGTTATTTAAACCTTTTGTACTTTTTTTTTTTCAGAAAAACACATTTTAAAACTTAAAATACAGCACTTTCTCTCCATCAATGACTGTGGGGACGAGCACTTTTGTTGTGGTTGGGGTTCTAAATAATTGATTAAAAAGCAAATATTACCAAGCTGATGGCTCCAAATAGTGTGATAGCTGAAATAATATGTTTTTTAAATAAAATACTTTAGAAAATCTAACACAAACTGTTTTCTTTAGGAGTAATATATCTCTTAAGGCTAGGGACAGAAAAAAGCACGTTTCTGTAGAATGAGCCAGGACCATTTATTTAGTTTCAGTAGAAGTAAAGTGCGTTGTAAATAAAATCCATTATTATTATTATTATTATTAGAAGTAACCACGTTTTGAATTGGCATTGTGAATTTGCTTTGAAGAAATTCTCACCAAAAAAAAAACGAAACCAAACCAAATACAGAACTAAATCAAGTTTAATCAAAAAATTTTTAATCTTCCTGAAAAATAAGAGCTTAAAGAGCCAGCATGACAATCTTCGGGAACTGTAAAGTGTCGCTTTGTTTCACCCGGACAGGATTAAAAGACGTACCATGGATCCATGTGAGGAAAACGCCAGCTTGAAGGGACTTCGGAGGAGTAAAGAGGAAAAGAAAATATTTAAAAAGCAATTAAAAGCCAGTCACACCCTCCTGAAACATGAAGGCATCAGCACGGCCCCGCAGCCCACCAAGGTACCGGAAACAGCGCGTTTGTAAACAGGAAGTGAGAGCTGGCAGGCAGGGAGAGGGACTGAGTGCTGTGCTGTTTCTCTGACTCTGGACTTTTTATTGCTTTATAATATTGTAAAATCTGAAAATGTTTTTCTTTACAGGAGTATATGTTGTTGTCGGTTTTTTACGCAGCTCTGTTTGGTGTTGTCTGTCTGTGAGCTGTACTTGCACATTTATTTTAAATAATTTCATAACAATAAAAACTGTAAAATACTCTTATTTGTTATAATGCAACCATTTGCTGATACAGAATTCTTTTGGCATCATTTTTTCTTCTTCTTTATTTTTTAATATCTATTTTATCATATGATTCGTCACCACATTTTCACTGTTCTTTTGACACGCCTTCTCTGTATTATATTATCAAAATGTAGTAAGACAGTTTATCCACTCCCTGAATATTCTATTAAAGTGGAATTAATTTTTGAATCGATCTGACTTATTCACATCTGCAGTTGTACAAGAATACCTAAACCAGCTAGCTTCAAAAGCTGAATACTTTTCTTTTGATAGATAAATTAAGCAAATATCTCTTTTTACGTAAGATAGAAGGATCCGAATGGTTGTCGCTTTATTTAGCCGCCCTGCATCTTCATAGTCAGAATTTGCTTAAGAATAAAAACCCCAATTTAAACCTGACATTAAATCATTTACTGTAGGGATGCACAATACTGGATTTTTGCAAATATTTACAAACTTATATTACTGATACTTCATAGGCCAGGTATGTCCTTGATTAAAAAAAAAAAAAAAACTGTTTCTGTCATCCTGAAAGTGTATTTGTGTTAGAAACTGATGCCAGTGTTTCAGATTAATTGTATGACCAAAGCGGAACAGTCTTTTACAGAGTAAAACTACACTCTACCTTTTTGAATGTTTGCATGTCTTGAACTGTTCTGTGTTTTTTTTTTTTTTTAAATGTATTTTTTGGGGCATTTTGTGCCTTTATTGATAGGAGAGAGACAGTGGATAGGCTCATGAAAGGGGGAGAGAGAGTAGGGGAAGACACTCTGCAAACTGGTCACAGGCAGGATTCGAACCTGGACCAGCAGAAGCTCGTACATGGGGTGCCTGATTGCTAACCACTCCACCAAACCAGCACCCCGAACTGTTCTGTGTTAATCGATTTATCTCTCTTTGCCCTCTCTGTAGAGTTTGGTGGTGGCTAATGGTGGATTAGGGAACGGTGTTAGTCGTGAGGAGCTGCTGTCAGTGCTGAAAGAGGTGGGAGAGTTGGAGATGTTGATCATGCCCCCTCAAAAGCCATATGCTTTTGTCACATACAGGTAAATCTGCTGCTGCAAGAGGTCCTACATAACAAACCAAGAGCATATGGTGTCTGTTTGATCTTACAGGACGGATTATGCAATTTGCAGATTTGACATAATCCCAGTTCTGAGGTAAACTGACCTCCCCATCATTGTAAACTTTGAGAACATTTTGTTTACCCTCATACTATTTCAGGTCTGAAGAGAGTGCGCAGAAAGCCCACTTCCACCTGAATGGCCAGAAGCTGCAGTGTGGAGAGAGCAGTGTCACACTTTACCTCAGTTATGTTGACTCAGGTAAAATGTTATCTTATTACCACATTTTGTCTGAAAGTGTATTTTAATATGCTCTTTTATTCCTTGGTTCTGTTTAAGCTCTGCCCTACATGAAACATTTTAAGCCATATTCAGCTAGTTTTGTTGATTGAACATTTCTTTTAACAGCATGCTTCTGTTTACTTCTGATCGCAGTAACCTGTGAGGAGAAGGCGTCTGTTTCATTGCCTGAAGGACTTGCCTTGGTAGAAGGTTTTGTGTCCCCAGATGAGGAGACTCTCCTGCTTGCTGCTGTTGACTGGTCTACAAATGATGACGTCTCTGGTGAGGAGAGAAACTGTGTTTTGTCTTTAGTTCAGTGCCTTTTGTTAATTTGATTTGTTAACTTCATTCTAATGATTTCCAGCTCAAAAAGCCCTGAAGCACAGAAAAGTCAAACATTATGGCTTTGAATTTCGCTATGACAACAACAACATTGATAAAGACAAGCCGTTATCTATGGGTAAGTTTGCTCTGTTTTTTAAATAAAAAAATATATACCTATTTTTTAAAGCAGGGTTATGTTTTAAGAAATCTGAACATTATTCCTAACTGCAGTTTTGTTTTAGTCACTAAATACAATTTTGATCTTTCTGATGTGGCAGATTCTTGCGCAGCAGTTGTCAGATATTATTTTAATTATATTCTATTTTGTTTTCATTAGTCTGGAGCACAAGCAATTATGGCAATACGATTTAGTGCAATACATCACGACTGGAAGAAAAAACTATTTTTTAAAAGAGATGTGCTGGAGGGGCCAAAAATAAATAATGTGGGTTTTTTATCTGATCCAAATTCAGCAGTTCACTCTGAGCCAAACAATCAAAGTAATATAGGTAAATTAACAAGCAATAGATAGATATAACTGATAAATACATGTACTAATGTGTTATACCAGGAAAATAATAAAAAATATTGTGATATAAGACAGAAAGCCTTGCGTAAATAGTGAAAGAGATGGATTTAGTTTTTATTTATTTTTATTTTACTATCTATTTTTTAGCCAGGCTAGTCCCATTGAGATCATGGATCTGTATTTCAGGAGAGACCTGGCCAGGAATGACAGCAAGCCACAGTTTCAGAAAAAACAAAATTATGCAGTACACATTAAATAGCAAAGTCAACATATTGCTGCTTTAAACATTTGCACACTGAAAGCCTGGATTCCAGAATATTTTTAACCCACAGATTTTAAAACATTTTTGTAAAGATGCACCGAATATATGGTGACCAGATATAATCACCTGAAAATTGCAACAAAAAAAAAAGCCAAATTCGGCCTTCTGGAGTGAGGTAATAGCAAGGCTGAATAGTACCCTGTGACACAATGATGAAATCAAATATGTCATTGCGTGTGACTGTGGATAAGCAGACAATAATTCATTTGTTGTGGGTTTATCCACTTCAATGCACTTTATAATTTTTTTTATACATGTTTTGTTTTGTTTGAAGGCCTAATATGAATAAAAAACTTTGTTGTGCATTTTTTGAAAAGCAAAGGCTACTGGAATGTTAAAAGTGTCATAATATTCAATAAAAATGACTTTCTTTTAAAAACATGTCTAAAACTTCATTCTAAGCTATTTATACACTATTAAAAAATATAGTGAACTACTTAGCCTCCGCATTGAATATTCGGTATTCAGCCAAGCGTTTATATTTTATTCGACTTTGGCTTCTGCCACAAATTTTCATTTTAGTGCATCCCTACATTTTTGGTAAAATGAGATTTGAGGTAAAAGAAAAAAAAAAAAAAAGCTTTGCATTTTAAGTCAGCCAGGAGATAACTGCGAGCAAAAGGAGCTAAAAACCTAAAAACCGTCTGTCCCATCTCAGTTCAGATTTTAGTAATCTGTATTGTTGGGACAATGAAAATCTTTCTATCCACCACTGGTCTTGACAAAAAGTATGGTGTGTTATTTATATATGTAAAATGATGAGTTAATTTTTACAGGAGTTAGTTCCTGAAATTTAATGTAAAACTTTGAAATCGTCCTGAAAAATGTTGCAGGAAGATTGTTGGCTGGCCTTCAATTGTGTTGTATGATGGATATGAAAATTATTAAAAAATAAATTCCCAAGGGATATTTATTTATGTAGACAAGGCACTATGACATCGTAACATTGCTATTATAACTTTAAAGAAACATCATCATCAGAATATTATACTAAATTATACACAATTTGTATCCATCCAGGTATTCCTCAGGAGTGTCTTCCTATCCTGGAGCGATGTATGAACAGCGGACACATCAACATTCTGCCAGACCAGCTGACTGTCAACCAGTACGAGTCTGGACAGGGTGAGTCTGTTCTGAGCCGTGGAAACATGACGACCATGAGGCTAACAATCAGTGACTGTAAAATACCGAAGTATTTTGTGTCTATTAAAGAAATAATCATGCATTAGTTAAGAAAAAAATCAAAATTAAAACCACAATTCCAATGAAGTTTGGATGTAATATCATAAATACATATTTAAATAAATGAAAATGTGTTTTAGGTCTATTCAGTTGGATGCAATATGAAGACGAGGTTGGTTGTTTAAATCAATGAAATTTATTGTTTTCTTGCTAATATTGAGTCATTTTAAATTTGATGATGGCAACAAATGTCAAAAAAGCTGAAACAGTCTCAAGAGAAATTGGGAAAATGTTAAATAGCAAGGAATTTAGGGATTTAAGCACATGCAGTCGATAATACCAGCAGAATCCACAGAAGTCTCTGCACTTCAGCAGCAAGACTGAAAACCGACAATAAATGCATGTGACCTTCAGTCCCTTGTGCAGCACTGCACTTAAAACCAACATCATTCTGTAAAGGATATTACCATGAGGGCTCAGGAGCCATAATTGGTAAACCATAAGCAGTTAGCACAGTTTCTTGCTCCACCTACAACCATCAGTCTTGGTGCTACCATGCAAAGCCAAAGCCATTCATCGACAGCACTCAGAAGCAACGCTGCTACTCTGTGCCTGAGCTCACCTCAGATCTAAGACTGACACAAAGTGGAAAAGTGTGCTGTGGTCTTACAGGTTCACATTCTGGATTATTTAGGAAAACATGGACATAGTGTCCTCCAGGCTAAAGAGGAAAAATATGATTCAGGGAAAAGTCAAATTCAGAGTTTGCAATGTTATGGGATGTTGATGCCCATGGCATGGGTAACTTTCAAATCTGTGAAGGCATCATTGATGTTGGAAGGTACATACAAGTTTTAGAGCAACATATGCTGCAGTTCAAGAGACTTCATTTTAAGGGTCATCCCTGCTTATTTCAATAAGACAAGACCAAGACAGGTTCTGCACATGTTACAGCGTGGCTTCGTAGTAAAAGAATGAAGGTTCTAGATTGATCTGTCTGCAGGTCAGACCTGTCTCATTGAAAATGTGTGGCGTATTATAAAGCACAAAATGAGTATGACAATGCAGACCCTGGACTGTTGAGCTACTGAGGTCATACAGCAAGCAACAATGGGAGAGAAGTTCACCCACAAAGCTTCAGCAATCAGTATGCTCAGAGCCAGAACATTTATTGAGTGATAATAATATGAACACAGAGGTTCCAGCTTTTTTGAAAGGTGTAGCAGGAATCCAAATCAAAATGAGTGCATTTTTGCAACAAAACAATAAGGTTTATCAGTTTGAGGTCATTAAATATCTTTTCTTTCAAAAAAGGGATTTGCAAATCATTGAATTCATTGAAATTAGGGTTTGTCAATGGACAGATCGTGTATTCTGTACTATATCTGAGTTTGGGGTAGAGGAATAAGACTTCTCTTCATCTTGCTCTTTTTGAACATTGATTATTATAAAACTGTAAAAAATCTCTCCTCTCTAACAAACTAAAAATAATCATGATGAGTTAAATCAATGAAATAAAAAGATTTTCCTTTTGTCCACATGCCACAGTTTACCTTGATATACCAAAGCCAGCTGATGTGTGATAGGACAATAAATGTTGTTCTTCAAATGTTCTGAAAACAGAAACCAGAACCCTGAACATGCTAAAAATCTGTGAGCAGATGACAAACTGAATCTTCATCCAGGACCTGTAAATAGATTAGGTTGTGTTGTTATTAACTTTTACCACAAGATGGCAGCAGAAGCTTTCCAGCATGATTTAAGGAGGTTTCAGTCCCGATGTATTTTAATTATACTGAAGACATTGGAAACCACTTAAGGGTCACATGAGGATTCTGAAATATATATCCTGGAATTATGCCTGTTTTTAAGCAAGTAAATTTAACTTTATTGTGAATGTCAGGACTTGTTATTTCCCTTCATCACATATCTTATTATTTAACACTCCAAACATGTTAACATATGTACATAAAATCTTAAAACAGACAAGACAACAGTACTTATCTAACTGTGAATCGTACAAAGAAAAATAAAATATACAATACTTGACCTAATGTAAATGACTAAATAAATTAATACGTGGATATATTAAAAAAGAGGAAGAAAAAATAAATAGATAAAACAAATCCACAAATACGTTAATGTTATATTTTTCAGGATGAGCAATTTGTTTTAGCTGGAGTAACAAAATTATTAATGTTGGGATATCAACAATCAGCTAATTTTGTTATCTGTTTTCCTGGTGAGCTGCAGAGGCCCATTCTTGTCTCATCTCCGGTTATTTCCGTAATATTGGCTAAATCGTTTTTTTCAAGAAATTAAAGAAGGGGCCCCTGATATCACTAAAGGTTGCTTGATTACCTCTGATAGTGTGTGTGCTCGTTTCTAAAGAAAGAGTTGTAGATAAATCAAATATCTCGGTACTCAAATTAGGCCTAGCTACTTTTTTCCATGCTAGAGTGATAATTATTTTGTTGACAAACCCATTGCTAAAAATATTTGATGTTTGTTCCTTATTTTATAACTAGCTGCACATTTCAGGGCCATTTCCTCATATTTCTGCTTATCAATACAGTTCAGGCGAAGAGAATTACCCATGTTTGTTTCTCTCAAAATCTTTATTTAGGTATCCCCCCTCATGTGGACACCCACTCTGCATTTGAGGACACAATCCTGTCGCTGAGCTTGGGGGCACAGGTAAGAAGCCACTGCACATCTGTTTCAATGACGACTCATCAGTAAGCTCATGTGGCCAATATTGATCCGTAGAGCTCCATTTGAAGTCAAGATTAATTCATTCAAACTCAGTCTTTTAAAGTAAGGAAAGAAAAAGAGCCTTTCCAAGTTAAAGTCTGGCTGTAAATGGAAATGTTGCGTCATCAGATGCTGTCTTTCTGCTTGTGTGCCCTCGTCTGTCCGAGTTTGATCAATCAAACGAAATGTCACCTCGCTGACCACCACGGTGATTCATGTGTCTCAGGGGGCAGAGATGAGTGTGTGTTTGAATCTGATGTCCTTGTGATCTGACAGAGAACATGTTGTCACCTCTGACTGGATATCCTCTTCTTTCTTTGTCGCTCATACGTACGTCTGCTGTGGAAAGCTCTGATGTGGCCTGTTGCTGATAAAACACATTGTTCTTTTTGAGGTGTCCCAACTTTAACAGCCAGAGGAGAGTCAGGTTTCCCATTAAACAGGCGATGTTACTGCGCCCTTGACTATTTCAGGTGTATCAACAGGGTGTGACTTTGGTGCTGTGACGCTAGTTTAATCTCCGCAGGGTGACAGCTGATGATGAACGTCCGTCTGTCCCAACTTGTCTGAGACTCAGGGGGTCTGTTAGTGATCAGCTGTCGTCTGTCGCAGCATCTGTCAAACATACTCTGACAGACGGACGGCACGTGTGATTATGGGGCAGTAAATGTGTATAGCAAAGGAAAAGGCAGAAATTGTAGCAAGAGCAAAAGCCCTCTAAATCAAGGATGGGAAAGTGGTGCCCAGGAGTCCAATATGACCCTCCAACTCCCTTGATGTGGCCCACCAGCATTTAAAATTAGGCATGTTTATGGGAAAAATCCATCAAAACCTGCTATGACATCAAAAATATAGCAATAATTCCAACTAAATAGAGATTTAAATTGCTGTAATTTTGTCAGTGAATCTCCATTTTATAGATTGGACCAAACAGAAATAAAAATGCAGTTAAAATAAACTGTAAATGCTCTGTAACTTGTTTAAGAATGGAGATGATTCTGCCTTGAATTCAGTGTTTTAGCTGCTAAATTGAATTTGGCTGATTCCTTTTGATTTTTGATGTACAATATATTAATGTTGATTTGGTGATTCCTAAGGATAGCTATGTATTGTTTTTTTTAGTACCTTTGTACTGCAAAAAATGTTTGCCTTCTGGCAAGTGAATCGTTTTAATGTGGTACCCTTGGTGCTCATCCCTGCTCCAGATGAAAGGTGTATTGATCACAGAGACTAATTTTGATCATACAGAATCATAATAAATCATGAAACATACATTAAAGAAGAACCTTTGTTTGTTATGGTACCATTTTACAGAAAACAATATTTAATATGCAAGTTAAGGAAAAGAATGGATAGACTGCAATATTCAATCAACCTATCAATCAAACTTTATTTTTATAGCAGTTTTCATACAAAAATAGTAGCATGAAGTGCTTTGCAAAAACACAGATGATTAAAATAAGATAAAAGGAATTAAGACCCAAACCCACTCCACCCATACCCTGAACCCTCCCACCCCTCAGTCCATACACAGTTTTGGTAAAATGCATGATAAATAAAGACAGTAGCCAGGTTTACATGGAGCCTAATATTCCAATTAGAATCGGGTTAGAAGCCCAAACCAAATAAAAATGCTCCATATAAACACCCCAATCAGAATAAACAGGCCAAATCCAAATAGAATTTCATACGGTTGCACAGGGGTGGTATATTCCTTTTCCCAAACCGATTAAAAGTAAAATCCTGTCATGTAAGCTGTGAATCGGAAAGTTGTCAGGCTGGATTCTTTCTGCACATGCTCTGTCTTTACGTAAATGAGCAATGACATTTACTCACTGGGAAACATGGCGGCTTCCAAACACAGTACAAAGCACTGGTCTGCACTGGAGAGTTTGTTTTTAATACAAACTCTCAAAGAACTGAACATTATTGCACGTTTAGACAGTGGGAAAACAGTAAATACTGAACTATTTAAAAAAGTCCCCAAAAACTCAGCGAAGCCGGGATAGACCAAAATGTCGAACAAATAAGGAACCGCTGGAATACTCTGAAGGCTGGCTACTATAAGACTAAACAGCACAACCCTCAAATAATTCAATAAAACACCTACTTACTGCCATCTTTGTAATGTTTAAATAGATCTGAGCGTATCACGTGTCTGTAAAACTGCTGTTCTGATTAAATGTTGTGGCACATGTAAACACCAGATCAGAATAGATCACGTCACATGTAAACAGTTCACCTGAGATCTTCAATCAGAATGATTTTAATCAGAATGAAAAAAAGTCTGCATGTAAACCTGGCTAGTGGTAAAACAGGAACAAAGTTGCACCTAGTACGTATGTACCGACGAAATGCCATCTTCAAGGTTTAAAATGAGTAGACACTGGAGGTCAGGTTAAAGTGTAAAATGAATTATATTATACAATAAAATAAAAATAAATTGAGAAGAAGTTAAAAAAATATTTAAAGGGAGCTTTACTAAGAATCAAACCCTAAAAGGTCTCACGTCTCACGTCTTCTCCCGCTTATCCGTGGTCGGGTCGCGGGGGCAGCAGCCTAAGCAGAGAAGCCCAGACTTCCCTCTCCCCAGCCACCTCGTCCAGCTCTTCCCGGGGGATCCCGAGGCGTTCCCAAGCCAGCTGAGAGACATAGTCTCTCCAGCGTGTCCTGGTCTACCCGGGGCCGCCTTCGGTGGGGCGTGCCGGAACACCTCACCAGGAGGCGTCAGGAGGCATCCGGACCAGATGCCCGAGCCACCTCATCTGGCTCCTCTCAGCGTAGGAGTAGTGGCTCTACTCCGAGCTCCTCCCGAATGACCCGAACTTCTCACCCCTATCTCTAAGGAGAGCCCAGCCACCCTGTGAAGGAAACCCATTTCAGCCGCTTGTACTCGCGATCTCATTTTCTCGGTCACGACCCAGAGCTCGTGACCATATATGAGGATAGGGGTGAAGATCGACTGAGCCGCCTTACGGCTCAGTTCCTTTTACCACGACAGACCGGTGCAGAGCCGCATTACTGCTGACGCCGCACCGATCCGCCTATCGATCTCCCGATCCACCCTTCCTCCGCTCGTGAACAAGACCCCGAGGTACTTAAACTCCTCCACTTGGGGCAGAATCTCTTCCCCAACCCGGAGAGAGCACTCCACCCTCTTCCGGGTGAGGACCATGGACTCGGATTTGGAGGTGCTGATTCTCATCCCAGCCGCTTCACACTCAGCTGTGAACCGATCCAGTGAGAGCTGGAGGTCACGGTTCGATGAAGCCAACAGGACCACATCATCTGCAAAAAGCAGAGACCCGATCCTGAGGTCGCCAAACCGGAACCCCTCAACGCCCTGACTGCGCCTAGAAATTCTGTCCATAAAAGTAATAAACAGAATCGGTGACAAAGGGCAGCCCTGGCGGAGTCCAACCCCCACCGGAAACGACTCAGATGTACTGCCGGCAATGCGAACCAGACTCTGACACCAGTCATACAGAGAACGGACGGCCCGTAACAGGGAGCCCGCTACCCCATACTCCCGGAGCACCCCCCACAAGACCCCAAGAGGAACACGGTCGAATGCCTTCTCCAAGTCCACAAAGCACATGTGGACTGGTTGGGCAAACTCCCATGCACCCTCGAGGACCCTATGGAGAGTATAGAGCTGGTCCACAGTTCCACGACCAGGACGAAAACCACATTGCTCCTCCTGGATCCGAGGTTCAACAATCCGACGGACCCTCCTCTCCAGTACCCCTGAATAAACCTTCCCGGGGAGGCTGAGGAGTGTGATCCCCCTGTAATTGGAACACACCCTCCGGTCCCCCTTCTTGAAAAGAGGAACCACCACCCCAGTCTGCCAATCCAGTGGCACTGTCCCCGATGTCCACGCGACGTTGCAAAGGTAATTCAGGTAATTTATTAACAAAGTTAATCAAAGTTCAATCACAATAACATCTTTTAGAACAGTATTTCTCAAGTAGTAGGGCTCAACCCCCAAAGTGGCCGTGGGCATAGATGGCCAAAGCCATGTGATGTCATAACCTTGAGCAGCAGCTGGATCTGTCTGATTTAATGTCTGTAATCAGACAGGTTCATCTTGCCAAGCTCCAATCTACAATAATTGTGAGCAGCCGAAAGCAGGACAGTCCAACTAGTGTCCTGCAGAGCACGAAGGGGTGGTAGCTACATGCAGCAGAACGCTGTTCGTCCGGAGATTAGCATAGATGCTAACAGATACAGTAGCAGTTTTGTAAGGTCTAGGCCACATTTCTTATTTAATAAAACACAACACAGAAAGCACATATAAGTAGAGGTTATCCTCACTCCACTTCTGACAACTTTTATGAGTTTGTTATGCACAGTTGTGTACGTTTTCTTTTTTACACTGCAGCAGTGTCGCCCACTCACTAATGTGATTGGCCCATAATTGAAGGAATGATCATCCAATCACCTGCCGGGCATTCTTTTGAATGGTTCTTCTCATGCCTAAACCCTTTCTATGGGCTATTTCCTAGATTGGTTAATGATATAATGTGTTTTTATCATATAGTATAATAATATGTTATTGCGATATGTTGAACAGTCCAGCTGGTTTGTCAGGTTAGTGATGTCAGCTGTTTACTACCAAAATGCCTTTGGAACATTGAGGATGCCTTGTAATGGACTCTGCTATACAGCACATGTTATCTCAACCAAACTTTTGCTCAGCCTACTTACAGACAGAGAGACTGTGTTGGGACATAAAGTCATATAATATGGAAACCATGCTATATTAAAAGTTACTTAAGCCACCTATCTCATGATTCTGCTGCTTGGTATTTGCTTGTCTAAACCATGTCTGTATGCCTAAATGCATTGCTGCTGCCATGTGATTGGCTTATTAGCTGTTTGTGTTAAGTTGTTGAATGTGAGTACTTATAAAAGGGTTGGTAAAAGTAAAACACTGTCACACAGTCTGAGTTTATTGAGTACGTTGGTGCAAAGAAAAGAGAAAAATATAAATGCCTGTGCAAAGGTGTGTTTGTTGTGTGTGTCAGAGAGTGATGAATAGTCCTGTTTCAAAGCGGAGCTGCCAGGTTCACCATCGATTTAGTCACATTCCACCGCTTTCATTGATTGGCTAATACTCCACAGATGGCTACAACACAGCTCTGCGTTGTTTCGCTTGGTTTGTGTGTGTGTGAGTTTCTGTTGTGGTTTCAGGCAAAGATCTGATCATTTTTCTGGAGCTGCATGTACATCACTTTCTTACAATAATACACCAACATTTATCTGTCTCCCTCTCTCACACACACATACACACATGCAGGCACATACACACTCTTTTACTTCACAAAATCCAATTTTCTTGCTGTCAGAACTCGGGGAGATGCAGTTTAGAAATTGTGTGAATGTAATTTCCCAGAAGAGCTCATGCTGTTTCGCGCTGTAAGGAAACATTGGGATCAAACGCTGATGTTGTGGATATTTGTCTGCTGGTTGTTAGCAGGAGAGCATGAAGAGCTTTTCTGCTTGTGTGTAAGTGTGTGCTCTTTTTTAGGGTAGTGCCACAAAAATAGTGGTGAGAAAAAGAGAAGTTGTTAAATGTTGGCAAGGCAGTTTTTCAAATATATATTTGTTTATGTTTCATGTCTTTAAAATGCACTAACATATTAGATTTGATCAAATAAAGATGCCTCATGGTTGACTCGACCAGCATCATCAGGTTGACCAGTTTTTTTGTGAAATAGTTATTAATGTCTTTCATCAGTAAAAAAAAAAAAAAAAAATGTCTTAACCTGAATGAAATATTCTAATGGGCTGGGCGATATTACCTATTCTCAATATCATGATTAATTGAAGTCTTGCCTCGATTACGATTAATCAACGATTATTTTGGCTACTAGGTCCTTTGATAGATTGCTGCTTGTCTCCTCCATGTTGGTGGTGCATCCTTTGCTCTTGGCGAAAGTGAACGTAGACTATTTGGAGGGGGTGCTGACGCTTGACTTACACAGGGAAAATAATCAAAATAATCATCATGAGTAAAATTTCGATTATAGGGTCTAAATGTGGATTTCGATTATTTTTTGATTAATTGACCAGCCCTATATCCTTAGCACAAAAAGTAAGAAATTGGTGTTTGGTAGCTTATTTCTTGGCTGTAATGATGCTTCTTGGCAATAAATCTTAAACTGCTAGAAAGCCGGATGATTTCCCTGTTTACTTGGTGCCACATTTGTAAAGAATATCCATTTTGTGGTCCTTTTTGCCTGTGCCAAACAAATTCTTATGCTATTGACTCTTGTTTGGTGTTGTTTGGTTGATTAAAACCTGAAGAAACAAGACATATTAGCAATTTATCAATTTCTTTAACAAACAGGAGCCGCAGTAGCGTGTGGAAGAACCATACACAGCCACAACAGCCTGGCACCTCCTCTTTATGATCACCAACCTGGTCACACTGCTGCGGGATGTCTTGCTGATCTTCAACCACCATTTGTTTTAAGTTAGCCAAGGTGGTTGTGGTGGTCACTCTGGCACGAACACCAGGCTCAGGCTGATCCACCAAGTGTTCTCTGCATCTTCTCCACACATTGACCTTACAATCCAACGGCTTTAGGCAGAATCTGGCCTCATTGCTGCATATAATGTTCCTCCACATGTTCAGGTTCTAGCTAATATGATTCCAACACCAGGACATACGGGCCTGGCGACAAGGGCAGGCATGGCAGGCCTCCTGGCAGCTCTGTGTGACTGTCTGCTGCAGATTTGTATGAACTGTTGGCCAAAACATCCTGCAGACATGTCCGTGGAAGATTTCCTAGAGTTCCTCAGAGCCAGCAAGGTGAAAAAACTGTCTACTGGGGGTGCTGGTTTGGCAGAGTGGTTAGCAACCAGGCACCACATGTACTTGTTTCTGCCGGTCCAGGTTCAAATCCCTGTGACCAGTTTGCAGAGTGTCTTCCCCTACTCTCTTACCCCATTTCACAAGCCTATCCACTGTCTCCCTCCTATCAATAAAGGCACAAAATGCCCAAAAAACTACATTAAAAAAACCCCAAAACTGTCTACTTGGGTTGCTGTCTTTGGTTGACCACTACAAGGCCTGTCTGACAATCCCCCTCTTGGGATCTGGCCTTTAGTTTCGAGATACTTTGTGTTGATCACTCTGAATAATACAGCATCTTGCTTTTGTGGACCACCACCTTGATGTTGCCCCCTCACAGGAGCTCTATTTAGGTCAGTCAAACGTGGAAAACTGATTATTGGAGCAGACCACAACTGACCACTGCAGCAGGGCTCATGCCCCCACGTGCTGACAGTCAGGTACCTGTTAATCAGCACCTGGGGTTACTAGAGACTCAAAACAAGGGTCAAAAGCATAAACAGCCAGTTGCGTTGGCAGAGAAGATTTGACAAATCTAAAATACATGTTCCTTACATATATGGCATGATTAAAAAATAAATCAGAAGGCTTTCCAACAGTTTAAGATTTATTGAAAAGAAACATTTTCACAATAAATAGAATTCACCAAAGCCAAATTCCATTATTTTTTGTGCTTTGCTTGAAATATCAAGTTAATGGTTGATAGTTTATCCATTTTTATTCTAAAATATATGCAATTCAGTCACAGTTCGGAGTGTAATGTTGAATACCCTTTTATTTATGTATTTATACATTTATTTACATACACATTTTTCAGAACACATACTTTTTTAGAGGGATACATTTGACTTTAAAGACCTCAGGATGGTATTTTATGTTTAAAAGCATAAATTACACTTTTGTGCAAGAAGCTGCAAAAAGGGAAAGATGTTTGTTTGCACCAAAATGAGCCAAATTCAAAAGTCTCTCTCTGGAGCCTTAGTAAAACATTGTTTCATTTTAATCATTGATCTGTGTGATTAATATTAATATTTGCTCATATCTCTTGCATCAAAAATGTGGTGATCTGTCTTGCTGCATTGGTGCCATCTTTACTAGTTTTGTGCTCAATTTGGGCTTTGTTGTTAATGGTATTTTCAATACACAAGAGTGATAAACAATTAGTTCAGTGCTAGATTTGCTAGCTTTTGTTGGTTATTCAGAGGCAACAGTATTAATTTATTTGGTTCACACCTTACTGAAACTTCCTTAGAGGGTCTTTAACCTTTTAAGGACTGAAAACACAAATTATAGACAGATAATTCTAAGTTTTGGGAGTTGAGATGGTTATTTCATTAAAAGTAAGGTGTTTTTGGCAACAAATAATCCTCTTGAGGACATTTTAATCATTTATCTGACTTTATTTAATTTTTTTTCAATTTGTTGATCATATTGATTGGACAGAGGTATCCTAAAAGTATGTATCAAATGTGGTACAACATGCTTAAGCACATGGGGTTAAATTAAATAAAGCTTGTTGCAGATTTAAGGCTAAGTAAGTGAACTTGGTATTGTTTAGGTAGGTCTGAATTTTCCCATTTTAATTAGAGTTGGGTATTTTTGGGAGGGTATTAAACAATACCAGTTCTGAATCAGTACTTCAAAAAAAAACCCTAAGTATGAATACTGTCTGATCATGTCGTTGCACATATCGTAATGATTCTGTTACCTGTAATGTCTGTTTCTTTAGCTGAAGACTATATTTAACAGCTAACTGAACATAGAGCAGTGAAGGTTCAACACGTTTGACTCTGATTTAATGAATGGTACCTAAATTAAGCACCTAAATATACAGTATCAACAGGAGTTGTATCTGCTGGTACCAGTACTACTTCGGTACCTGTTTCATTACCAATCCCTGTTTTTAATGCAGACTTCGCCTGCTCATGTGATTACAGACAGTGATGGAGTTTCGCCATCCTGATGGTCGTCTTGTTCCTTTGGTGCTGCCATCACGGAGCCTCCTAGTGATGAAGGGGGAGAGCAGATACCTCTGGACCCACGGGTGAGTTAGACTTTGGTGCCTGGAGTCAATTTATCTTGACATGAGCTTCGAGTCAATCAATCTTCTCTTGCTCCTCCACAGAGGGAAGAGCACAGAAGTATTAAGTTTCTCTGGTTTTTCTCCTGGGCTTCATGCTCTAGTTTTAAAATATAGTGTGGCTGTGAAGGTTTCTTTTTTATTTTTGGCTCAATTTAATCCCTTTACACGAGAAGATAAAATGGATGACAGGCTAAGGATTTGGTCACATTTCTATACTCTGGTGTCCACACAACATATGTCAACTCTACAGATTATTTATAGACATTGGTTTGTGTATGACAGTCAGCCGTCTCTTATCTCCTCTCAGGATTACCCCTCGGAAATACGACATGGTCCCGGCTGACGACACACAATCCCCCGCTCATACAAAGGCTGAAACCGGGACCAATAGCAATCTCACTTTGAGCAAGAGGGGCACACGCACTTCTTTCACTTTCCGCAAAATCAGACATGAGCCATGTGACTGTGGTAAGGATCGTGCAATTGAACATTTTTACACAAAATAGGATGGACAAGGAAAGACTTTTTTTTACATTTGTGCTGTTTCACCCCATTATCTTTCAGGAAATATATCCCTGGATCTTGAAATATGTTAGAAGAAGCATTTTTGTCTCTGTCTGCTGCATTAATTGTTCTGAAGAAAGATTACAGTCATTTCATCTCTATTGTCTTGCCAAAAGAAAATGGAATATTCAAAAAATACTTCAAACTTTCATTACATGATGGCAGATTTTAATGTAATTTATTTATTTGCAGTCTCTCAAACACATTTTAGTAATTTTGAATTTAAAGCACTTTACAGCACTAATATAGCATTTGAAAAAAAAATATTTTTCAGATCTATAATGCCTGCATTACATAAAAACGGATACTAACTTCGGATGTTTTAAACCAACTAGACTAAGATATATTACAGAGCCTCTGTCACTGAAGAGGAGCAGTGTGAAATTAAAAACAGAAATATTTGCATTTAAACTGTAGAAAAGAAATCATAAAATAATCATATTCATTCATAAAATTATTTAGTTTACTTTCTTATGGAATAAAATGTGTAAAGATTCAAACTTTCTTTATAGAATCACACTGTGAACTCAGCATTGTGACACATGCTGTATATTGTGAGTAGGGTGCATTGATACTTCTTTGTTGAATTTGTTGCTTCAGACTTTTGATTTCTCAGTGTTTTTCTTTTTAGTCTTAGTGACTCCTCTTCAGAGTTCCTCTAGCATGATTCTTGGGCCCATGTTTTTTTTTTTGTCTTAGCTTATGTAGCTTATTCTTGTTTAACTGTTACACCGATGACACACATATTTACCTGCCTTTAGACAGAAAAATGCAAACTCTTCATAACCAATCCAAGACCATTCTGAGGACATCCAAACACATTATTCATAATAATTCTCAACCTGCTACCTTCTTGCCTCTCTCCAGTATTCCCCTCCGCCTGTGACAGTCAGGGAGCTTCCTCTGTGCCTTCTGGATCTACACCACCTCCCCCCTCGCTCCCTTCTTCCCATGCCGATGCAGCCCTGCTGGAGCAGGAGTATGTGCATCGGGTGTATGATGCCATTGCCTCCCACTTCAGCAGCACTCGCCACTCCCCCTGGCCCCGAGTTTGTGACTTCCTGACCTCGCTACCTGCTGGCAGCGTGCTGGCTGATGTGGGCTGTGGAAATGGAAAATATCTGGGTGTCAACCCTGATCTAGTTGCTGTAAGTTAACCACCATGTTGTCTGCAGTTATGTGGTGCTGTATTAACCTCTATTGGGGCATATATTTTGTATTTTTTTAGAAAAAGTGACCTATGAAAGCATTGCTACACAGTCTCAGCCAGAAAATCAGCATCAGCAGTAACTGAAAACATGTTAACTCATCTGCTGCCACTTCACATATAGAAATAAGGTCTATTATAGTTTCAGGAATATATGATATGAAAGGCTATTTTAGACCAGTAAATTAGTATTTTAGATAACTAACCTGCTATTTCTAACTGATTATCAGCACTTAACCACAAACACGTAGTTTGACATTTAAAGTGGTTTAGGGAAATACACTGAGCGTTCATTTTAATGTCTACTCGTTAAGCACAATGCTAAATGCAGGGTTTTACCCAAGGTGCATTAGGGGAAAAAAACTGACCTACATCTCTCCTCAGGGAAAGTTAATCAATAAGTCATTGACAAATAACACTCAGACAGTAACTTGGTACCCTAATTGACAAGGAACATATTTCTATAGTCTCAAAGTTAAATGCCAGTTTTGACTGAGAATGCTTTAAACAGATGAGGCCTACATTTAATTTAATAGCCAGATCCAGTGCCTCCCAAAGTGTTAGCCAAGGCCCTCTGGTGGGATGTGCAGGTACTACAGGTATACACAAAATATAATTTATTATAGATAAAAAAGGATATAGGCCTATGTGGAACAATATTTTCTATGATTATAAAACCCTGGCTTTCATTTTAACTACTTTACGAAACAAAAAATCTCTTGGATTTAAATTCAGTTTCACATTTTATCAATTATACTGTCTAGTAGACAGGATGAACAGAGCTGGTGTCTCAGTTTATCTAGCCCCAAATCAACTTGTGACCTTTTTTTAATATTTTATTTGTTTCCATTTTTTAAAAAAAGGTAAAAGGAAAAAGTTTGCAAAGTCACAAAGTATACAACAAGATGATCTCATCAAAACAGATGCAGACTAAGCATTCTGTTTCATCTCTATTTATGAAAAAGAAAAATGAGGTGACTATTTTCTTTGTCTCATTTCATGGTTGTATCAGGGATTTGATGGGCCTAGGAACATTTTTAGGTTTCATACTGGATTGCTTGTTAAACGCACCATGGGTAATATTATCAGTGGTGCAGTTTAAAGTAGAAGCCGAACTTCACAAAGCAGAACTTGAGACTTTCAGGACCTGAAATTAAAGTGTCTTGAGTTGTACAATCTTTCAGTCCTTGCTCTTTTTGTACTTGCACATAACAACAAAACTTGTTGGGAACTCTGTTGAAGGTGTTGTCACAATCCACAATTTAAGCGTATCTTGATACACATCGTATCTTGGCCTCACTAATGGGTTAGCTATCTTATCATGAACTTACTCGCAACACCCAGTCCCACCACCAAATCAGCTCCTTTGATCGAGTGAAGAACATCAGAATTATAATCAAAATCCAAAAAATCATGCAGCCCTTCTCTAAGTTATGTGGTTCTAATAAAGACTGCCATGTATGTTAATCAGTTGCTAATTTTTTAACCTCTTGTCCCATTTAAAAAAACAAAATAAACCAAACTGATCAACCAAGCAGGACTGATAACTCCAGCTCTGAGGCCTGTGTTAGTCTCACTTTTTATTTACACAAGCTTCAGTTTCCGTGGCAGTATCCTAAATTTTCTGTTTATGTATGCACTCTGTGATATCCGTGTTTGGGATTTTGGAGGTGCATGTAAGCAGCTTATATTGACTCTGACTATAGCGGTAAATCTTTGCTGAGAACACTGTGATCATGTAGGTCACACGTCACCTTCCTGAGCAGCTTTAATTTGCTTCCCTCCCTCCGCGCTCTCTTTTTTGTTGTCTATTTATCCCTGCTTGCCTCTAATTCCCTCTCTCATTCAGATTAACCTTGTTTAACCTCACAGTTTTAATTGAAATGAAAAAACTCGACCTTGTGAGTGTGTGCTAGCTTGCAACATAGGGCGTATGTATCTCCTTTTCTTCTCACTCTTTTATCCCCTGGTTCTCCTCCGGGATAAGGTCTTCTGAAGCTTGATTGAATTGTTAGATTGGACAAAATGTGTCAGAAATTATCATCACTGGCAGCACCTCCTGCCCTCATCATCTTAATGTGTAATTTCAGGGCAGCTTCTCTCATCTTATGTCCTTTAAACATTGTATTTATATGACCGAATTGTTTTCCCTAACATCCCCCTTTTTAATTTTTGCTTTAGTCGATATTTCTCCTCTTTCTGTCGGCCTGGTTCAGAAACTTGCATCATTTTAGGGACATTTTTAGTTCTTCCTGCTGTCATTAAGAGGCACCATATTGATAGACAGACTTATGAAAGAGATAAAACTTTCCTGGTGGTCTTGGTAATATTCCTTACTCTGCTTTATCAGTACCTTTGATTTGACTGTGCTCTTGTTTGTGTGCTTTGTTTGTTTTCAGCTCGGCTGTGACCGCAGCAGTGCTCTTGTCCACATCTGCGCAGAGAGAGGTTTCCAGGCATTTGTATCTGATGCTCTCAGTGTCCCATTGCAAACAGCCTCCTGTGATGCTTGCATCTCTATTGCTGTCATACACCACTTCTCCACGCAGGTAGCTTTGCGTACACACATGAACACACAGTATGGCTGAATATGATGAGATGATATGTTGAATAAATCAAAGTAACATCATCATCAGTGTGCTCTTTAGGCTACATCAGCAGCATTATTTTTGATAGCAGTGTGCATTTGCCAACAGAATGCGTGCCGTGAGGCTAGGGCTGGGAGATACATTAAGATTTGAAAAATATGAAAGCATTTTCAAACAAGGTATTAGTTTAGACAATATATTTTACACTGGTTTAGTTGTCAGAGTATGGACATTGAGAAGACTAGGACAACAAGCAAAGAGAAAGAAAGAAAATATAAAATCAATAAATGAAAAATGAGAAGTCAGGCAAAAGGTAAGCTCGCTGGACCCTACAATTTTCTTTCCTGGAGGCTAAGTGAGAAAAATGTGAGTGGTTTCACAAGGCTTTTTATGTCATTAAATCCCCACAACCTTTGTGCAAAAAAAAACATTTTTCTTTTTCTGAAAAAACATCCAGTGACCTGCCTCATAAAAGAAGTTCTACAATTCTCAAGTCCACTGACTTTGGGACATTTTTTAAAACACAAATAAAAACAGAATACAATGATTTGCAAATCATATTAGAACAATGAGCTGTTTTATACAATTCAAAGACAAGGTATTTAATCTTTAAAATGATAAACTTCAATGTTTTTTTTGCTTTTACTCATTTTAAATTTGATGCCTGCTCGATAAGGCTGTCAGTATTTCTCAAAATCAAACTCGAATGTTTTTTGAAAACACATGTAAAATACTGAAGATATTCAGTTTGTTGTGTATTCATTTGAATATAGGTCTGCATGATTTGCAAATTTATGTATTTTGCTTTTGTGTTCTACATAATATCCCAACTTCATTGAATTTGAGTTTGTATAAAAGCAGTAAAAATAAAATGTAAATGAATAAGATAAAATTTTTTTCAGGAAAATAACAGAAAACCATTGTCATACTAGTCTTTTAATTAGAGAGGCCTCAGTAATTTTGAAGATAAACAACTTTTATGATCATAATAATTTAGCTTTACCTGAAGCAGGCTGTCATTCTGGGTCTTGCTGTATTTAGGCACATTTTCCAGTTTTTTCTTTATAATTACAACTTTAAAATGAACAAAGACTGCATGATTAGAATATTTAATTCATATTTGGATGCCCTGTTTTTGTTCATCATAGATGGAAAATGTCGTAGATAAAGAAAATATAATCTAGTTTATGTAGAGACCCACACAATAAGTAAGAACATTTGATGTTTTGAACTGTAGGATCCAAGCTCTTTATTTGTTAATGCACTTTCCATGGAGTTACAATGCATAAACCCGCCATGTTTGTAGTTCGCAGAGTTATTCAGGAGCACACTGTCAAAATTGTCAAATAATAGCTTTGTGTCTGTCTTTGTGTGTTTGGTGCAGGATCGTAGACTGGCGGCAGTGAAGGAGCTGGTGAGAATTTTAAAGCCTGGAGGTCGAGCTCTCATCTATGTGTGGGCTTTTGAACAAGAGTTCAACAAGCAAAAGTCCAAGTACCTCAAAGACCAGAACAAGGGGCATCCTGAGAACCACAGCTCGACCATCAACACATCAGAAGACAGCCAGAGGCATGATGGGAAATTAAGCAGAGAATTGGAAGACAGTGACAGAACTGTTGATATCAAGCAAGATATAAACAAAGTGACCGATGGCAAACTTGGTGTGCACACTAACCGCACAGCCTTTGATACACAAGACTTGTTAGTCCCCTGGCACCTGAAGGAGGGAAAACGACGAGAAGAGGAAGAGAGAGGAGAGGCAGGAAAGAAGGAGAAAACAAATATCAAGTCCAAAAAGACCACTGGGAAGTCCTGCATTACGAGCAGCCCAGAGTCTAAACCCCTCATTGGTAACGACATGACTCAGACCCCCGCTGCAGATGTTAAGTCCAGCTCTAAGAGCAGCCCAGTCCCTGTTTTTCACCGCTATTACCACGTGTTCCAGCAGGGGGAGCTGGAGCAGCTGTGCACTCAGGTGGCTGGAGTCAAAGTGCAGCACAGCTATCATGACCAGGGAAACTGGTGTGTTGTGTTGGAAAAGAGTGAACTGTGATGCACTCATGTTTTATTATGACACAGTCACACTGAAATAAGAAGCAAAGAACTTTTGTAATCATGTTTGAGCAGAAAAATGAAGACATGCTTTTAAATAAATGGTAATTTTATTAAACTCACCTTATTGTTCATGATTATCCGGCTATATACTAGGAGTGAGTATTGGCAAGAGCCTCATGATACGATACGTATCACGATACTTGGGTCACGATACGATAATATCACGATATATCGCAATATCACAAAACTGTGATATATTGTGATATTCTACAGTTAACTAAGAAAACTAGAGATGTTGTGTGTGTAAATCACACAATATTACTCAAAAATGGAAAGTACAAATCAGGTCAAAACTTTGATTATAAACAACTTTTCCATTTTATTGTTTTTGAAATATGTCTAATGCAGTGTTACATACGTACTCTTTACTTGAAAACACAGAGTGTATCAAGTCACTTAAACTAATGTTGCAAAGAAAGTATTCTTGTTTTCCCTTTAACAATGTATTAAAAGCATCCTAACCTGCAGTGCAGTGCAGCACATGAGGAACAAAGTGCTTTGAGTTACTGACAGCACAACAGTTAGTAAAAAAAACATCACATATTTCTCTTTTCACTGTCCAAACTAAATAGACCAAATGAAAAAAATCTCTGCATACTTATTTATAAGTTATATTTTATTTCCAACTCTGATAAAATATGAGTTTTTATTTTTACAAAAAATCGATATTAAGATTTGAAATATCGATGTTATATCGACAGTCAAAACATTGCGGTATATTGCTGTATCGATATTTTTTCACACCTTTAATATTTACCTACTTTAGTAGATAAAGAGTGGAGTAATAGTCATTAGAGACGGGAAGCTCAGTTACTAAGAGAGCAATATCGTGTGTATTTAACCTTTTTTAGTTGAAGGACACTTTCAATTAGAAATTCATCATTTTTAGTTTCAAAAAGGGAACAAATACACTCCTCAAAAAAGTGTTGAGACATTATTTCAGATGACTATTTCTCCCTCTTTATAATACCTACTATTTTATTTTTTTTATCTTTGGAAACCCTTATTAGTGACCTTTACTATAACTTGTAGGGACTATGTATTCTTGGAATGAGCAAAACAGCTAAGTGTGTTTGTAGTGACCCCCAAAATTGTGCCCGAATCTCTTCTCCCTCTAGAAGAGAGACTACAGTTCTCCAGTGAAGCAAGGGTCTTCTTGGGATGTTGTATTCCTGGCACAATCACTTGCAGTGTATCTTTGACTTCACATACCTTAAGAAACTTTATCCTTAGTTTGGAAATTGTACCAGGGCTGTCCCCAAATAATGCTGCCACTATGCATACCTGAATATCTGCTTTCAGTTGCAGGGACTTTGGCACTGTAAACAGTGTAGGGCAACTTTAGTCATTACTGAAAATCCACATGAATCGATAATGGAGTAGAATTTCACCATTAAGCAGAATCAGTATTGCCAAAAATGCCACTCTTAAGTTTCTGACGTTAAAATTTTGGCTTATCATTTTTCACTTTCCTGCTCAAAAGGTAATGGTGAAAATTATCTCAGGTACTGAGATTCAAGACTGATTCAAGGAAGTAATTTCTAACTTAACCTTGCTGAACCAAATGAGATGCTAACAAAATTATACTTTTATCCAAAATAACAATTCTAAAATACCTTAAAGAATGTTAAAATAGAATTTGGTGTCAAAGCTCTAAAAATGTACTTCTTTGCAACAACTTTACACTGGTCCCAGATGCCCCCAGAACAACCTTTTTAAGTTTCTTGTTCAAAAATCCACTTAAATATCATAGCAAGCAATGTTGTGTAAATCTTCATGAGCTGTTTCTCACCACCTCTCAGGAAGTGGATTTAGCTTCTGCTATTCAACTCTGTGCTCTTATGTTTACTGCACCTGTGAAAACATCCTCAGACATGTTCCTTTTACTGGAGCCACATATGGGCTGAATAAGCCCCTGGTTCAGGGGGTACTTCCTATCATGAATGTCATATCATTTAATATTCTGTTTGTTTATTTTATTTTTACAACCAAATCAATGCAAATTAATTTTCAAACCAAACTGTACATGTCCATCAAACAAATTAAGCATGTGAGTACATACACATGCACAACAACCAGTTTGTGAAGGAGCAGAAAGAAGCAAAGAGCGTTTCTAGTCCTGCCCCTTCCTTACAAATCAGATACATAACTGAGAGATGAATCATTATCCACTGTCATTATTCATGGAAACAATGTAAATTCATAAGTAATAGCAACTACATTCTTCATACAAATCACCAAGAGAACAAACAAAAACATTCTAATAATAAGTAAGAACACAGAAAAATCAATATACATTATATATCCATATCTACATATTATAAATACAGTTTATACACAATCAAACTTTTTAAATGTCCACAGTATTCATAATAATCCATCTCATAAATGCTACACACATAAGTATATCTGTTCTAAACTACGTTTTATGTTAAATACTCAGTTACTGGCATATGCCAATAATAAACAGTGTTAGTATACACACCAATATATCGTTATGGGAATTTTTTTAATGATCTATTTGAAGATAACTTGACAAACCAGACAAATCTTTCAGTATATTGAATTAGTTCATCTGGACAACAGCTCATTGAAAGTGTTTGGGAGTGGGTAGGACCTTTCAAAAGCAAAAAAATCCTTTTCAATCAAGAAATACTTTGTGTTGCTTGTTTTCATTTAACAAAGAAATGTTGTCCAGGTCTGACAAAATGCGACTGAAGTTGTTAGCATCTATGGTAATGTTAGCGTGAGCAGTCACTTCCTGTGTAGTTCCCACCTCTTCCTGCTTTAAAGGATGCTGATTGGGCCATGTTGCTTTGGGCCGCTCACAGTCGTTGCAGATTGTAGTTAGGCAGGATGGATATGGCTGATTACACACTGAATCTGGTGGATCCATCTGCTGAGCAAAGTTAATTTGAGCACACATTTTCTGAAATATAGAGCCAGCAACAGAGGGGTTAGGAGATTTGTAGAGAGATCATGAACACATATTTTTGTACAAAAACTATATTTAACTACAAAGTAACCACTGAAGATAATCTGTATGTGTGAAATTACTTGTCACAATACAAACTATGTGGTAATCCAACTAATTGAGTCCTGATTTTAGTTTTTATTAAGCGTTAAGTGGGAATATTTCAGTATGAATTATTCACCCTCATTCCTGTGCACACATGAATATAAACAGACAAAATAACTCTTATTCAATTAGATGAGAACAACTGGGATTGAAGTTTCATTCACAGGGATGACCTGGCCAAGAGTTCAGCAGCACACATCCTAATAAGTCCTACAGATCACAAACAATAAGTTAAAGACAGCTATTGACCAAAGTATGAATTACTTTCACATTTAAAGTGCATGATCAAACTGTGTTTTGAGCTAACAAAATAGGTTTAACCAGACAGCTATAACAAGAATTAACAGTAGGGTGATGCAGTATTGATGGCAGAGTAGTGTTGTATTGTAGTACGTTGCTGAGGCTGGTAATTGGTCAGCTGCTCTTGGTAAATTACTCCTGTGGCTTTTCAGTCCTCAGGGACTCACACAGACTCCAACTCTGTGGTGCGGAGGTGAGAAATGGCTTGGTGGCTTTTATTGACAAAGGTTTATTGATTATGGTGAAGCAGTCTGCTGTGTTAATGTGTGTATGTGTGGGAAAGAGATCCTTGCGTGCACAGGGATGTGTGTTTGTGTGTAGCAGTGTTACATTTCTTGTTTAGCTGATGTTGTTAAATCTCTCAGCAGAGTGTGACGCCTGACATTTGGAGGAATAATTAAAATTTAAAGGTGTGCCTCTCTGTGGTAAAGACCATTGATCTGTCAGGTGACAGGACATTTGAAATCTGCAGCTCCCTGGAGCTACGAGACATTTATATCAAAACAACATGTAACAACTCCTACTCTGGAAGATTAGTGAAATTTATGAAGAGGAAATAATCTCAAAAAGAGGTATAATGGGAAAAATATTAAATTTAACTGTCATGATTTAGTGTTATTTTGGTTTGAGAAATGTTGTAAGTCTTTATAAAGAAAAAAGGGTGACACGGTAGTGCAGCAGGTAGTGCATGTGCCTCACAGTAATCAGACTGCTGCAAGGGCGTAGGTTTGATTTTGACATTGGTGGGGACATAAAAGTGCACCAACATGGCACCCTGGAAGTTGATGTGTTTTGCATTATGACTGTTTTTTAATGTCATGTAGAGCTAATCAAACAAACAAGCAAACTATCATGTTCAGAAAAAAACTATTCTACCGGTATAAACTTTACCTACAGCCTCTCCTCCTAAATCTCTACTGTCTGTTCCTTGACCAAAATATATTGCAGCATGACGTATGAACAGTGGGACAATTTGGGATCAATCAGAAATTTTGATGGTATGACTATAGTCTGACAAATACAGTAGATAACCAAAACCAAAAAGGACTACCAATAAGTGTATTCCCCAACAATATGAATATATAAAGTCATGTTATTAATCTGAGGTTTTATTGTATTTTTTCCCTCACAAACTTTATTGCTGGGCTTAAAAGGTTGCTGCCTTTCAATACACAAATAATACATGGGTAATAAATAAAACAACCAAAACATGTATGTCTTGGCATTAAATATAAGCTTTTTTTTAGTTCTAAAGTTATATACTATGCTTGTGTTTTATGTTAGGGACCATGTGGTAGTGGCATAATATTGATAGGGACGTGTCCCTAGCGTCCCTACCCAATTCTACACCCCTGGACTGCTGGTTTTTTTGTTGACCAGGGTATTTCTGTATGGAGTTTGCATGGTCTCTTTGTGCCTGCATGGGTTTTTCTTCAAGCACTCTCATTTCCCCTACAGACCAAAATCATGCTCTTACTCTCAATTAGTGAGTGGAAGCGTAAATGGTTGTCCGTCTCTCTCTATGGCCCTGTGATTGACTGGGATCTAAACCGAGGTGTACCCTGCCCCATTGCCTGATATCTACTGGGAAAGGTCTTTATCCTCCCTCCTTTTTTAATTAATAATTGACATAAATAGTGTTATTTACTCATGAAACTCATAAACATTTTTGTTGTAAATATTCTTTGAAAGTGTTTGATTGAGATGGCATATGGACTCAAACATGAAGTGATTAATAGCACCAAACATTTGTTTATGAAAACTGTAGTACCAGAATTAAGGTGTTGATTACTTCTTCCTTTTTTATCATTGTCCTGCCCTCAACTCTCTGCCACTCCAACACCTCTTGTCATACCACGTGAGTTATGACCTTTAACAGTCTATGGTTATGACCTAAACCTAAAAAAGGAGGTCTAGGCAATAACCACACTAATCTCTGCAGTCCTTGCTGGCTTTAAAATGTATTCTTCCAACACTACATAAGACTACAAGAATTTACATCGTTCAGTTTAAAGATCTTCTCTTTGAAGTATAATATAATGTCTGCTCAGGATGTGACTTGTCTTTTTGTTACCACTTTAAAAAATACTCTGTGCTTTCCTGCTGTTGTGCATTTATCTCAAGTCTTTTTTTGTCCTTCGTATCTATAGTGATCTTTTTTTTTTTTTTGCTGAAGGCACACCTTAGATCATTTTAGAAATCTCAAGGCACACCATATGCAAAAATAACCTCTTAATACATATTAAAGTATACTTTTAGTCTGTTATGTTTATGTCCAACTAGTAATGCCTGATACAATTTGACTGACAGCCATGGTACTCTTGAAATGTTTATTATCATGAGGAATCATTTTAAAATTTGATAATTTCCCTCAATTCAGTGAAAACCTAACAGGTCACAAATTCAAAATAAGGCCCTTATAAACATAAATTACACACAATAATAATTTCTTCTACCTGCTTCTGTTTCATCAAATGAATGAAGTGAATCTTAAACTCATTTGTTATGATCAGCTATGACAGGAGTTGTGAAATTCTCCAGGCACACATTATTTGAGTGTCAATGAACTGGAACACTGCACTGTTCTCTTATACTGCTCCAACAAACAAAACATATTATATCCACAATCTGTCCAGTAGGTGCCATTTGTAAACTACAGGGACCCCAATTCAACAGGTGCCGTAAACAGTGACGCTTCACGACATGTAACAAAACATTGACGTCAGTGTCATGGCGGCGCACGGTGTCAGTTTTGAGAGCTCGAGCAGCATTGATGAAAGGAAAGAAAACAAGAGACAGGCAAGAAAAGAGGCGATAGAGAAGGTATGGACTTTAAGATTTATAGCCCATAGCTCTGTGTTCGGGCTGGTTTTAGCTTTGGTGGACTCTTATTTAATATAAATCATACGAGTCTGCTCCGGTACGAAGCTACCAAGCTAATTAGGCTAAGAGCTAACGTCACGTTAACGTCTGAGCTCATAATATGTCCTTACCGTCATGGAAATTTGTCTCTATGTCACTCTTCTCTCTTGGACGGCTAACAGTACCTGTGTATCCTCTCAGTTGTGGGTGATATATGTCTGCAGAGGCGGATATTGTCTCCCAGCAGGAGGTTCTCTGGTCAAACACCGCTGGAGCTGATAGGAGGGCTGCAGTAAACAGCTTTACCTCATCTGCAGCTTTAACTCTGCTCTGTCCCCAGACTGAAGACTGGGACAGGCATGGTGTTGTTATCATCTATACACACACACGGGTTTTTATCTCCGTGCGGTGCAGCTGTGTTTGCTCTGTTATCATCCACACTCCCAAACCATCAGAAAGCAGATGAAGCAGACAAATGATGCTCCGAGTTAATGAGCTCTGCACTGAGAGCTGGAAGACATTATCTGCCAGGCTCACCTGTGCTTATGCTAGCCAAAGTAAAGGTCTAACTCATTAAGTCTGGTGTTTGCGGAGGATTCGGCTCATGATGACTTTTGCTGGTCATTTCCGTTTCTAGTAAATGTAGATTTTCCAGCACTTATATGTGTGTTTTAGTGATGTTTAGAGATGGGCAATACATTGAGTTAAAGGAATACCTTGAACATATTTAATGAAATACAGTGCCTTGGTATGGACAGCCTATGGTACTGTTTTTTTCGGAGAACATCTCTGCTGATAGGGATGGTTTCTTTTTTTAAGTGAGCTTGCCAGAGGTTCAAGGCACGAGTAACTAGAAAGCACTCAAGAGAGTGCAAGCCTCGCCCTCTACCAAGGTAGCTCATATATCTGTTAGGGATGGAAATTGGTAACATTTTATTGATACTAGTGCCAATAAAAAACCTACTAATCGACCCAATTCTTTACGATTCCCTCATTGATTCCTGCAGATTTTCTGTGTGGGCAAATGTTGCTGGTGTTTCCACTCACTAAAGTTTGTGCAGTAGTCGTCTTTAGTAAAAAAAATTAAGCCACAATTCTGATGGCTTCTGAACCCTGTTAGTGGAAAGAATTGATAAGGGAATTGTTTAGTAAAAAGACTCATGATATTGATTTTTTGATGTAGCTGTTGACGGTTCGCAACTGGAATTGGTTATCGATTCCCATCCCTAATTGCTGTTACATCTCTAAGCAATAGTTCCATAATAAAGTTACCATCATAACATGATTCCTTGACCCTGAAACCCACACCTACCACTAGGGCTGGACAATTAATCGATTTTGATCGTAATTTCAATTTTGCCATCTGACAATCCTAAAAACATTATAATCGAAGAAAAAGATTAATATGCCACACAGTGTGGAGTGCCGTGTATGCAAGTTCCTGCGTTTCATAGCGCTTCTGTGTTCCACATGCAGCCACATGAGTGTTTGTGTGTGACTTATGTGGACCAATGATACTGTATGTGCCGCTTGCTGGTTCTTTAAAGTTGCGTTTAAATCAATACTGAAGTTTTTAAATAAATGAATAATTGTGTATTTTAATTGTGATTTCAATATCACTTAAAATAATCAGGATTCTTATTTTTACCATAATCGTCCAGCCCTACCTACCACTCAGAACGATGTTGATATAGTGAGTACTTAGACTGTTATTGAGCAAAATCGATCTTAACTTGGGCCAATCCCAAAGTCTCCTGAAAATTTCAGCAAAATCCATCCTGTAGTTTATTACAACAAACATACACTGACACAAACGTAACCTTCCTGGCGGAGGTAAATATGATTGCCAAAAGAGCAACTTGAAAGCTTTGTCCCACAGGGATGATTTCTAGGGACAGATGCTAGCTGATACATCACAGGCGGCAACCTTTGGGACTGTAAATAAAGGCCCATACAGGAGTGCCAAACCTGTAGTACCCATTTATTGAGGATTTCTAGTTTTAGAAATGCAGAATCTGTATTGGTTAGACGACGTCATGTCCCACTTCAACACATTCTTTCTGTCTGTGAGATGATTGAGCTAATGTTAGGTTGAGATAGGATGCGCAATATGGCATTAGATGGCCTCAACAGCTTTCCAGAGGCTCCGTCGTAGGAATGCATGATATTGGATTTTTTCTGATACCTTAAATATTTCTGAACTCTTTATCACCAAAACTAATATTTTTTTCAAGAACACAGAGTCTTTACTTTGTGAAAATTGGCCTGTTGCTATTTGTGTGAGGAACAGATGTGAAACAAGAGAAACTCCTGAAAAAATTAAACTCTTTATTTTTAGATGTAGCCATGCAGTTATTATAAGGTTAAGTGTCATTGTGCATTTATGTATTTTGCCAACATAACTGCCAATGTAAAAAAAAAAAAAAAAAAAAAAAAAAAAGATATATATATAGATATATATATATATATATATATATATATATATATATATATATATATACATATATATATCTGCCAATACCAGCATTTAACGGCTTTGGCAAATATCAGCCGATAACAATATCAAATTGATTATATCTTGCATCCCTACTTTATTGAATATCAAGTCTATTAGTGTGTCCCAAATCGCATACTTCCATACTCAAATACTTAAAATTTTAAGTATACAGAAGTATGCGATTTGAGACACACTGTATGATAAATAACAGTTAATGGTGACACTGAAAGCCTTGCAATTGCCCTACTTTTCTTTTCAAATTGCACCAAAAACCACACTGAGGTGACCAGATTCTACAGCAAGATTCTTTTAACATTTCCCCAAAAAAGCCCCTATGTTTAGAACTTTTGTATGTTTTGATGTGTGATTAACATCACTCATTTTTATTCTTGTCCACATTGTTGGTTCAGCTACACTGAATAGACATTTGAAATGCAAATCCCATCAACCACACTGTAATCACTGTCTTATTTTGTCTTAATTGTTTCCATCAGGCCAAGCAGCAGTATGAGAAGGAAGAGAGGAAGAAGGAGTTAAAGAGGCAGAGAGGAGAGGACACTTGGATGCTGCCTGAAGTCAACCAGAGGCTTCAGGAATTAGAAGAGGTAAGATACAAAGACTTCTACTTGAGCCAGATTTTCTCCTACCATTTATAAAAAGAAACACGGTACACCTCCTAGTCCTACAAGAAGACACAAAATATGGAATATGTGGGCACACTGTTTTATTCAGGCAGAACATAAGAATATTTCATGCAGCAATAACTTGAATGCTGAGACATCTTCTGTTTACCTAAATATTTACATTAATTGACAACCACATGAAAAGTATGGTGCTTATCTTTTGTGAAAGTTACTCATCTGCTTTTGCTCTGGATTGTGAGTCTCTTTAGGAAGTGCTTTAGCAGCTATGACACCAGACAGCAATTCTCTTTGCAGAAGCAGTCAAAGTCAGTGTGGATGGGGTAGGTTAATAAAATGTGGCCATCACAGTTAGATTGTCTTACTTAATCTTGGTGAGAGTTGAGTCCCTGTCCTTCAGGTGTTACACGTTCTGTCCCATCAGTATTTTAAACTGGAAAATGTTTGGAAGGTTACCTGCAGAAGCTACCCATGCTTTACCTTCTCAATGTTATAGCCACGTGAAACAGTTAAGTGGTCTGAAGTAGAGCGTGATTATAAACAAAGAGCCACAGTGGAGGATTTCTAGCACTCCTATACTCTGTGGAGCATTGTTTTGTGTGGACATCGATTACAGCCGCAGCACAAACCACAGGGATTGATGATTTTTGTGATTAATCATCAGACTGCAGAATTCTTTGCTCCACCTTTTAGGGTCAAAGTGGTACGATCTGCACCCCTTTAGAGGAGAGTAAAACAGTGGGACGGCACAGCAGTGTTAATTTGGTAGTTCTTTTAATTTAGTTTTAGTCCTTTGCATAAATTTTACCTTTAGTCATGATGTAGTCATCGAAATTAATTTAATTTTAGTCTGGTTTTGATGAAATTTCACAACATGTTAGTCGATGAAATTTACTGTAAATTTAGTCGACTACAATATGAAATGTAAAGTTTCAATTGCTCTTGCATAGTATGACAAAAATAGGAATATAAAAAAGACATTAAAATAGATAAGAGCATAAACATTGCAAGATGCACGATCTTTAAGCTATATCAGCTCCCCTATAAAAGAATGATAAATAAAATAAAACAAGTAATGTTAGACAATGAACAAGTCCAAAGAATCTACATTATTAGTGTTACCAATATGACAATCATGTTAATTCTTTGGCCTATAAACCCTCCAACTTTATTGTATATTTTTGATGTATTATCCCTTACAGCCTTTAACTTTCTTTGAATCAAGGCTAGTTTTCATGTTGGGATAAACAGACCCATGCCAAGAAGGAAGATCACAAATGCTGCATGTCCTCCATCCATGCTCGAGGTGTCCAAACTGCTTAAAGGGGAATACATGGACGACTGAGCCCTTGTTGCACATCACTTTAAGTGTATTTAACTGAAAGTTTTAGGGTTTAGGGATGGGTTGTCACCTGTAAATGGCCCTTGTAACCTTGAGCTATTACTGGATTCACACCTAGTCAGGGTGAAAATGACTTTCTGAGGAGCAGAGATGGGAGACACTGATGGCTTGTCTTCACTGTCAGACACAAAACAAGAGTAAACTGCAAGAATGTTGGCGCTTGAAGATGAATATTGCAATATACATTGTAATTGAGACCTTGTGACAAAGTGAGTATGGCAGAAAATGTGTATGATTGGTGATATTTGCTGCTGTCATCAGAATACTTGTATACATTCAACTGTTTCAGGGGCCATTTCAAAATGGCAGCGGACTGTATTTGGACCCCAGGCCATAGTTTGGACACCCTTGCTATTGTTTGTTGTTTTGAAATGTCACACAAGCCCCATTCACACTGTGATTTCAAGCAGCAATATTTATGCCCTGTGACCTTTTTTAGGAGGGTTCTGTAAAGAGCAAGAAGAAGAAAGAGAAGAAATCTAAGAAGAAAAAGGAGAAGAAAAGAAAGGCCAAAAGGGAGAGAAAGACAGCCGAGGCAGGCGATGGCTCGAGTGACAGCTCACAGGTAAGTCATTTATTTTACATTATAACTGATTTTGTTGTCACTCCAAGGTTATATTTCCCCCTATGACCATCAGAGTTTCTCCTCTTTCTGTCAGGACTCTGGTGATGAATGGGTTGAGGCACAGCCACAGGTACAAGCTGCTAAAGCCTGGCAGCTTCCCGAGGACTCTGAGCCATCAGAGAGCAAGCAAAGCCCAGCCCAGAATGTTCAACAGGTAACTTCATGAGCCGACAACATAGATAATAAGTGATACCCACTGTAAGTTTTTTGCAGGGCATCCTACAACAGTTCTGCAACAAAGCTTAGTTATGATTTTAGACGCTTCCAGTGCTTTAGTACTAACCACATATGTTATTTGCCTCCATACTTCAGAGAGATGAATGGATGACCTTTGACTTCCTGGCAATGAGAACCACCTCCACATTGGATAGGAGGGCTGAGAAAGAGCGTCTTAAAGAAGAGGAGAGGGCAAAGGCTCAGGCCATCGAGCAGGTGAGTGTGAGGCAACGGGCTTTAGTCTGTTGTTTCTAGTGAATTCCGTTTTGAACTCAGCACTCTGCATTTCAGCGAGATAAGGAGTAAGCACATTTGTTGTTGCACGGATTAAAGACTAAATTGAAAAACGTAGTTGGAGTCTGTGCCCTCATTTAGCTAGCTGTGTGGTTACCAGAGTAACAGAGGTCTTTCCTTGGGCAGCAGTACACTAAGGTGTTTTTGTTTACCTGATCCTGTCTGCAGGGTATTTTTTTTTCTTGTTTAAAGCTTTTGTGCCCCTGTTGTGCTGCTGATGGCTTGCACAAATGATCCAGCTGTGTGTGTTTGTGTGTGCCTGTGCTTCCCTTAGGCTGGTTTACACAAACTGGAGCTCAACCCGTACTGGAAGGATGGGGGAACAGGTCTGCCCCCAGAGGAAAAGGCTGGTACTGCAACAACAAAAGGTATCATCAAAGATCAGTTGACTCTAAGTTTAGGCAGTTTTATGCACAGGAGCGATGAACATGAAAGTATTTTGAAATCCACATGCCAGAATTGATTATAAGCTCATATTAGAGGTCCTATGTTCTGATGTATTTGACAGTTTACATCAAGTCTTCAGCATCTATCAAATTTGATTAAGGTTAAATAAAAAATGGTCTTTGTAGCACAGGGCTCAATTCCAGAAAATGTATAACTGCTGTACAGACAAGTGTTTTGTGTTGCATGACCACACTTAATTATCCAGGAAGTTTTAAAACACAGGGGGCTTTCTGAGTTAGATTACTGGTGGGAAAAATAAACACCACAAATTCCATCTAATGTCAATGAAACACTCATTTTGCTGTCTTCTGTTCTCGTTTGAATGCAAAGTATGTCCATTCTTTGCCCATTCTTTTTCATTTCTCCCACCCTGGTCCTTCCATGTGCCTGTTCTCTCTCCATTTAAACTTGAGAAGCATTATATGTGATGGTTTCTGAAAAATCCAATGTAAATACCAGAGATGCTGTTTGAAGGATTTTAAAATGGCACTGTAAGCTACACTATTTATGTAAGAATCATAGATATAGTCAGCCTGGTAGTCTATAGATTTGAATCTAGTGTGGAAAGGACAAGGACCAGAGTCCACCGTTTGGTGATACCTGCTGCAGAGGATCAGTTGCAGCTCTTTTCCCCTCCTCTTTGGAAACGTGGATCTGAGGGGATGTGAGGCTGTGATGAGATCTGTGCTGATCGGCTGCCCAAATAAAGATTAATTTGAGGTGGGAGGAGGGTTTATAGGCTGTGGAGTGGACTTTCTAAACAGTTATGGCAGAAAACACTTGTAGGTGGATGCTACATAGCTATTACATAATAAAACCCAGGAAGTAAGAAACAGAGCATTTTAAAGCACATTTTCTTTGGAAAAAAAAAGACACACAGCATTTGTCTGTGAAATGTGAGATTAGTCAAAGTTTTCACGTTCTTTCCTCCCCAAGCCCCTTCTAACAACATTAAAAGAAAAGAAAATGGATTTTAAAAACCGTGGGACCTTGTAAGTAGATTTATTTTGTGATTCTGAACTATCAGCACTGCAAAGCATTGTGGGACACTTTTTTCTGTCCTGCAAAGGTAAGCAGAGAGTCCACAAGAACTGAGCTCTTCACATGGGCCCTCCTGCTTTCCAAAAACACCACCATCAACCACGATGTTTTCATTATCTTTCTTATTCTTGCTTTTTTAGAAAATAATAGACAACGTTCATATTGAAATGACACATTTGACCAGTGTGTGGTGTTTATGTGTCTCCAACTGCAATTATTGTTTAAAAATACCAGCTTTTGTCAAAGGAAGCCTAAAACGCACTGGTTAATACCCCAGATACAGCGAAGAACAAAATGTTAAGTCGATTTGTTGCCGTTTGGAGTAATTTAAGATTTCACAAGCAGTTAAATCTGCTGCCATGATAATATGTATGCTTTAATTTTACTATTCTTAGCTGGTGAGGTAAGGAGTTCAAAACAAATGCAGGAAAATGACTAAAATGGGTTTTAAACAACAATAAAAGCAAATGTCAGTAAGGATGTTTAGCTGAGAAATCTTAACCAGGAAAGGCTGCTTTGTGAGGGATTTATCGGTGCGGAGACTCTTGGCTAAGAGTAAGCTGACAGGCAAATGCAGGTACATGTGCACGTGTCTCTTATCTCCATACAGAAGCACAGTTCTTTTGAAGTTGATGTTACCTGTAAAAGCTTCATTTTAACTGAGGCAATTTTACTGCACCAACACAATGCATGCACACTCACAGCTTTACCTTATTTGCCCCTAATATGCATGAGTGTTCTTATTTTTTGCGTAGAAAAGGTTCAATGACTTAGTTATCAAAATAATTAAAAGACAGAAGAATGTGGAAGAGATTAAACATCTTCAAGAACCTCAAGCAAGTCCAGTTTCCCTTTTAACAGAGAAGTGGATAACCACGACCTGGATGAACCGGAACCTACACAGACAAGAGCCACACTTATTTTCTTCTTTAAGCCATCTGCAGATTTGAAATATCATACTGCGTGTAATATAACAAAATGTTTCATTCATGGCATCAGTAGTTTTCTCTCACACATATTTCCAAACATTTAATCTCAAGTGGTTCCAAACCAAAATTTATTCAGGCCATTTCTTTTGTTTTTGATTACGGTTTTAAATGTGTTACATCTGTAATATTTTTTCTCTAAAAAAGTGAAGTTTTATTTTTGAAACATTTTTATTTCTTAAAGATTTAAATGCAGAATTTCTCTAGCTTTTTAAAAAAAAAAAAAAAAACTTCTTTTCATTACTTTTATTTCCCCTCCTTTTTGGATATCTTTTATTCTTGCACCTCAGGTAAACTTGACCTTTTTTAGTGTTGTATTTCAAATAACATAATTCATGTTTCCCCAATTTCACTACCGTCTTCTTTAACAAACTTTGTCCTGTTTTATAACAGTAAAATGACTTTTAACTGGCTTCATCACTTACTCTGCCCCGTTTGACTTTTTCCTCTCAAAAGAAAACAACAGTCCCATACAAAGTGGCATGTAGTTGACATTACTCTCATTTGTGCTATTAAATAATCACAATATTGATCCTAAGTTATACAGAGTTATGTTGTTTCTTCACTCTATGTCTGCACAGTCTCTGTTGTGAATGATGGAGGCCTGAGTTGGCTGAGGAAGAGCTACCAGAGGATGAAGGAGCAGGCTGAGAGGGAGCGGCGCAGCCTCAACGACGTGGTGTCCGAGAGATACGGAGTGAGAACTGATGGCTACACAGACCACAATCTTACATGCACACGTATAATATTGCAGACACATACAGTCAGCCAGTTACTGAAAAGATTTTACTGCTGTTTTGTTCAATTTTACCAAAAAATGACAAAGCAATGCTCAACTTTAATCATTTTCTGATGCTTTAGCAGAAATACATGCACTTCCATCAGTCGCTGGCAGTGAGCTAAAGACGTCACTTATTGGAAACTTACAGCAGTTGTGTGTGAATACACAACCTTTGATATAAAACACTCAGTGTAACTGTTAACCTCTTGGGTTTATCCAAATTATCTCTTAATTTAATAGCCATACCATGTATGTTGGTGTTTTATAATTTATTCAGTCTTAGATACGATCTTTAATGTGTGTACTTATGTGCTTTTCATTAGATTTTCTCATTATCACTGTTGTGCAGTATATTACCTTTGTTTGTCTTGGCAGTTGTAACTGAGATTAGCTGCTCCTATGAAAGTGAAACTGAAGAAGCCATTTAAACTGATTAGAGTAAACAACACCGTCTGTTTTACCCTCTAGTCCTGATAAATTCTTAAAACAATATAACTTGTTTTTCTCTCCTTTTACAGTCAATGGAAGAATTTCAGAAAAGACTGGCTGATGCTGAAAGAGCCATGTTCGGAGAGAGGAGAGAAGGAGGAGGGGGATGGAGGAAAGGAGAGCGCGAGGACAGAGAGAGATGGAGGAGAAGAGAAGGAGATGGAGAGGAGGTAGATCGATGGAAGAGAAGGGAAACGCAAAGAGATTCATCACCACCAGACAGAGAGAGATACCGCACTGGGAGAGGAGAAGAGAGGGAGAGGGAGCGAGGAGGGTTTAGAGGAGGAGAGGAGGAGAGAGGTCGAGACGGTGAAAGGTCAAGAGAGAGGGACAGGGATCGAGATAGGGAGAGAGACAGAGGTTGGGATAGAGACAGAAACAGAGAGAGGGAGAAAAATAGAGGTATCGAGAGAGACAGGGAGAAAGACAGAGAAAGAGAGAGAGACAGACCTGTTGCATCATCATCATTCCAGCAGGACTTGAGTCAGCGTTCTTCCTCGCTCGGTTCACTAAAAGGACGTTTCCTTAAACCCTCAGAAGATGATGACAGCAGTGAAGGTGGGTTCAAGCTGGGGCCTTCTGTAAAAGTGGCACAACACACAGCAACACAAATCTCCCCTATCATCACATGTGGCTGACTCCATGGTAGGGCTGTCGCTTTATCCTTGATATGAATCTTCACTCTAACTTCAGGGAAAAAAGTCCTTTGGCACTCCCACAAAAATGAAATTATGAAATTAATTAAATTCAATCAGTCAATCAATAAATCAATCTTTATTTGTGTAGCGCCAATTCATAACAAGTGTTATCTCAAGACGCTTTACGATGGAGCTGGCTGAACAAACTTTTCCATCTGTTCTATGGATATACATATAAAATTATAAATATATACACTATATTGCCAAATGTATTTGCTCACCTGCCTTGACTGGCATATGAACTTAAGTGACATCCCATTCCTAATCCATAGGGTTCAATATGACGTTGGTCCACCCTTTGCACATATAACAGCTGCAAAGGCTGTCCACAAGGCTTAGGAGTGTTTATGGAATTTTTGACCATTCTTCAAGAAGCGCATTTGTGAGGTCACACACTGAAGTCGGATGAGAGGGTCTGGCTCTCAGCCTCCTCTCTAATTCATCCCAAAGGTATTCTATTGGGTTGAGGTCAGGACTCTGTGCAGTCCAGTCAAGTTGATCCACACCAGACTCTTGTCATCCATGTCTTTATGGACCTGCTTTGTGCTCTGGTACACAGTCATGTTGGAAGAGGAAGGGGCCAGCTCCAAACTGTTCCCACAAAGTTGGGAGCATGTAATTGTCCAAAATGTCTTGGTGTGCTGAAGCACTCAGAGTTCCTTTCACTGGAACTAAGGGGCCAAGCCCAGCTCCTGAAAAACACCCCTACACCATAATCTCCCCTCCACCAAACTTTACACTTGGCACAATGCAGTCCGACAAGTGTCGTACCCATTCCATGAAGCTCTCTGCACACTGTTCTTGAGCTAATCTGAAGGCCACATGAAGTTTGTTGGTCTGTAGCGATTGACTCTGCAGAAAGTTGGCGACCTCTTCACACTATGCGCCTCAGCATCCTCATACCCCGCTCCGTCAGTTTACATGGCCTGCCACTTCATGGCTGAGTTGATGTCGTTCCCAAACACTTCCAAATTCTTATATTAAAGCTGACAGTTGACTGTAGAATATTAGGAGCGAGGAAATTTCATGATTGAATTTTGTTGCACAGGTGGCATCCTATCAGAGCTCCACGCTGGAATTCACTGAGCTCCTGAGAGCGACCCATTCTTTAACAAATGTTTGTAAAAGCAGTCTGCATGCCTAGGTGACTGATTTTATTCACCTGTAGCCACAGAAGTGATTAGAACACCTGATTCGGATTATTTGGATGGGTGAGCGAATACTTTTGGCAATATAGTGTACATATAAAAATATATATGTATACATACATTCAACACCCAACACAATTGAGGGAACCATGACATAATTCAAATTCAAAGGCAAATCTTTTTTTTATAAAATGATGGTCATATTCAAGCATGTGAAGTCACAAGAGAAGTGACATCATTTTCATCACTTTCTCTTTCAGCTCCAGAGCATCGCCGTCCTCCCTCCACACGCCCGTCCACAGGGTTTGTAAAACCCAGCTCCGACGACGAAGACTCTGCACCACGTCATACAGGCATCCCAGCATGGAAGAAGAGCAGCAATCCTCCCAAGGATTGTGATGTCTCAGGAAAACAACAACAACACAAACAGGAGGCAGAGAGTGATTCAGGGAAAACTGCTGCTCCCCAAGAGTCCAGCATGCAAGGGGGAAAAGCCACCACGACAGTATCAAGGTTTTTACTTTAATATATTTGTTTGGAGATTGAAACCAGCACTCGACTGATTGAATTTCAAGTTTTATGTGTGTTCGTGGACACTGAATGAATCTGCCCCTAAATCTCTGTTTCCTAATCCAATAACTTTTCCCGCTGCCAAGGAGGTTTTGTTTTTGCCAGCATTCGCTAGTCACTTTCTTTCTTCCTTTGTGAACAGATAACTCAAAAATAATAATAATAAAAGAGCAGATTAGGATGAAATTTTGGCAACATTTTGGTGGTTTACAACATTTCCATGTACAAGTCATGCAGTTCACAGGTTTTAATGACATTCTCAGGGAATGTTGATCAGGACTCAAGGGAGGACTGATTAGTTTTGTCAGGTTTCTAAATGTGGATCCAGGATTTTTTTTCAAGTATTTCTGAACAGTGGGCAGTTTTCCACATTTTTGATCATAACTGGCACAACAATGTTGGAAATGACTTGGATTTTTGATCTTTTGGCACTTCTGGTTAGTATAACAGTCATTTTAATCTCATATTTCCCTCATTAGCAGTATGGTGTACATAGTAGAGACACCTCATACACTTACCACACAGGTCGACATGTCCCTGTTTTTTTCTCATAAATTTTGGTTTGATTTTGACAGCTTGAGCATTAACATCCTTGTTTTAAAATTCTTTGTGTTTTTTCTTTCATATTTTTCATTATGTGATGTTTTTGACTTTTTTCAAGAACAACAAAGGTTGTCAAGAAGTGAGAACTTTACTTTACTTTCCAAGACATTTTTTTATTTTTATTATAACCATTAAAAAGACACTGTAATAATACATCTATGTAAAACTGAACATGAAGGAGACATTAACTTTTCAAGATCTTATTATCCATAGGGAACATCTGTTTGCATTTTATGTGTTTTATAGTGCTGGAGAAACTAGACAAGGGATTTGACCAGCAAATAACTTTAGTTATTATTGTTTTTTGACAAACACTTAATTTTTTTTTGATAGTGTTTCTAAACACATTTTGCTTTTTAATTTAATTTTCATTTTTACCTCCCTTAAGGAGGTTTCGTTTTTGCCACTTTCTGTTTGTTTATTAGTTTGTGAACAGGATAACTGTCAAAATTACAGTACAGATTTGATGACATTTTCAGGGAATGTTAGTTATTTCAGTGATCCAAACACAGATGTGGATCATTTTACTACTTATGTGATTTATTAGCATTATGAGGTAGGACAGTTTTCCATGTTGTGCTAAACTCTTGGCTAACAATTTTAGAAATGCCTTCCCTAGTTTGGGCTGTCATTGCAGAATTAAACTTTGAAACTCTTTGGAAGTCCTAAGTCCTCAGAAAAGAAAGCATACTATGAAAAGCCCACGGAAAAAAAGTAATCAGAAAAGAAGGCATCAGATGAATCGGAGTCATTATAAAGGAGTCTAAAAAAAGGAAATACTATATTTTTATATGTTGTCTATTTTTTTTTACAGAAGTCTCATTTTGATCTGAAGTTTAGGTGTCCAACAAAGCTGCATTCACTAAAAGAATTCCAGTAGAAAATACGCCAGTACTGAAAAATGTTGGTCTGCAAAACATCACATTAGTGAGGACACATAAAACTTTAACAAGAACTTTTTGAAGTAATCCATTAACACGTCTGTCTTCACATATTTGCTTTATTAACCCTTATCTTCTCCTGACCATAAGTCTAAATATTCCACGTATAACTCCCCACGTCCCTGACCTCTGCCCCCGTAACTCTTGCGTTGGGTGTTGTAATCTTAAAGGCTGTATTTCAGCTGAAGGCACTCTTGTGAAAAGGTGAAATTTCCAGACTGCAGTATAGTTTATATATGTGTATCCAGTCTCTGCAAAAACACAGAATAGCAGAAAGAATTTCGTCAAGCTATTGCATCATGACCTCATGCACTGTCTTGCTTCCCTGGCAGTCCAGCTCACAGCATGACTGTAAGCCAGATGTCAGAGCATCACTTCTTTGCAAAGCTTCTTCAGTTGCTCCAGGTTTTGCCTCATTAGGCTAAGTTGCTTGGGTTAAAGCAGCACCCAGAACCTCTGCAGCATGAAATGAGCCTGCGGCATGGCGGCAGAATGAAATGAGTCCATGAGGAGGGTAATAGCCTAGAACGATGCCTGCCTGGCTGCAACTCAGATCCTCCATGGCGAGGCGGTAATGATCTCTGGTGGGGTGCAGATAGGCTCAAATGAATCATGACAGATAAACAGTGTGAGGGCGCAGAAGATTACAACTAAATGGTTAAATTAAGAACATCACAGATACGTTTCCCATTAGAGGGTTATCATAAGGGAGAGATAAGAAATTCATTAAAACTAGTGTTCAGGAGGAACTCTGCAGGAAAGGAGGTGTTGATTGCTGAAGAGAGGACACTTAACAATCAGGTGATTGTCTATTACCCTCAGTTTCAGAAGTTGTTCTCTTCTTTTGTTTATTTTCCTGAGGAGTGAGAGTGAAAGTGAAGAAGAGGAGGACGAGGAGGTCCCCCTGCTATCAGAGGAGGAGATGAACAAACTCGGAGCCAAACTGGTGAAGGCAGAGATCATGGGAAACATGGTGAGAATCAGAACATCACATTCACATCTCCTAGCCTCAAGAAGTCCAAAGTCAGATGTTGGTAATGGCCCAACTTAAAAATGATTCGATTTTGGTGTTGATTGAGGAAATAACCACCATTATTGAGCAATTGTTTTTACTCAATAACTGTTTAATTAATAATGCTTCTGAGTGTGAGGTATGAGTTTCAGGGTTAAGGAATCATATTATGATGGTAACTACTACTTATAGATTTAACAGCAATATGTGAACTACCTTGGTGGAGGTTTGTGCTCTTGGTGTTTTCATTAAGTCTTCAAGACATATTCCAAGCACACACAGGAGTGTGTATTTGGGAGAGGCAAAGGAATCCTGGTCTTAGTAATCTATCATTTAATATACTTTACACACATTTAAAGCCTCTTACGGGGCATTGAACTTATACAAACAACACAATTGTTACAGTTTTCTAGTGTAAAGTTTTAACCTCATTTTATAAAGCTGTGAGTTTCATGTAAATCTTTCAGGACAGTCTTTCATTTTAAAGGTGTAGTCAGGAGAAAACGAGTGGAGAGGTTGTTTATAAATGAATTTAGACCCGCCTCTCCCTTCATACCTCACCCCTGGCTCCACCCCCGAAAGCTGATGGATGTGCATCGCCATGGAAACTGCCGTAGAAACTGCGTAGCTGACCAACGTAGCTAAGGTGACCCCGACTCGTCAGACAACTCGACTGACAATATTGATAACATCACGACAACAGTACATTCTGGCAGATTAGACAATAGGATGAATGTCTGACGGCTGTTACTGTTATGGGAAGCACCACAAAGCTAATGTTGCTTACCTATCCAACAGAAAGACAGCAACATCCGCGTCCATTTTCAGGTCTTTCAATTGGCGCAGTTCCCTCCACCGTTGGAAATCAACACCAATGTTGACCAGGGTCTTCGCTCTTTCATGGTCATAGCCCTTCTTTTTCACTTTCTGCTCCTCTGACCTTTTTCTTTTGGGCTGTTTTTCAGCCATTGCTACTGCACATATTGTATCTCTCTCTTACGCTAACTGTGCACGCTACGCAACCTACTACTCCCCCTCCCCTCTCTGTCTGATCTGCGCATGAGTATGATCGCCCCCTGGATGTGGGGGGTGTGCCCTGCTTTGGTAACTCGGCCCGAGCCACAGTATTTACCTGCTGAAATTCAGAGCCAAGGCTGTGTATTGAAACCGGACTTTTTTTTCAACATGCTGTCAGTGGGGACATCTTGTGGATGGAGAGGAGAAATACGGTGAATTAGACAAATACTGCATTAGATTAGAAGATTAGAAGATCGCTGACTACACCTTTAATATCTTCAGCTTTATATTGAATTTGCAGCCTATCTGCGGTTTTATCGACGGCCGTAGTGACTCATTGATTTGTAAACAGTAGTTTTTACAGCACATGAAGGGATCCATTAATTTATAGCAGTCATTGATCTGAACACTTAAACCCCCACTTTCTGTCTTCATGTGTCAGTGCTAAAAGATCCATAGGGATCTTTTATGGAGAGTGTTATAAAGGACTGCCTGTCACACAAACACACATCACAACCACACACACAAACACACTGCAGGGACACACAAACTCACACTTCCGATGGTTAGTGTTATCAGGCTATCAGGCTGACCTCCAGCATCTCCCAACACGACAAAGCAATCAAACCGATATTCCCAAACCACTTTGTGTGTGTGTGTGTTTGTGTTAAGTGCCTTTAACAGTCATGCACTTTACTTTTATTGCTTGTACATGAAGATATCAATATCTGGCTGCACTCTTAAGAGGTTATATGTGTGTGTGTGTGAACTCTGCCTGCAATGCCTCTTGGAACACAAGAACACAAACCTCCACCAAAGCATTTCGAACAATGTCTGGCAAGTTTTTGTCAAATAATAATAAAACTTCCCTGGAAATGGAAACAACCAGTTCATGGCCCATTTCAGATCAATCCAGAAAATTTTAACAGATTCCATTCATGGTTTTTCCTGTCAACAAACAACTAACAAATGCCAGCTAAAACATAACCTCCATGGAGGTGGAAATTAAAGAAGAAAGAGTTCAAGCATCAAATAACATCAGTCATGGATGAATTTGAATTTTTCTGAATAACTGATTTTGGGAGGCTGTTGCATCTAAATGTCAAGGCTTTCTTATGACATGAGCTGTTGTGTTAGTTGTTCTTACATTTATGTGTGTCTGTGTTTTTCAGGCGATGGTTGAGAAACTTAAAGCTCAGTTGGACGCAGCACAGAAAGCGAAAGAGTTACAGAAGGTCACACGACAGAAGCAGCAGGAAATGGCCAAAACAAAGCAGGTTTGTAAAATGTTCATACTTTTTACTCTCATGCCTGCAGTTAGCATAAAACATCACTTTTGGCACTTTAACTTGTACATATAATTAGGAAAAAATTTGCTTCTATTTCCACTTATTACTAATTTTAAACCAGTCAGCTTATTCATCAGACCTTTTAATACCATACATTTAGATATAACAGCCAGTCAGTATCAGAAGCACCTTGTTTCGCAAATATATTAAAATTAATATTGAAATTATTCATAAAATGAGAATGTTTTTTTTTACTTTATTGCAATGTCCATACAGTTATAATTCAATTACAATTTTATCCAAAAGTAAACATTGCTTTTTTTTCTTATTTCATTTTCAAAAGAATTAATGATTGAAAAATGACAAAGAATTCTATATACATTTCATATATACTTAAACATGTATACATATGATGTACAAACTCATACTTAAACACATACATCTGCTAGCCCACGTACATATGTACACTATACCTATCGTTCAATCTATAGTAATACAATGTGAATAAATTCATTGACATATAACAAACAAAAAATAAAAAATAAAAAATAATAATTAAAGAAATAAAAAGAACAAAACAGTAAAAAAGAGGGTATTCAGAGAATGCTTGTTTACCAGTTTATAAGTACACCTTATGGAGTGCAGCTTTTGTAATAAAAGGCTCTTTAATACAAATATGACAGCTGGCGTCTGGGCAACGGTACGGCGTCAGAAAGTGTAGAACATGTGTACCGTCACAGGATGATTAAAACATAGGATGAGTTTCCAATCACAGTTTTGGTGCTAAAATATTTAATAAATGCTATTTAATTTTTATTTTTTTTTTCACTTTTCAATTAACAACAATTAGCAAACAAAACAAAGCACAACACAAAGCAGTGCAATAAGGCTTCCAGATGATTCAGAATAAAACAGCCTCACATAGAAAATGCTACAATATTAAAGAGACTGTGAGGAGTTTTTAAGTAATTACAAAAAAGTCTAACTTTTAGATGTATGCCTGATCGAAATACACACTTGTCAATTAGTTTTATAGCATCTAAATAGGTTATCTATAAATGCTATTCTTTAGCCTCCTGGTCGGGTCGTACAGGGCTGTACTGGCCTGGATACTCAACTTCAGGAACAAGACAATTAAAACTAGAGCAAATTTGTATTATTTTATTATTTATATTACACGTCTGAGAGCGCCGGGCTGTAAGTAGCGATATATAGCCGTCTACAACTACGATAATAACTTTTCCCCGCATTGCTTGTCGTCACACATCAAAAACTACAGCTACGTAACTAGAAAAAGATACATTACCTCGTGGCTTTGCATCCTGTAAGTTGTTGAAAAAGAACTTGTAAAGCAATGCAGAGTTCCGACAAAGATCCATGCTGCATTTACCACAACAAACAAACACATTTGGCTTCACGTCTCCGGTGCGTTCAAGTTGTAGTCAGAAGTAGGAATTTTGAGCTCCGAGTGGGAAACTAAAACTGGAACGTCCCCCGAAGTCTGAATTTCCTACTGGGAACTCGGTGAAACCTCGCCACCCCGAGGTGTCAATCGAAGATGGATGCCCCCAGTGTGAACAGTTATTTAGCTCCTGTAATAATCCATTTATTTGCACTTCTGACTGGGGTGTGTCGCTCTAGATCAGCTGTATGCATAATATTGTTAGATTTATATTTACAAAAATGCTGCCATAGTGATGATCACGTTCTTCATACAACAACGCAGGGCGTGCTAACAACAGCTAACAATAGCCTGGTAGTTAGGCATGTTTTTTTCTGACTTCAACTGGAATGCCGATAAGTCGGAGATGATGTCACTCCCATTTCCGAGGTTACAGGAACGCAGCATTACGCCGGCGATAAATTCTCCTCATAGCACCTTTAACTAGGGCTGGGTTAAAAAATCGATTTAATCGATTTAAATCGATTTTCCTTTAACTGGTTCATAATCGATCTATAAAATCCAAAGATCGATCTTTTAACTTGGATAGTTTTGTCTTCTTTGGATGTGCAGAGAAGCAGCCTGTGGTATCAACCCTGCTAGTCTCATGTGATCAGTGTTTAGCGTTGCTTTCTACTGAACAAGATCTCATGAGATGTTACTGCAAACAAACATGGTGGAAGCACTATATGGGCACCACTGGCAAGTTTAAAAGCTGATGTTTGGATGTACACTATTTTAAATTTAACAAGTACAAAGGAAAATACAAGTTGGACAAAAAACAAGTAATATGTAGAATATGCGTTAATGCATATCATTAAAATATGATTAATGTAACTGCTTTGCGTTTAGTTCTTCATGTTAAAACAGTTTTTAATGATGTACCAGGTCAAAAGGTCACTTTTTAAATTTACAGCACTATTTTAACTAAGATATCCCTGACTGAATAAATATCAAATGGAATTGTGAATCGAATCAATTTGAGACCTTGTAATATCAAATCGAATCGATCCAAAAAATCTGAATAGATACCCAGCCCTAATATTAACAGCTCAAGTCGAAAAACAAAATGAAAAACAGAAAAGTCCATGAATGTCAGGGTCCCTGTAGACGAACAGATATGTTACACTGAGTCAGAAAAAGTCCCCAAATTCTCAAAAGCAGTCTGCTCTGTTTGTCAGGTTTATCCAGACGTAGTCTTTCCATCTGATTTTATAAATGGTTTTGATGTAAACTTCATGTGATGACCTCAGTTGGAATAGACATATTGCAGGTTAAGAGTATTTATGTTGTAGTGAATGACTGACCAGGTATGGTACTTTCCCTCTAAAAATGAAGCAGTGATTTTACAGTTATGAAATATAGAGCTGTTTTACATTCCCTCTCTCTTCCTTTAATTGAATTCTTTCCATTTTCCATCAGTAGTTTGTCTTTTTGCTGATCTACACAAAGTAAGATTTACAGTCAGCACACAGACACGCGCATTCAAGCTGATCCACACATCTCAAAACACACTCAGCAGATTCACACATAATGTTTTATTGCATAAATCCAGGTTCTGGCGTTTCAGCCTAAATTGGACATATACGTATAAACTATAATAAGTCATATTCAAATGTAAACACATTCAGACTTAGATATACAGAAATGTATCCGCAGCCCCTAACCTAACACCAACACAGACGCTGAATCTCCCGAGTCAGATTTATCAGTCGGCTGCAGCTTTTTGCACTCCAATCACTCAAATGCTAATCCAAACACTCCAGGCAATATTTTTTACCTTTTCTACACACACATGCAACAATTCATACAGATGCAGCAGTTCTCAGAATAACATTAAACCATAGAGCATCCACAGATTAATACGCACTTTTGATTTAAGGCTCTGCATATAACAAGCTTTCGTGCAAAGGCAAATATCAACCCTTTTTAAATTTAATAAATTGTACACCGGCCATTGATTGTGGCATGTACAGCTGTCAGTTTTAAAACTTAATCTGCTGTTTCAGAGAATCCTTTTTTATTTGGCAGAGGAAATAACATGTTTGTCAAACTCTGATCCGTTTTCATCATCAGACCTGAGAGAAAATATTGGCATTGTAGGAGCATTATGCCAAAGATGTAGTTATTAAAATACTAGCATTAATTTTGTTATTTCATGGAGACATAAAGACAGCACAGCACAGAGAAACTCACAGAGCATCACCAAACTTTGACTGACTTTGAAGTAGTGGTTTAAAATATGGGAAATAGTTGTTCAGTGATTTTTTCATTGGCGCAAACATGTTCTCAGTTTTATCACAACTCTTTTTGTTCTCAGTGTTAGCCCTTATTTTTTAATTTCAAACCAAAACCAGAGTTAAATTCATAAATATTATTTTAAGTCACAAATACAGAACTACAAATACAACTGACTGGCTATTTATTTACAGCTTTTACCTGTCCAGCAACAACATGTTCATTGTAGCCAGTATTCAAATATGTGTGAATGTCTATAAAAAAGGCATGAAACTAGCATTTGTCTTTCTTAACAATTTCATTGCCTGAATTTGAGCATTTTTTGTACAATTTAAAAAAAAAAGTGCAACATTCTAGGTTCTTCATCATCAACTTTGAAGCTTATCTTTAGTCATATTGGTCAAATGTACACCTCTAGCACTCTGGGTTTCTCATGGTTGTTTCTGTTTTCATTTTGGTTGTGACAGCCGTAAACCAATAATCATCTTCACAAACATGTTGTTCAGTCTGAGCTTTCAGATGATCTGCTTGAGCGGCACATCATGCATCATGTGTCTTGCCCTCCAGAATTCTTGAGAATAAGTGTTTATTTATTTATTCATTTAATTATACCCCCATTAGTTCACAATGGCAACAGCTATTCTTTCTGGGGCTCACACAAAAAATCAACACATATCATGCAACACTGATCAAATGAACAAATGTCAGCAATAAATAATTCTAAAAATAGAAATACCATCATAACACAATAATAGGAAAAAATCACAGTACCATGATGACATGGGTAGAGGGTTAAAACAATTCAGTAAAAACTAATTAAATTAGACTATTAGAGGAGCTGCATGGCTTTTTTCCCTCTGGTGCTTCAAGCTGATGTCATCACATTCATGACATCATCAGCCTGACAAAATAGATCCATGAAAACAATGGAAAGGAGCATGGAAGCCGTGGACAGGGTGGCGGCTGTTTTACGTACTTCGAACGTTTGTCCCTCTTTAAAAATTTACAAACTCAGCACAGACTGAATGACATTTGATAATACAAAGGTAGATGGAAGTTACAGACAGAGGGATGGGCCTGATGTTATGCTGTCGGCACGTTATGCTGACGTCATCAGCGGGTTGACCAGGTGTGATGTTCTCACTGAAGCCGTTTGGAGGCGAGCTGATAAAAACCTGTGTCGACCCAGTCGACCTGGGTTGAAATGCCGATTAGACCCTTTCCAACTGCCAACAGGAGCCGATTGTTACAGGGTTTAAACAGGTTTTTTGGCCAGTTTAAAAGGGGTATAACGAGCATGTTGTTGGTCTGTGGGAGACAGAGTGCCCAGAGATAACCCATGAGAGCACTGGCTAACTCCACACAGAGTTTTCAGTGTGAAAGTCTGGCTTGCCATTTCTTAACAAAACTTCCATTGTTTGTAGAATGCAGTTATAGTGAAGTTTCTGCAGATCCATTGTTAAATGAATCAAGTTACTTGTGAGGAGCCTTGTTGTTTCTCTTCATAAACTTTTTTAGTCCTATGTTACTGCTAAACACATGCTTTTATACACTCTTCTGTAAGTCAGTCAAGTTTGACATTAATATATGTTTATCCTTGACCTTCATGTAGGTGAAACTTATGAATAAACTCAAAGCAGTGACAAACTACTAGTGCAGCCAGAGTGTCGTTTATGTCCAGGGCTAGTCTGAAAGCTGGAGTGAGCCTGAGCTGAACCACACACCAGCAGTCATATAGCAAGTGTTTTTAAATTGTCAGAGTTACAAGTTTCAGGAAAAAGTCCTTCATCATGTTCATCATCATGAAGACGAATGTGCACTGGCATAGTAAGGATTCCCTTGTTTGAGTCGGCGCTTAGTTCTCTGGAGTTGCATATGTCTGCTTTTAAAAAGGAATTTGTTTGTTTTAAATCTCCCTGGAACTCGGCTTTCACGTTTCGCTGTGTACATGGCTCCTGTTTGGCTTTAACTTTAATGGGAAACAAATGTCTGTCCAACTGGGGTTCATTTAGAGTTTGGCCTCTGTGTTCTCCTGTTTCCGGAGAATAGGAAAAAAGTTTTTTTATGAGTGAATATATTTATATCAAATGTCCAATAAAGTCGAGAACACAGTGGCAGTGACCACACACACTGCTTTATTGCCCCTCTTTTGTCTTAAAACATGCACTAAATGAAGGGTATTCTGACACAAGTGGGCTTTATATACACAGTTAAAGCAGGCCCTGATTTAATAAATAACTCATGAATCATGATATGCAGCTGAAGCAGGATTCCTCCCCACTGTCTTCTCTCAATTAAGCGACAGGGCTGAAATCTTCCATGTGCTTTCTGAGAAAATGTCATAATTCTTGTGTTTTAGTGCACTTATCAGCTGAGAGGTACTTCAGCGCTCTTGGGGATGGAGTGCTGTTGATTTGCACTCATTGGAGATGCTTCCCGTCAGTCTCGTTATAGAGGACTTTTGGCTTGTCTTCACTGTACACTGTTTCTGCTGTCTTTCTCATATTTAATGTTTCACTGCAGTCGGAGCCTCGAAAGGCTCAACTTTTTCGACTGAAGCATATAAAATATTCTCTTCTATCGTTTTCTCTGACAGTCCAGTTTTAGTCTCTTGTGACTGCCTCCCATCCACTCTGCTCCTCCTTCCTTGTTCTTGTTTCTTCGCAGTCTTTCTCTTCTTGTCAGGTCCATGTCAGTCTTTTTCAGGCTGTCAAATCAGGCCCTGACTGTGGTGACATACAGCTACTTTATTCTGCTAAATGTAATCAATCTGATCGATAAGTTCAAGCTCTTAAGGGAGAGCCACAATCAAAGGATAAGATGAGATACTCTGTATTTTCTGCTGAAAACGATTATTTTAACCAGCCAATTCTTTCAACTTTTTAAGTTTGAAGACTCTGTTTACAACAGAGCTTTCAACATATACTGGAAATTATCTCAAGATAAAACACCACACTGATTCAGATGAGCCCTCACACGTTTCCAACACAGTTTGTCTTTGAAGAGCGTCCAACATATTGATCATACACAAACAAAACAGTCATGTCTACCTTTGAGGTAGTCAGCATATGTGATGCTTGGTTTTGATGCATATTAATACTTGTCAGGACTTTACAGTAACACATGTTTTAAAACAGTACAATCACTTAAAGACACTCCCTTCAAGACAATGAAAGACAGTTGTCTAGATTGCGCAAAACACATGCAAGTTTTGCATGCAAGTTTCAAGCCAGACTTGTACTTGGTTTGCAGATTATTTAATTCACAAAACAGTGTGTCCAGTTGGCTGATTTCTTTCCAGAACCTCAAGGAGTACCTTAAAGTTGAGTTTTGGGGCCAGTTTTATTTACTGTTTATATCAATAACCTGTGTGATAACTTATCAAATGCCTTGTATCACCTCAATGCTGATGGCACAGTGATTTATTGCTGCTCTTCCTTGCTTGCCCAGGCTTTATAATTTTTACAGATAGCTATTTAAACAGATCAGGCTTGACTTTATCCTCTGAAACTGGTTTTAAATGCAGAAACAAACTAAAGTCATGGTATTTTGTCATAAACATGATATTTAGCCCCCGTTTCCAGCAGAGGGTTCAGTTCGGTTCAGTTCGGTTTGTCTCGGTACGGCTCGCTTTTTGTGGCATTTCCATTGCCAAAAACTGGGACAGGACTCCTCATAAGCTAACCATACCATCCTACTTTTTGGGACCCCTCTGTTGGGGTGCCAACCATACCGATCCAACCCCAGGAGGTGGAGCTAGAAACACTGCAGTCCGTTGATTGGTCGAAGGAGATGTCACTTCCCGTGCAACAGCGGAACAACACATAACCCCACCATGTTTAAATCTCCACTTGTCTTCGTGAAGATAACTCTACACACTGCCTTCTCTGAAACAAAACTTGGTTGTGCTTCATAACAAAAAGCCACATGCTGATCACAAGAAAAAAAGAATTGCTGGATATCTTCCATCGTTGCTCTTTGTTTACTGTGTTGTGTTTTCTTCTTCGTTGTATTTAATAGCCGGGGAACACTGTGTTGCACTGCTATGACATCATGTTATCGGCATCCGACTTAGACGCTGCCTACCAAGTAGGGTTTGGTTGGCTGTGGAAACTGAAACAGGATCAGGCTTTACCGATCTGGCCTAAGCCAAACCGTGCAGATTCATACCGGACCACTTGGTGGATAAGGGCTTAACAGAGCCTGTCAAGACCACTTCAAGAATCAATGGCAAACAGATAGAGCTGGTCACCAGTTAGAAAGATCTCGGTTTTCTGCTTGGCCAGGAGCTCTCATTCCAGGCTCACGTTGCCAGCCTGGTCTGTAAACTGAGGGTGAATCTTGGATTTTATTATCGGAATTAATCCTGTTTTTTCTTTTTGTCATTGATTGATTATGGTGATGTTTTGAACTTGAGTGCCTCAACCAAACTTCTCCAAAAGGACACTGTCCTTTACTGTATACTGCGTTTTGTTACTGATTACAGTCACCCCGCTCACCCCTGTGAGCTCTATGCCAGAGCTAAGTGGCCCTCCTTGAGCTCCCGGAGGTTACACGTTGGTTGATGCTGATTTATAAATCTCTTCTTGGACTGGTTCAGTCCTGTCTCTGTTCCCTTCTGCAGAAGAGGCACCTATGACTTATGTTTCTGTGAAATTTACGATCTAAATGAGCCCAGAGTCTGAACTGAATTGGGGAAACAAGGGTTTGTTATGCTGCTCCTGCTACTTGAAACCTGTGCAGACAGAACTGAAAATGTCTGAACTGGCTTCAGTCCAAGCTTTTCGTTCCACTTTACAACCCCTTCCTCCCAAGTGAGGTCCAGTTTGTCTGCGTTTGAAAAGGCTGTAGACCTCCCCCTTAGCCCTACCCCTTCACTAACAGAGAATTGGGATAACTGTTCACTAGACGTGAACGTGCAAAACTAAGGGCTAGGAGGTAAAACCATGGCCAAGCAGTACATTTGGGATTGACAAATGAAAGTGGGTCATAATGTGAGTTATTTTTAGTGTTTGAAATGGAAGAGAGGCCAGCAACTATGAATTTTGTCTCAACTAGTACAATAATGGGCTTGATTTGTTTATAAAGTCTAAAACCTTTAAAGGCTTCAAAATAAGAAAATCACCTGAAATTCTGTAGATACTGGAAAATTAGATTTTGAGTAATTCCAATGTTGCAAGTAATGCAAGTACTTAGTTGTTAGCTATGTTTTTGGTATGATGCCAGGGATTCAATTTGTCAGATGCTTATACTTTGTAAAACAACAAACAAGTTTATAAGTTCCAATAATAAAACCTGAGGAGGTTTTGTATCTGTTTGAGTTTTTATGTTGAGACTGACACCAATACCATTTTATTTAAGATCGTGTCCATTTTTAAATCTCATTGATCAGCAGTTGAATAAGTGTCGAATAATCAGGCCATCAGGTCGAGGTTTAGCTAAATCAATTACTATGGTGTAGAAAAGCCAAAAGTAATGTCCATATACAGGTCTCAGGAAGTGCAAAAACTTCATCAACTTTTTTTTTTTTGTGCTGATTTTGTATGTATTTAAAAATTTGGTATTGTTACAACCTTACCTGACAATTATAATTCACCTTCAGAACAAAAAAATGGCACATGTGGATGAGCCTTTTCAGTACTACAGAACTGGCAAAGTACCAGTACTTTTGCCAGTTCTGTAGTACTGAAAAGACAAACTGGCAAAGTGCAATTCAAGTACTGCAAAGTCCTACTGCCACACAAAAGTTGAAATAACCATGCTGTGTTTTTCTTTCCTAGGTCACAGGTCGTTCCAGTGAAGACCAGGAAGTCATGCTGTTCAGAACAGACCAATCAGGTCGGGCCTGGCCAGTCAATGCCCCGTCTGGACCTCAGGAACCCCACGGAGGACGACGCAAGAAGAAAGCGGTAAAAAAAGAGGGATAGTGGGTGGTAGAGAAGTAGAAAAACAAATGCCAGAGCAGCAGGGAGTGAAACCTTCTTCAAAGGAATTTAACAACATGAAAATGTCTGAAAGACACATGTTAAACATAAATCTTAAACCGAATGAGAAGACACTAAAGCCTTCACTTTGTTGAATGGAATTAGTCTTTCAGTCTTTACTGTCTGCCTCCTGTCCTCATTGTGGGCAGTGTCTAATGCTTGGTTGAAATTTTCTCTTTTGAATATACTGTCTAAATCCAACATCCAGTTTCCTTTGTATTTAATCTATCCATCCACTATCTTGTCTCCTTCCCCCCCTTTTTTCCACCCACCCTCCCCTCACCTCTCTCCTCAGATTGAGACTCATGTTGAAGGGGAGCGCGTGCGTTACTTCCAGGATGATGATAACGTGGGTCTGAAGGAGATGGTGAGGAGGGAGAAGATGAGCTCTGCACAGGATCAGAATGCTCTCTACTCTCGCATGGCTTCAAAGGTAAGAGAAGTTTGGCAAAAACTTTCAACCACTGGGCCATGCTGAATAAGACTTGTGTAAATACTAAATAAATAACAACCTTATGTCTTTAGGCTTAAATCAGTGTTTCTCTGTCTGGAACCACAAGAGCAAGATGTTTTACCATCAGAACCTCTGTGTGTGTTTATCGCAACAATTCAACTCTAAAATACAAACCTGAGGCCAAGAATAGGGCTCAAAATAAACTCTTACACAAGAAAAGACAATTGCATGTATCTGCAGAGTAGAAGTATGTTGAATATTTAAAATGTTTTATTCTGTTTTATTTTTTATTTTTTATTTCAGCCTCAAAGCAAACTCTAAGGGTATGCTCAGGACAGTTGTTGCTTAGGCTGTTGTGAGCTTTATTGTTTTTAAAGAAAAGAAAAGGTTGCTGTTTTTCCACTGTCTTCTTTCATTTCCTTCTTAAACTTTCGAAACATAAACAATAAAGTTAAAAGGAAACTAGATGGAAGGATAAACAAACTAGAAAGCACTTGGAGAGGGCAAACCTCTGCCAAGGTAGCTCACATATTGCTGTTACATCTGTAAGCAATAGTTCCATGATTAAGTTACCATCATAAATATGATTCTTTGACCCTGAAAATCCACATCTATCACTCACAATGATGTTGCTAGTATTGTTATTTAGACAGTTATTGAGCACAAACGATTGTATGCTAATGGTGGTTACTTGGATCACCACCAAAATCAAATCATTTTTAAGTTCTGTTCCCAACATCTCCTGAAAATTTCAACAAAATTGTTGAAGTAGTTTTTGTGTAATCTTGCTAACAAAGAAAAAGACAAACCTATGCCGGCAAAAACATAACCTCTTTGGCAAAGGTAACAAAACAACAACTTTCAACTTCTACTTTTGCACATATTCATATATTCACTGATTAGACATAACTTTATGATTGCTGACAGGTGAAGTCGTTATCTGATTTCTCTTCGTCATGGCAACTGTTATGGCCCTTTTCCACTAGCACGCCTTGGCCCTACTCGATTTGCAGCGTGTTTCCACTAGCCCGGTACCTCTTAAAACAAGCTAGTTTTAGTACCTACTCCGCTCTGGTTCCAAGCGAGCAGAGTTGATACTAAAAGATGAGGTCACTGACTGCCGGCTACTGATTGGCCAGACAGTGTCGTCATCGATGAGTCATGAACGCGACGAGCTAGCATGCTAGAGGTAGCTACCGTTAGCTTACCCTCATACATCTTTCATCATACATCTCTGCCTCATTCTTTTGTATAGCCTCCAAAACTCTCCTGTGCTTCTCAAGGGGTATTTCTTCTTGCCACCTGCAGCCTTCTTCTGCTTTCCTTTTTTACACGGTTCGTGACAAAAAGCCACAGATTGTTGTGTCGCGCTCAAAATGACGTAACCGCATTGCCGCTCACCCCGTTGGGCAGCCGACTGGGGCTAATGGAAAAGCAGCACAAGGCGAGTAGAGTAGAGTAGGGCTAGTGGAAAAGGGCCAATAGTGGGTAGGATTAAGTAGGCAGCAAGTAAACGTTTTGTCCTTGAAGTTGACGTTATAAGCAGGAAAAAAAATGGAGAAGCGTAAGGATTTAATTTGTCAAGGGCCAACGTCGGATGGCTAGATGACTGATCTCCACAACCGCAGTTCATGTGGGGTGTTTCCAGTCTGCGGTGGTCAGTATCTTTCTAACGTGGTCCAACAGGGTCATGGGTGGCCAAGGCTCATTGATGCACATGGGCAATGAAGAATGGGCCTATGTAATCCAATCCATCAGACAAGCTTCACAACCCTTACATATATTACAGGGGGTTTCAAAGTGTATAAGAGTAAGCAAAGAACAAAATGTCTGTTGGGCCGCGTCACTCCCCAACCCTGCCCCCCACAGTACTCCACATACCCTCACAATGAGTAATTAAGATTTTTTTATATAGTTTTGTTTTGCAATTACTAATAAGAAAATTGCATGCTCTCAAAATGACCTTTTCAGATAGCTGTTCTGCGTCCTAAGGCATCTTATTTATTTCTGAAGCTTTTTTGGCATCTTTTTTACACCTGTCTTTTCTCAAAAGTAAAATGTATTTTCAATATTCTGAATAAATCATACTGACTTTCCTTGTCTTTAATATTTCCCGATTTTTGTACGGTATTTCTGTCAACATTTTGTCATTTACAATCAAATCAGGGAACAAAATTACTACAGCTTCAAAATTGACCATCTTAAATCACAGTATTACCCTTTATTCTTTTGAAAATAAATTTAATGCAAACATAGGCAGCAACTCTTTGCAAATTACATACTGTGGCTCTAGAGTTTTTTGAAGATCAGTTCACTAATGCTAAATTTAAGAAGGCAGTCGTTTTGGCCTTCTTCCTGTTTTCTTCTTTCCTTCCAGAAACTGTTCATACATTCATACTATATTTGTGGGGCATTTTTTTTTATTATTTGCTATTCTATTTGTTGTTCTTCTTCTTTATCCTCCACTTTTACCATGATTTTGGCCTCCTGAACGAACAGGAAAAGTGACACAATTTCCAGAATGCTCAGGTCGGGAGAAAAACTAGGTGCAGTATTTTAAATTGGCCCAAAAATGTAAAATGGCTCATGTATCTCAATGAGATCTTTGATTTTGAGGATTTGGACTTTTCTCTAAAATGTACACGAAAGCGGATATTTACGCTGTTTGGCCTTTTTTGACAATATGTGCATGTTGCATTTTGGCTAAATTGATCTAGGGATTTCATCCATTTGGCACCAGATATGTTCAGGTCACTCTTGACCCCATGAGCATTAAAGATTAATGAAGGTTTCAACCATTTAAAAGTGGTTCGGCCTCTCGGGGCCAAAAACCTTCAAGGACATAATGTTTTGTTTGCTCTAAAATGTCCACTTTAATGGAAAAAATATTTAATCATAATTAGAGCTGTTTTAATCTTGTACTTCCACTCAAGTTATTGAAATATTTCCAACAGTTTTCAGACAGAGAAAAAATGTCATCCTCTTTAAGCAGCTTAAGATTTTTGGCACAGCCACCATGACAGAGACCAGCCATGCTTATTTTTGCCATGGAAACACTGGACATCATACCATAGGCTGCTGCTACTAGAAGCTGTCATAGTGTTTCTGTTTGTCATTTATATTTTGTACTGTGAACTTGTGATAACCTTGTGCAGCAGCTGGATCCTCCTGATTCAGTGTCTCTAATGAGGGCAGATCCATCTTGCAAGGCTCTAATCTGCAACGACTCTACTGCCCCCAAAGCAGCACGGACCAATCAGCGTCCTCTAAAGCTGGACCTGGCTGCTTGTAGAGAGATTAGCATCGACGCTAACAGCTTTAGTACAAGTTTTATCAGAACTGGACTGCATTTCTTTATTTAATTAATAAAAAAAACCTGGAAGTGTTTCTCCATAGAAAGGATATTTTCACTCTTACTAACATTTTGACAAGATGTTTAGATTTTTTCAGAATCTTGAAAAGCATGAAAAATAAGTTTGGAAAAATAAATGAATAACAATAAAATGCTGAGACAATGAAAGTCTAACAGGGTTCTTGAAGTGTATGAAAATAATAAATAGTTGTTTATAATATTTATCAGTCAATTATTAATATTTTATTATTTTTAAAACCTAGTGTTTGTGGAGGTGGGAGGTGACAACAGACATTACATGCTTATAGAGGAGGCTCACTTTTTCACGTCGGAGACCCTGGCCCTGAAATTCATGTCAGTAAATACTCACCCATTGTGGCGTCCTAGGCAAGACTTATATTGCGCCCTCCTCCATCAGCTATTTACATGTTTTTACAAAGATTTCAAATAGCATTGTTTTTACCTACTGACAAGCATGTCTGCAGTGGTTTGCCAGAGCTGTGATGTTCATGAATGAGTCGAGTCTTTTGAATGGCTCTTTTAAGCTGAATGTTTTCACAGAGTAAGTAAACCATTTATTTGTTAGCCATTCTTAAATGTAAAATGCCTACGGTTAAGGAATGGCTTGCAAGTGAACGACTCACTCACAACTACAATGGGTTCTCATCTTCAGTGTAAACCAGCGTGGAAATAGGTCAACAAAGCTAAGCCTCTGTGCAGAGTAGATCATACGATGATAGTAGAAGATAAGATAGTGTGGTAAATATGAGCCATAGCAAGCACACACAACCATTCAGAGTTGCTGAAGTGTTTATCTTATGACTGTAGGCAGAGGCAGGCTAACACTATCTGTTGACTCTCAGAGTTTGAGCTAGGCTAATTAGCGGTGGACAAGCTTTGCGCGTCTTTTCGTTGTCACCACACACACAGTCTAAAGAAGGGTGTCTATCTGCTTGTCATGGACTCTGGAGTGAGGCAAGACCCGAAAAGAAAAAAAAAGTTGGCTTATCCCTTTAAACAGACCTGCAGCACTTGTGCTTTGTAATGCCTTATACCACCCCTCACGCAGACAACTATCACTCCTGAAACTTCAGGATGGCTGGTTTTAATTCTGTACCCTGCTGGGAACCCCAGATTCATTAAGCACTGGTGATAATGACTCTGCTATCATACCTTTTTTATCTCCCCCTCTCTCCTGTTTCATTAGCAGAGAGCAACACAAAACAAATAGGTAGCAGAGCCCCGATTCTGTCTGACAACAACACCGGCATCAGATTAGATCAGCTGCATGTGAAAACTTGATTAAAAACAACGTGGGGTACGAGCAAGGCGCCGCAGAGGCTCAGATAATGTAGCTCCAGTAATTTAGACTGAAGGCTGCTTTGTTTGATTGGTCGAAATTTGTCGAAATGATCCCCCATCCTCACTGCAGTTATATGAGCAGAGTTACAATTCTAATCAGGTGTTGTGCAGGTTTACACGACTCTGTTTTGCTTTCCTCTCCACTACCACCCTCTTATATCTCCCATCTCTCCTCGACGGGTTGTTTCAAATAGGGGTAGAGCAGCAGACGGGTGCTGGCAGGTTGTGGTGAGTGTGTCAATCTGTCGGCTGTTTCACAGACTGCACTTTTCTGTGAGCTGAGAAAGATTTCCCATGTTCCCTCTTCTTCTCCTCTCCCTCCGTCTACTCCCGTCTCTCTCTCCAGGTTGGAATATGACAACACGGAGTTAGTGTGAAATCCAACTGACAGGTGTGTGTGTTTTAGAAAAGGAAGCGTTTATAAACAAAGGGGACTGGGGAGTTGCCATGGCAAAAGGAAAATAATACTCACGCTCCATCCCTGTTTTCTCTCTCCCTGAGTTTCTCTGCCCTCACTATTTCACACTCACTCATTCACTCATACCACAAACACACACGCAATAACCAGCCACTATGTATTCCCTCCTCGTGTATTTTACAAAAACACACACACATGTACACACCTACAAAGAGTGACACTAAAAATACATCTACAGTTACCATGGCAGGGCTTCTATAAATACACATTTAATCCATTGGTCAGTGAAAGAGTGCGCTAAGTTAGCAGACTTGCATTGTCTGGAGATTTGATGTAGTTGGTTTTTAATATTACATGAGTTGTGTGTCAGACATATGTTAATCCCCTCTGCCTTGCTGCTGCATGCTGAATTCACAATCTATGAATTATATAAACTAGGACTGTGTGATATGAATGAAAAATGATATCTCCACGTTTTTGAAAGGAATGGCCCTGCAGGATTTATGCCCCTGTTTTTTTCTGTCAAGATGTGGCAAAAACAACGTGGGGTCGAGTTTAAATGTTACAACTGCACAAAGTCAACATGCGGAGAGTATGAACCATCCTTTTGTAAGAAAATTATAACATGAATAAATCTGGAGAGTGTGGTGAATCAGTTTTACTAACCGATGGAACTTGACAACCATTACACCAATATTTAAAGCCTCTAAAACTTTAACTCTAACTTACAGTAGTTGTGCAAGAATACCCAATCCTAAATAAACATTGCACACAAGTAAGGAAATTAGTGTTTGTTAGATTATTTCTTTGTTGGAACAATGCTTCTTAGAAATACATCTTATGCTGTTGGAAAGCCTGTTGATTTCCATGTTTAAATGGTGCCCCATTTGTAAGGAACATGCATTTGTGGATTCGCAGCAGAGCTGAGTGTGTGAGTTTTGTCAATTTAAAAATTTGCAATATCTTCTCTTCCACTGCCAAAAAGCTTATTCCACTCTTGCTTGGTGTTGTTCAGTGGGTTGGATAATTGAGGTCTGAAGAAACAAGACATAATGGCAAGTTAACAATTCATCATCTACCAAACAGGAGCCTCAGTAGCATGTGGAAGAACCATACAAAGCTACAACAGCCTAGCACCTCCTCCTCATGGTCAGACTGCTGTGGGTTGGCACCCATCCTTCAACCAGCATTTGTCGCAAGTCAGCCAAAGTGGTTGTGTTAGTCTCTCTAGCATGAACAGCACCAGCACAAACAGGCCTGACGGTGAAGGGCCGTCATGGCAGGCCTCCTGGCAGCCTAATGAAACCCAAGGTTGTCTGTGCTGAGAGCTGTCATCCACGTCATCCTGCAAACCTGGACTGCAGATTTATAGATTTGTGCTTAAGTGTTGACAGGGTGAGGAGGCAGTCATCTTTGGGCGTCATCTTCTTTGGATGTCAACTTTGTGGCCCGTCTCTGACATCCTGTTATATGAAACTTGTATTTCAGTTTGGTGAAGATAATACGAGGGCTCACTCTAAATAATATTGCATCTTGGTTTTATGGAGTGCCATCTGTTCAGGTCAGTCAAATGTGGCATGCTGATTCATGAAGCGGACACCAATTGACCCCTGTTGTAGGGCCTGTGCACACAGGTGTCGACAATGGTGCCAGTCAGGCGCCTGATATTCAACACCTGGGGCTACCAGAAGCCCGAAACTAGAGTCACTGGCAACTGCTGTGGAGCCACGAAGCCTCAATAACTACAATTACAAACCTGACACATATTTGGCCATTTCGTTAGGAACATTCCATTCCCATTATCATTATAGCTGTTAATGTAGATATTAGCATGATCTCCCTATCCATGGTTAATACATCTATAGTATCTATATTTAGCACCACATAGTCATGGGGTCCCTCTTGAAATGGGATGTCACATCTCAAGAGGCCTTTAATGCATTTATACTTAACTGAGACAAATATGGTTGGGATGCACTTGTGGTCTGGGCACCCATGAGTTTGTCACTACCATAAATTCTTATTTTCATTAAGAATATAACAGATTATACTCCTATCAAATGATAACCACAACCATTCAGACATGAGTACCCTCCTGAAAACGAGATGTAGCATCTCAAGAGGCTAACCTCTAATAAATCAGACGACAGGTCTATGGTTCATGGATCTGTCACTAACTTTAGTTCTCACTATATTCCACTTGTCTCCTCTTATCTCCCTTCCTTCGCCCTCACACCCAACACAGCATCGTGTGGATTTGCTGTTCATCATGAGACTGGGATCCACATTCAAGATTTCCTGCTGCTTAACAGAAGGTTTTTTCTTGCCGCCATGATGGAGGGATTCATGATTGGCTATATGGATTCATGTTGGGTGTTAGATGTATATCCGTATTTGTATATATATATTCATGTGTATTTTATATGTATATATGTATTTGAAGTTTGAATTTGGATATCTATGCATATATGTGTATCCATAAAATGAAGAGCTTTATGCTCTATTGTAAAGTGTCTTGAGATAACACTTGTTATGAATTGGCGCTATACAAATAAAGATTGATTGATTGATTGATTGAACTGCAAAAAAACTGTTTGGCACTGGAAGAGAAATGTTGGCAAGTGTATCATGGGTGCATCTCACATACTCAGCTCTGCCGCTCATCCAACAAATGCAAATTCCTTACACATGTGGCACCATTTAAAGGGAAATAAACAGTTAAAGAAATACCCTACTTAGCACTAAGTTCTTTCTTTTTGTGCCTAGTTTATATAACACTGAGTGTGGGTGTGAACCAGGTGGTTTTATCCTCATAAGTGCAGTCTCATTATATAAACACCAGACTTCATATATTGCCCAGCCCTGATTTAAACTGCACGAAAAGTGTCTAAATATGACAAATATATCTTTATAAATAAATCTGTGATGGGATTTATTTTTTAAAAAAATGTCTTTTGGTCAAATCTAACATGAGCTTCCACACTTAGCTGCAGTCATTTGCACACACTCACTACTACACACACAAGCACACACACACACACACACACACACACACACACACACACACACACACACACACGTACATTCCCTCCCACGCTGTCACTAAACTAATCCAATTTTCACTCTCTCTCACTCACACACTCACTCCCACACAGCGAGTCATGCACACACACTTCAGCCATGCTCGCCTCTCGCTCTCTCTCACATGCACACTGATACCAACCTGTTGCCCCGTTGCCATGGCGACAGGACTCAGACGTAGAAGCACCAGATTCGATACCGGCTCCTGCCTCACACTGTTAACACACAGTGATCGACTCTCATACAGGGTAGTCCAGGCACATCACACACACTGAACATGATGTGGAAAAGGCATAGACCGCAATATTACATCAGCAGCCACATTCACCAGTAAGTGGAGCTACTGGCAATTTTTAAGGACAGTCAGTGTCTCTACAGAATGTATCCAGTATTTTTTACACCTCCCCTATTTTTTTCTGCTCTTAAGTGTGCCAATAAAACATTTACTGAATCACTGAAATATTATTTTTACCCGGGTTTGTTCCCAAATTTGTCCAAAAGTGATCAAACTCCAGTTAAACTCTCCTCACCATTCCTCTGCATGTTCTCTTCTCCATCTGCACTGTTGTCTCCATCGCTGCCACTTCCACTCCACTCCACTCACCAGATGATGGGGAAGACAGACGGTGACAACTACACGCTGGATGACATGTTTGTGTCGAGTGCAGCGCAACGGGAGGGCGAGGGGCGGGAGGAGGAGAGGATGAGGAACAGAGCCATTGGGGAGAGCAGGAGGCTGGCTGCCTCCATGGACAAATGCCAGCATTGCTTCAGCAGCCAAGAGCTCCAGAAGCACCTCATAGTGGCAATTGGGAGCAAGGTAAGGATCACGGGGTAGGGCGATTGGGTAGTTGTTTCATTCACGTGTCAAAGATTGGTCTGATCATGTATTTACTTGTCGTTTATGCAGGGTGAAAATGATTTACTTGTGCCTGCGTCACATTTTGTAATTGCAGGTCTCACTCTCACGCTGAGCCTCTAATTGAATTCTAAATAAGCCTCATAAGAAAAAAGAAAATGTTGTCAAATAATTAAATTCTTAATTTTCATGTAATGCCGAATGTTAAGGTTTTTGAAATTAAATGTGATTAGTCCCATGCTTAAAATGATGACATTTTTCGAAATGAAAATACAATTTTCCCTCCCATTGTGACAGTGTGAAGTTATTCTTACCAGTTTCTTGATTCAGGAGTAAGTGGGTCACTCAGTTTGAAGAGTTACTCACCCGTCTGTTGCATGACCTAATGTTCAAGTCCAGCTGCTGTTGCGTATGTAGGCAATCTGAATTGAAAAATTAAGGTAATTCCAAATTGCTCCCACTGCAACTTTATTGGTGTTTAATTGGTTAGTTTAGAGCAGAAATAGGAACAAGTCACTTGTTACAAGTCCAAGTCAAGCCTGGAGATTGGGTGGCAGCCACAAGTCTATCAGGTCTCATGGTTTAATTAATAAAACTTAAATGGATGTAGAACATTTCTACCCAGAGTAAAAGGAAGACATTTTTATCATTAGGGATGCACAATGATGGATTTTCCCAGTATCTGACATGTAGTATTTCCAAACTCATTATCACAGATATAAGTACCAATAATTTATGTCCACTTAAAGATGCTATGAGGAGTTTCTAAGTAATTACAAAAAAGTCCGTCTTTTAGATATACGCCTGATCGAAATACAAACTTTAAGATGAGTTTTATAGCATCAAAATGGGTTATCTATAAATGCTATTCCTTAGCTTCGCGGTCGGGTCGGACAGGGCTGGACTGGCCTGGATACTCAACTTCGAGAACAAGACAATTTAAACGAGAGCAAATTTATATTATTGAGACACGTCTTCGAGCACCGGGCTGTAAGTAGCAATATATAGTCGGCTGCAAAACTACAAGACTAAGTTTTCTGAAAATTGCTTGTTGTCACACATCAAAAACTACCGCTACGTAACTAGCAAGAGATACATTACCTCATCGCTTTGCATCCTGTAAGTTGTTGAAAAAAAAAAAAAGTTGTAAAGCAATGCAGAGTCTTGAGGAAGGTCCGAGCTGCATTCATTAGCATCACAACAAACACAGGCTTTGGCTTGGGTCTTAGCGACAGTCGCCATGCGTGCTCATGGGTAGCAGAGTCTTTATGATGCCAGAAATAGATTCTCCTCATAGCACCTTTAACTAAAATTTGGTTCAGTTAAATAAATGTCTCCTTGTTATGTCAAAATGACATGAGCCACCTCCTCTGTCTGAAAGCCAGAAGTCAACCAAAGACTTCTCCCACCAGCAGTTTAGCTTTTTGAGCATAAGTGGAAGGATCATACTAAGGCATAGCAAAGCATGTCTGTGCTCCATTGCTGCACGAACAAGCTTAAAATCTAAAGACCCAATGGATTTTTTTTTACTAAAGTGTGCACCCAACAACAACTTAGTTAGTAGCCCTTTTATGCTTTTTGAAATATATGCATAACTGCACATATCTTTATGATGTCTAATGATCCCAAGTTAATTGAAGATCATTTTCAGGAGTTTCAGTGTAGATACTGCTTTTGTTGACATAACCCAGAAAAGATTCAGAATAGAGCTCATAGAATTTTCCCGAGCAAAATGCTTTTTTTGTGCTTTTTGCTAAGCTAATAGTACTGAACATTGTTGCTGCTTTAATAATGACGCATAGTGTCTCGTTAAAGGCACTTGGGTAAGCTGTTCCAGTGAGTTTTATGTTATCTTATCTTTGTAATTTAAATTCAACTGAAGGAACTGTGGGGACAAGTGATCGATGATTATTAAAAATGTTGGAGCTGCTATAAAACTATCACAACCAGTTGGGATGGTAATGCGTGACGAACTTATGAGCAGATGTAGACAGTTGAGGAACTCTGACTTGGAAAAACTTCATGAAACACTCAATTATTTGTACACAAAAAATGAAATAATCAATAAAATATAGTATTTCTTGAAAAACTGTTCTGGTTAGTAATAGAAAACAATGAACTTTGGTTGATTGAAAGCTATGTTAGCTACATAGATTTAAAAAACATGCGACAGATCACAAAACAAATGAAAAATGAGGTGGGGTCAAAAGGAAATTGCCTTATATCACTAAGTTCAGAGTTCAGGTTACTTGTGACTTGTCCACTGAGCTTTTTCTACGTCCTTCAAAGAGGTTATGTTTTTACCAGCATTTGTAAGTTAGTCTGTTAGTTTTTGAAAAGGATAACCCAAGAAGTTATAAATGATTTTTGAAGACATTTTTAGGGTACATTGTTCTCTGTTCATTCAAGAAGTGATTGGAATTTGGAAGTACTCTGAAACAAAATGTTGTTCTGGGATTTTTTTGTTGTTGTTAACGTTGTAAGGTAGGGCATTTTTCCAAATTTTTGACAATAACTCACCCGACAATGTTGGAAGTACCATAACATAGTGTTGTGCACTTGGAGCACTTTTATTTTGTTCTATGTTTTGTATGACATGAGACTTTTAAGGAAGCAGCAGTGAAAGCAGGAAAACATTATGATTAGCATCGAGCTGCTGCCACTCTGTGTTAGCTTTAAATCACTTAAACAACACCTTAGCCTGTGATTATTTTCTTGAAAAAATATCATGCTTTCATTTGGACAGTAATTTTATTGTTGGCAATGACTTAGTACTGACAGCCCTAGAAAATGTACAGGTTTTTTTTTTATTAAAATATTCAACATCACAAGATAAAGATGCTGTTTTGATAACCAAAGGAAAAAAAGAAATGTGAAAAGTCCAAACTTAAAGTTAAGCTCAACATTAAACTTTGAAATCTTTGTATGACTTCAAAATATCGGTTAGTTTGTAATTTCCTGACAAATTTTTCTAGTTTCTCATTTCATCATTTTTATTCTTTTCTGGTAACCCAGGTGTACCTGAGCCTGCCTCCAGGAGTGTCCATGACAGAGGGTCACTGTTTTATCTGTCCTCTTCAGCACCACTGCTCTGCTACCTCACTGGACGAGGATATTTGGTCTGAAGTGCAGGTCAGCCAACCAGTCGTTTGCTTAAGTCTTCTTGATCTCCTTGCCTTAACCAATGCCAACTTAAAAAAATAAGGGTTATCTCTTTGCAATTTTTTTGTCCTCAGCTTTTCCGGCGTACCTTGGTGCGTATGTTTGAGTCCCAGGAACTGGACTGTGTGTTCATGGAAACACACATGAACCCACGAAGGAGACAGCACATGGTCCTTGAGTGCATCCCTCTTCCTCGAGAACTTGGCGATATGGCACCTATATACTATAAGGTCTGTGTGTGAAGACTCTTGTGATCCTAGAAAAGCTCAGGAAATCAGTTTTTGTTTTAGGTTAAAATCATGTATAACTTTTTTTTTTATGTCCCTAAAAATGTGTGTTTACCTTTAGAAAGCCATCATGGAGTGTGATGAGGAGTGGGCCATGAATAAAAAGGTTGTTGATCTCTCTTCAAAAGACATTCGGAAAGCTGTAAGCATCTTTGTTCATCTTTTTTCTACATTGTTCTTTCTTTTATCATTAGATCCCTGTTAAATGACATTTACAGGGTTTGTTTGGGTGCTTCAGATCCTTGAAATGTTTTAAAGGCTTGTTATCATGAGTGATTCTTTCTGATGTGAAAATGTGTCTGACTTTACAGTTTGCTCACTAGAAGAGAACTCAAATATGTAATTTTTTAACATTTATCTTAGTAAAATACAAACCCAAATTCCAATGACATCAGGACATCGTGTTCAATGTTAATAAAGCTAAATATAATGATCTGCAAATCATTTTTGACCTGTATTCAATTTAGTACACTGCAAAGAAAATATATTTAATGTTTGAATAGATATACTTTGGTGTTTTTTGCAAATATTCTCTCATTTTGAATCTGATGCCTGTTACACATGCTTAAATGGCTGTGGCAGGAGCCTGTTAACCACTGTGTTATATTACATTTCCTTTAAACAACACTTGAAGTGTTTAAGAACTCAGGATGCTAATTGTTCATGTTACTATGAAGCCACACTGTTGTAACATGCCTGGAATGTGGCATTGCTTTGTCTTGCCAAAATAAGCAGGGATGTCCCTGAAAAGGAGTCTTGGATGGCAGCATATGATGCTTGAAAACGTGTATGTGCCTTTCAGCGTGAATGGTGCCTTCACAGACGTGCAAGTTACCCATGCCACAGGCACTAACCGTGCTTAAGCACCTTCAGCACCATCCAGCCCCTTATGTCTTAGGGCATGGTGCTGGTCCCCATCGTTGGATGTATCAGGGAGAGGAGGAGTACAGGAGCATAGTAAGGGACTTTGCTGTCTTGTGCCACACAAGCCATCTACAGCTCAACACCTCGAAGGGGAGCTCATTAATCCACTTTGGGAAGTCCAGACCAAGACCATGACCAGTTCTGATCGAGGGAGCTGAGGTGGAAGCTGTAGACTCCCATAAGTACCTCGGCCTATGGCTGGACAGCAAACTCGACTGGAGGCTCCACAGCGACCCACCTGAGACAGAGCAGGCTGTACTTCCTGAACAGGTTGCATTCTTTTCACATATGTGGAAAACTCATGTGGATTTTTTATCACTATGTGGTACAAGTGTCCTCTTTTACTCTGTGGTGTGCTGGGTTGGCAGCACATCCAAGAAGGACACGTCCAGGCTGGAGAAACTGATCAGGCGAGCTGGCTCTGTGATCTGCATGAAGCTGGGCTCTCTGGTGAAGATGGCAGAAGAGGACTCTCGACAAACTGCTGGACATTTTTGACAATGCCAGTCAACCTCTGTAACAGGAGTAAGAGGAAGACAGAGGATGGGAAGGACCAGTCTGTTGTCATATTCTCTTCTGTTTTGAATTTACCTGTGGAATATTCCAAACAGGTGTGTTTTGAGCTCAACTTTCCCAGTTTTTGTTGCCCCTGTCCCAGCTGTTTTGGAACATGCTGCAGGCATCAAATTCAAAATGAGTGAATATTTGCAAAAATTGTAACATTTAGTATTCATTTGAATATAGGTCAATCTTTTTAGTCACTATATTCTTCATTTTACCCAATGTCCCAACTTCATTGGGAATTGGGGTTTGTATTATAATGTGTTTTATACAAAATATGTTTGTCCATGGCCTGTCTACACCCCCCACCTGACCCTGACCCTTTGTAAATTACTGTTTGTCAAATGCCTTTTAGGTTCCTCGGGGTTTGCCTTACTTTGCAGTGGACTTCGGACTTCAGGGAGGGTTTGCCCATGTCATCGAAAATGAGCAGAAGTTCCCCCACTACTTTGGAAAGGTCAGTGTTTGCAGTAGATCTTCATGTTTTACCCTCTTAAAGCAAAAATAACTACCTCAGCAAGTGAATTCCATCTCATTTAACAGCAATGCTTTAATATCAGTCCCTCTTTTTTCACAGGAAGTTGTTGGAGGCATGATGGACCTGGAGCCGCGAAGATGGAGGAAGTTTATTCGGGAGAACTTTGATGATCAGAGGAAGAAAGTACTGCAGTTTGCACAGTGGTGGAAACCATTTGACTGCACCAAAACTGAGAGTTAACTGTGACAGAGTGGTGAACACGCCGTTTAGAAGTATAAATACGTTTCAAATATTCAAACACACTATTATTTCAAGTGCAGAACATCCATTTGGAGAATGAGGTGGAGATGGCAACAAATCAGAGTTAGATGTGAATTTTTATCTGCAGTTGTAACTGGAAAACTTTTTTACTTAATTAAAACAGAAGTAATGAACTGTGTCACGTGTTTGGTTATTTGTGTGAAGTAGATGAGAAAATGGTTCTTGTTCCTCTTTTTCTGCTCATTCGTATTGCCCTGTGATTTCTTGGTATCAGAAATGAGACCTTAATCATCGGGGACTTTTTACTGTTGGTGAAAAGTTATTCTGCTGTGGCTGTATTCCTAAAAGGTCCTCATTTACAGGTGAGTTGGTCATCAGTAGATCAAATGTGAAAGAGTTTTCAGCATCAAAGTCAGAAAACTGAAACTATACCTCTGTTATCAGCACTTGTTTTTCCAGTGTCTTCCATCCATACTGCTGTCCAGCCTCACTGTTTCATTTCTTTACCCATGGCCTCCTGATCCTTTGCAGCGGCCACTTAATTCTAAAAGGTTTCAGTGTCACCACAGTCACATGTGCAGGGCTATAAACAACACACCAGCCAACATGAGCACCCCAGTCACCTTGCCTCGACATCCAACCTCACCTTTTCTATTTTAAGCTGTGCTATTGGCTCTTTGATTAGCTCATCAGTGCAGGGATGCACCTGATCTCCAGATGTCACCTGAGACACTCAGAGGTGCATGGGTGCTGCTTATTACCTCCGCCAAGGAGGTTATGTTTTCGGGAGAGTATATTTAGCTTCTGTTTTTTTTTTTTTTTCCGGCAAAAATGCCAGTTAATTTAGTTCTAGCTCATATGCACTTGTTTTTTTTAGTTATAGTCAAGTGTTTGTTGGTTGTTGATGAAAACTTTGACCAAAATAAACACTTGGTCTGACAGCATGGTTAATAAACAAAATCATTTTTTGGTTACTTCTGTATTGTAAAATACACCAGTATGCAGAAAAAAATGATTTAAGTATATTATTATTTTTTTTGAGTAAGATGTCAATTTAAATTTATGTAGGCTACTTTCAGTCACTTTTAAACCATTTTAAATTTCTTAGTAAAATTGACCATCTATGTCTTTTAGATGTCTTTTAAGTTCCCACTGCCTATCCAATTGTATTTTGTCAAAATAAGAGGTACCTTCCTGATTTTGTTGTCCGATTTATTTCATAATCTCCTGGCCTGAAAGCTGAGCCTGCAACAGAAGTGCCTGAGACTGGAGGTGTGCAGCCAGGCTGTCTTGTAGAATAGATCGGCAAGTCAGGGGGAGTAAAAGGGGGAGTACAGTGTAAGTACAGCAAGCAGTCTTCCCCCCTGTGCACATGGAGGGGCCTGCTCCATATACTGAACATCAGCTGTAATTAGATTTGTCTGCCCCCACTTTTGCTCACCCCTTGAATATGAAGCAACTGCCTCTACTGCAAAAGACAAACAATTAAAGTGTGTATTTAAAGGTCGGATCATAAAGGCCTTGTTTCAGGAAACTCTGCTGAATGTGTAATGCTGTTTTTTAGCCTAACACCACAACATGCAATTGACTGCTCTTTAACCCTATTTGTGCCTTTAAAGCTATCCCTTGGGACAGTACAGCAGGTTATTTATTCTGCACAAGTGACAGAGAGGCCCAGGTTCACGGTTAATAGCCACAGAGTGGCGTGGAGTGATGTATGGTTATGGCCAATTAGATTGTTCAGGGGCAGATTTATGACCGAGACGCCTATTTCCCTCTCCTCCTTTCTCTGCCGCACACACAAATACAATTTCTCCAGATCTATTTTGCAGACCCTTCAGTGTGGTGCTGCTTTATTCACTAATACTCTTCTTTTTTTAATTTCCCATATTTCAATGTAGTTCACGTTCTATTTTATAATTTACTCAGGCACATCATCAGGCCTAAGACATACATTTCTGTAAAGATTAGGCCATAAAAACAATCTATTGTGTCACAACATCGTAAAAACTGATGCGACCTCCTAACACAAAAGCACTTGTTAATAACACACAAACATGCATATTGGACCTAACAGCAGTACACAGTACAAGTTCTCACGCTTAGTGTGAAAGCTCCATTGTGTGTCATGTTTCAGTTTGTGTGCTTATCTCAGGGGAAAGGCACCTGGTTTTGACTCACTGGTGTGTGTCATGGGCTGAACTCTTCTTATCTTTTTGCATTCCTCAACTTCTCATTTTTCAGACTTAAACTTTGCTCAGAGTGTGCCTCTGGTCCTGGAGGGTGTTGCCGATATATTGCTGCAGCTGAGCTAAAATCTTATATGTCCATTTTTTGTGGTTTTCTTTTTTTTTTTTTTACCCTCTGCCAAGAAGGTTATGTTTTTTGCCAACATATGTTTGTTTATTTGTAAGCAAGTCTAGGCAAAAACTGCTGGACATATTTTGCTGAAATTTTCAGGAGATGTTGATTATGGCCAAACTAAAAAAGTATTAGATTTTGGTGGTGATCAAGATAGCTGCCATTAAAGAACAATAATTTTTACCCAATGACTGTCTAACTCATAATGATATCAACATGATTTTGAGTGCTAGGTGTAGTTTTCAGGGTGAGGGGATCATATTATCATGGAACTATTGCCTATAGATGGAACAGCACTATGTGAGCTACCTTGTTGGAGGTCTGTGCTCTCACGCTCTCATCATAAAACGGTGCTTAAAGGTTCTATGAGGAGAATCTCTTTCTGGCGACATAAAGACTCTGCCATCCATGAGCACGCGCGGCGCGACTGTCGTAATGCTGCGTTCCAGTAACCTCGGAAATGGGAGTGACATCATCTCTGACTTATTGGTGTTCCAGTTGAAGTCTGAAAAAAACATGCCGATCTACCAGGCTATTGTTAGCTGTTGTTAGCACGCCCTGCGTTTTTGTTCACAAATATCACATGAAGAATGTGATTATCACTATGGCAGCATTTTTGTAAATATAAGTCTAACAATACTATGTATACAGCTGATCTAGAGCGACACACCCCAGTCAGAAGTGCAAATAAATTGATTATTACAGGAGCTAAATAACTGTTCACACTGGGGGCATCCATCTTCGATTGTCAACTCGGGGGGTGAGGTTTCACCGAGTTCCCAGTAGGAAATTCCGACTTCGGGGAACGTTCCAGTTGCAGTTTCCTACTCGGAACTCGGAAATTCCTACTTCTGACTACAGCTGGAACGCACCAAAAGACGTGACCCAAGCCAAAGCCTGTGTTTGTTGTGATGCTAATAAATGCAGCTCGGACCTTCCTCAAAACTCTGCATTGCTTTACAACTTCTTTTTTCAACAACTTACAGGATGCAAAGCGACGAGGTAATGTATCTCTTTCTAGTTACGTAGCGGTAGTTTTTGATGTGTGACAACTAGCAATTTTTGGAAAACTTGGTATCGTAGTGTTGTAGCCAGCTATATATCACTACTTACAGCCCGGTGCTGTAAGACCTGTCTTAATAATATAAATTTGCTCTCTTTTAAATTGTCTTGTTCTCGAAGTTGAGTATCCAGGCCAGTCCAGCCTTGTCCGACCCGACCGCGAAGCTAAGGAATAGCATTTATAGATTACCTATTTTGATTCTATAAAACTCATCTTAAAGTGTGTATTTCGATCAGGCATATATCTAAAAGTGAGACTTTTTTGTAATTACTTAGAAACTCCTCACAGTCCCTTTAGTTTTTCATGTACCATGTCTGTGTGTGGGTTTTACAAATTTCAACCAATTAAAAGTGTCAACGACAATAACTAAGCAAGACATGACAGTTATGTTTTTGCTGGAATGTGTAAGCTTCTTTGTATGTTTGTGAACAGAAAACTTCAAAAGGTATGAGTTGAAACTGATTCGTTTTTTAGGAACTATTGGTCTTGGTCATTGTCTTTTATTTGGCCAATTTTACCTACAACACAGAACCAATGGTAAGCTCACCTTATGGAGTGCAATTATTCTATCGAGTCCTTCATCTAAACAAATAAACAGTGATGGGCGGGCAGAAGAGAGTCTGGGTCACCCTCCATCTTTTCAAACTCTTTAGTCTCAAGTTATATATTTTTGTGATTAAGTTAAAAGCCCCTGGTGGCAGATTTTTAAATACTGTGCATTTAATAAAATTGACCAAACTCCTAGAAGAAGGTCCTAAATTTGGAAATGGCACCAGGTCTGACACCAAGTGCTGCTGCCCTACAAGTTGTTCCTCATTGTAAAGGTGACTGAACAGGCTTTAAACCAACAGAAATACAGTAGGAATTGGGTATTTATTAAAGAAAAGAAACGATCAACCTAGATGATGTCAACAAACTTTTATTTTTGAGGAGTGTAGTTACTGAATATATACCCCCATGTTTGATCCCTGCTCAGAGCAGGCTGTTTAAATGTTTGTACTCCTAAGCTGTATCTGACCACGCCACTCCCAATAAGTGGATTGCAGCCTTTGGACACTGCTATAACACACTGCTCTGCTTACCTCTTACAAGAAATTTATGTGTTTGACGGCATAAGGTTGTTTGTCTTTGTTTGCTTATGTGTTTGCAAGATTCTGCAAAGACTGGGTGGATTTTTGTTGCATTTGATTTGATACATTTTTTTGTCTGGATAGAGAAAAATCCAGGAACAAAAAAAGAATCCCACAAGTTAACATTGGGTAGAATTCAAATAAATCATATCTGCCATTTTTTAACTGGTTTGCTTACAGTTTTACAGGATAACATGGGATCCATGTATCTATCATTAACGTAAGTTTTACTCTGGATCCAATCCAGATTGATGTTACAAAAAAACATTGAATTTAATAATGGGAAATCCCATTGATGACTGTTGTGGAAGTTTTTCCTGTTTCTGGTGAAAAATGAAATAGAGACTTCTGCCGGCAGACAAGAGTTTTATTTCCAGTGCACAGGAAAGGCCAGTTGACGCACGAGTGATTCGGATGCCAAAGGACCCCGAATTAAGACCAAGGAGCCCTTAAGTAATGGGCAAATACACAAAAAAGACTCAGGTGGGACTCACGTCTAGACAGGGAAAATATGCTAAACAGGCAGGCATGGTAAGCAGACGAGGAAATACATTTTACATGGAGTTGTCATTGACCAAGATGGGTGGGGTCAGTCTGAGGGGGAAAACAAAAGATGGCTCGGTGTGGGGGACAAAAGGAGAAGTCTGGCAGGATGCATGGTGGGGGATCAAGCAGTGTGTATTGTGACAGACAGGGGACCCCGCTGGGCCCGAAGCTGGATGTCTTACAATAAAAATCTCCATCACATGACATAATCAAAACATTAAGTGATGTTCCCAAAACTTTTCATATTCACACAGGAAAACAACCTCCATGTATGTACTGAGTTTGGTCTGGTGTTGTGTCATATTTAGCTGCCCTGTCAGATTTTTGCTACCCTCACCCTCACCCTAACCCTAAACCTAACCATTCAGAGAGTGAAGATGTAGGGTGCATGCACAGTAATCATCTCGACAGGTAGTGTGTTTCGATAGGACACCAGATCACCTGATCCTGGCTCTATTCTGGAACCAGTGATCCAGAATTTTATCTGTTACAGGGGCTGTGGAAAAGCCACTGCCAGAACTGTCTGTGCTGTCTAAGGGCTTTTCTAGTGTTTGCTGTGGCTGCATCAGCTGACTCCTTAATTTGAGGGAGGTGGTACATACCATCATTGACATCATTAGGGGAAATCTTAAACAGCACTTTTTCTGAAAAAATGAGCAAGCAAAAGAGGATGAGAAGGATATTGTCCTGTGTTTGTGTAGGGGAGACCATAGAATAGACATTTGTGCATATTTTTGCATGAAACCCTTTAAAAACTGTATTTGCATAGTATGGGACCATTAAAGGCAACTAGCTACTGATCCACCACTACCCTGGAAATGCCACTTGGACTTGGGGGCCGTTTACATGGCACCAAAAACGGTCAAATCCAATAAGTTTTCATTGCGTTTTGGCCTTGTGTCTACATGGAAACTCATTGAAAACGGAAACTTTTGAAAACAGGCTCCAGGGTGGAAAGTTTCCAAAACGCTCTCCAGAGCCCCGTGTAAACCCGCATCGGAGCGTTTCAGGGTGAAACGCTGGCGTCACCGCATGTGCAGTACTCTTTCAGATGAAGGCTGCGTGCACATACCAGGAACAACAACAGCTTCAGCTGTCCGCCGAGTAACGTGTGAGCGTCTTACCGTGAACGGTTTGTTATCCAGTCAAAACTATCCCGACAGATTTGTTGTCCGAACCGATGTGTTGTCCAGAAAAGAAACTCCTGCATCTCTGTGCGTCTATTCGCCATTTTCGTTTGTGAAAAGTTTTTCTTCTTCGTACATGTATTGTAGCAGCGCTGCCTCTCTGCAGACCTACACCGCCATCTACTGAGCCAGCATGCACACTACAGCGGACTAACTTGTCTCCAAGCGTCGTCATCTGAACGCAGAAGAATTCTAAAATGCAAAGGAAAAATCTTTGCGTTTTCAAGTCAGGAGTATCCATGTAAACATAGCCTTGCTCTTTGTATTATTTCCATGTTAATTCTATTCAAATTTGACGTCCCCCTTGCTAGCTGTACCTTGTGAATAGGATTAGCATGATACCCCAAGAGGTGCCCCTTCTTTTTATTGTAATTCCATGATAGCTGTGTTCCTGAACCATTGCCCTGTGTCTGCACTCAGCTACAGATGGCTGGCTAGCTTATCTTCTGTGGAACATTATTTATCCCATTGTACTCTGGGCTTTATTAAATGCCCACATTATAACTGACTGATGGCAGACAGATTGCTGAGAGCGAACGACCAGATAAGGAAAGAGAAAGTGAGACAGAGCCTGACTGTAGTGTGTAGATGCAGGAGTATGTGTATGTGTGGTGTGTGTGTTATAAAGAGAGAAAGAGGGAGCCAAGTTCTGTGCAATGTATTGGGGTCATGCCGCTCCAGAAAGTCAAATGAATTAGTGGGCACCTCCAGGAAATGACACTGTGTCGAGTGCACATGTTTCACGATGCATCATACTCGTTTCAGTGTCTCTCTCTGTCTGCCCGTCCCTTTGGGGACCATGATGAACAGACATGCTCTGCCAATCGGGGTCAAGGTCATTGCTGTGATTAGTGCCAGACATGAGCATCATTCTGTTCTCTGACGGGAGGCAACAAGCGTGTACCATCACTGCTGCCAGCTCCATTATCTACCCGTGGAGCCATACTTGTCCTTACGTCTACCCATGTTGAACACATTTGGCACAGTTCCATGAAGTAAGCTTATTGGCCATGACTGTTATTTGATTAGATGTTGCTTGATTACCGTTCCCACCGAGTTAATCAAAAAACAATCAGTTCTTTGTTGCTACTCGAAATGTCACGCACTGTAGAATAAGTACATGACACTAAATGAAGAGGAGGATTTATTCAAATACTTCCCCTTACAAAGGTTTACTTTAGCAAATACTGTTCGGAAAATTAGTGAATAAGGAAAATAATATTTTTTAGGTGATTTTTTGTTGTGACAATGCTTCTTGGCAATAAATCCAATACCATTAGAAAGCCTGTTTATTTCCCTTTATATGGTGCCACATTTGAGAGGAATATAAATTTGTGGATGAGCTGCAGAGCTGAGTATGTGGGTTGCACCCATGAAAATTCACAAAATCCTCTTTGCCAGTGCCAAACAGCTTATTCTGCTCTTGACTATTGTTTGGCACGTTGGATGATTGAAGTCTGAAGAAACAAGACATATTGCCAATTTAAAATATACTGATTTAACAAACAGGAACCTCTGTAGCGTGTGGAAGAACCATACTCAGCCACAACAGCCTGGCACCTCCTCCTTACGCTGGTCACCAGCCTGGTCACACACTGACATGCATTCTTCAACCAGCATTTGTCGCAAGACATTTCACCTGATAGTAGTGGTCCCTCTGACACAAACAGCAGGCCCAAGCTGATCCCACAGATGTTCAGTGGGGTTGAAGCCAGAGCTGCTGCGGTACCACAGCTCACCCCAAATAATGCAACTTTGGTTATGTGTAACAACACCTAGAAGTTGTCCTACCCAGATCAGTCACACCCAGCATGCCCATTCTTGGAGCAGACACCACCTGACCACTGCAGGGTCCATGCTCACAGGTGCAAATAAGCAGGTGTCGATCAGTCACTTGGCTGTCAGCACCAGGAGCATAAAACAAAGGTCAGTAGCAACAGCAACAAAAGACTGTTCGGCATATGTAGACAGGATTTGGTGATTTTTTTTTCACGAGAACAACCCACATACTAAGCTCTGCTGCTCATCTGCAAATGCATACTCCTTACAAGTGTGGCACCATTTAAAAGATAAATAGGTCGGATTTCCAACAATATAAGAAGTATTTTGGGGGAGTAAGTGAGAAAATATATTTATTCCTGATGTGTGATCAGTGGAAAAACTCACACTCTCTGTCTGCTCTGCCCTTCTGGCTTCTGTTCACTGTGCTAAAAACAAATTTCTAAATTCAGTCCTGAACAAGTTGAAGCTAAACAGGCTTAATTCTATTTGCCTTCTCTTTTAAGTGAGATATCCAATGCTCTTCATTAAGAGGTTCAAACTATCAAATGACATATATCAACGCTAGTCAAATGTATTAGACCACCACCCAAAGTATGGTTTATACAGTTCAGCCTGTTGCATAAATGGGTAACAGCATTGATAATTACCATTTTTGGCTTCTGTTGTAGTAATACACTAATGTGTACAAGCTCTTAAAATTAACTGATATTTTTAATGCCAAAAAACAATTAGGATTGTTATGTAATTATCCTTTAATTTACAGACAAAGCAGAGGAAATAGCAAAGCACACTACTGTTCTTGACTAAGACGTCAAAGTAGTTATTTGCTCGCATTGCTGCAAATATAGCCTATGTACTGTATGTATGTATGTATGTATGTATGAAACCATATATATATATATATATATATATATATATATATATATATATATATATATATATATATATACAGTCATGGAAAAAATTATTAGACCACCCTTGTTTTCTTCAATTTCTTGTTCATTCTAATATCTGGTACCACTAAACGTATAATACAATGAACACAACAAAAAATGCAGCTGGTCACGTAATACTTTATGTCCTATTTGACATTCTTAAGCTTAATTGATTCCCAGGGTATATAAGAGGCCATTTCATGTCACAAGCAGCACTGCACATGCAAAGGCCTAGAGTGGTTTCCTGCTTACATTCAAGCCGTAGCACAACTCAGAAGTTGTCAGCTCTCACATAATGCCTAAAACAAAAGAATTATGTGAAGCCACAAAGGCAGCCATCTTGGCACTGCTGGAAATTGGCATGAGTGAGAGACAGGTAGGGAGAAAACTGAAGATCTCCAAGACAGCCGTTCATTACAACAAAAAAAAACAAGCTGAACATGGCACTACCAAATTGCTACCTGGCCGTGGCAGGAAACGCGTCTTTCTACCCCACGAGATGACCGTGCACTCATCCGTTCCTGTGTGAGGAAGGGTCGCCAGACCCCCAGGGACCTTAGAAATGAGTGGGCACTGTCGAGAAATGTGACTTGTTCAGCAAGGACAGTTCGAAACCGACTTGTTGAAGCTGGTTTGAAGTCACACAGAGCACGCAAGAAGCCCTTCATCAATGAAAGGCAGAGGAAGGCCCGGTTACTCTTTGCTCGAGACCACAAGGATTGGACTGTTGATGGGCTAAGGTTCTCTTCAGTGATGAATCCAATTTTGAATTGATGCCCACTCCAGCCAACTTACTGGTTAGGAGGAAGCCTGGAGAAGCTTACAACACAGACTGTCTTGCCCCTACAGTAAAACATGGGGGTGGATCAGTCATGATCTGGGGTTGTTTCAGTCTGAGTGGAACAGGGCAAATGCAATTGTGTGAAGGCCGAATGAACCAGGTCATGTACAGGACTACCCTTGAAAACAGTCTTCTTCCATCAGCTGGAAAACTCTTTCCTGCCTCGAATGACTGGATTTTCCAACAAGACAATGCCCCTTGCCACACGGCAAGGTCAGTTAAGCCTGGATGGAGAACCACAACATTCGCACCATGCCTTGGCCTGCTCAATCACCAGATCTTAATCCAATTGAAAACCTGTGGAAAATCATCAAACTCAAAATGGAGAACCACAAGCCCAAAAAACAAAGAAAATTTGTTTGAATTTGTCCAACAGGAATGGGCTGCTGTGACAGCAGAACAATGTCAGAAGCTGGTGGAGAGCATGCCAAGAGGCATGGCTGCAGTCATCAAAAACAATGGTTATGCAATCAAGTATTAACTCTTGTGTGTATCATGTGTTTAAAGCAAACAGAAAAGAAAACATGGAATGCTTGCCCTGAAAAGGGTGGTTTTTTCAATGCCATAGCTATTGATGTAAGAATTTAAGTAATTTTGGTTATTATCAAGAAAACCATGGAAAATGAATAGTTCTTAGTTCTTAAATTAAACTCTCATGAGCTATTTTTGTTGTTATCATTATAATTGTCCAAACAAATGTACCTTTAGTTGAGCCAGGCATTAAAATTAACAAGAAATTGAAGAAAACAAGGGTGGTCTAATAATTTTTTCCATGACTGTGTATATATATATATATATATATATATATATATATATATATATATATATATATATATATATATATATATATATATATATATATATATATATATATCCTACATGAACGACTTTGAAAATCATCATTGTTTTAAAAACATTTAATTCATTATTTACAATGTGACTTTGGTTGAGTGTCTCTTGGATGTTTTCACAGCTAAAATTCAACAAAGTTCTTTTTCTGATCCAGTCCCGATTTACCTCAGGTCACCTTTATTCTCTTACAGCTGACTCTTTGCCAGCCTAAGGATACTGAAACTGAGAAAACATTTTGCTCCCCACTTTATCCATCCAAACTATCTATCTTCTGATTGGTTGGGATTTATTGTCCAACTAAAACGCAGAACAGCATGCTGCTGCTTACTTCACCGCGCGAGCTCATCACATCGCCGGTGCGTGCTGCTGTCGGATGACCGCGCGCGCTCACTCTCTCTCTCCCTCTGCCTGTTCCACATCTCGCGCGCCTCCACTCTGCAACCGTTAGTTTTCTCGTAAACCGCAGGAGACGACAAGCGACAGAAAGACGGGGGCAGCGGGGACGGAATACGGGATAAAGTCATGCCGCTCCAGAAAGTCAAATGAATTAGTGGGCACCTCCAGGAAATGACACTGTGTCGAGTGCACATGTTTCACGATGCATCATACTCGTTTCAGTGTCTCTCTCTGTCTGCCCGTCCCTTTGGGGACCATGATGAACAGACATGCTCTGCCAATCGGGGTCAAGGTCATTGCTGTGATTAGTGCCAGACATGAGCATCATTCTGTTCTCTGACGGGAGGCAACAAGCGTGTACCATCACTGCTGCCAGCTCCATTATCTACCCGTGGAGCCATACTTGTCCTTACGTCTACCCATGTTGAACACATTTGGCACAGTTCCATGAAGTAAGCTTATTGGCCATGACTGTTATTTGATTAGATGTTGCTTGATTACCGTTCCCACCGAGTTAATCAAAAAACAATCAGTTCTTTGTTGCTACTCGAAATGTCACGCACTGTAGAATAAGTACATGACACTAAATGAAGAGGAGGATTTATTCAAATACTTCCCCTTACAAAGGTTTACTTTAGCAAATACTGTTCGGAAAATTAGTGAATAAGGAAAATAATATTTTTTAGGTGATTTTTTGTTGTGACAATGCTTCTTGGCAATAAATCCAATACCATTAGAAAGCCTGTTTATTTCCCTTTATATGGTGCCACATTTGAGAGGAATATAAATTTGTGGATGAGCTGCAGAGCTGAGTATGTGGGTTGCACCCATGAAAATTCACAAAATCCTCTTTGCCAGTGCCAAACAGCTTATTCTGCTCTTGACTATTGTTTGGCACGTTGGATGATTGAAGTCTGAAGAAACAAGACATATTGCCAATTTAAAATATACTGATTTAACAAACAGGAACCTCTGTAGCGTGTGGAAGAACCATACTCAGCCACAACAGCCTGGCACCTCCTCCTTACGCTGGTCACCAGCCTGGTCACACACTGACATGCATTCTTCAACCAGCATTTGTCGCAAGACATTTCACCTGATAGTAGTGGTCCCTCTGACACAAACAGCAAGCCCAAGCTGATCCCACAGATGTTCAGTGGGGTTGAAGCCAGAGCTGCTGCGGTACCACAGCTCACCCCAAATAATGCAACTTTGGTTATGTGTAACAACACCTAGAAGTTGTCCTACCCAGATCAGTCACACCCAGCATGCCCATTCTTGGAGCAGACACCACCTGACCACTGCAGGGTCCATGCTCACAGGTGCAAATAAGCAGGTGTCGATCAGTCACTTGGCTGTCAGCACCAGGAGCATAAAACAAAGGTCAGTAGCAACAGCAACAAAAGACTGTTCGGCATATGTAGACCGGATTTGGTGATTTTTTTTTCACGAGAACAACCCACATACTAAGCTCTGCTGCTCATCTGCAAATGCATACTCCTTACAAGTGTGGCACCATTTAAAAGATAAATAGGTCGGATTTCCAACAATATGAGAAGTATTTTGGGGCAGTAAGTGAGAAAATATATTTATTCCTGATGTGTGATCAGTGGAAAAACTCACACTCTCTGTCTGCTCTGCCCTTCTGGCTTCTGTTCACTGTGCTAAAAACAAATTTCTAAATTCAGTCCTGAAGAAGTTGAAGCTAAGCAGGCTTAATTCTACTTGCCTTCTCTTTTAAGCGAGATATCCAATGCTCTTCATTAAGAGGTTCAAACTATCAAATGACATATATCAATGCTAGTCAAATGTATTAGACCACCACCCGAAGTATGGTTTATACAGTTCAGCCTGTGGCATAAATGGGTAACAGCATTGATAATTACCATTTTTGGCTTCTGTTGTAGTAATACACTAATGTGTACAAGCTCTTAAAATTAACTGATATTTTTAATGCCAAAAAACAATTAGGATTGTTATGTAATTATCCTTAAAATTACAGACAAAGCAGAGGAAATAGCAAAGCACACTACTGTTCTTGACTAAGACGTCAAAGTAGTTATTTGCTCGCATTGCTGCAAATATAGCCTATGTACTGTATGTATGTATGTATGTATGTATGAAACCATATATATATATATATATATATATATATATATATATATATATATATATATATATATATATACAGTCATGGAAAAAATTATTAGACCACCCTTGTTTTCTTCAATTTCTTGTTCATTCTAATATCTGGTACCACTAAACGTATAATACAATGAACACAACAAAAAATGCAGCTGGTCACGTAATACTTTATGTCCTATTTGACATTCTTAAGCTTAATTGATTCCCAGGGTATATAAGAGGCCATTTCATGTCACAAGCAGCACTGCACATGCAAAGGCCTAGAGTGGTTTCCTGCTTACATTCAAGCCGTAGCACAACTCAGAAGTTGTCAGCTCTCACATAATGCCTAAAACAAAAGAATTATGTGAAGCCACAAAGGCAGCCATCTTGGCACTGCTGGAAATTGGCATGAGTGAGAGACAGGTAGGGAAAAAACTGAAGATCTCCAAGACAGCCGTTCATTACAACAAAAAAAAAACAAGCTGAACATGGCACTACCAAATTGCTACCTGGCCGTGGCAGGAAACGTCTTTCTACCCCACGAGATGACCGTGCACTCATCCGTTCCTGTGTCAGGAATCGTCGTCAGACCTCCAGGGACCTTAAAAATGAGTGGGCACTGTCGAGAAATGTGACTTGTTCAGCAAGGACAGTTCGAAACCGACTTGTTGAAGCTGGTTTGAAGTCACACAGAGCACGCAAGAAGCCCTTCATCAATGAAAGGCAGAGGAAGGCCCGGTTACTCTTTGCTCGAGACCACAAGGATTGGACTGTTGATGGGCTAAGGTTCTCTTCAGTGATGAATCCAATTTTGAATTGATGCCCACTCCAGCCAACTTACTGGTTAGGAGGAAGCCTGGAGAAGCTTACAACACAGACTGTCTTGCCCCTACAGTAAAACATGGGGGTGGATCAGTCATGATCTGGGGTTGTTTCAGTCTGAGTGGAACAGGGCAAATGCAATTGTGTGAAGGCCGAATGAACCAGGTCATGTACAGGACTACCCTTGAAAACAGTCTTCTTCCATCAGCTGGAAAACTCTTTCCTGCCTCGAATGACTGGATTTTCCAACAAGACAATGCCCTTGCCACACGGCAAGGTCAGTTAAAGCCTGGATGGAGAACCACAACATTCGCACCATGCCTTGGCCTGCTCAATCACCAGATCTTAATCCAATTGAAAACCTGTGGAAAATCATCAAACTCAAAATGGAGAACCACAAGCCCAAAAACAAAGAAAATTTGTTTGAATTTGTCCAACAGGAATGGGCTGCTGTGACAGCAGAACAATGTCAGAAGCTGGTGGAGAGCATGCCAAGAGGCATGGCTGCAGTCATCAAAAACAATGGTTATGCAATCAAGTATTAACTCTTGTGTGTATCATGTGTTTAAAGCAAACAGAAAAGAAAACATGGAATGCTTAAAAGTAGTGTTTTTGGCGGTACAATGCCATAGCTATTGATGTAAGAATTTAAGTAATTTTGGTTATTATCAAGAAAACCATGGAAAATGAATAGTTCTTAGTTCTTAAATTAAACTCTCATGAGCTATTTTTGTTGTTATCATTATAATTGTCCAAACAAATGTACCTTTAGTTGAGCCAGGCATTAAAATTAACAAGAAATTGAAGAAAACAAGGGTGGTCTAATAATTTTTCCATGACTGTGTATATATATATATATATATATATATATATATATATATATATATATATATATATATATATATATATATATATATATATATATATATATATATATATATATATATCCTACATGAACGACTTTGAAAATCATCATTGTTTTAAAAACATTTAATTCATTATTTACAATGTGACTTTGGTTGAGTGTCTCTTGGATGTTTTCACAGCTAAAATTCAACAAAGTTCTTTTTCTGATCCAGTCCCGATTTACCTCAGGTCACCTTTATTCTCTTACAGCTGACTCTTTGCCAGCCTAAGGATACTGAAACTGAGAAAACATTTTGCTCCCCACTTTATCCATCCAAACTATCTATCTTCTGATTGGTTGGGATTTATTGTCCAACTAAAACGCAGAACAGCATGCTGCTGCTTACTTCACCGCGCGAGCTCATCACATCGCCGGTGCGTGCTGCTGTCGGATGACCGCGCGCGCTCACTCTCTCTCTCCCTCTGCCTGTTCCACATCTCGCGCGCCTCCACTCTGCAACCGTTAGTTTTCTCGTAAACCGCAGGAGACGACAAGCGACAGAAAGACGGGGGCAGCGGGGACGGAATACGGGATAAAGATGGACAAATGATGAGAGGACGGTCAGCTGGCTTACTGACAGACGGGAGAAGCGCTTTGGCAGAGGACAAGCAGCCGCCGCAGCAGCAGGAGGAGGAGGAGGAGAAGGGACGGAGGAGAGAGGGAAGCAGTCACATCTGCTGTGACTTTGGGGATTTCTCTCCGGCGGAGTGGGGAGGAAAAAGGGAGCCAGCACTTGATTTTTTTGGATGACAGTTTTCCCTTCATGTGTGAGGAAGAGCTGGCATATATTGGAGATACCTTTGTGGGGCATTATGTCGATTTTGGACACCTTTTGTCAGGTATCTGTGCTGCAATTTCAGTTAAGGTAACGTCTGCTAGCTGTGGCGCGAGACAGCGTTCCTCCGTGCGTAAGCTCGCGCTGAACACGTCTGTTTGACTAAACTGTCGCTGTTTTTCTTCCCCCCCACATCATCTTGTTTTTATAATTTTTCAGGCATCATTTGGGAGAGTTTGGCCTCCCTGGGTGCAGCATGGATTTGTGTTGGGGGTAAAGGAGGACGGGGTTTTAAGAGGGCGATACCCCCACCTCTTCGCCCCCTTACATAAATGTTTGCGTGCCGTGAGTGCTCTCGTACTCGGTCGACCCCCCTCTTTCCCTCTGAATAGGTTTGCAGACTCACACGCAGACATCTCATATGCACATAAACACACACGGACCTGCACACTACCACACACACGCGCACTCGCACACGTCTCATATGCATACGTAATTACACGGACAGACCTTGCCACCCTCACCCTCCACCAACCCTCTCACCCCCCACTATCTGATGACTCCCCGGCGAAGAGTTGGACGTGGTACGGAACCGACTGTAGCATCATCACCATCCTCATCATCAGCACTACCACTGTCCCCATCATCACCACCATCCTCCCCCTCTGCCTCGCCACCACCACCACCACCATGTCCTCGTCGTCGCGCAAGATCTCCTCCGAGTCGTTCAGCAGCTCGGTGGGCTCGGACTGCGGGCTCGAGAGCCCCGGGGGGGACGGAGGGGACGGCGGTCTGGAGACGGCGGAGGAGAGCCGAGGAGGCTGCCCCTTCTCCTCGTTCCCATCATCCCACAGAGCGGCGCTCTGGAACGGCCGCAGCCCCGGCGAGAGGCCGGCGTGCCCGACGGGCGAGGAGCCGCAAGGACCCCACAAGAGGGTCACCAGGAGGAGACGGGTGAACCTGGACTCACTGGGGGAGAGCCTGAGGCGACTTACATCACCAATGGTAGGCCTGCAGCTCAGTGAGAGGGGCTAAAAATAACACTGAATAGTCATGAAAAGTTGCTACAGTGCTTTGTCCTTTATAACTGCATGGGTGTTCAGATGAGGGGCTCAGCCAGCTGTCATACATCATATTTGTCATAGACAGCAGAGCTTTCATAGAATGATGACTGCTTACAAACTAAAAAATGAAATGCCCAGTCATGAGAGGCAATAAGGGCAGTATCCTATGTAAATGGCTTCCTAAAAGTTTAATTAATAATTCTATGCTGGCTGCCATACAAATCACATTTACCATAAACAAACCTATAAATCAGGGACCATCCACTACAAATTTAGAGGGCCAGCTTTGTTTTGATAGATGATATTCTTCAAAATGTATGCTACTCTTTACTTTTAGAAGTGAGACCAGTCCCTACCGTTATTTCTGCCAGCCATATGGATATAATTAGGATGTCTTGCCTGTCATATTGCTTATATTCACTGAGTTTGACTCAAATGTACAAATATGTGTAAATACTATGCTGCTATATGTTTGCAATTTCACTAATAGCAGACAGATGGATGTTTAGATCAGATAAGTCATGTAGTTTTCCCGATAAAATGATGTACTTGTCAGTTGTTGTCAGCATTTCTTAAATTTCTGCAAGAAATTGATAAATAACTAGAAAAGCACTCGGAGAGCGCAGACCTCCGCCAGCGCCACAGTCCTCACCCATATTGTGATTTTCACCATAAATATTAGTCCTGCCTTTATGTCATCTAAATATTTAGATTCCTTGACCATGGAAAAATACAAAAATGCACAAATGCCAAAAATGGTCCTGTCTTGCAATGTTAAAGAATCCTTAAAAAAATTCCTGGATCCAGATGGTGATCCGGGTCACTCCCAAAATCGAATCATTGTTCCTTGTTCCAATCCGGACATTTCCTGAAAATTTAATTGAAATTTGCAATAACATAACCTCCTTGGTGGGAGTAATAAAGATTACAAAACAGCATAATATATTTGCTCCTAAAAACTGAGGATATTAGATAATTCTCTGGGTGCCAGAGGATGGGGTACCTGATGTAGCTCAGGGCCTCCAGTAGATGTTCAGTGCTGTAAAGCCTTTATGATGCTGGAGAGCTAAGAACCACACTGATTAGTCGCATAAAAGTTGCACTAATCCTTTAAGGGCATCTCTTTATAGCTGCATAAAGGTTACACAGGGACTGATCCAGTTGCTGATGCGTCAAATCATGACACACAACGTCAAAGCATTAAAATGAATCAACTTATCAACCAATACAGATGTTTTTCATAGGGTTGCACAAATTCCATCCTTGATAAGGACTTCAATACAGCACAAAACAATTCTAAATATTGAAATTGATACAATGGAATAAAGTTTTTTGTTTATGTACAATATTTGATTCAAACAGTCTTAAAAACCTGCCATTCTGAGCCCTTTAGGGTAAGGGTCAGAAGTCACAGAGCAAAGGTCACGTGATGCAATCCAAATGCACGGTCATTCTTCAGTTTACATATTGTTAATTTTGATTGGTACACACAAATGAGCTTTAAGAGTATTAAGAAGAAAATCTTTGATAGCGGAGGTGAAGTCTAAAATAAAGTATTTTATTGAAAGATTTTCAAGCTTTTGTCACTCACACATGGTGTTTTTAATCACCAGGAGGATTGAAACAGATTTTAGTTAATAGTGCATATTTTAGGACCAATTGCAATTCTAGCTGGTCAACAAGTCCTGCAAACAAAACTGGTGCTACAAATTTCTAGGGTTGTAAATGATGGTCAACACCTGCATGTGTACAGGGCTGTATGAAACAAAAGTCTGCATATGTGCCTGAATGTGCACAACACAAGTATCAGTACTTCCACAGAGAGTTGGGATCCCTGGTCTAGTGCACTTGCAGCTCAAAGTCCATGAATACAGCAAAATAATAAAAAAAAACATTACAAAATCTGCCATTACAGCATTCAAGGTGGCAATATTGTTGTTTCTATAGAAACATATTTCTATATCTTTAACAAAACAAAGCAATCAAGCAAATACATAAATATTGATTTATAAATAATTTCTTTTGATAACAGCTATATATACTTGTTTCTTTTTGGGCCCTTTATTTTGCAAAACCTTTGGCCTTTTGGCCAGTGCAAATAGTTTTAATGTGGTCTGCTTGGGAACTAAAGTCAATCCTCCCTGTTTTAGGGGGTCCCGGGCTGAAAAGTCAGGGGCCCCTGCCTCGGAAAAACATGCAATAAACTAATAGATGTAGAATTAAACTTTTGCACTTTTTTATTTGTACTTTTGTAAGGTGACCTTGAGTGTCATGAAGGACGCACTTAAATAAAATCTATTATTATTATTATTATTATTATTATTGTTATTAAACTTTTTTCAATTTTTTAAAATCATAATGTATTCTATTAAATCAAAGAAGATGTACTGTATATATTTCAGTAAAGTACTTCTGTGTCATAAATTAGGCAGCTAGAACTGAAATATTTAGGATGCATAAAAAAAATTACATTTTGTAAATGTTTCTTTATACATAGGATTCATTGTTTAAAGTGGTGATGGTGCTTGAACAGCTTCATGGATATTTGTAAAAAGGAAAAGAGCGTTAATTATGTTTGCTGGTGCTGCAGCCCATGCCTTCATTCTCCTTTTGCATGTAATGTCTATTTGTTTTGGTGGTGGGAAGTATTAGACAGTTCACTGAAGAGAAAAGGCTCAGCAAGTTTAAATCTGAAATTTGTTCATTGGTAATCAAATCAAGCACCAAAATATGTGTTATGATGGGGTATAGTCTTAGAACTGTCAGTGCTGCTACTACATTGGTACTTTTGGTACATTATTTAATCTGGATTATTTTGTTTTAAGGATTGGGGAAGTCAAACTTGAAACCGGAACTTAATTAAATTACCATGACTAGTATCGGTTATCAGTACTGATGCCAAGCAAAGCACCTGTACTCAGAGACAGAACAAATATTTTAAGATTGTAAACACTTGTGCATCAATTTGCCAGGGATTACAGATGGAAATTAGCCCTAGGCTAAAACCTGACACATTTACATGTCTGTGTTCATTGATGTGCACTGTCCTTTATTTAAATAAACAACCCACTTAACTTACAGAAATACAAGCACTCAGTAGAAACTTAGAATGTACACACTCCTGCTTCAGGCTCCCTTCCCCACGTGGGCTCAGTCTGCTCTGATTGGTTTACATTTGGCGGTTGGTCAGTTCAGCCCTGCTCTGGGCCATGTTGTCAACAACTCTGCTTTCTTTTTAACATCTAAGATCTGCATTGGTATTGCCACTGTGAGCCAATGGACTAAAATTGGAAGGGGGTGAGAAATGTGACATTAGGCAGCTTCTGGTGCCACAGAGAGGGGCATAGGGAGAAGTCTCAATAACACTGATGTTTTGTTTTATTCGCAGAGGTGCTTGATCATACCGCCGAGACATTCAAACACAAAAATGGGCATGTTAAACAAAGACAGGATATGATCTAATGCTCCTTTAAAGATTAAAATTAGTCATTTCCCATAGAAGTCCTATTCTGAAAAATGAAGCTATCCCTGTGCTACACTAAGCATAACTACTAATGTACAATGAAGTTGCAAATTCAAAAGCTTGATAAAAATACAGAAGTAAAGGGACTGCAGATACTGTCCCTGACATCATATTACTGCATGTTAGCTTCTCATTATGTGCAATAAGACAAATTTGAGCCATGTCTACAGTTTGTGGTATTTTTACATAAATTAAGATGCCAGAAGAGCAGAGCAGACTGCCAACTATGCACTGATGAACTGTCAAGAGGAGAACCTCTGATAAAAGTACAACAAACTATTAAATAATTTCAAGAACTGCAATATTATTATTGAGTAGCCTATTCTTCATACAACTCTCACAGTAGCACGTCTGCCAGAATCCTGGGATATATATCTCCCCATATCATGATACAACATGAACTGAACTGCTCATCAAAAACAAACCTCTTTTATACTTCCAATCTGACTGCATGAATCATCTGGCAGATTATATAATGAATAAGTTGTTGTGAAGGAAAGAGAGAGAGAGAGATGTCTGCCCTGTCTGTGTATATGTAACGATGTGAGGAGTGTGACGAATGAGCCTGTTTCTGTGTCTGTGTCTCAGTTGTATTACAGGCTCTAATGCAATAAAGCAGTTATTAGGACAGAGCACAGTCGTGATGGATGGGACATGATTAGGGCATTTTCTATTGCTATGGCACATCAGTTTGGAATCAGATTAAGACCTCTGTAATTTAGGATGTGCTATGTAGTTAGTCAGCAGTAACAAACATTCGAAAGGCTGATGTCAGAGATGTTTGTCATATTAAGGTGAATGGAGATGATATAAAAATGAATTTGTCTTCATTCATTTCTTTAATGTAACACCTGTTAATGTCCCAGAAAGCCTGTCCTTAAACTTAAACTTCAGCTTAAGCTTCAATATGTGATACTGCCTTCCTCAATGTTGCTGTTTGGTAGCTTCAGATTCAACCTAGTTTTTGTAAACTGAAGGTCAAAGTTAGGACTTTTTTATTATTATTAATTAAACCAGTTATCCATGCTGGTTAATGTAAGCCAGCTATGGATTCTCTCTCTCATGTAAGCTGCACAATCATGAATGTTTAAATGCAAATGAATTGGATGTTCCTTCAGCTTTTCCTTCAATAAAAATGGAATCTGTGATGGGACAGTATCCAAATTAAAGGCTGTATGGTGGACTTTCATAGCCTTTGTTTCTCCTGGGCAAGTTTGTTTTGGATATTTGCCTCAGGACCAATTTATGGCTAACGTTAACCGCTACAAAGCTGTATAAAAACTGCCAGCTTTTTGGCACACTGAAGCAGAGTGGCTTTTATATGTAAATCAGTTAACAGAACGATTACTTTTCATATATTGGTACAACATATTACTCATATCACCATGGTCTTGCATATTTTAAGTGTTATTAAAGAAATAATTAGCTACAGCCATTAGATCAAATTAAAAACAAAACTATGAAAGCTAAAGTAATCCGTCCCATCCTATGAGTCATCTCAGTCCTCACAGTATCATAGACGGGCTACTAGATGGCGTGCTAGATAATCAGTCTTCCTGCTCTGCCCATGGCTTCATGTAGATTCTTCCAGTTCTATTTATGTTTGCTCCCCACAAAATGAGAATCTCTGCTGTGTTTTCAACAGACAGCAGGAGGTCGTGGGAATTTGTTTCTCAAAATTGCAAATGCAAAGACCCTGTGGTTCAGTTCCTGGGAGAAATAGCCATTGCAAAGAAATCTCTTTCTGTATTAGAGCAAGGATGGTCAGCCAATTTTGGCTGTACCAGTTCAGCCATGCAAAATAATAAAATTCAACAGTGCATCTAAATTGTGGAGTTGGTGTATGTTAAAGAGGACCTCTGAGAGCCAGCTTCTGCTCTCAGCTTCAGCTCTCTTCAGCTCTCTTACCAGTGCTAGACTTTAGTGTGTCTGCTGGAAGTATATTATGCAGAATAAACACTTAAAAAATTGTCTGTGTTACAGTGATGCTAATATCTAGTACTGACACAACTCAGAGCAACCAAGGGCCCTATTCTGGCAATATTGAAGTGTCTGATGTGTGTGGTGCATGGCAGGTTAGAGCAAATTGGTCTTTATGTTGCTACTTTGACAACCCATTTTCTCAGCACAAAAAGGCACAGGGCGCAGAGGGGATGGATTATATGTCTTTATTATACATGTGAGTAATTTGGGCGAAACATAGATCAAATCAATCTCAGTGTGAGCTCTCACTCCCTTTAAGTAAATGCACACATAGCTGCTAGTCTTTGGTATTTACATAGCAGATTTAGTTGTTTGGTCAGAATTTTGAATGGATTATTTAATTGCTCACTTTTTAATGTGCACAGAACATATATCAAACATAAAACATGCTCCGTTGTAAGTGCTTTTGCTTTGAAGCATCCCAGAATTGAAAAAAAGCTAGCAAAAAGGCAAGTCAGACACTTCCACATCATGAACCTAAAAGTGGAACCTCATCAATCTTTGAATTCTCCAGTTAAAATTTTTAGAATCACACGTCTGTGTTTTTATAAGAGGCCTGATTACTGTACACATAATACCTATTGGCTTAAGCTATTTATTTTCTCATTTTCCTGCAGTGATCCTTGGCTTTGTTATCTAATATGTGTAAAACACACTGTCCAGCCTGTTTAATTAACTGTGAGCATAATTATCAGTGAGATTCATTGGTGAGATTCATTCATTTAATGAATGAATTTAATGAGTGTATTTTTATTGTTTCTTGGAGTATTATGCATGCTGGAACACACTGGAATAGCACACCTGAGAGTGCTACTAAAACCACCCTGTCTCCTGTTCTCTCACTCATTATAAACTTTAAACTGAATTTTTCAACAAATTGTTTGATAATTTACAGTAGAAGTGTTCTGCTGTTTATTCCAAGTGAATGAAACACACTTAGTAGTGTGTGTTTTTGGTTTTGCAGATGTGTGCTAGTCTCTGTAATGTGTCCTCATAATAACAGAAACTCTGTGCCACAGACTTTGGACTATAGACCTCGTAGAGGAAGGTTCAAAGTGCACTTATTTTCTACATCCTCATGTGAGAATACACCAGCTTTGTGACTGGCCACTCCACATTTTCAGACAAACACACCCCTGGGCACAAACAGGAGGAGCATGATCGTTTTGATTAAAAAGTGTGTCAGGTGGAAATTAGGGAAGACACTTGCTTTGGGCCAAAACTCTTAGTGCCGGGCATACCATAGGGATCTTAATAACTGGTCTGTGTTACAGTGATGCTAATATCTAGCAATGACACAGTTTAGAGCAACCTAATGTTATTGTTTGTGTGTGCAAGCAGCTATGCGTTAGTAAGCCTTTTAGTACAATTACGGGCATCAGTTCAGCATCAATGGAGCCTTTCTTGATTGCAAGGGTCACCGTGTTGCTGTTCTTTGGTCAGGGGGCAGGCAAAAGGTCACTTTCCAGGACAATTTTCTCTGCCAAACAAATTGTGCTTCCATCTCTCATATGTTATTATCAATGCACTGAGTCAAACATTCAGTGATCGTGATTGGTTGGAACACACTGCCACAATTTACAAGTAGACGTAATATTTTCACCTGTAGCACTTTTTATCTTCTTCTTTCTCTCTCGTTCTCTTTTTTTTGATCACGCACACACACACACAAACAGCTCACAAACACACATTGGCTGCGTGCGGTGGCAGTGCCTGTTGTTGACTGCAATGGACCGTGACGGGGAGAACAGAGCATGCTCTCTGTGGTTGTCTTCACCCTGACCACACTGACCTAGAAGCTACAACACACACACACATTTACATTTGTGCAAACAGTCATTTTCTGTCTTCTCCCCCTCCCTCTCCCACTTTCGTGTAATCACATGGAAGGTGGCCATTAGCTTAGTGACCCATGACGCTGATCAAAAGGCCCTGAGTGTTGGCCACAAATATGAAAAGTGTGAGACAAGTGTGTGAGTGTGGTAATGTGAGTACTCTGGTACACCCACATCCTAAATCTGTGGTCAAATCTTTTCCACCAGGAGCCTTTGTTATGATGGAAAAACAGCAACATTGGCTTCTACCAAAAGAATTAGCGGGTTTATTGTGCCACATACTATGTGTCAATGTACAGCCTGTTTTTTTTAATCAGGCTAAACATACATTTTGATTGTGTTTATCTAAAGTGAGAAAAAAATGACTTGGCTAATCCTTGCAGCACTAGGGCATTTATGCATATTTAAGTTTATTGTCATAATACATTTACCTCAACCCTTTTAAGGAGAATCAAGTTAAGGACAACATTTGCTTTCAGGACAGCGTGGGCTATCTGCCTTAATGCTGGTTGGATCTCGGATAAAGTATTAAAAGCTATGACCTGATATAATAAACAAAATGTCAAAGTGAAATTTAGATATCAAATCTTTATAGAAATCATACAGATCAGTTTTGAACAAGCCCTTTACACATCTTAATGCAATTCACTGGACAGTTGAAGGTAAAAATTGATGCCCTTGGTGAGTCATGTACAGTTTTATCTGGGGAACAATATCATTTTCTTTGAAAAGGTTAGCAAAGAGTACTGAAAAGAGCTAAATACCTTGTGTGGTTGGTCTCTGTATTATTATACCCTAACACTGACAGAGCGTTTGACTGGGATTGTGGACCTGAACTGAAAACTGCTAATGCTGATGCCAGCCTCTTAGGGATCTGACTTTACTCACTAAGCTTGCCAGCTGCACTCATTCCAGCTGTTTTCATGGATATTTTCCACCTTCCTCTGCAGTAGTGATTCGTTGTAGCAGTGTGACTGTGGTTGGTTTCTGAACTACGAAAGTGTTGATTCAACCCGCCCCCTGTTTTAATCAAACAAGAGAACAATATTGATCCATATTAAACCTAGCCACAACTCAGTTATGCTATACAAAAATAAAACATTTATTTAGCTTCCTTGTTGTTTACAGAAAAAATTAAGACATAAATTACTGTCATGCTTAAAGATTATAGTTTACTTTTTCCCATTGGACATGTGGGAGTGACAGAACCAAACATCAAGGGGAAAGAGGGTATAATAATGCTGGCAACCATTTTTATTCTCTGTGTAATGTGGGCTACATGTGCAATAGAAACGATAGATGAGATGGATAGTAATGTTATAACAACAAAGATTATTTTATGTACACCATTCATGCCTTCACACTCAGCATGGAAACATTTGACCTGTCAAATGAAGCCTGGATTACAGGGGAAATTCACACCATTTGGCTATCGGATTAAATCCAGCTAGCTGTCAGCTGTCCTCAGATTAATTGATGTCGGTTTAGCGGCGATAGTAAGTTAAGGGAAAGACAAATGGAGACACTGGCTGCTGCAGTGCTCTGTCATACATTTAGGATATCCATATGATAACTTTGTCACAGGCATGTTAGCATTTTGTAAGAGTTTGTATATCATCAAATGTGATATAAGGATGGAAGGTGTATTTTGACAGCGTTAAAGTAAACACTAGAAAGTTAGTTTACTCCACACAAATGTCAAATGAACTGGGTCACCTAGATGGTGCTCACAGAGAAAATAGGCCAAAGACTGGACTGTAAGAGACATTTTAGGTTTTCCTCTAAGTGTTCTGAAAGAATTCAGAAACTGTCTTTGCTAAAACACGTTTGACAGTAATTCAGTAAAAAGTTTTAGTAGGCTATCTTCTTTATACATTCTTGCAGGAAGCTGCAGAAAGAGGTATTTATTTAAGACTTTTTGGTTTTAGTTTTTAAAAGCACATCCTGTTGAAAGTCTCCAGTAAAAAGTCAAGTCTTAAACCACAGCAGTGGCATTTGCTAGCTTAAGCATTAGCCCATCCTGCACTTCTGGTGCAGTTGAGAGTTTGTCTGTTTTCCAAACAGCATACTTCACTGGCAACACAAAATGCAGTATGTGAACGTTTGTGAAATACGCAGAATGCCAAAAACATCCAAAAGTCATACTAATTTGGGAAAAATTAGCAATAGGCCTATGCATTGGTGCAGTGTAACTTGCATAACTAGAAACATAAATCAGCTAAATTATTGGACTAGAGGGGGAGAGTAAATAGCTTTGTTTGCATAACTGAAAGAAACTGGATTATATATATGAGTAATGTAGTTGTTGTTGAAAGCTTCGATCTAGACGTTAGCACAGTAGGTGGCTGTAATGCATGTAGTTGCCATAAAGCAATAAGATTCAGCTTGACTTGGTCGAGTATACTGCCAAAAAACAGCCATTTGTCAATCACACTCCAGTACCACCAAAATGCAGCACACTGCGTTTGTTAGAAGTAGCCTACAGTGAACTGGTATGGGAATTGATATGATTTTATTGATATCACTGCCATTGACGATGTTGCTTATCATTCTGATTCTTTGATAATTCCTGTATCGATTCCTGATGATTTTAAGCAGCAATAATATTAAATACATGACACTTCTGGTGTTCATAACCATGCTTCATAAATAAATGCTTCTGCGACTTGCTGGTGTTGCCATTCACTGAAAGTTGTACAGTAGTGCCTTTTCTTTTATTTAAATTAAGTTGCAACACTTCTGCCCCCTGACTGGCATGATTTTTGACATCTTAGTTGTTATTTCTGCGACTACCTCTGATGTAAGCATAATGTCTTTGATTTGCAAGGCAAGCAGAGCAAAGAGGAAGGAACTGATATGGGAAGTGATAAGCAAATACAAAAGATATCAATTCCTTAGGAGAGTTATCAATTCTCAACTAGAACTTCAATTCTCATCCCTACTCGTGAATTCAAATGTTGATTGTTCGGCTTAAGAGATTGTCACAAAGAGTTATAGGTAGATTATGGCTATGAAAAGACTGTACATTAATAAAGTTGTTTATGATTTATTGGTAATGTATTAAACTTGGAAATAGACCATTTTGGTGTTTGTAAAATCTGGATCTTCTGGACATGTTCTCTTGTGATTTAAATTGTTGTTTTTAGCGGGAGACAAGCAGTAACAAGCTGACTTTGAGCAACTATGGAAGAGTTTTAGCCACACTTCTGTCTGGTTTAGTGGATCAACCATTAAATAAACAGACAAAGGAACGGTGGACACCTATCTCCATGCAGTCCATTTTGAGTGATCTCCAACAATGATGACAGTGAATATCTCAAGGAACACAAATATCAAACCATTCTCTTGTTCTTTTATGGACATGCCCAAGACATCAAATACTGAGATTTATTAGATATGTTTGTGTAATAAAGACTGAGTTCATGCCAAGTGTTACAATTTAAAAAGTAGATGTGCTATCTGCTGACTCTCAAAGGGATGTATCCATCTTCATAACCACAAGGCAAGAAATACACATCAGATGTAGCTTTAATAAAGTTCTTAATGAAGAGATATTATGAAACTGTCCATCTTAAGCATTCGCAGCTGCAGAAAGTCACCAGTTAAGTAACACTGAGCTCGAAACAAGGACTTAAAACACAGCTTTACAAGATGTGCTATAAACATGTCAAAATGAAACACTGTTGTAAACCTGCCTTTTACATCTAAATGAACATTTATTCTTTTTGTAATTACTTGGCTGTCTTAAACGAATGTTATAACACTGTAAATTCCGATGAGCTGCTTCCATTGACATGAACCTCAACTTCATATTTGTCTGCATATGTTAACTGTGTTCTTGCCACCAGTATGCATGCACATCCACTGTGACGTAACTATTCAAAAATGGTTGATTTTGGCTTATTGGACATCAGAAAAAATCCAAAAGTGTGTACCCCTGAAATAATATGATTGTGAAAGACAATAATTACAAATGACATGTAATAGTGCACTGTGAAAAATAAATGTTCTAATCAAATATAATATAGATTGTTTATATACTGGTTGAACTCCACATCTAATTTAAAATCTGCTTGAAGCATAAATCAATTAATTTGTGGCATTTTGTATCTCCAGATGTTTATATTCGTAGAGGATATTCCTTCCTTCCCCTTCTGTATACTGCAGTGCTTCTACACAAGCAGATTTATTTCTTTGTACCTACCTTATTACTTTCCTCCCCATTGACAGTGAGGCCTGATGTGTGTCATGCTGGGATTATCTGTCGGGTCTCATCTGGTGTGTGAGTTTTTATTTTCTTAAGTATTGGTGGCAGCTCTTCAACTGTGGGAGCACAAGCACCCACTGATCTGTGACCATACAGCTCACCAGTTCATGCGGCTGCTCATTCTTAGGAGAAAGGTGCGTCGAAAGAATGCGAGAGGTGGCTGCTCTACTGTGCGTCTGTTTATGTCAGATAGAAGCGCTCCTTAGACATACTGAAGAGGTTCACACACACAGACACACACAGCCCAAAGAGAAATAACAGTGAACTTCACAAGGAAAGAAAGACATGCAGAGCAACAGAGCAAGAGGAATGGAGTGACTATTGGTGAGATTCTGCTCCCCTCCCAGGGTAAAGAAACTAAGCAAACAAAGGAAACTGAGCAGTTTGAACAAGGAGGACAGTAAAATAGAAAGGGAGGGGGTTAGATTAATGGGATGAAAATGTTCGAGACCCTCAACCTACCTAAGTGATTCTCTTTTTTTGTGTCAAATCCACATAAGTAAACAGCTCCCATCCTGGAAACTAAAACCAGCATCCAAACACATTTGTGTGGAGATTAATGTCTGATGAGTTTTGGCATGATTGTGCTCTAAACATGCATGCCGTTGTCTCAGTGCAGACTAATAATGATGCAATATTTGTAAATTGTTAGGGCTGTCCCAGTCCAATATTGATATCAGATATTAGTACGATATCAGTAAAAAAACAAATGTCGGATTATATCGACCTGCATCTAATATGTCCGATATAAGCACTCTAATACAAGTAGTCCATTCTAATTTATTTTGTACTGATTTAATTTACTTGTAGAATATGTTTGTGTTTAAGTTACACACAATGTTTATCTTGCAATGTAAAAATAGTGAAAAAAAAACACTCTATATCAGCCACTTATTTGAACTGGCAGCATAATGGCATGATGTATGACATAATAAAGACCTACAGATTTCAGGTAACATTTATTTATAGGGGAAAATGTTCAGAAATATGTTTATCTTGGAAATGTTAGCTTATTATTTCAGGGATGATTTGAGTCATGATTAGGTACATCTAGGGTTGGGCAATATGCATCAAAATCTATATGTCTGTACTGCTAAGCTGAATGGTGATAGTTGATATGTGTCTTTATTATTGAGATAAATGATTGAAAAAAAGGTGAAAAAACTTAAAGTAGGATGGTTAGTTCGTAGTTAGGATGGTCTTGAATCAGAAGGCTACAAATGTGAAGTTTCTTAAGTAGTTTATCTTTGTAGTGGCTGGTCATTTAATTTCCACAGACATTGTTGTGAGCTATTCTGAATAATTTTTTTCTTGCCACAATTGCGGATTTATGGTTTAATAATGTGACATCAGGTTCATCTTTAATTACATTGTTTGTATCTAAAAAGGTTAGAATACATACACTAATAGATAAATGAAATGCAGGTCTTATATATGCATCAGCTTCAACTCTTATATGAGAAGCATCTTCTGTTTATGACTTAACTCATTTTTGATGTTTCCAAATGGCATCAGGTGTAAGTGTCTGATCATGACCTCTCTTTTGTAAACTTGTTTTAAAACCATCAAATTGATGATAAATATAATATAGATCCTCAGAATTATTACCTAATTACTGAAGTGTGTTGGAATTCTGTATAAACTGACCAAGGATATACCGTATCTTTATTCTTTATAATGGTACACAGACTTTTTCAGGTGGTGTCCATTTTGTTAAATGTTTTGAGTTCTTCCATCAGGAATTGACCACTTTGGAAGCTTTGTAAAAAAAAAAATCTCCTCAAAAAGGAAAAATGACATACAGTATGTGTCTGTCGTGTGAAATGAACTCAAAAAGCAGAGAGCATTTATTAATTTCCACACATATACAGCTTAAACAAAAAGTCTAAATTTATTTGACGATTTCATTGTTTATGTGTGCGTAACAGTCTTCATGAAAAAATTTCCTTTTTTTTTTCAAATTGCTTAGTTAAAAATTAGTTCACATCAGTAATGTTTATACATGACAAACTGCAGAGAGAAAAAACACTGCAAACCTTATTTAACCTCACAATGATAGAACTGTATTGTCTTAAAAAAAGGCCTCTCCACACATTTAGATTTATTGTGTGAGAGCACACAGCTTGACTTTCCCTCATGTCTTGCTGTCTAACCTTTTTGCTCCATAACTTGATAGTCTGTATTTGTCTCTTTCCTCCCTGTCTCTTTGCACGAACGCACACACACACACACACACGCATGATCACACATGCAAACCGCACAAAATCATTGGTGTATCTGTCCGGAGTGGACGGCGGCCTCAGATTGACCTCTCCAGCTGGCACACTGTGTTCTAGCATTGTCACTACAGCGTTGCATTCGAGCAGCATCACAGATAATCACCCTGGGTCCGCCCTCTAAAGCTTAGGCTGTCAGAAACATGGAATACGCCAGCTACAAATACACCAACAAAGACAATTCACAAGTGTGGTACAGCCTCACATGATGTTTATTACAGTTCTCCAGACCTTTATATCAGGGAAACATTTATTACAATACATAAATACATCATGCTCTTTTGTTGGGGCAAATATCAGTGACATTTCCTGTGAAAAAGGCCGATTACATAACAGAGTGTCAGTGCTGCAGTATAAACCTAGGTGATACCAGGGCAAGGCTTTGGGATGCTGAGATTGTCAAAGTGTGGACTGATAATGGAAATAACTGCAACTAACTGTCTCAAACAAAATGCATAGTGTCTTGTCTAATATTTTCCTTTTTTCTTCCTGCAGACACAGACTGTTCAGGAGGCTCTACAACGAACTCTCCAATACTACAGACATCAAGAGATCAGGTATGACTGTTTTCTTTCTGGTTCTCTTTTAATGATAGTGTGTTTCTTTTTATCACTCACTGTCGGTCAAATAAAAAACAAAAGTGCCAAGGGGGAAACAAACTGATGACAGTGCTAAGGAGCTGCTGGGTGCCCATTTTGCACTGAAAATAACACTGAAAATTAAATTTTAGGTTTATTTTACCCGAATAAAGCACAAAACTGAGTGGGAAAACACTGTGGCTTTTGGCCTTTCAAAAGCAGCTCGCCTTTCAGATCTTAAATGCAAACATTTTTGTGTCTGTAATAATAATTTGGTAATTGAGATTTGATTGTGAATTTTGATATTTCATAATTCATCTACTTTTGGTTTCCAATTATTCTCATTACACTCACAATGCTGTCAGAGTTTAGATTTAAGTCTGCAAAACAAAATAAAATGCTTGAAATAGGTGTTAATATAAATCTGCCTTTTATATAGACCATTAAGTATGCCATATGGGTGCTCTACCACATTGAAAGCTAGCAAAAAGACAATAACAACTGATTAAATATGAAATCTACTCTCTTAGAAGAAATATTACTGTCCACACAAGTAACACCATTTTATATTCACTCATTTAAATAATTAATTTGTTTCACAGCCACCATTACCATGTGATTTATTCATATGATGTTTAGTGCATTCTTTATATCTTGCTAAAATGACATTGTTTCTTAACAGGTAATTCAAATGAGCAACAAATATCTGGGATAACACTTTGAGTGGCTTTATTTATCTCCTCTAGTCTATCTCTCAATATTAAATATCTTCAGTTTTTAATTAAAAGTAATACATTAATTATTGAATTAAACATCAGTGCTAAATGATTTTATGGCAGCTTCTTTGAACAAGCATTTGGGTTTTAAAATCTGCATTTTCCCAGGTTTGCAGATTGGGGGAAATGACACACTAATGCCCTGAAGTTTGATGCTGAATCTATCTATCTCTAATTTTGTCACATTGGACTTAATCAGTATGAGTGCTACCAGATTTAACGGCTCTACTCTTGACCCATTTTCCTTGACAGTTTTTATGGTTTTAAAGTATTTCAGTAATATTTCAGCCAGAATAAGAAATCAACCAGGGTAAATGACATTTTCTTTATGTACAGTTCAACTGAAGCATCTGACAGGAATCATAGACAAGTCATTAGAGTGCCAAAATGAATCAACATGAAGTGGTTAATAGAAAAATCAGTCACAGTGCAGTTTTTACCACAACATGTATTGTTTTCATTAAGTTTTTAAGTTTGGCTGGTGCACAACACTTCTCGCTGCATTTTCACCTGTGATGGTTGGGTCTATCTGCATTCTGATGTGTTTGAGATGTTCAGTCTTTGGGGCTTTTTGTTGTTAAAGTGGTTTAAACATGTGGATTCTCCTCTCCTTTAGGTGTTTGTACATAAACACAAACTTTATAGTATTTACTTGCCCAATTAATATCCACACATAGATTATATTTGTATTCCAACCCCCATTCTACCATAAGAAGATAAAATTAACAAAGTCACAAATATATGCTTAAACATCATTAACTGAAAACGCCAGTAGTCTGTTGTTAGACAGTCCATATAAATCTCCACATGAATCCCAGCTCTGACATATGAATAGCCAGTCACAATGCAGAATGTTGGAATGGTACCTGGGGCGGCTAAATTAATATCCCACCATGACTAAGCAGCAGCTGTGTCAAGACAAGTTGCACCCACCCGGGGGGGTCCACCACAAAAATTGAGAAAGTTTGAAACATGGTAACTTGCTAATTGTTGCCTTACTCAATAATAAACCTTTAATCCCCACAAGTTCCGCACAGTGCAAGTCCCTGCTCCTTTGGTTAAACACTTTTAAATGCCATAAACGGTAAAAGAGTTATGCAATTTAAGGCTAGGTACACACTGTGAATTCAAGCCAGTGGGTGTAACAGTTGTGGTGGATCAGCAGCTTGTACTGTGTGCATGAATCCTTCTGGATGTCACACCAAAGCGCTCAATTGATGCACAAATTCTCCCCATTTGTTATCATTGCTGAGTTGACCTTGAGATCACTCCCTGTGTCTCTGTCCAGCTGTTCCAGTAGTTCTGCTTAGTGTACAATGAATATTAACCCACACAAGCAAATTCAACTGCCATTCAAATCATACACAAGAATACCCACTGTGTATCCTAACGTCTGTCCATACAACCGAGCTCAACACACTGAAAAACAGCTCAAAAAATCCTAGCAGCCGTGTCTCTCTGTGGACATAGTCTTTGTGACTCAGAATAACCCTCAGCACAATGCATAAGCCTGTCATTTTTTTAGAGAATACCTCAAAATCTGTGGTAGCATGGCATTGCAGTGAATTTCAGTTTGTATCTGGACAGGTGTCAGGAGATTGCAAGCGAAGAAAGAAGACGAGAGAGAAGAGAGGAGAAGTGCCCGTTCCTCGAAAGTTCTGGCTCAGAGGAAGATGTCTTACAAGTCCTGCAATACATGGCAACTATTTTGGGTAAGTGAAGGATACAATGGTTGTGTATTCTGTATATATGTGTGTGTGGACTGGGACTGAATGATATTGGAGAAACTAACACTGCAATATTTTTTTTGTCTGATTTACACTCCTGATCAAAATCTTCAGACCAGTTGAAAAATTGGAAGAATTTGCATTTTGCACAGTTTCATGATATTTAAAGCACACTGCCTGTTTTATTTCTTTGGTTTGTCTCTCCTGTGGTGTCACTGTTGTTTGTTTAAAAGTGTGTGTGAACTCTTACAGAATACAGAACTGCACAAGTTATCCTCAAGAGTCTGGACCTCTCAAAGCAAATTGTAGACATTGTTAATGGAAATGGGAAATACAGTATCATGGCCTCTGTGGTTTGCATAAACTCAAATATACAGCTATTTACAAACCCTTAAACACACACAAACGCTGTATGACTCACTCTTGAGGCTTGCAAAGTCTCTACGGCCTATCATGAAAAAACACACAGACACACGCTGTCCCGGTGAGTCACACAGTACAGCTTTGTCCTCCCTCTGTTCTAAGATCTCCTGCTTCTATCTACAGTGTGTTACCTCCTTCCAGTCCTCCTTTTTTGAGCAAAGCCTCCACAGCTAACTGTACTCTACTGCTTTTTTAAACTCTCATCTTCTTACCTGTGCTTCCTACATTGCCATAGCTTTATCTCTGCTCTGCTCTTCCCTGTTTTACCTATCAGCCATCATGTCCTCTCCATCTCCCTTCTGTCCTCATGTACATACATAAATAAAAGCATAATGAGTCATAATGGCAGCAGGTGGATCAATCAGCACATACATCTACCCCCACATCCCCTTTTCAAGTTAGCTCTTGCTCAGGGATCCCCTGGCCAGATGGGAGATGTAATCCCTGCAGCATGGTCTGGATATGCCCAAAGATCTCCTCCCAGTTGGATGTTTCTGAAATACATCCACAGGGAAGCGTCCAGGAAGCCTTGATGCCAGTGAAGGCATCTGTGCCCAAACCACATCAATTGTCTCCCTTAAGTCAGGGCAACAGTTGGACTCTGAGCTCCTTCTTGATTCCCTTTTGTCAAAAGTAAACCTCTTCTTGGCCACTTTTGTAACTGTATCCTCTCAGTCAATAAGCAAAGCTCATGTTCTCGGTATGATAATGAAACATGAATCAACTGTTGAAGCAAGAGCTTCACCTAAAGGATTTACACCCTCTTCGCCCCAGCAGGTATAATAGGTATATTTCCAACGTCACTACTGACGCCAAACCAATCTTGCTGTCAATATCACTCTCTCATCTGGCCTCCTCCACCTGTGTGTGTCTTGCTGTAAGTGCTGTGCGTCACACTTGGCTGATCTGAGTTCATGAGTTTGGCCCTCTATAGGTGCATTACACAACAGCTGTCTGAGTAAAGTGATCCTCAAGCAAGCAAAGTCACTGTACCTCCATGCATACACCTCAGGCCACTAAAAAGTTTCATTTTATTGTATTTGTTTAGCAGATTTCAGGTGATATGACTGAAGATGGGAATTTCAAAGATTTAATTAAAGCCAGTGCTTGTTTTTGTCTTGTGTTCTTTATTGATTTGTTTGGATATTTTATGTAAAAAGAAAGAGTTGGTCTGGACAGGTCTTCTGTTTCATCCTCAAACGACTGCTTCGCTTCTGTGACAAATGCTTACAAATGTCGCTTCCACTCTGTCTTGGAATCACACCCCTTCAAACACTGCCCTGCACTGTTGTCCTCATTTTGTGTCAGATAAACCCACACATAAGCCTACGCATGTCTCCTGACCACTATGATTGTGTACTGACTGCCTTACAAGACAAACCATACTGAATCATTGAGCCAGTCTGAAGCCGTTTTTGTGGATGGATGGATGGATGGATTGAGGATCTGGTACTTTTCAGCACATTTTCTAGAATTCTCTGTCTGCATGCTGAGCAGGTAATTGAATGCACCTTGGGGAGTTTTTGAATTTTTTTTTTTTAATTTTGTTTAGTTTTGAAAAGTAAATAACAGAATGATATATTTGCTGTGAGTTTGCTGTGTTTGGAGGTTCTAAGCCTAAGGTTAAAGAAGTTCTATCACAGAAGGTTCAGGTCTTTTTAAAGACCACGTCAAATTTTGTTGTCTGTTTTCAGCTCAGACTTTGGCTTCTCCTGTAACAACAAGAATTGTTTCCCTGGATGAACGTAGAATTACAACTGTTAGAATGTGCATCCCTTGTTGATTCTGTGATCTCTCTGCTTTGGTAGATTTTGGAAACATTTTTTTTTTTGTTGCAGAGGTCATCTGACTGCACTTTTAAAAAGGGATGTATAACAGGAAAGCAGTTTAACTATCAACAACATCGTGCTATGTGTTTAATCAGTGTTTATACTCACCTTTTTAATGTAGGCAAAATATCAGCAAGGCTTTTCAAAGGCAGGGAATTGGAGCTGTTATCGGCCACTTTGTGACAGTGGTCTTTGTTTATGTTTTTTTAATATGGTGCTGCTTTAACAGTGGCCATAATCTGAATGTTTTTATTTATTTAACTGCAAGTGATGTTAACTTTGTCGAGTGCTCTTTTTTTCAAATCCCTTCATGCACAATCATGTATCAAAACTATCAATACCAACATTTAGGTGTTTCTAAATAATAAAGTGAATCAACAGCTACATAACACAAAGCAAAACAGATACTTTTATCACAAGACTTACTGTCTTTGCAACACTGAGCATCATCACTGCTCACTGCTTTTTTTACTTGTCTTGTATAGGCCTGCTGTTCAATGAATAAATACATTTAGAGACTTGAACTAATTGCATTTAGCTGGTCAGAAGTTTATCCACTATCTATAAGACTGATAACTGTATTGTTTCATTAAAACAGTGCCTTATTTATTCTGTTTTGAATCCCCTGTCTCCTAGGAGTACCATTCTGTGAGCTGCGAGAGCATTTTGGAGAGGAATTCTTCGGCCTTTGCTTTGAAGAAAATGAACGAGTGCTTCGAGCTGTTGGCAGCAACCTCCAGGACTTCTTTAATGGCTTTGACGCCATTTTGGAACACATCCGCACCTCTACAGGGCGCCGTGCCTCATCTGAGAGCCCCTCCTTCCAGTGCAAGGATCCCCAAGAGGAGGAGACAGGGAGGAGAAAATTGGACAAGGTGGGAGAGCGAGGAGAGAGAGACAGGAGGGGGAAGGTGTTGCTTCTTCATTGCTTCAACCCAGCTCCTGTTGTTGGATTGGTCATGCCTGGGCTGATTACAGCTGTTGCTAAGCGGATCTTTCATTCAGAAGTTGAGGTGGAAGAAGTGCCACCTCTCACTCCCTTATTACCGAATGAAGATACGGAACACACAGACGGTGACTCTGCAACCCCCACCCCGACTGCATCCCCTACTGCCTCACCTTCCTCATCCCCGTCTCCTCCCTCTCCTTTCCCAACCTCTGTTCCCACAGTCTGCTTGTCCTTCCAAATCACAGAGACTTGCCCACCTTCCCTCTCATCCTTCCCGAACGCTGCCCCCTTGGGCACTAAAAGACCACCTCTGTCACTCTCCACCAATCCCAGTGATCTGCGCATCGGCCTGGCCACGTTTTGCCGTGCCTTTCCTTTTCACCTGGTCCTCGGGCCTCGCATGGAGCTACTTCAACTTGGAGAGGGATTGAGGAGGCAGGCTCGCATTGAGCCTCACCGAAGCCTCTCGTTCAGAGACTGTTTTGAGATTGTCTCACCCAAGATGGAGCCTTCATTCCAGGGTATACTCCTTCGCCTTGCATCCCCGTTCACCATCCGTACCAGACCAGATACGACTCAGACAGGCACTAAGGAGAAGGTAGGCAGCATATCCACGCATTTTCTTGTTCTACAGAAACTATTGCTTTAGGAGTAAACGCTTGGGAAATTTAAATAATGATTTGTTTTTTACATTATAAACTATTTTACATTGACAGTTGAGGGAAAGTCAAGCATGTTTCACTATGAAATTGGGCAAACTATATATTTTTAAACATGGTCCAATAAGTGAATAATGGCAACACACATTCCCACTATGTAAGCAGTACAAATCATGTGTAGAATTTAAATATTAAAGAAAATATATATATCCTGAAAATGTATTTTATTTTTTTAGTTTGTAGACAAAAAATTACAGTATGTCATCAATTTTAAACACTTGTCCAAGCCAGAGAAGTTCTCAATTTTTATACCTGTAGCAGAATTAATCTCGTTGTGGTGACCACAATGTCTGAGCAGCCATGGCAGACACCTCCTGTGCCATACTGCCTGGAAAACCTCAGGGCCATCTCACACCTAACACATTTGCTACTGACTGAGGTTGGTTGAATGGTGGTAGTGAAAGCTCACATGAACTCTGGTGCAGACCAGAAAACTGCTCTAGTTCGCCAAAAACGTGGGTCTTGATGTGGTTTCAAGATAACCAGCGTTTGTTTCATAGTTAACGTGAAAGCAATCCAAACCAAACAAGGAGCATTTGATGCATGTGAACAAAAAAACAGGCTTGTGGCCTGAATTTAGCTAAAAACATCTACAGTTAGGAAGCTAACGTAGTGTTCACTAACAATAACAAGCAGTGTGTGGCAAACACTATCATTGCTAGCAGTGTCTGCAGCCCTCATTAATTATGACTTGTTCATCTAAGCAGCCGAAATACACCTTTATTATTTTATCAGGTAAAACACTGTTGAGCTGCTTTGAGCTGAACAAATGTTAGCAGTCGAAGCTGGTTGTTTATATCTGTGTCTTAGTCCAACAATAGGCCTAATGGCAAAAGGGAAGGCCATCGCTGCAGCCCCACTTAGTGTCGGATTTCTATATTACACAGCATTTGACAGATTTTGACAAATGCAGTGTAAAAGAAATCCAAACCAAGTGAAAAATGTTGCAGCTTCAACAGCAAACAAACAACTCTCACAAACTTTAGGTGTGAAGGTGACCTTAATGCCCTTCCAAGGATCCTGCTTTTTAATATTGTCTTTTTGTTTCTGATTACATTTGATGGGCCACAATTAGTAACCACCCTCGTTACTTTATCCCATGACCCGACGCCACGGAATGGCCATTTAAGAGATTTCTTGGGGAGTAGAGACTCGCTGTCTCTCCTGAACACCTTCACTGTTTATTTTTTTGTTCTGAACTGAGGACTCGATTCAAACAGGTGTATTAACTTAATGGTAAAAATATTGATATTTCATGCAACATTCTAGGATCAAAAAGGTGCTTAAGCCTTTCTCCCTCATCATATAAAATCAAGAAAAGGAAATTACTCTTTAGTAAATCAACTTTATGAAATATGTTTAATTGAACAGAGTTCTCAGTTTCAAACATATTACTCCATTTGACATTGGAGTGTTCATTTCTTGTTGTCTTTGATTATTGTTTTGGTCAGCACTCCCTGGTGGATAATTTTGACCTGTGCTTTTAAGAATGTACGCTTTACAAAGACATTTGAGTTTAATTTACATTTTCTAGGGTTCTTGACAAGGTGAGCAATGTTATTACCATCACCAGTACAAACTAGATCATTAATGCCTCTTTCTGAAAACATATTGGATTTGATGCATTTCAAATGTACTGTATGTCCCGACACAATTGTAAACCTGTGAAGTTTTGCGAGAGGTTTGAGGTCTGAATTGGTTCCAATTTGCCAGGAACAATCAATCAAACTGAGTTGTATGCTATATCCAGTCCTTTATTGATCTGATGGTCTCTGCAGGCTGTTGGTGTCAGCTGTGAGCACCCTGATGCTAAACTGAACTGGCAGAGAGAGGATTGATCAGTCAGGAGAGATCAGTGTGTGGATGTTTGATTGTGTAATGAGTGTCTGATTTAGACTTGTCTTAAAAACATTTAAACCTCTGTGTGAAGGAGAAGTACATGAGAGCCCCAATATGGGTAGATATGTCAACATTGATCTGCCACAAATGAACTAGTTTCTGCTGGAGAGAGTTGTTCTTGAACAAGTTCACCCTGAGGCAGATGTTCTTTTTGCCCTCAACATAATTTGTGTGATTATTTAGCTTGAGGTTAATTCTGACTTTGAAAAGAATGAGACAGAGTTGGAGAGGGTCCAAACGATCATTAAGAACCAAAATTTTTTTGTATGAATTTGGAATAAAAACTGGCTATGAAGTCCAGTTTTATTTATTTCTAAACAGCCCTGGCAATGACAATTCACCAAAGTGCTCAACCTCAAAGGCCTAAGAAATGGAGAGATAGCTTCCTCAAATCAGAATCTGATCTAATTTTATATCAAATTGAGTGCAAAGACATCACCACTAGAGCTGCAACTATCGAGTATTTTTGGAATCGAGTACTCTGTCAATTATTTCCTCGAATACTCGAGTACTCTAACAAAATATACTTTTTTGTTTTTAAACAAATAAATCAATTGTATACAATGCAACATGTTAGGGCTTTCAAAATGAGCAACCAAATGCCGTTTATTCCTCAGAAAAGGGTTTTTATTTTAACAACTTTCAAAGTTTAAACCAGTACTGGCTTAAAACAAAGCCAATACTGATTTACAAAGCAGTAATATAATTCTGCAATTATATTTGTGAAGTGTGTTCTGGAGGGCATTGTGTAGTTTGGATTGAAATCCTTGATCATGTTCTTAAATCCTGTGTCCTCCACCATGGAAAGAGGACGCATGTCTGTGATGAGCTTATTTAAAACGCTGTAATAGTAATAGTTGCAGCCCTAACAATGTGCTATCATGCTAAGCTACGTGCTATGCTAACTCTGTTTGACATCAGATAGACTGCACTGTGTTTTCTTTTCGTCCCTTCTTGTAGTGACCACACACTTGGGACACTCTATGCCGTTTCTTCTGTGGACTCTCTCCTTTCTGTCCCTCTCTTTTCTCTTACTTCATGATTTTACAAGCAGCGCAGCAGCAGAGGTAGCAGGCGCATTGTGCCACAGAAATTACCGGCCGTGTCAAACACCATGCACTGTATAGTAGTCCAGATATATATTTATATGTATAATTATATATTAAACGAGGCTTCGAGGCACAAAATTTAATTCGAGGATATTTTGTAATCGAGTACTCGCGAATATTCGAGGAATCGTTTCAGCTCTAATCACCACAGCTCTTTAGCCAAAGGCAGATGGCAGGTCAACATAGCTCTCATGTCATATGACTCCTCCTGATCAGAGCACTGTTACCACTGGTCTCTCACTGCCATGGGACGTGTATAATCCACTCTAGACAGCACACTTAAAACTGCAGGGATTAAAAAATAAAAAAGAATAGAACCAATGAGCACTGTCAGATTGTGTCAAGTTCTTTTTGCACAATGCTTGGTATGACCTGCTCATTTGTTTTTAAATCCAGGTTATCTCAGGGAAGTAGGGAATGTTCTATTTCAAAATTATTAAGAAAAACTTGTAAGAACCCTTGAAAACTGTATTTCCAGATTACAATTAAAATTGTATTTCCCAACAATTCAATTATTATTGTTTTTCAACATGATATATTTAAGCTTTGTTTAAGACTTTCCCTACACTATACTCATGGTGCTCGGTAGTGTATTTCTTGTCCAACCAATCAGTAAAAAGCAGTGATATTCACTTTGGTATCATGCAAACAGAGGAACAAATCCTAACTTACCTATTAACCCATATGGAGTAATTACCACAAAATGTTGAAGAAATAATACCCTACATTACCCGACCATTTCTTGACAAATTCATTAAAATTTACTTTTAATGAAAATCTTTAAGAAGCATTTGTGGATACATGAAATAAGGAACATTTGATAGCTAAATCTGTGGCTTTATTTGTACACATTGCCTAAAAATTCATGAACTTACTGCCAACTAAACTACAAAGGGAAAAACACGTATATTTACCTAAAATTGTAGTTTCAATTGATCTGTTCAAAATCAATGTCTTATTAATTAATGTTTGTACATTTGGATGTCATTGAAAATTATATTTCCTGCACAGCTTTGTTCTGGCACAAGGCTTGAAGGTCCCTTTCTACCTGAAAACTGTTTTCAATGGTTTGAATACAAAATGATGTGACAGTGGCTTGTGTGCAAAAATCCCCTCTTTTTGCCTTTTGCTCACTCTGCTTTTTCAGAAATGTGTCCTTAGACAGTCTGTCTGGAAAAGTATCTCATAATGATGTCATTAGGAGGATATGGTCCCTCTTCGTTGGGAAACACATCTTGCGCCAGAGAGTAGAAGGAACATGTCATAGTATGTCTGTGCAGCTATAATAAACATAAGGGAACATCACAGTAAAACAAAAGCCATATTCACATCACAGTAAAACAAAAGCCATATCCACGTCTTGTGAGATCAGACACAACTTATGAAGATTTGCATTAAAACAGCTTTTATTTAGCGGGATTCTTGACATGAGCCTGAGCGTGAGCCACAGTGTCCCTGAACTGTGACTCTGTGGCTTGTTTTCCCCACAATTTTAGGTGGAGAATCTGGCACAATTAGCAGCAATTTAAAGCATTAACATCTGAACAGAGGTAGAACTGAACTGTGACACTGTGGCACACATCGAGGCTCATGCAATGTACTTGTATCAACCCCACTACAAAAAAACAAACAAAAATGTCCCTTTAAGAGAGTTTGTATGCCTTGAATTCCTCTGCTGTATAGATGCTGTTTTTCTCTACAAAGATGTCCACTTATTGGACTTTTGACATTTTGGTCTGATTCTGTGACACACTGACCCAACAGAGAGCATGGGCCTCAACCCACTGCACAGAGTTAGCTTGTCCCTGTAGGACGACTCGTTCTTTACTGCCAAACAATTAATATAATTGGATAAGGCATCTGGATGGTGGGTAAGTTTTGATGTGAAATGACAGTAAGCTACAGCTAGCCAAACACAAAGCCATCATCACCATTTGTCCCACATAGAGTTGGTCTGTCTTTCAGATCAGATGCAAACCAGTGAATTAAATCATCAATTTGGCTGTTGAGCCTTAAGCTGTTGACTTTAGTGTTGCTTTGCATGGTCACATCAATATTGTTGGTTCAGTGGTTCTAAAAGCAGTGAAAATGGAACAAAAACGACCATAAATAGGCAACTAGTGATAACAAGACCTCAGACCATCAAAAGTATGAATATGAGTGAAATATTGGCTTTGAATTTTGGCTGAAATGTTAATACCTGGTGTACTGATTCATCCATTTCTAAGCAATTATCTGCCAACACAAATAAGAAATATAATAATACTGTGCATGCCTATTTAAAATACTTTTGTATGTTCATGTCAGTAGTTTAGAAGCAGAGACTTTCTTGAAAAATATTTTCAGTTTTGTTCAACTCTCTCCTTTCCCTTGATTTGGATTCAGTGATTTAACTTTGATTTTTCTATTTCATTTTCATGATTTATTGGATTGTTTATTAGCGCTGTGCTTTATTTAATGCATCTTTTACAAAACCCCCTTTGAGACATTTTTTGATAAATCAGAAGAAATTTATATTTTAAACTTCACATATTTCAGTCAGATTAATGATGTTCTGTGCCAGCAGAGGTTGGAGTTTATTTACACCTGCTGATAATGCACAGCACAACTCGTAGTCAGAGCAATACTAGCCTTGGCGTAATGATGCAAGGTCAACTCTGGCCTTTTGTGAGACTCACAGCAATGCTGGTGCAACATGATCTGGACTCTGCCCTTTACAAAATACTTCCATGTGAACACAAAACAATCCAAAGGAATTATGCACATTTGTAGCTTTTAAAGCTACAGAGCCGTAGGTGTGGAAACCACCTTTATCTCCGGTGTCTGCATGCCAAAGTCCATCAGCCAATGTCACTGACTCAAAGACACCAGAAATAATCCCTTGTGCCTGTTACTGTGATCACACCTTACAATATTGCCTCCTAATCCCAAACACTATCAAGTAGACACCTGATAGATTTGTGTAGCAAAACATATTTATTCTCCTCAGTTATTTAATATAAATCTTGTGACACCTGATCAGAGACAGGAAAAAAGGGGGGTGAGAGCAAGACAGACAGTGCTGACATTTTGGCTGCAAATGGCAGAAAAAAGGCGACAGGCCAAGGTAAAGAGGCCTCAAAAGAGCATTCCTCTATGCTGCAGAGTGTGTTTGTGTGTTCATTAGAGCGGCCTGTGAAGGAATGGAAGTTTGACTTCTCCCCTCTCTTTGCCCAGAGACATTAGCTGTGCAAGTGACATCCAGAGACCTCCTAAAAGGTCAAACTGCACCTGTGTGAGCCTTCTGAGCATGAGCGCTGTGCTCACACACTAAACTACACTGGTTACACTGTGTTTGAATGGACTTGTGAAGCCTGGAGATTGTTCTTTGTTTTTTCAAAGCTGTGTTAGGAAATCTATAAGCCTGTTTTTCTCAAATCCCTGTTTGCATGATAAATACTAGTATCACGTTTTCAATTACTGCACATTAACTGTGCAGGTATCTATGATGTTTATTTAATACAACACATACCACAACAGTTTTTTTTAAAACTATACAGAAATGTAACCACTGATGCTTATTGCAGGTATACACTGTCAACATTTCACTACAGTTATGATGAATTCATCTCATTTTTAGAAATAGAAGAAGGGAGCAACATCAAAACATGTCTTCAACCCTGAATGGTGTTTCTTTAAAGCGTCGTGTTGTGCTTGATTTATAAGCCTTTAATGTGGTTTACATTTCTTCTCTGTACTTTTGAGTACTTGTGTGCAAAAAGCAACATGTCCAGGGCTCGAGGACTCCCTCTCCTCCTGTAAACAGCACCATTAGCTGTCTGAAATAGCTGAATAAAGATGAAAACCAATAGAAGTGTGAACAAAGCAGTACAATAGTGGTCTTACACTGAACTGAAAAGTGACTACAGTGGGTCAGTGGTGCAGTCTGATAGTTGACTTTGTCAGTAGTTAGGAGGTTGCAGGTTGAAGCCCAGCTCTGGGCACCACATGGGGATTTGTCTTTGGGCAGTACACTCAACCCCAGGTTGCCTCCACTGCTGCATCAGTGGCATGCAAATGGGTACAAAAGGATGTGAATGTGTTAAGATACTAATGGGTAACTGACATAGGAACTCCAACCATCGGTGAGTGAATGTGAGAGCGAATGGGTGTGAATGGGTAGGTGTGACCCTGATGTAAAGACTAGACAAATGCTATATAGATGTTCAAGTCTATTTACTGTAGTGTAAAAAAAAGTGAAAGGGAAATAGATAAGTAAGGCCATATGAAGATGAACTGATGCATAAACTATTTTGTGTTGATATGTAACATGTCTAAGTCCATCCACATGCAGTTAGTTGGCAGCTAACATGCAGAGTTAGTGGACATCTTAATGTGGCCAAAATTTTCTTGCTCAAACCTGGAATAAAGGCATATGCTGGATTCTGAAAAGGATATGATTTTTTTAGCACTTAATGGAATAACTGAAAACAACACCAAAACCAGGATCATCCAGTCATTGTAAATCATAGTCATCGTCATAGTTGATGCTAATGTTCCATTCTTTAAGCTATGTACAGTAATAAATACAGGCACATATTGTAAAAGGCAGTAAACATAAGCAAAGGCTGTTCCTTCAAGTTGTGGTGTTTGAACAATCCCACATTCGCCGATTTAACCTCTTTTGCTATACCGACCTGGCGGAGGTTGTTTATTTGTGGGTCACTTTTGTTGGCAGTTGTTTATGATAGCTGTGAGCAGAGCTGACCTGAGTTCAGAAATCAGCAGACACGCAGCTTCTGTGCATTTCATCACTTGCCAGACATCAACACACAAAGCAACACCCCACTTTATGAGTTATGGAGAATTTGGATGATGATGTTTTCTTCTTTTAAAAATAACAACGGGACCTAAGACAGAAGATCTTGAATCACAACACCTACCTCTTCTGTTGTGATACCAGAGTTGTAAATATTAAATTCCCAAACCCTCAGGATCTTAAAGTCAGAGCCCTTTTAAGGAGTAGTTACTGATAATTTATGTGATCAGAATGTTCTGATTCTTAATGTTCCAACAAAAACCAGGCAGGAACTGAGGCCTAAAGCAGCAGTTTCCAAAATGTCATGTTAAATTTTCAGATGGAAATCCTGCTCTCAACAACACTAGAGCCCCATAGACCAGGTTAAAGGGTACTTGGAGTTCAGTGATGACTGCTTAACTGAAGCACGGGGACTTTTATTTCTGTTGTACTCCAACGTTGTGTTGCATGAGCACATGCTCCTGAATGAGGGTTGTTGTGTGTGCATGTGAGCACCTGCGTGTCTGACTACAAAGAGTTTTGACATTAGCACCACCTTTGATCCGTCTGTGGATAAATCACTGCTGTGATGGTTTGTTTGTTCAGGAGAGACGCCTTTGAAAATCACTGCCCCCCTACGTCTGTGTGGCCTTGATCAATTTACCAAACAGGGGAAATAGAGGTACAAGAGAAGAGAAAACACCTCCAGCAATAAAATCAAGAAAGATATTTGTATGCCTCTTACAGTTATATTGAAAGGGTAAAATAATGTTTGACTGATTCCATGAGTTAAGTACAGGTTGATAATAACCACAAAGAACAGAACAAACTATTGAGGAACATCTCCTGTAAGGCTGTAACTTTTATTTAAAATCGAAATTGAACAGGTTTTGATCATACACTAATGATTAAAGACATTTGTCCAAGTCTGTACTGAAATTCACACCAAGACCAACAGCATAAAAGCCAAACGAGCGACGCATTGCCCCAAAACAGATGCACATCATGTTTGGTAATTCATTTGAGGTCCAGTCGGAAACACTGTGATATATTCAGGTTGGCTTGGTAAAATGACTTTCGATGAACCTAATGTGTTTTAAAGTGGCTACAGTGGATATTTTATATGATACATCAGATTGAAATTTAGAGTATAGAATATGGAATGAATTTTGAATCGCAAAGCAATGACCAAAGTGCAGGTTTAGAAGAAATAAGTTCAAGTACAAAGCAAAAGGAAGATAGAAACAGCTATAATAAAATGCGCAGTGCTGAACACTGAATAAATTACACTGTTGCCAAGAGGCTCAGTGATGCTCTATTGCCTTTTAAATTGATGACCAATGATGAAATCCTAAATGTGAGAGGGATAGAGATCTGGCAGCCTCCTGTTGCTGCATTAATTAAGACCGTGTTCATTTACTTTGACAAAAGGTTGTTAGTCCTTCCCATGACATTCTTATTAACACATTCCCCACAGGGATTTTTTTCTATTACATTCCTAAATGTTAAAATATGACATTCATTTATCACTGATCAAAACCTTTGACTTAAATATTCAGATTAATTTCACAGCTGTAATTGACTCTTATCTGAAGAAAAATGTGCTGAAACAATATTTATCAAGCCTATATTTAATAAGCTCCTGTGTGTGTTTGTAGTGTTTAACCGTGAGAATGGGATGTAAGAGTACTGAACAATCAAACAAAGGTCTAACAATATTTAAAAAGATTACAGCCCCATGTAAGTGTGTGTTTGTGTGTCAGCGTGAAAGAGAGAGAGAAGGTCGATAGAGGCTGACTCATTGACTCTTTGCCGCTCACTGCTTGCTCATGCAAATGAGAGTCTGTTGACATGCCTGAGTCTGCTCACAAAAGACGATCCATTAGCTTTCCACCTTCTCTCATCTTGCCCTCAAGTACCTTGCCACCATTTTTGTTATTTACATTGGTTTCAGTCTCCTCTCGTCTCCCCCTTCCCTCCTCCCTGACTTGATTTCCACCTCTGGCTCTCTCTTTTGTTTCCTCCTTTTCCATCTCATCCCACTTTTCATCCACCCTCAGCTCCATGTTGCTATGGCTATAGGCAATACAAAGTACATCTATTAAATAATGAGACTGTGTTTATGAGAATAAACTCACATGGTTCATAGTCACACTGAGGCCATGTTTACACGGAGACACACTCACCTGAAATTGCAGAGGTTCTTCCTTTGTGTTTTCAAAAGAAATCTGCGTTTACATGGACAGGCCAGAATGACTGAAAATGCTGTAGTGTTAATGCCAGTCCAGTCGATGGCGATGTAGGTTTTCAGAGAAACAGTGCTGTTACAACACACGTACGAAGAAGAAAATAAAAAAAAAAACAGCAATGGCGAGTGGACAAACAGAGATGCAGGAGTTTCTCGTCTGGACAACAAATCTGTCTGGATAGTTTTGTCTGGATAACAAACCGAGCACAGTAAGCAGCACACACTTTACTCGGTAGACGGCCGAAGCTGTTGTTGTTCCTGGTATGCATGTGCATCCTTCATGTGAAAGACTGCTGCGCATGCGTTGACGTAAGCGTTTCACCCTGAAACGCTGAATCCTGTCTACATGAAGCCAGGCGGTGATGTACTTTCAGAACTTTCCACTCAGGACCCTGGTTTCAAAAGTTTTTGGATTCAGGCACTCCAGGCACCGTTCCAATGTAAATGGGAGGCAAATACGCAATGAAACCTCTCTGGATTTGGCTGAATCCGGCCTTGCGTAAACAGGGCCTGATTGTTGTATATTAAAGATTTGGTAGTTCTGCACAACTCCTGTAAGTTTCCAAAACGTGATGTCTTAAGTACACTGCTAGCTACTGATTGAAGTGAAAATTCTTTTGCCAAGCTTAAAAGTTGAGGAATACATGAACTTGATTTCTTTTGTGTATGCGGAATGGAACAAAACAGCTGCTAAATCTTTCTGTACATTAACTAAGGTGAATTGGGAACACTGCATTTCATGTGCATGTGTGTTTGAATGGCACAAAGATTTTGTGAAGGCAGAGAGGGTGTCCAAGGCGATGAACGTCCTTGATTGCCCATGGACATCAAAATTTGTAACAAATCAAATAAATTATTGGGATAAATAATGACTCAGTTTAACAATGATAGCTGAAAAGCCAATGCTGTCCTAAAACCCTGACTCCTGATCAAAAGAAAAAGCCCAAGCAAATTTGTGGAAACATTTTGGAACAAATTGAGGGAATGATTACATGTGATGAAACTTGGCAGAACTGCCTGTCAGTGCATTGGAAAACACCATCATCACCAAGGATGAGAAAAGCATGAAAAAGCAAGTCCAAATATAAGCCCATGTTGATGTCCTGTACTGTTTTAAAGGCCTCCTGATAAAACCTGAGAGCCTGATCCTGCTAAGAAGCTGAGAGATAAATAAAATTTTCATCTGCAACTAAATAATTGCACTGGGCACATTTTAAACAATGTAATTGTAAATAACAGTGAACCCAAGGCTGAGCCCTGTGTCACACCATTGTTAATCTGGCACACCTGATGGATTGTTAAACTTTTTATTGAGTTTATCTGGGATGAAGCCCACAGAAAGTGTTGGGGAGGTTAGATTATTTCAGAAGGAGAGCCACTTTGTGAAACAAGCTCTTTTCAAAACATATTAGAAGAGAAGAAAAATGATCCTTACTAGAGAAGTTTGTAGTATTGTTACTTGTTTTTCCATGCAATCTAGAAATGAGGCCACTGTCTGATAAAACTGCTGCTGAAGCTGTTAGCATCTCTGCTAATCTCTCTGCAGCCGCTTCCTGCTATCATCTCACTCGTAGCTCCCACCTCTTCCTGCTCTAAAGGATGCTCATTGGGTCATGCTGCTTTGGGCCGCTTACAGTTGTTGTAGATTGGAGCTTGATGAGATGATCCTGCCTAATTAAAGACATTGAATTAGCCTGGTCCAGCTGCTGTGCAAGGTTACAGCCTTCTCAGCTTACATTACTCAGAGGTAAGGTCTTCAGCCTGATCAATCTGGCGGATAGTTATCAGCCCAACAAACAGATTACTCTGATAAACCGGGATTGTACAGCTTATTTATTTTTTTATTTATCAAACTGGTATGATCAACAGTGTCAAAGACATTTGACTTTTTGTATCAATAAATATTTGTAAAAAGTTCAAGCCATGTTTACCTTTCAAGTATTTTCTCACAGTTTGCTAATATACTGTAATTGTAGATGTTTCTAGCTAAGCTATCAAAACACAAACATTGTAAGTGTTAAAAGTGCAGAACTGCCTTGATAAAATGTTTTTCATGTGCTGGCCTTGAACAACTTGCTCTGTGTCAGAGAAACAATTTGCTACAAAGAAGAGCCACACACCGGCTTCTTCTCACAGTTTGATGTATTTAGTGTTAATTTAAAATAAAAAAATGCCAGTGCCAATGATCCATCCGGTCCACGTCCCCATTCCCTGCCCCCTGTCTCTGTTTTGTCCTTCCCACACCACTTTGCCTTTTGCCCTTCCTTCCTCCTTTCCGCACTTATCTCCTCTGCCTTGGTGCTGCGATGACAGAGATGCAGGCAGCAGGAGAGGAGAGTGCTGAGTTTAACAGCCACACACAAGTAGGCCAACACAACTGCCTCCAGGGGTGTGTGTGTGTGCAGCTACAGTGTGTGTGTCAGTCTTTGTGTGTTTGAGTGTCTGTGGACAGAGTAGGACTTCAAATGAGAGTGACTGAGAAAAGAAGACAGACTCTGAGGGCAAGGATTTGTGACATTTACACTCTGCTAACAGTGCATGTTGAAGAGAAAAGACAAATCACAAAATATACGTTTGTTTGGAATCTGAGAAAATATAAATGTAGTTATGGACCAGGAAAACAAATGATGGACAGCTATGATAAAGATGACATAGCAATCTAGTTAAAAATGAAGGTCATAGAGCCAACTCATTTTTAACTAAGTCTCTCAACAATCTGCCCCTCTTTTTGACGCTCACTCTCACAGGTGACATGCCAAAGGGCTGCAGATTCATGTGTGATCCTCCCGCGTGATGAGTGGCCCAAGAGAAGGAATTTACTACTTTTTGCAGGAATCCCAGGATGTCCCAGGATGTATTGACAGGCTGAGCTGGCACCTAGAGTAGACCATTAAACACACGCAGGCTCAATGCTGCGTAAAGATAAGGCTCTGTGAGGAAAGGGAGGCAGCTGGAGACTCATAGTGAACACAAGATGGTCTGCAGAACTACAGTTATGACATGCTAATTAACCTTTTTCTTGTGATCGTTAAAGACTGGATGTGAGGACTCTATTGTTGTCTTAGTTTTTTTTATAACTGAAACTTAATCAGTTACTCATCACTAATGTAACTGTTGATTCAGATTAAGAATTCCTCTACAGCATTTAGCTTGTAGTAAATCAACATGAACTTAATGACTATGAAAAATACTGAGTGGTGTTGTACCTTGTTTGAAATATCAAAAACAATGTAACATATTTTTCATAGCCCTGTATGACCTTCAACAGAAGACGGCAGAATTTCTGAAAAAGTTCTGTTCACTTCTGGGCCCCCACTGTTAATGCTGCTATGCAAGGAAACCTTTATTTTAGACCACACAGTGGGTCCCAAGACCCTACCCTAACTGTGGGGGTTTCAGAGTTACACCATATGGCATCATATCAACTGGTGCCTGTTATCTACATCCTGACATGTTGCAATACTGATTTGATAGTCTAGAGCAATCATGTTGTTTTATCCATCGCTGGATGTGCAATTATCTGGTACAACAAGTTGATACTGACTTGCCTCATTTGTTCTAAAAACGCATTTAATTTAACGTAGAATATGAAATATATATTCATATATATATTCACTTTAATGTTTGTGATATAACATCTGTCAAAAAATAACTTAATATCTAAATTAAGTACTGTTAAAACTACAAATAGAATTACACTCACTTTTTTATTTATTTATTATTGCTCAAGAAGTGATCTTACTAAAAGTAATCTTAGGGGCATCATTGAACCTTATTGTAGTGAGGTTAGGCAAGGTCTCTCAACAATCTCAGTAATTAACTACTGAGGTCTTTGTTGCAAATAATCTATTTTAGTTGCTATGGTAATGTTTGGAGGCAGGAAATGACTCTAAGTTTGTGAACTATATTTGTGAACTCCGTTTGACTTGAGCTCACGGTGGTTCATGTAAAAGTATACTCACCATTCACACAGTCTAAATCGGATGTTGAACTACTGAATTCAGGTCAAGTTGAATCTAACTTCACAAACAGAGTGGTGCAAGAATGGGTCTAAAAACATGACAGTGAGCTAGCATTTTAGCAGCTTTGGTTCCAAAAGCTGATGGTATACAGAGTTTTACTAAAGCTTTTCAGATAGATGTCTGAATTAAGGTCTGTGATTAAAACATGCAGACAAGATTGAAACTGATCACTTTGCAACATAAAATGCATGTGATGGTGCCCCACTTTAGAAATTTGAAGTTGAATTGTTTTGAAAGAATTGTTGCAAATGAACAGCTAACAAGGACTGCAAATGCCCTAATGCAATTATTACTGATGGTTTTTAAACAACCATAACACATAGATTATAGGCAGGGCCTTGGGCGCAAACTAGATCAGGTCATTTGATTGAGAGGAAATCCTTAGACAAAGGATTTAAACATGGCCTTTTACAATGGAATAGCCATGTTATAGTTCCATAATGACTTGGTAATAGCTTTTTACTCTTGCAAATTAAGTTTAAGCTTAAAGAAATCTTGACAGTTAAGTTTGTTCGTGAAGATTTGACAACATTTTTGTCTCCCAGAGATTATGATCGGCAACGATTAAGGACACAGTGAAAAGTGGCACATGCTTTAGTGTAGAGAGCCAGTGCAATGCTAACTCCAAAGATGGCCTGCAAAAATGTGTCATCCACTTTTAATGAAATGTAACTCATGTGATCTGCTGGCATGTAATATGTTGGCAAACCTCATTAGCTTGAGGTGATGGTGAAAAATATAATGTTGTTCTGAGTTTAACTCAACACAGGACTGGAGGGAGGTATGGGCACGTTTCTTGACAGAATTGAAGAGATATTAACAAGCAATAACTCTTTTTTTTATCAGCTTCTTGTGTGGGCTGTAAATTGCTTGTTGTCAGGCAGACTAATTAAACTGCTACACCTTTTCAACATGGGAAAACATGCTAAAAAGCAGCACTGATCTGATGTTTTTATTGATTATATATGAATATTTATCATTTTATACCTCTGAATGAAATCCTTCCACGTCAGGAAGCTCAGTGCACCGGTTTACCTTAATGTTTTCTACTTAGGCAAGAACAATCACTACTATGTCCAGAATACAGGTGAAGGAGTGTATGAGCCCCAGATTTAACCACTTCATGTCAAGCTGGACTTTTCTTGTTCAACACATTGGTGAGAGAGTCAGAAAGCCTGAGAGAAGTCTGCACAGTCAAGCTACACAAGTGTATAAGCAAGGATCCGGTCATCCTTTCAAAATAAAACACCCTTTATGCCATGTTATTCAGTGACTTTTTGGATAATTGTTTCTGTTTCTCTACATCCCGCTTACTTACATTCTATTGCATGGCACTGGTCTGCAGCCCAGTGGCTTGGTGCCTTTGCTGTTATCAATGCAACATAAATTTATATTTGTGTTTGTATTGTGCTGCTGTTGCACTTTGTGCACCTGTAGGCAGCTGTAGATTGAGAGAAATGTGACAGAAATGAATGAATGTGTTTATATGCGGGTTAAGTTTCAGAAAAGGATGTTTTGAACTTGGACCCAATGGGTTAGCAGGCTGCATATGCCCCTTTGTGTGTTTTTATGTATGTATGTCAGTGTTCCTAAGAAACAGACAGTCAGAGGCCGAATGTGTGTCGCTGTGAATAAATTCTCTGTGTGGTTGTGTGTGTATGTGTAGATGTAGACTGTATGTATTATGCAGACCTAGGAGAGCCTTGTGCTATAAATAAAACAGGGCTGCAGTGTGCTCACTGGCGGAATAATCTATCTGACACTATGGAGAAAGTGAGAGAGGGAGATGTAATGCAAGAGACAGAGTGAAGAGCAGAGAGAGAGAGAAGGGAAGGCAGGAGCGGAAGACAGATGAAGATGAATTGAGAGCCAAAAAAAGAAACTTAAGAAAGGAAAGGGAAGGGGCAAGGGTTGAGAAGAAGAAGGGCAATCATGTTGAGCAGAGAGACAGCGACCGTTGCTTATTCACAAAGTGTCATTCAAAGGTAGAGTTGTCCTTGTTAAAGCTAAGATTTGCAATCAAATAAGGAGTCATACCTCTCGAACCTCTCTAGAGGTAATCAGCAATCCATCCGTGTTTTAATGCCCTCTCTGAAACTGCAAGAGGCAATCTCTGAATTTATCACTCAAAACTGTCCAACAGATATTCAGCAGATGTAACATTTGAAAACATGTTGCAAGATGTCATAAAACGAGAGATGACATTCTCTAATCATACTTTAGGATGTTGCAAGCTCTGATTCTAGTGGATTTGCAGTAAGTAGTGGTATTTAAAAGTACCTCTCTTGTGTTTGAGATTTGCAATAACATCTCTTTTGCCTCCTAAACCTCAAAGTCAATTTTAAACAACTAATGCATTTGATCATAGCTCATGATTCTTGCTTGAAGACATTTGGAGTGACTGTATGAGTCAAAGCAGTGACATTTTGATGATGACAGGATTGTTTCAACAATAATCAGGTCATCAGCTAACCCAGTGTTTCAATCAGTGAGGCAGGCATTATCGGTTGTATTTGACTACATGGAACTCTGAGTGTTTAGTACACTAAACTGACTGTATTGTACCATTATATTCTTGTTTGCATAAAACACTTGACATGTATACATGTAGTTTATAAGTACTACTCCATCAATGTGCACTTGTAAATGCAGCTGAGTATTTAGTAATGTACTGTGAGCATGGAGAAGTATAGCAGTGTTTAGCCTGGCTTTTTGTGTGATAAAAACTGCATTCAGCAAACAAAAGGATAAACAAGATATTCACACCGAGACTTGCACATCTTTCCCTCTGGATACACTTTCTGATATGTGTTTTTAACAATATGATTTTTTTATTAAACAACAAATTGATGGTATAATTTCAAAGGCTATGAATAAACCTACAAATTCTCAGTCAAATTATTTAAGCAGTCTACTATTCCTCTACTATTTCCTCTACTGTGGAAAGCGACCTTGCGTTCCTTGAAAGGCGCTATATAAATTTAAGTTATTAGTATTATTATTATTATTATTATTTTTGTGAGATTAAGCATTATGTAAATTGTCCATGTCAGATTTAATCAATTCAAGCAGTGTTATTGGCATGAATGGGCTTTATTACAAGAAAAATTAAAGAAGAAAAAAATCACCAAAAAATGGAAAAAAAGAATACGTTGTTAATATATATTTTGTGTTGAAGCAAGGACGGCGAAGAAAAAAGACACAGGAAATTGAGGCAAAAGCATAACTGCGATAGTAAGGACACTTGTATATGATTCAGTGTAACTGGCCTGATGTTGTCGCTCATGCGTGTCGTGTTCAGTTAGGACACGTATGAGAGTATGTGGTTGCATATGCATCTGTAGTTTTGTGTGCTTAAATGTCTGAATGTTTGTGTGCTGTGGCTTTGTGTGTTCAGTTCCAATGGTTGTCCTCATACTTTGATATATTTTGCTACAATAATCTCATGTTTCTACATTTGCCCCAGAAAATATTGGATTTTAGTATCGGGTAAACTGTGGGCATGTATGTTATTTGTGGATTGTATTCCTCTCTCACAGTCTGATATTTAGAGCAGGATGCGAGGAAGTGGAACTCTGTCATTACCTGCTTAGTGTCACTGTGGAGAAAGAGTCTGCCCTGCTCCGGGAGCCAGCACTTTTTGTGACGACCTGTCTCTACAGCTGTGGCGCATGCTAACTGATGTTCACCGAATATTGCTGAACTGAAGGCATTGTGCAATATATGTTTTTTTTGTTTGTATTTTGTTTGTTTTTTTGCAAAGGACAAATATATTATTTAAACCTAAGTCATATCGAACTGATGTCTAACATTTTGCTACTGGACAACCCAACTTTAATACAACTGGATCCACTTATGTTGAGTACTTTGATTTTGCACTCATTGATAAAAGATGGGAAGATTTTAAATGCATTATGAAAATAGATAGAATTTAGATTATTTTGGAATTTTGGTACGATTAATTTGTACATAAAGGAAAATGTGAGTTCTGCTGTAGTACAACTTGTATTGCAGAAAATATTTTTGTTAAATGTACTAGATAATCCCATTTGAAGAACCAGAAAATCAAAAACAGTCTTTTAATCAATTTTTCTGTATTTTTTCCCCTCCTCTCCAGGTTATGGAGCTAAAGGGTCAGATGATCCACGTACCAGAATCATGCTCCCTGATGTTTCTAGGCTCTCCACGTGTTGATAAGCTAGAGGAGCTAATGGGCCGAGGCCTCCACTTGTCAGATATCCCTATCCATGATGCCACGCGGGACGTTATTCTGGTAGGGGAGCAGGCCAAGGCCCAGGATGGCCTGAAGAAAAGAATGGACAAACTCAAGGTACAACATCTACAACTAACTTTGGGCCATTTTTTTTCAAGAGCCAAGGAACTGAAACAAACATGTACACTACCTATTTTGACTTTGCTGAGGCATCCCTTTAATGTAGTATATATTTGTGCAGGGGTCATGAGCTGCATTTGTACAACAGCCATTTTCTTTTCTTGACCCATGTTATTAGGGCCGTATTTCTAAATTAATATAACAAAATAGAAACATATAGTCGAATTAACATAGTAGGTTTTTTCCAAACTGTGTAATTCTTAGCCTTTAGAGCAAGTTTGAAGTCATGTTTGATGAAAATGTTTAATTCACCATTGTTTGAGGGGTTTTATCGCTAGCTGTGGGAATTGAACATCAAAAACTTTCCCTCAAAACCACAAGAAACTTTTCCCCCCTTTTTTTTAACCTCTGCCAATGAGGTTATGCTTATGTGTTTGTTTGTCTGTCTGTTTGTTTGTTAGCAAGATTACACAAAAACTACTGGATAGATTTTGCTGAAATTTTCAGGAGATGTTGGTAATAGCCCAACTTAAAAATAATTAGATTTTGGTGTTGATGATTCTGAGTGCTAGGTGTGGGTTTTCAGGGTCAAGGAATCATATGATGGTAACTTTATTTTGGAACTGTTGCTTATAGATGTAACAGCAATATGTGAGCTACCTTAGCACTCTTCAAGTGCTTTTATGTGGTCTCCAGGACAGCAGTTGATGATTTACTTTCTTAGAGATTGGCCTGCTTCAACAGTGCACTACATCCGAGACCCGTTCCTACCAATAAGCATACGCAGATTTACACACCCCAAAATAAATCAAATTAAAATGTAAATACATTTACATGCACCAGTAGTTTTAATTTGGAGCAGAACTCCCACATCTCAGCCCCATTGTCATTGGTGCATTCATCAGAGCAAAGCACACAGAATGAACCCTGTTAATCTTCTCCTTCTCTTTTTCCCTCGAAGGCCACATTAGAGCGGACTCACCAGGCCCTGGAGGAGGAAAAGAGGAGAACTGTGGACCTCCTTTATTCCATATTTCCCGGTGATGTGGCGCAGAAACTGTGGCAGGGTCAGCCAGTTCCAGCCCGCAAATTTGATGATGTCACCATGTTGTTTTCGGACATAGTGGGCTTCACAGCCGTGTGTGCACAGTGCACGCCCATGCAGGTCATCTCTATGTTGAACGAGCTTTACACACGCTTCGACTACCAATGCGGCATCCTTGATGTTTATAAGGTCAGTGGAAGAGTGGTGCTCACTTCGTTTTTAATGTTGTGCTGGTGTTAGTCTTTTAAGTCGGGATGTTTTCAAATCACTGGTGGGGAGAAAGGATTGGGCGGAAAGCACCAAAGCTTGATGTGTGTTTTAGCTGAAAGGTGATTCAGTACATATATCTCTATTTTCTAGGGGATGACATTTAATTGTTATCAGAAACTGGAAATATAAACTTTGATATTGCTCCAATAAAAATCAAATATTGAATATAAATGTTTTCCAGTTGTTTATCTTGCCAGGCACATGAAATATTTTTGAGATATTAATATACATCTTATTTAAAACAGCTTGTTTAAGTGAAATTCAAATGAAAATGGACAAATCCTTGATAGCATAGCATCCAAACTGAAGTCCTGAACATCCAGTTTGGGTGACCTGGGTTTTAGCAAAAACAGACAGACATAGTTCTGATCATTGTCACGGTACAAAAAAAAACAATAGCAAGTTTCCCATCAAGAATGTCACAACTTTTTTTACTCTTATATCATGTGTTTCCAAATTATAAAATCCCCATTATTTATCTTTGTTGGATTCAAATCATTATTTGGATATTGATTTTCTCCATAGACACTGATGGCCACTACAGGAGTTTACTCTGTCAAATACAGGACCAAGTCTTCAATCAGCTGATCTATGCCATCCAATTTGTTGGCACCCTTCTGCTGAGGTGCCAGACGTATAGAACCAACCCCATGGGGTGGAGCTTAAAACAATGCAGTACATTGATTGGTCACAACTGTTTTCTCTTTCTGTGCAACAGCATTCATAACAACATCATGACTGTGAGCAAGCAGCTTTTCAAATGGCTTTGTTATGAAGAATGTCCACACAGAACAATGCTTTGTATGGTGCTTTGGAGATAAACACATTCTTTGCCATTGTTGAAGAGAAGAAAGTGCAGATGGAGTTGGGCATAGATGTTGTGACCCTCATTTTCTGATTTACTGCCCCAGGCGGAGGTGAGGGCAGTATGTCAGAAAATGAGGTCATCATTGAAAAAAAGAGGCTTCAACTTCACCTCCATCTTCAGGGTGTGTGCAGGATTATCTGGAGTTTCATTTGAGTCTGTGCTTGTGTTGGAAAAAGTCACTGATTAATGGCCAATCTGTGGGAGCTTAACAGATGTGTCAATATTATCCACGTGACTCTGGTGCTCTGGGCCATTCTGCAGTCTTTAAAATTGTCTGCTATCTTTTTCTCACCCCTGATTTCTATTTTCAGATGAGTACATCTCCTTTATTATCTTGAGTTTCAATGTTGCATCCAGCTTATTTCTCATCTTAATCACCACAGGCCCTGCAGCAAATGTGTCTACCTGCAACTTTCCTTCAAAAAACAGGATGTTCTACTGCATTACCCTAAGAAACATTGTGTATCATACGTCTGTGGGAAGAGAAGATGAGATAAACCGAGAAAAACAAAAGGATTGTGAGAATGTAAAGGGTTTATACATGTTAATGTCAGTGAAGAAGTGTGTATGTGTAGAAAAGGAGCAGGAACAGGAGGGACATGGCGAGGAGATTGAGGCACCCATATGTTGCCATTGTCATGGTTACTGTGGAAATCATTTAGCCCATGGCAGGCCTAAATGAGGCCAGTTTGTCTCTGACTTTTCCTTTTCCTATTCTTTTCCTCTTGTGCTATGTTTTTCTGTACAAGGACCTTCTCTTTCACTGATGAGTATAGCTAAAATCTTCTTTTTTTGGAAAATGGTGCAGAACTGGTAAGAGCAGAGCTGTGTCTTTAGATCCGGTGATCGACTGGGTGATGTAGGGTGTTTTGGGTATTTGCAAACATCAGACACTCTTGATCAGCAACACAGCTCAGATCAACTTTAGTTAACATCCTGGCAGCAGCTGACCATGGCTCACTCTGTGGCCTGCCACAAGCTTGATGGCCCTCCTCTTGGCCTGCCCTACAATCCCCAGCTCAGTGTAAAACCCTCGGAGTGACCGGCCCACAAAGCCCCGACACCCCTCCTCGAACAGCTCTCAGAAGGTGCTCCAGCCTTCTACGCTGATCTGACAGCTCCTCATATTTGGCACACTTCTGATTGTGGGCTTCATCCTTGCGCTCCTCCTGGGCACAGTTAGGCTCTGCCATTTGTTTGGTGGAATCTGAAAAATCTGTCTTGTCAGGACAGAAGGAGGTTGGGACAATGAGTTCTGGAAACTGTAGCTGCTTACCAAGATCAACCCTAAGTTGCCCGTCAGCTGCTTAGTTGAGGAGACCGTACGCTGATCTTGGCTTGGAGGTACTTTTTTCTCAATCTTCCAGCTAAGGGGTGGTCTCTGTGGGGCAAAGATGTTTGCTGTTGTTTATAACTGAGGCAAATGACTCTGCCACTAGTGGCTTTCTGCTAGGGTCTTTGGACAGCTACTGAGGATTGTTTGAGCGATCCTCTTCCACAGCAAGTAGTGGAAATTTAATTGGCTTGGAAGACAGTCATACAAAGCCTGGGCGAGAAATCTTCACAATGGAAATCTGCCCTCAGGTTGTTATTCCAGGTGACCCTCCACTGCTCTGCACATTCCCACCTTGTCCAAGGTCCTTGTGGCCTACAGCTCACCATCCCTATAGCTCTTTCCTCTTCTATGCTACTTTGAACCTCCTCCCACCTGGAAATGCTCTTAACCCTATAATGCCAATTGTATCATATTTGATACATACTTTTATAATACCTCTATCTACTCAATATGATCAACAAATTACAAAAAAACATCTGAATACAATCAGATAAATGATAAAAATGTCCTCAAATGGATTATCAGTTGCCAAAAACACCAAATGTATCAAATAAGATACCACAAATCTATATGTTGAATTTTATGGACATTTTGATTTTTGAGGGTTTTAGCAGAAAGTGAAATCAAAAATTAATCCTCAAAAATTAGAATTTTCTGGGTATAATCAACGATCTTGGGCCTTAAAGCGTTAAATGGAAAGAAGTGCAGAACTGGTTAAATAGAGCTGGTGTCTATTTGTCTACACATAAAGATGCCAGCATTAGCTTAGCAGACGCCTTTTATTTTTTATTCCATTTGCACTGTTTGGCCTGTTATATTGAAATAATAGTTTTTGTGAGCAATTGTGTTAATTCCCATACACATAAGAACACATCATAAGTGAGCCATTTCACTGTGTAATTTAGAAGTTCTCACAATAGGAATGTACATTGCATTGCTCCTTGAGATCTTTTTGTACTGCTTTGTTGAGTTAACCCTACTAAAAACCTCTAAAACAAAACATTATCAAAATCGATATTGGTATCAGCTGATCCAGCAAACAGTTGATCGACAGGAAAAGGTTCTGAAAGCCGTACAGAAGATGACAAATGACTGGACCAGTCCTTTTCTCTGGTGATTGGTGGTATATCAAGGCCTCCAACTTCATCATTGTAATTTGTGATCTTTTTCAACTTTATAAAATGTTTACACTAGGAATAGTAAAATGTTAAAGGTTTATGTTTGTTACATGGTTTCTTAAAAATCAAAGTAAATGCTGGTATAGACTTTTCTTAAGCATTATTAATTTCTATAGTTTTTGTAGGGGCACTGAAACATTTAAAGTGATAAATGCACTAAGAGTTATGTGTGTCTGCAAATGTTTGTTTTCATATGATTGGGTTTTTTGGCTTGTCATACCTGATCAGAAGCAAAGCAAGTTTCTGTTAGTATCTTTATTCAGATCCCTTCAAAGGTTCACGAAGTCTTGAAGTGAAGGATGTGGGCCAAGAGAGAGAAAGACAGAGAAACTGTACTTCTTATATAACAAGAGGGATCAAGTAGTTCTTTAATTTATTTTGCCAAGAGGAGCTGAGTAGTTGAATGGCCTCTTAGTTTAACACATCAGAAAAACTCACACTTATTCATTTCAGTTTCTTCACCTCCTTCTTTTCTCAGATCGAGACAATAGGTGATGCCTACTGCGTGGCAGGAGGACTTCACAAGAAGGTTGATAGTCATGCAAAGCCGATCGCACACATGGCTCTGAAGATGATGGAGCTGTCTGAGGAAGTGCTGACACCTGATGGAAGACCTATCAAGGTGAGTTATCACTTACACCAGAGCCTGAAGGTGTCCCTTACTGCTGTTTTCAAAGTACCAAATATATTTTTGTATATTTCAACCAAATAACTTCACTTGTTTTTTTGCAAAGATGTTCAGTTTAATTGTTCATATGTGAATAAATTCTCACTTTTTGTTATTAATATGTTGTTGAGGGTTAAAAAGAGCTACATTCTCATAATGTTTTACATAATGTATGTAAGGGATGGAATGGAAAGAGTCCACACAGGGGCATCATGCAAGACAAAGTTCTCGGTAGCCAAAGTGAAAAATAAAACAGTCAGTAGTTAGGAAGGAAGCAGTTTTCTTTATTGTACAAAGGATTTTATTTCTCACCCAGTTTGTAAGCCTATGGGGAAAATTTGGTAAAATCATATAAAATTCCTTACATCCCAAATACTTTTGTAGCATTGATTTTTAGATTTCACTTCACACTATAACATTTTTAGATTGTGTGAGATTATCTAAGAAAACCACTTTATTAGGGACAGTCAGTGCCCTTTTTTGGTGCAAAATTTTATATGACTTGTTAGATATAATAGATGTCAAACATGATATTGAAAAATATGTCTGTGTGTATGCTTTATTTTTAATTTGTGTATGAATTTATGCTTTTTCATGCATGAATGTCATGATTCGTGGACCAGTACTGATACTAAAATGATTATTTATTTAACATCCTTATGTATGATTTAGATTGTTGAATTATAATTAACTTAAGAAACAGTAAGAAGTACTTTATTTTTAAGACCCAACACTGAGTATAAACATAAAGGTAAATGTATTCTGTCCCCTGTGTGCAGTATTAAACAAAGGGAGCATGTTTATATCCAGCTGGGTTGATCGATAAAAAAGGTACACTATTATGGTTAAGTTCAATCCAACAAAACATTTTGGATAAATAATGATGATAACTTTTTCTCACCATGTCCTGCAGCAACTTAAAATATAAAGAAAAAACTCCTCAGTTATCAAGGAAGTTATTTTTTACCCTTAGGAGTATTTGACAGGGTGCAGAACAAACTATGATTCAAACTATGAAAAACTTTTTAGGCCTGAATCACCATTAATTTTCCCTGCTGAGGACAGGTTTCTGCAGACAACAGTGTAATAAAACAATCATAATATTTTGACCAACAAGAGAGCGTGTGTGTCTGCTCTGCCTGAGTCTGGATGAGTCCTGCTTTGAATTTATTTATGATGGTATTTGCACATCATTTTATTTCAGAAGGCACTCTGAAAGCCAAGGTTAAAGCGCTGGGGACAGTGTGCAGTTACCATGGCAGTGCAGACTGCATCCTGTGCAGTTGTCATGGTGACAAGACATTACTTATTTTGTTGGTTGAAATGATTTCATGAAATGTAAGGAGAGGCAAGACTGATAAGAGGAGATCTACGTAGAGATGTCTTTGCCATGTGTTTTTGTGAAAGAGGTCAGGTGGAGCAGTAGAGATGTGTGGTGTGTCTGTGTTTGACTCTTTAGGCCAGCTGCATGTGCCATTCATCTCCAAACAGCCAAATTTTCATTTAAAGCTAGGGTCTACGATCTGAAAACCAGTTTGGCTGTTGAGACAGATTTGAGAAACGCAGCCTGCCCCCCCTTCACTCACCCCTCCCTAACAACACTACCCCCCCGGTAGAGCAAGAAGCCAGGCGTCAGAAAATGTTCATTGGCATTGAAGATAAATGAGATTTCTCATAGCTGAAAGTAACAAACACGACAGTCACCCCCCTTGTAACACAGCTGTAGCCATTTCAATTGGACCGGCGGCGAAGTGGGTCTGGCGTCGCCACTGTTGGCCGATCAGAGCAGAGCCGAATGTAGGCGAGGATTTACCTTTCTCGGCGTGTCTTCACCAGCTCAGTTTACAATGCTAACCATGAGTGGCTAACTTGTGCTAAAATCTACTGACAGAGCCTACCCGTTCCAGAAGCCTCCCGGTTTCGGTGCTGGTCTTCTCTGGCTCCATGACGCTTTGGTAGCTGTGCAGCTAGCTGCTCACCGGTACATGAGGGAGGTAGTGGGGAGGAGGCGGGACAGTGCGGAGCAGGGGAGACAGGGGATTGGATGGACTCATGGACGGCGGTTCGGATTGGTCAACTATTATGCCGCTTTGCAGCGGGTATACTGAATGGATTTTTTTCATTCTTTTTGGTCTTTATATTGCGTAGGTCAGACCATAGGACTATAACGGCCTCATAAACGGTGTTATTAAAATGTACCAAGCTTCCAAATTGTAGACCATAGCTTTAAGCTCCACACCCTGCTGTGTGTGAATCACCTGTGCCTCACAGGGATGTCCCTATTAGGAGACTTGCTGAAGATGAGAAGATGCCCCTAAAAGTTTTGCTTGTTTAATTCTGATCTTAGAAAATCAAAAGTGAGATTGAATAGAGGTTCCTATCGAGAAGTTATACAACGATAACTTTGGTCTCTGAAAGAAAACAACAAAACTAAAGGCTGGCTGCAGGCTAAACATTTTTTGCCAGGTTTTTGACTTGATTTGGGGGTTGTCACCTGATTCTAAGATTTATTTGAATCATCCTCAAGTGTGCGGATTTATTACAACTATTTAACTGCTGCTATATCTCAGATCATAAATGCAATCAGTTTGAAGACTTATTTCCAAGTATTTAGTGGTATTAACTTATTTCGGGCCAAGTGCCATGGATATGGTTGCTTATTGACAAAAGTAATAAGGTTACTAGACCTACATTATCTTAGAAGGTCTAATGGAGTTTCAGGATCAGGTTGCTTTATTCATCAATGTGGATTCATTTGTTTTCCAGCCAAAGAGATAGAGACATCCACCTTAACACACAAATTGCAAACCAGATGTTACACAGAACAACACAGTAAGGAGGAATAAAAATATATTAACCTAAAATGAAAATCCCCTACACTGATAAATCATTAAAATCAGACAGAACCCAACAGTTATAAAATGATTAAGTGCCTACGGTTGCAAAAATCTAGGCAAAAGAGAGATGTCAACTCATAAAATGTAAAAGTTACAATTCAACAACCTTATGATAAGCCACAGTGAAAAACAAACTGTGACTTCAACGAATAAATGAATAAATATTTAGGTACACATATTGCTGAGGCTGGGAGTTGATCTGATGGGTTTTTGCTTACAGAGAGGTGGGGGAATATTGAAAAAACTGTAAAGAATTTTTATCTGCTGCATAAATGATCCAAACTTTGGCTGCCCATGTTCACCTTTAATGTGTGTGACATGTGTCGGGGGGCACCGTAAATTTTTTTAGAATTTTCCTGCATCATTAGTGGCGGACTTGCAAAAATTAAACCTTTGATTGTTTTGTTCAGTACAATTTGGTTCACTTTGGGAAATTAAAACCTGATTTTTCATCTGTCTCCCCAACCATACTTTGTTGGGAGTCTGGTGTATCTGGGTCTAATTTTTAGAGTTGGATAGGTACTCTTGATACCCCAAAAGAGGGGTGCCAAAAAGGAGAGTAAGTTATCTCCCAACTTTTAACTTTAGAACTGTCCATTGTCTACAAAATGCATCAAGGAAATGACCCAGTCATTCTCTTGTAAAATTGCAGCTTGTCAAAAAGTGAAACCTGCTTGATGTCTGTTGAGATGATTTCATTTTTATTACAGTTAATTTGTGTCACATAAAAATATAAAGTCAAATGTGTATGTGAGAGTAAATGCAGCTGAAGAACAGACAGGACACTGTTCTGTGTGATGCTCTGCTCCTAACATGGTCCATTTGTCTCAGAATAGAAAGGCCTTGCCAGGCATTTTTGGCCTGCTCTCTTGCTCTTCCACTGTATCTCTCTCGTTCTCTCTCTCACTCTGTCATCTCTCTTCCCCTCTTCATCCCTCCCCCTCCTCTCTTTTCGTAATTCTCCTCTCTGCAGCCTCTTGAACTCACTCTTTTCATTCTCCTCCTCTTACTTGCTCATCCTCTCAGGTTTTTTTTTTCAAATATTTGTCCCTCCATTATTCCGTCCTCTTTCTTATCTTTATTCTCTTCATGTTCATTTAAAGAAGAGTTATAGTGGTATTCAACACTTCATCGTGATAAATGCTGCTCACTGAGTGCACTCCTCTCCAGCCAATATTGCACTGTTATGCAAACTAGTATGAGAGCTGTGAGAGAAGTGAGAGAAAATGTTCAGTTAGAGAGTGATGGAGTGAACCGGGGACACGGAGACAAATATGCAAAGGTATGACAAACAAACATGGGTAGTATGAACATTAAACACATGTTATATTTTATTCATTGTAAATTTGCTTCAGGCCCAAGCTTTTAACGTGGTCTATGTGCTTATATGTGTAGGTATATAAGTGTATGTAACTTGGTATTAATGTCAGTATATAGTGCACAAATATGTTTAGAAATATCAGATATGAGGTTTACCATTGTCATTAGAGGTTGTACCAGGTTGTCAGTACTTTTTTGATTTCCAACTAAGGTCGTTTTCACACCTATGTTTTAGGAGAGTAGGCACTCTGTTTTTGGCCCATTTCATTTGCTTATATATTGCTATAAATACAGCAATTGATTCCTGTTTTGGTATGGAAAACCAAACCGAGCTCGCCTGGAATAGGTGGTCTTGGCTCACTTCCAATTAGCCCCTGGAGCACTTTGTGTGTTGTGAAGATACAATCAACCAGCACATACACAAAAAGGGTGACTAGCTGTAGTAGTAGTTAAGCAGCAGTAAAAATAATATAAAGTAATATTTGATAATAATTTTTTAATCCACAGACCTACTTTCTGTGCAGATGCACAACAAACCATGCAAATAGCAACACTTTAATGCAACTTATCATTTCTACAACAATTCATCACAGGACTCATCAACACTGACCTTCATCTAAGTTAGAAATGGATTGAGGTATTTTCTTTGCTCAGAACTGGGAGGCAGCTTTGACAAGCTAAGCATGTCAAGTGTTTGCTGGTTTATTAGTGGGATTTGTTTAGCATTAGCTTTGCAGTCTCCGGCTTTGCTTTCCCTGGTTGGAGCCAAGTAAGTTAAGCTGTATTTCTACGGTACTCTCAAGCATTACTCCTTATAAATCCCATGTGTCATGTCCACCTCTTTAGTCCACAGAAAAGTCCACTCTACAGATTTAAACAGCAATGGTGCATTCCTTTGTCTCTCTTCTGTGCTTCCATGGTTGTTTTCAAACTCTCCTTCACAATGAACGTCACCTCTCCGGACCTCTCCTGCAAATGGCTTAACAGCAACACCACATGGATGTGAAGAGTAACTGTTAAAAAATAATACTATTAAAAACTTTTGATTCTTGGTGATCTTGAGTCAATATACTGTTGCCAAGCCAAATATCCGAATAACAATGGCCATAAATATTTCCCCACCCCTAACATCCAAAACAATGGAATTAATGGATCAAAAGTTAAAAACATGGAAAAAGTAACGGCATTTTGTCTAAGCTAAGTCATGAAAAAGCCACATTAATTTGTGTTAATCACAAGGGAATAAAAGGAAACTGCACTGTGATAATCATAAACCAAAGGATTAAAGCAGAAAAGTACTTGTATAAAAAACATAATAGCCATTCTCTGCTCTGATTCTTCTCCATTTCAGTTCAGGTATGGACAATTTTGGTTGACAGGAAAGCCACCTTAAAATTATTCTTACTGCCAGAGGGTCAAATAAGTAGAAGTTAGAAGTCAGAAGTTACTTTATCAATATTTATGTTTGTTTGTTTTTTTATGTAAATGAGCTTAAGATGGAATTTAAGCATGTTTTAGCTTCTTTTTTGCATCTGCCGAGGAGATTATGTTTTTGTTTGTCTGTTTGTTAGCAAGATTATGCAAAAACAACCAAATGGATTTACTGACATTTTCAGGAGATGTTGGTAACTTAAAAATGATTCAACTCTGGAGGTAATCCAAATAACCACCATTAGCAGATGTACTTTTTGCTCAGTAACTCAATAATTTGCTCCAGTTGCCCATCCCTGCACTATTTTATACACTCGGTATACCTCAATGATTTGAAATGGCCTTGTATTTAATGCTTCTCATTTACCTTCATCAGCCAGAATAGACTTAATATTACAAAACACTCTCTCCAACATGGTTAAGCATTTCTAAGAGGATAAATCTTCTCTAAATAATGAAGAAATAAAGCTGTGCAGTATGACCAGAATAATGCATCAGTTTGAGGAAAGTGTCTCTTACAAACTTGTATCTGAGTGTGGATGAAACAACACTGACTCTATAACAACTCCCTCCTCTCAGTCTCAGTCCATCTCTTTCTCTGCATCCTTCTGTCAGCTTGGCCAGAGGCTACATTGTGATTGGTTGTCGTTGCTGCTGCGCTGCTTGCTCATTGGCTCTCGGAGGGCCATGTGCTGTGAATGCTGACTCATAGGAAAAAAAAATAAAAGAGGGGCGAGTATGTACACTGCTGCGTCTGTGTTTTCAGACTAAGAAATAAAGAGGATAGTGGGCGCTGGATGCAGATTTGTTTGTGTGCATGTGCTTATGAGTGGTTGTCTGTTGTAGAGACAGACAGAAGAGCGCATGGCCATCTGTAAGCAGAAAAGCAGTTTAGCAGAAAAATAGGTCACACAAGTGCACCTACCAGATTTTCTCTCTCGCTCTCTGTTTAGTTCTGTTTAGTTTCTCTCTCCTCCTTTACTGTCAAGGTTTTGTCTTCTAAATATAAGCACATTTCTCTCTCTGCTTTGTCTTTCTCTCTCACTGTCTCACTGTCTGTGCTCTTTCTACCTCAGTACCCCCATCGCCGGTTGTTGCCATGACTACAGTGCAGTATGCTGGTATGCACACAGTGGCATTGGATACCTGCGTGAGGAGATGCTCAAATGATCATTAGAAATCTGCTGGATTCTACGGACTTTTGTGTGCGTGCGTGTGTAGGCCGTACGTATGGTGACTTGTTTCCAAGTAGAGGGAATCAATAGCTGGTGAAGTGGCCATGAAGTGAGTTGGTCAAATTGGAAAACTGGCCACAGAGCTCCCACTCTGCCTTCAGTCATTTATAGATTCATACCTCAGTCTGTTTGTTGTAAGAGCACTGTGCTGCTGCCATACATCTGTTGCCAAGAAGAGACAGAAACAATTATTATTATTGGTTTGTTTTCCGATGACCCATCGTGCTTTGGAGAGATTTCATTAAAATAAAATGCACAAGACACTTTTGTTAGATTAGAAAAAGCGACGTCAATATGGAGGTATGAATTCACTGCTAAGCTCTACTCAATGCAGTGATGTGTGCTAGCTGACCCAGTGATCAGAGCAGATCAGACAGCTTTTGAGCTGCAAGAGAAGAGAATCAGTTTCATTTGCTATCAGCTTGTGGCCCTAGATTGCCTGGATGGTTAGCAAACAAAAATATTTTGATAGATTTTTTTCTTGTTGAGGAACTTTGTGGGTTTTGCCGTGTACTGGGAAACTATTGGACAACAGTATGACTCTGAAAATCTTATTCCAGAGATTCTCAGCCTAACCCAGTTTGGCTATCTTTAGACTGTCAAACTAACTTGTGAGTTGTAGACTGTTCTACTCTTAGGAATGATGGTTAAATAAAACATCTTCTCCTCGCCTTGGAATCTAACTCACATCCCTGCTTACCACACTGGCTCAAGGAAAGTTGTCTGCCATTCACATGGAGGGACTGCATTTGCACAAACCTAAAGCAAACATAATTTTGAAGGACTCTAGGGCCTTTTTTTGGCATGTTATGACACAGAAGTAAAAACCTTAGAAACACCTTGGCTCAGCCAAGACATCCAGCACAGTAACCTGTCCTCTGAGAAATTAGTTTTCCCAGATTAAAAAAAAAAACTCTCAATGGGGATTTTACAATGCATGTAATTTTAAATGCTGCTTAATGTAAGTAAGCTTGTTTTTAGCCCTTGAGTCAATCTGAACTGATACGGGTTTAAAGTACAAATAATCTCATAAGGCAGCTCTCACTGATTAAACAGTCTGTGTTAGTCAGCAAGAACAATGTTATGGCCCTTTTCCACTAGGGAGCCGAGTCGATACTGAAAGATGACGTCACCGACTGCCGGCTACTGAATGGTCAGACAATGTCGTCATCGATGAGTCATGAGCACGACGACCTAGCATGCTGGCAGTAGCTACCATTAGCATACCCCATACGTCTTTTCTTTGCAGCTCGATTGCTCTCGTCCTCGGCTTCATTCTGTTGTATAGCTTCCAAAACTCTCCCGTGCTTCTCAAGGGGTATTTCTTCTTGCCACCTACAGCCTTCTTCCGCTTTCCTTTTTCACTCGGTTTGTGACAAAAAGCCACAGATTGTTGTGTCGGCTCAAAATGACGTCACAGCAGTGCCGCTTACCCCTTGGGCAGGCGACTGGGGCTAATGGAAAAGCAGCACAAGGCGAGTAGAGTAGAGCCGGGTAGAGTCGAGTAGAGTAGAGTAGGGCTAATGGAAAAGGGCCATCAGAGAGACCAGAACACAATTTGTTATACTGTTTAAGGCAAAAAAAATCTGTGATGCAGAAGTAGTTCGCTCAGCTAAGTAGCAGTCTCAAGCATCACTTTTGTATATGGTGCATATTTCAGACCAAGACTGACAGTTAGGAAGCATAAGTAATTGTAGTCAACATGCCCCTCATCAAACAAACAGATGTGTTTTGTCCTAACAGGTTTAGGATGCTTTGTAAATGTGTCTGTACTATACATATAAAAAAATTGAATTAATGTAATAGGATAACTTTCAGTTTTATAGCCATAGCGACCTTTACAGGAGTCTTTTTGAATCATGTGGCAAAGAATGATCCTTATGAGGAGTTTAATGGAACCACTTTTATAGTGGAAATATCTCAAGGTGTGTAGTTTGTCTTTCATTATAATTTATTCTCATTTTTCTTCCCTTCTGCCCTTTCTTTCTCTTTCTTTCTCTCCCTCTTAGCTAAGGATAGGCATCCACACAGGCTCGGTGCTGGCAGGAGTGGTCGGAGTTAAAATGCCTCGGTATTGTCTGTTTGGGAATAATGTGACACTGGCTAGCAAGTTTGAATCCGGCAGCCAGCCTAGGTGTATCAACGTTAGTCCCACAACTTACCAGTAAGTGACAGAAATCATCTTATAATAATCCGCTAATCCTGCACGAACAGAAATTCTAAATAAATGAAATATAATTAGTCCTACTTTGCATCTGTTGCTATGATTTAAACTGCTTTTGAACTGTGCTTATTCTTATACTTTTTATTCCTGTTTAGAAGAAATATAAGTAATATATAAGTACTTTTACAATAAATGAAATGTATGTCAGTTCTATTTCATTTTTTTTTTGAAAGGGTGAATTTACCATCCTCTTTTATTGAAATTTCTTCTCCTGTCTTGCCATCAGGTTGCTGAAAGATGATCGTTCTTTTTCATTCATCCCTCGGTCACGGCTGGAGCTCCCAGAGAACTTTCCAAAAGAGATCCCAGGGACGTGTTACTTTCTGGAGGCGGGGACTTCTCACAGCCATGCCTCGCTGACCAGCTCTCGCTCAGCTCCTCCGACCTCTATGAGGAAAGTCTCCTACAGCATTGGGACCATGTTTCTAAGAGAAACAAGTTTGTAGGGTTTGTACACAGACTTGGATATGTGGATACTGATCATGTGATGGGCTACAATTGAACCTGTTTGAATGTGCAGGAAATAAATCCGACAGGTCATGGATATGCAGAATCATCATGTGAAAACTTGGATTTCGACCCATGTTGATGGCCTTTATGACTGAAACTTAAAATTCTTCCCATCATGGGTGAAAAAGAAAAGGAAAAGCCCTTACATCTTCATGAGCAACACAGATAACATCAAATGACTTGAAGAACAGCAAAGTTACTTTCACCTGGACTGTCCTCAAAGACAATAGCAGAGAAACCTACTATAAAAGTTGATGATCTTACTGGATTCCTCAACTCTTTACGTGGTTTCTTGCTCTCTTCATCGATGGCTCTCCCAGGAGTCTCAAAACTTGGAGAGAACCAGGACACAGACCAGTATTGGACTCGTTGGGGATCAACAGAAATACATAAATAGAACAGATCTAATTTCCATTAGTAAAATGGATGCAGAAGAATGAAGATGTATGAACTTTCAGAAGATGGCAATATTGCCACAAATGTTTGCTGTGCATCATGGCCTCTTGTACAAGAAAGTCCTCTGCTAAATAACAACACACAGATACACGGACACATCCCTCTCCGCCCCCTCTAACTGGTACTAAACCGTGTCACGTTCTGCCAACTCGATTCAAACATTTGCTGCTTGTTGCATCAGCCCACATTAGGACCAGGTTAGCAAGGCAGGGAGACACACAGGGAGGCAAAGACAAATGCCAAAAAGTAGTAGCTAGTAGTAAACTAATTCAATCTACGAGCCTTTTCTGCTTCTAACTTGTGCAAAAATATAGCCAGTAATCATCTGTTTCATCTTCAGTAATATATTGAGGCGTAACACTTATACCAAGCTCTGTGCCTTTTTTTACAACATAAATCAGGACAGAAACAAGACGGATTCATTTATGATATTTGGTCTAAAACACAAGGAGCACTTTTATTTACCATGGTTTCATCAGTTTGAAGGTTTTTGTTTTCAGTTGAGTGTAAACATTTAATAAAACAAAAATAATGTGCCAAAAACAATTTTAAGCCTTATCCCACTGAGCTACCAGAACACTATTCGTATCTTTTTTCTGACAGTCTAGAGCTGCTGGCAAGATTAATCAAGCTCTCCTTAAATTGTTATTATTAAATTCGTTTCGGCCGTATGAATATAACAGTACTTACTTACTCAGAGACCTGAGTCCTTAGTTAGACCTTGGTATCTCTCAGAAGAACTGCAGAAGTCTTTGTCAAAGAGAATATTTTACATAAAAGATAAGGATTCATGTCTAAAAGACTGTGAACATAGACCTGAGTTAGAATATTGGATAATAAGGGAACACAGTTCATTACATTGCTGCCATGCCATTGTCGTCTTTGTGATACGATGTAACTTTAACTGGTGTTTCATCAGCTTTAATTCTGCATTAGCTTCCATAACATGATACATAGTTCATTGTAATAAATGTTTAAATCTAGTGCAGTATGAACAGCTTCATTAGTATCACATTCTACTTGTAATGCGTTATTGACAACCCTAAAAAAGTAAGTAATGTGGTGAATTCATACTAAAAAATCTAATTATGGTGAAAATTGTTGATAACTAACAATCATGTAGCCACAAATTCTTCTTCTTTAAGATGGAGACACAACATGCCATAAAAAACATAAGCACACGTTTGGATTAACTTCTAACCTAAGATTCATCAGGTTTAAAAAGTGAACATTGCCACTTCTCTACATTTGCCAAATGACATCCAGGTTACTGCATCTCTTTGTTTTCTAAATAATGGAATAAAAAGTGCCAATTGATTTCTGAGGCCCACCAGCTTAGATTAATATTCTATACTTCAGTACCTGCTGTTTGTTTTGCTTATTTGGGCACATTATGAAGGCAGTATTATGACATTAAGACTAATGGCCACAGTATCATCATTTAAAGGCCAATGTGCCCTCTGAACACCAGCATAACAGAAGCAATGTGCCATGCTTAAGAACAGTGCCAGTAAACTGTGGTTACTGGTTGTTTGCCAATAATCAAATCCTCTTACCAGAGTAAGTAAGAGAATTCAACATTTGCACATGTTCAGATCACATTACTTTGTTAAATGAAACAATCCATACATTTATTTAGTCTTAACCATTTTTGTTGTAACTCAGCTCTAACTTGCTTTTGAACTAGTTCCCTGAAGCTGAAGCTGAAGCTGAACCAAACACTTGAGAACTAGCAGTGACACTAGCATTGACATAGGATGATTTTGTCAAGTGTTTAGTTAGTTCTGAAACTACATTTTCAGATTCTTTAAAAATACAGCAAAATGTGTATCATCTCTAAAAAAACATGCATTTATTCAGCGATCCAAATTGTAATTTTAGTCCCATAGACTGTATCTACACAATTAATGAATTAAGATAGAACTTCACAGGTTAATACATTTTACTTTTGAGTTTATTCACGTGTTAAAAAGCAGTATAACATCAGCATGTTACTGCTCTGTGATAACAAAGCCAAATTCATCTCTATACCAAGAGATGAATAATGAGTGACATTTGTTTTAATAGTGATGTGAATCAGAATCAGGTGAAATTGTCGAATACACTAGAGAACAGTGCATCAGGTTTTCCCAGAGACCAGGGAAAACTTCCCATGTCTGCCAAGTCTGGGAAAGTGGACACCAATTATCCTCATTTTTGCCCTTATAGTGAATTTAAACATAGTTTCACATACTGTACACTCAGAGACCACAAAGGTCATTTATAGAAAAGAACAGTTCATAGATGTACTTAAAGTCTTTTGGGTCTATTTTAGTTTAGAAAAGATTCCATGTGGACTAACTGGACCCACAGGATGGTAGTTTGAGCATTAGCCAAATACAGAGCTTTTAGACATATAGACAAAGATGTTGGTGGAAATACAATTTATAGGATGTACTAAGAAGATGTGCTGCTATCAATCTAATTACAGAATCTTAGTCTTCAAATTAGGAGGTAACTACATTCTGCTTAGCTGAAAAGTTGTCTTTGTAAACCTGTGATTCACTTTTTCTGAAGATCTTTATGATTAAGTCAATCCCACAACCCAAAAGACTTTTTTTGACCAATTAGAAAATGCCTCAGTTGGTAGCAAGCAGTCGATCACGTTCGGCCACTTCTCCAAAGCAAAGGGTTTGAGGCAAAGAATTTTAGCTTCCATTGACCACCTGCACAGGCTTTTTGATTTTTCATTTCTACTTAACCACACATAAGCATCTTATGACAAAGTCAAACACAAGATGTGAATGTGAACTCTTAAGGTGCGTTCACACCGGACGCTACCTGTACTACCTCGGCGATCACTCTCCATGCAAAGTCAACATACAGCCGCGATGGGGCGGGGCTAACCCTCCCGCGATGCGACAGCCGGCGACAAGACGACCACTTCACTCGTCGCGCGATGTCAAAGTTAAAAAAAAGTTGATCTATTCAAGCGATGTCGTGTGTGGCTGTGTGGCATCAGCCAATCAGCGGTGTGTGTACGTGTGACGGTGCAGTTATTCATCCGGACTACAGGGCGGATGACTTCCTGCTAGGCAGAACTAATGTCAGTGAAGACATTTGCAGACGGACCACGGTAAACTCACAGATAATGCAGCTGCATCATCAGCTGCAGAGTTTTGTGTCTGATAAGTGAGTGACAAGGATACAGCTGGAATAATGTCCGCTTATACACCCTATCATGTGATATATGATATGATCGCGGTAAAACTCAAGCAGACGTGACGTCACCGACCGACGTCCGACGCCAACGGCGACCAAACAGGTATTTATAGACGCGCGACGCTATATCTGTGGGCGACGCGACTTTGGTAGCTGGGTCGCTTGCGGTGTGAACGCACCTTTAGTCTGAGGAACTTCGGAGCCTTTCACATCAACTGTGGCAAAAACTTCAAAGTTCTGATCAGGACATAGTTTAAGTGAAGTTACTGAAGAGAACCCTCCTACCTACAGGGTAAAAATCTGTAGGTATAATATGATTTATGTATTTTCAATATTTATATAACACACATTTTGCTGTTTGGTGAACAAAAGCCTGAAAGTTCTCGCCAGCAAAGCGCTGATAAGCTAACATTAGCTTGGTAAAATTATGTGATGATAATATTGGGATTATCATCAGTATTTGGGAAAAATACATTTATTAAAGCTGGTAACATATTGCTCAAGTTTGAACAGTTTGAATGCCGTCATTTAAGGCGGTCTGTGTGGCTCTACTGTTCGTTGTAACCTGCAGACACAGTGGAACCACTGACAGCATTAATCCACTATTTGCTTTTCTTGTTTTTCCTGCTGAGATGTTACTCCTTAGGAAAATATTCCAGGCTTGTACGCCTATTGATTTGTTAAAAAATACTCTTTTAGTTAAAAATACAGATTAAACTACATAACATGTAGATTAAGATTTCAATCCAGACCATCAACTGCCCTTTAATGTGATTTCCCATTTAACTATTACTTAACTGAGGTTGGTCAAGCTGAAGTGAATAACCTAAATAAGTAAAATCCACATATTGTCTGAATTTATTTATAATAACTTAAATCAGTTGTTACATAGTGGTAGCTTTGTTTAAAGCATATTCAGTAACTTTCTTTTTCCAGTGTGAGAGCAACTCCTGAAACATGAACATTATGATTAAACAAGTTTTTCTAAAAAATAGTCCTGAGACATAAACAAGTTCAAATCTGCCACAGAATTTGAATTGTCTTAAAAAGGCATGTCAACCCCTCTCAGAAGTATTTTTGACAGCTACAGTATGTCATTCAGCTTAAGATAAATTTTTTAATAGTCTTTCAATTGCATTGACACACACAAGTGTTTCCCTTCTGATTTACTACAACACAGTCATTATTGTGTTCTTTGTACCGAGTCTGTTGTTGCTTATATGTAATAACACATTCATGCACATGCGCCCCCTACTCCTTCAGTGTGTCCCGGCAGTCAATATCAAATAATAAAAAAAACAAAGCAAGGAAACATGACATCTGCCAACATATATATAAGACTAGCAATATTTTAAAGAAAATAGGCTGTAAATGTTTCCGTAACACTTTAATATGCAGTACAAAATGCATTTATATGAGACAATATGCTTAAATAAGCAATGAAAATCATAGAAACCAGTTAAAAGCATAAGAAACAAGCTGACTATGTTCTTAAAGGCGTCATGTCCTGTTGTGTTCAACCGTTTACACCATCACTGCAAAAATGCAGAGCTAGGTGAGAGTATTAACCAATTTTAAGTAAGAAAAATGTACCAGACTTTTTCTAAGTCTTGACACATCTGGATAAATATCTTGCTTGAAAATATATGAAAGAAGAAATAAGGCCTGAGTTGCTTATGACAAGTAAAATGTTCTGCTGAAGAGACAAGCTAAATGCAACTTTAAGAGTGTTCTTTATGTTCTATCCAGAGCAGTTAGTAAAACTTTGCTTGTTTCATTTTCAGATATTCTTTATCATTTAAAACACTTAAACGCCTTTTTTTTTTTTTTTTTGCCTTCTTCTTCCTGCAGTAAGATATTTATCTGGACTTGTCAAATGAATGCGGTTTAGAATAAGTGTTTTAGATATTTCTGACTTGAAAATAGACAAAGCCACCTGCCATGATCTGAGTTTATACCTTGATGTCGTGGGTGTCTATCAAGCAAGGATAAAAAACGTGAAAAAATAGTCTATGTTGAGGACAAGATGCAGCTCTCTTTCCCTCCCCTTTAGAAATGAGGGGGCAGAGCTCTTCACTGATTGGCTGACTAGATAATGTCCGATTGGAGGGTGGAGGAGGGGTTACAGATTGGAGGGTAGAATTTCAGTACAGTCACGGCGTCTGCCTGTGATGTGCAGAAAACACGTAGGTGGAGGCTGTATAACTATGACATCATAATCCTCAGAAAGTAAAAACAGCATTTGAAGGGAAGTTCTCTTCAAAGAGGAACTCAGAGTTTGGTCAAAAGCTTCATGTTCTGCTCCACGATCCTCTTCTTACAACATTCAAAGCAAAGAAAATTGATTTTGCAGGACAAGGGACCTTTAATTCTGTGTTTAGCTCATTAATCTTTGTATTACTATTTGCATTTAAGTTAAAAAAATATAAATCTTGATATAGTTCGTCCTCATGAGAGCTTTTTGTTCCTCTTGTTAAACTAGAAGTAATTATCAATGTCAAAGAGAGCAGCCTACAGTTACCACAATTTGGCACCCTGGGAACAATGATGTATCTAATGTGGCCATCATAACTAAAGTCACCCCTGATTTACATTCAGCTTCAGCAGAGCCTGAATTCTGCATCAAGGCTAAATAAAGGACATTACATCAGCATACGCCCACGCAACTTGTGTGCACTGCTCACATCTCCAAGACTGTAAATTCTTGGCATTATATTAGACATTTAGTCCAACATTACAAGTCTTGCTGACATTGTGCGGAGGTGTTGCAGGTTCTGGCTCTCCGCAGAGTCGTAAGTCATGATCTGTTACCGTGCGGTGCATATTGCAGGCTGGGTACTCAGACAGAAGCTGAAATCACAACAGCAATACAACAGAGCTGCACTGTATGAAAAGTGTCAAATAATTAACAGGAGCTGTGTGGGAGGGTCCAGTAAGAGAACATGTAGGGACAAGTGTAATAACTGAACAACGCTTCAATGATACCTGTAACAGATCCGTACATTTTAAACCTGTTCATCAGAGAAAACAGATGAAATAAAGTTTATCTCAGTCTTTTTGTTCTAATCATCAAAATGATTTACCGGTAATATCAACACATGTTTCTGTATCTGTATATGTGCCATCCAACGTGGCTGTGTCAAACCAAACTGTTCTGCTCTTAAATGTTTTTTATTATCATTGTAGAAGAATAACTATATTGTCTTTTTATGATTTGACATGTTTAGAATTATCACGTTTCAAGTCATAGATTGTTGAGTTGCTTATTTCGACTGAATGGGTGTGACACTCATTTTAATCTGAATATAAAGCTTCTTCCCCCTACTTTTAGTGAAACCGGTTTATGTTGATAAGAATCTTAATTTATAGAACACTAGCAAAACAAACAAGGATGATGCTATTCAATCTAATATTTCATACTAATATCTGTGTTACTCTACAACTGATGACTCTGGCATTTCTGTTGGAGAGGCACTGTTCAATGTCAGAAATGTGGTCAGTGTTTTTCTATTTTGATGCCATGTTATAAATATCCAGAGCTGACTGTGGACATGAGCCTGTAGGAGCCTGTGTTTGGAGTCGTGTGAATGTGGAAGAGGCTTGATGACAGCCTTTGGCTTCTGACTGATATTAAGGGCACATCTTCTGTCTAATAAGATGTAAATAAAAACACCAAGTATCTTTAATAACGAAAAAAGACTTTGCCTTTTATTGCATAAAATGTATTAGTGCATCATAACTCAGAGAGTGTCAACCTCTGCCAAGCAGCTCAGTTGTGGCAGTGGGTTTTCCACAATCCCTGTAAAAGATACAATTCAGGATCACCAGCGCTCTGATTGAATCTCCGCTCATGTCTGTCCATGTGGAGAGCTCCACCTCTGGCATTGCAAGGGAAGCTGGGAAATGAAGTCACATAGGCTTGAAAAATGTTGACGTCAGTTTGCAAATAAACTACAATTCCCTTAATGAAGTAAAAGGGACAAAACCCTCACAGCAGCCAAGAAGAAAAGAATGGGAACTTCAATGTGGAAGTTCCAATGGTAACTGATGGGATTTTTAGTAAATGTTGGGAATTATTTTGCATCCAGAAAAATATGACTCCTTCCTTGGACCTAACGACACCTCTGGTAAAAAATTTTTATGTAAATCCATCCAGTTGTTTTTGTGTAATCTTGCAAACAAACAAACTTATGTTGGCGAAAGCATAACCATCTTGGCGGAGGTAAACATGACCTCAATCTCAGTACATCCCTTGACCCTACCACTTCGCCATACTCCTACATTTTGTATGTTCACGTGAAGGGTTTAAGTAACCAAATTCCTGTTTGAATGGAGCCTTTGGATGAAGAGCTTGGAGGAGATGCTCCTTAGAACAAAGGTTAATTGGGGGGCACACCATGGACTGAAAGAATTCAATGAATCCATGTGACAGGATCCTTTGGAGCGCTGTTGTTGCCCTGACGGATGCTGCTAACTTTAGCTCAACCTTCTCACAGACAGAAAGGCCATGCTGGAGCAGGACTTAAGCCTGTCTGACCAATAGTAATGTTAAATTTCCAAAACCAAAAATCCTCAATGAATCTTCCATAAAAGGAAAATGGGTCTGATATATAAAATGTCACCCCCTCACAGTGAGAGCACATAGATGTGTTTAAGTTTTGGACTAGAGCTGTTTCTCAAAGCAGGTTGTAAGGGTGTGTATTTTGGTCAAATGCTCTGGAACAGCTTCACCAACTTTCAAGGTACTTAGAGAGAAAAATACTCAAGTTTGTGGACCATAATGAAGGCTAAAAGATAGACAATAATGTAAAATTGAATTGTTTTCTGATGTTAAAAGGTTACAGAAGGTCTTGATTTCTTCAAGATGTGTATGTAGGCCATAAGAACCATCTTAGCTCTGCTTACAATCATGAAGGTTTCATTTTTCTGCTGCCAGCCCGAAGTGGAAACTCAGAGTACTACAGCTTTTGGCACTGCCACATGGGCCTTCATTTACAGTCCTGGAGGTTGCCGCCTGGCATACATCAAACTAAGTGGAAAAACTTCCAGAATGCTTTGCAAATTACTGGCATGATGGCTACTACGGAAGAGTTAGACTTAAACTCAATCAATCAATCAATCAATCTTTATTTGCATAGCGCCAATTCATAATGAGTGTTATCTCAAGACACTTTACAATAGAGCATAAAGCTCTTCATTTTATGGATACACATATATGCATAGATACATATATACATATAAAAATACACATATACATTTATATACAAATATATACATCCGACACCCATTATGAATCCATATAGCCAATCATGAATCCCTCCATCATGGCTCAAGAAAAAACCTTCTGTTAAGCAGCAGGAAATCTTGAATGTGGATCCCAGTCTCATGATGAACAGCAAATCCACACGATGCTGTGTTGGGTGTGAGGGCGAAGGAAGGGAGGTAAGAGGAGACAAGTGGACTAAAGTAAGAACTAAAGTTAGTGACAGATCCATGAACCGTAGACCTGTGGTCTGATTTACTAGAGGTTGGCCTCTTGAGATGCTACATCTCGTTTTCAGGAGGGTACTCATGTCTGAATAGTTGTGGTTATCATTTGATAGGAGTATAATCTGTTATATTCTGAATGAAAATAAGAATTTATGGTAGTGACGAACTCATGGCTGCCCAGACCAACTGACTTTCAACTGAAAGTAGTTTAATGTTAATTATGTTCATAGGGTAAAACAGATTTTTAATATTGTTTAGTCTTTAATACTGTATAATCTTTCGTTACATTCCTTCTAGCAATCATTTGAAAAAAAAATATACCCAGTGAACTTCTTTCCAATTAACTCAGGAGCAATGCAACTGTGTAGCTCCAGGGCTAAGAGGACATGCTAACCTACAGCACTATGAAGCAATCTTTGTTACTGGAGTAAGCATTTTGTGTCTAAATCATGTTTATACCCAAAAATGAAAGTAAGATGAAGAGAATGTGGAATATGAGAAATGAGACTTTTCCCCTTCTCGTCCTTCCAGGGACATCTCAGCAAACCAGACGCTGTTGGGCCAAAAAAAAAAAGCATGGTCTTGAAGTGTCGTCCTATTTCTTGGAGGAAGCTTTTGCCAATTCTCACTCTGTTTTAAGGGGCAAGGGGCTTAAAAACAAGGGGTAGGGGTAAGATTAACAACTAAGACTGACTGGAAGTGTGTGGTTGTGCATCATACCAAGGTCAGACTGCACAATTATTTTGTGTCTAAAAGGATTTCATAGCTTGACAAACCTTTCTTCTGTCTCATTGCATCTCGTGGAGGTGGCTGAGGTTTGTCCATATCTGTGTTTTCAAAGTGCTGTGGGATCCCGTTGTTCAGTGTCTCTCTCATGAGGGATCAAATCATTCGAGCCAGGACAAAAATCAAACGTGCTAAACAGATATTGATTGTTGTTTATTATCATTGTCACCACCCTCTCTGTCTCTCCAACACTCTCTTCACTCTCTTTGCTCTTGTTCTCATCTGGGTTTGTCTAGTAAGCTGCTCTGGATCAATTTATGTGGACATCCTACTACTGAGAACCTGCACAGCTTCATCTACAACAACTGATGATAAGTGGCACTTTTAGCCCCATAGATTAACATTACAGTTCATAATATTAACTTCAGAATGATCAGTCCATATATGGTAGTTCCTCCAAATACAACACATATTGGGGTGGCATGGTGGTGCAGCAGGTAGCGCACATGCCTCACAGCAAGAAGGTTCCTGGATCGATCCCTGAGTCGGGTAGGGCCTTTCTGTGTGTACCTTGCATGCTCTCTCTGAGCACTCCAGCTTCCTCCCACAGACCAAAAAATGCTCATCAGGTTAATTGATGACTCTAAATTGTATTTAGGTATAAGTGTGAGCGTAAATGGTTGTCTATCTCTCTACGGGTCCTGTGATTGACAAGCGACCGGTTCACGGTGTACCCTGCCTCATGCCCAATGACAGCTGGGATAGGCTCCACCCCCTATCCCCTCACCCCCAACCCCAAAAGGGGTAAGCAGTATCGAAAATGAATGAATGAACAAAAGGCACATTTTGCTGTTGCCATGATTATAAACATGGACGACCTGCTGCTGTGGACCTGATGACTTTATTTGCTTTATCCTACACTAACCAACATTAGAAACATAATTAAACAAAGTCCAATTACAACCCCAAAACCGGTGAAGTTGGCACGTTGTGTAAATCTTAAATAAAAACAGAATACAATGATTTGCAAATCCTTTTCAACTTATATTCAATTGAATACACTGTAAAGACAAGATACTTAATGTTCGAACTAAGAAACTTTATTTTCTTTTGCAAATAATCATCAACTTAGAATTTAATGGCAGCAACACGTTGCAAAAAAGTTGGCACAGGGGCATTTTTACCACTGTGTTACATCGCCTTTCCTTTTAACAACACTCAGTAAACATTTGGGAACTGAGGAGACCAATTTTTGAAGATTTTGGGGTGGAATTCTTTTCCTTTCTTGCTTGATGTACAGCTTAAGTTGGTCAACAGTCCGGGGTCTCTAGGTAGTATCTTGCACTTCATAATGTGCCACACATCTTCAATGGGGGACAGGTCTGGACTACAGGCAGGCCAGTCTAGCACCCGCACTCTTTTACTACGAAGCCATGCTGTTGTAACACGTGCAGAATGTGGCTTGGCATTGTCTTGCTGAAATAAGCAGGGGCGTCCATGAAAAAGACGTTGCTTGGATGGCAACATATGTTGCTCCAAAACCTGTATGTACCTTTCAGCATTAATGGTGCCTTCACAGATGTGTAAGTTACCCATGCCTTGGGCACTAATACACCCCCATACCATCACAGATGCTGGCATTTGAACTTTGCACCTATAACAGTCCGGATGGTTCTTTTCCACTTTGGTCTGGAGGACACGACGACCACAGTTTCCAAAAACAATTTGAAATGTGGACTCGTCAGACCACAGAACACTTTTCCACTTTGCATCAGTCCATCTTAGATGAGCTCGGGCCCAGCGAAGCCGGCGGCGTTTCTGGGTGTTGTTGATAAATGGCTTTGTCTTTGCATAGTAGAGTTTTAACTTGCACTTATAGATGTAGCGACACACTGTAGTTACTGACAGTGGTTTTCTGAAGTGTTCCTGAGCCCATGTGGTGATATCCTTTACACAGTGATGCCGGTTTTTGATGCAGTACCGCCTGAGGGATTGAAGGTCACGGGCATTCAATGTTGGCTTTTGGCCTTGCCGCTTACGTGCAGTAATTTCTCCAGATTCTCTGAACCTTTTGATGATATTACAGACCATAGATGATGAAATCCCTAAATTCTTTGCAATGGCTCTTTGAGAAATGTTGTTCTTAAACTGTTGGACAATTTGCTCATGCATTTTTTCACAAAGTGATGGCCCTCGCCCCATCCTTGTTTGTGAATGACTGAGCATTTCAGGGAAGCTGCTTTTATATCCAATCATGACACCCACCTGTTCCCAATTAGCCTGTTCACCTGTGGGATGTTCCAAATAAGTGTTTGATGAGCATTCCTCAACTTTCTCAGTCTTTTTTGCCACTTGTGCTAGCTTTTCTGAAACATGTTGCAGGCGTCAAATTCCAAATGAGCTAATATTTGCAAAAAAAAAGTAAAGTTTCTCAGTTCAAACATTAAGTATCTTGTCTTTGCAGTGTATTCAATTGAATATAGGTTGAAAAGGATTTGCAAATCATCGTATTCTGTTTTTATTTACGATTTACACAACGTGCCAACTTCACTGGTTTTGGGGTTGTACCTTTTACCTTCTAAAAAGGCAGCATATCCCTGAAAGACATCATTTTGGGGGAGGGGGAATTTTTCTCATGTTAGCTAGGTTGTGGCCAAAAGCTTTTCAAGCATAACTCTGCTTAAAATCATCAAAAAGTGAATTTTGTATGAATTGTAAGATGGTGAACAACTTCTTGGGTTTTTTTTAGGATCTATGAGAACCCTGCTAGCAAAAAAAAAAAAAAAATCTTTCAGGACATCTGAAGAGGAATCAGACTCATGCTGAACAGCTACCAACTGAAGCTGAGGTAAGGGGTGAGGGCAAGGGCGTAGGTTTAATTTTGAGATTGGTGGGGACATAAAAGTACACGAAGACAGCCCCCTGTAAGTTGATGTGTCTTACATTTATGCATGTTTTTCAATGTCATGTAGAGCTAATCACACAAACACGCAAACTACCTTTTTCAGAAAAAAAAACTATTTTACCGCTATATAATCTACCACCAGCCTCTCCTCCTAAATCTCTATCTGTTCCTTGACCAAAATATATTGATGCATGACATATGAACAGTGGGACAATTTGGGGTCAAGCAGAAATTTGTTGGTATGATAATAGTCTGGCAAATGTATAACCAAAACCAAAAAGGACTACCGATAAGTGTATTTCCCAGCAATATGAATGTATAAAGTCATGTTTTTAATCCAAGGTTTGACTGTATTTTTTCCCAACAAATTTCTATTGTTGGTCTTAAACGGTTGCTGCTTTTCACTACACAAATAATACATGGATAATAAATAAAATAACCCAAACAGGTATGTCTTGGCATTAAATATAATTTTTTTAGTTATGAAGTTCTATACTATGCTTGTTTTTTTATGTTAGGGACCATACAGTAGTGGCATAATATTGATATGGACATGTCCCAAGCGTCCCTACCTAATTCTACGCCCCTGGGTGAGAGGATGGAGGGAGATGCAGACGAAGGGACAGACACTCTGATATAAATTCAATTTACTTATTAAACCTTCATTTGACTTTACCTTGAATGGACTACACTGCTCACTTAGAACTGAGTCTTGAAGACCAGACAGTGATCTGTTCTCTTCACTGAATCCACCCACACAGGTGTTTGCACTTGACGCCTGAATGCAGCTCCTCTCAGGGCGAGTGGGCGTGCACAGACTCTGCCTGACTGATGTTTCTCCTGTTAGCTCAGCTGCACCTGTGAGGACATGACAGCATGCACCTGTACGTCTACATAGTGGACTAATTGAGCTGGATTGTTTTTAACATGTGATTATGTGAATCCATAAACTTCCAGAGGAGAAGGTCTGGCATAATTATGATTGAATTTTGGCCATCGAGCCCTGACAGCATGTTTTTTAATACTGATTTGAGGGCCTGTCTTCTCCCCGGTTACAGAGGGTTGCGCACAAATTTTAAATTGCACCTGATGATGTAAAAGAAGAGTCTATACCATATCATACGGTGAAACATTGTATTTGATATCACATTGATATGGGCCTAAACAAACAATACTGGTAATGGTATCTGTTTACTCTTTTTGATTAAGCTTATATTATCTTCACGCTTAAACTCCTATACCAAGAAAAATATCAATGGAAAATGTATGTTTGCACTTTTGTCATCTTGTGGCAGTAATAGCAACAATATATGTGTATTTTTAATTCATCAAACATTTATATAACTGACCCCTACCAAATTGTACAGGATTTGTAATGCAAAGTATTTATAGCAAATAATACAAGCCTATAGAGAAACCAACATTTCATTTTTTATCCCCAAATTTGACCTTTTATTTGTTAACTATAGCCCTAAATTACCTCTGTTCAATCCATGCTTACTTTTAAAACCTCTAGGTATAACACTTCACAAAATACTGTATATTTCCGATAAGTTATATAAATAAGATGGACTTATACCTCACTGTCCCTGTCTCACCTACTCTGTTATGCTACAGAACTACTTAGCTGTCAAGCTGTTTGACTCAGACAACAGAGCAACCACAAAGTTAGTGGAAATGGTAATTAGGCTACTAATGATGCTATTTGAGGGGATGTTACTGCCCATCAGTGGCTGCTTGTATAGATAGATGCCACCTATTTGAGGAGCTTTTTTACCAGAACTTTACCAATTGATAAATCGCTGATAGGCAGCACACTACGTCAATTCATATCATAATCCTACAGGTTATGAGGGGCATTGCAGCACACAGAAGTGAAGATGAAACAGCATCAAATCATGCACAATAATTACACTGGGGAAAGAGAGATGCAGTGTTATAGCTCTGAATCTAACAACAGCTCAAGACAGCTATTTGTATGTGCAAGAGACCAGGGGTTGATTGTTTTTTGAATACATGAACTCTGATGATGCACAGTGGGAAGAAACCTTTAAAATGTCCAGAAGCACATTTAAAGGGACTGTGAGGAGTTTCTAAGTAATTACAAAAAAGTCTCACTTTTAAATATTTGTCTGATCGAAATACACACTTTAAGATGAGTTTTATAGCATCAAAACAGGTTATCTATAAATGCTATTCCTTAGCCTTCCGGTCGGGCCGGACAGGATGGACTGGCCTGGATGCTCAACTTCAGGAACAAGACAATTAAACCGAGAGCAAATTTATATTATTCGGACAAGTCTTAGAGCACCGGGCTGTAAGTAGCGATATATAGCCGGCTACAAAACTACGATATTAAGTTTTCCAAAAATTGCTTGTTGTCACACATCAAAAACTACCGCTACGTAACTGGAAAGAGATACATTACCTTGTCGCTTAGAATCCTGTAAGTTGTTGAAAAAAGAAGTTATAAAGCAATGCAGAGTTCTGAGAAAGGTCCGAGTTGCATTACAACCACAACAAACACGCTCTGGCCTGGGTCACGTCTTTTGGTACGTTCTAGTTGTAGTCAGAAGTAGGAATTTCCGGATTCCGAGTAGGAAACTGCAACTAGAACGTCCCCCGAAGTAGGAATTTCCTACTGGGAACTCGGTGAAACCTCGCCACCCCCGAGTTGACAATCGAAGATGGATGCCCCCAGTGTGAACAGTTATTTTGCTCCTGTAATTATCAATTTATTTGCACTTCTGACTGGGGTGTGTCGCTCTAGATCAGCTGTATACACATAATCACATTCTTCATGTGATATCTGTGAACAACAACGCAGGGCGTGCTAACAACAGCTAACAATAGCCTGGTAGATCGGCAAGTTTTTTTCCGACTTCAACTGGAACTCAGATAAGTCGGAGATGATGTCTCTCCCAGTTCTGAGGTTACTGGAACGCAGCATTACGACAGTCGCCGCGCATGCTCATGGGTAGCAGAGTCTCAATGTCGCCGGTAATAGATTCTCCTCATAGCACATTTAAGTAAGTGTAATGTCCTTACAATCAGACAAAATTCTTCCACAACAGTAGCTGTTCTGTGGTTGACAAGTCTCAGTTTTCCAGTTTCACTCCAGTAGCACAGCTTGAAGTCATCAGCCCTTCCTACTCACCTCAGTGAAGTACCCTGATGATTCGCTGATCATTGAGACTTCAGCTCACACCAGAGCTGTGTAAAAATCTTGGCTGTTTGTGTTCATATGGCTTGTGCAGTCTGCATTATTTCTGTTTTGTTTTTGTTGTTTTTTTGCAAGCATGAATGGGGTTATTGACAGCCATGTGTAAACAACAAAAAAATTCAGGGCATTGTTTAAGTCTCATGTCTTTTAGCACCCTTTTTAAAGAAGTACTTTTTGTTGTCTTGGTAAATTGGTAAAAGTAAACAAAATTGCTAACAAGCTCTCTCGACCATGTTTATTCACATCTGTGTTTTCTCATAAGTCTTGTCCAGTTTTATCGTCTCTCCACCTCATTCCTCTTTTCGCCTCCCGTCCTTCCCTCCTTTATCCCCCCCCACACACACACACCCTCTGTACATGCAAATACGTCCCCATTACACTAATTGGCTCTGCGAGGTCTGAATATTTCACGTGGACCATCATCCCTTCACAGGCGGATGAGCTCGAGAAATGGCATAACACCGAACCAGCTAACATGCTAATGGAAATCACACACAAGCACACACACTGATGGCATGAATGAGGGAACAAAGGTCTTGTAACTCATAATGTGTGGCTGTCATATTAACCAAATGAAGCAGGCCTGAGTTATTGTGTGGAAGTGCGTGTGTTTGTGTGTTGCCCCTCTCCATCTGATTGAATTATGCAGTCATTATTCATGGACACATCTGTAAAGGAGATGCTCTCTGATCTCTTTGTGTGTAGTCTTTATTGAGAACATGGAGGTGGTTTGGTATGTTTTCCTGTCAGCTTGACCTCTTTGGAGAATTTCTGTTCAAAGCGAGAACGCAAATGGCACGCAATTGACCAACAACCTTTATGTGACTGTTTGAGATATCTCTGACCTCTTGTGCAGGAATGTGAGTCAACTTTGTTTCCCTTTAGCTAAGACATTTTGTACTGAGAGAGACATAAGAGTGTGATTATACACATTTGTGTTTTTTATAGCTTAGAAAAATCAAATGATTCAAGGTCAGTTGACTGCCAAGTCATGATTAAAGATTACATTTTTATTTTTAATTTTTTAATTTTAACTTTTATCAGTTTTTTAGGCCTTCATGATTTTATCACACATTATACATTTTTTATTCATGTTGGCCAAATTTGAGTAAACAGTGCAGAAATCTTGCATCGTATTGTTTGTATAGGCCCACTGGGAAAAGTGTACACACCTGCCCTGCGCTGCTCCTGCGCCACCCTGACGGGATGTGTCCAGCACACTCTGCAAGTTTCCTGGATGGCGCATACCGCCGCAGAGATGGACCACCCGTGCCTCCGTCCCTGTCCCCTGCACAAGTGCCAGAGTGGGAGGAGACAAGGTGTGAGTGGGTTTAACACAGCGGAGTTCACCAATCAATCTCTCCTTGCCTTTCAATGCGCTGCAGGCGAGGTGCAGTGACAATTTCACCTGATAATGGACAAAGACAGCAGCAGCAGCTGCAGGCAACCAAATGTCTCCCAGGAGGAAACTGATGTGCTGGTCCGCAGTAACAGAATATATGATTATGTGAACATGGCTCCGGGGGCTGATGATACAAGAACAGCCTAAGAGGAAGTCACTAATATTGTCAATCAAGTTTGCCTTAATACTTTGAGGACTGCTGTCTAATCTAAAAAAGGTGTTTGTGGCTCAGCCACCCTGCTCCACCCTGCTCCACCCTGCGCTGCACCAAGAAATTAGGGCCCCACAATTTATTGTAGCCATTGTAAAGCAGTTTTACTTGCTGTTGTCAAACTCTCCTCATGATGAGTGCCAAAGCCATGGCTTCAGTGATTATACAGCTAGGTCAGTAGTTCTCAACTGGTCTGGCTTTGGGGCCCACCATTGCCCCTCAATGTCAAGCTGCAACCTAAATAAAGGGATATTTTCAACTTCCCAAATGTATTTGATAAGAAGATGCTGCATTTGAGCTTGAAATAGTACATCATATCACAAATGTCAACACAAAAAAAGTTTAATGATAAACCAAAATGACCTACATGTTCTGCATGGACTGTTACCTTCATCAGCCACTGCTCATTCAACTCTGAAGGCACAAGAAAAACCTGACAGAGCAGAAGATGCACAGCTCTCTCTCTTAACCTTGATCATATTAGTTTGTATCTGGAGGCTATAAACACGTAGATGGATGAATATGCAGAACATTCTGACCTTCATCTTCCACACTGTTCTTAGGTAATAAACTGTCAGATACTCAGGCTGATAGGCTGTGTTGGCTCACGCCCCCTGCACCACCCCCCAACCTCCTGCATGTGATTACCACAGTTTGTCTGTCATGCTGTATAGCTTGATGCAGGTTGTTGTCCTCAATGATGAATTACTTCTGCTCTTTTCCCTAAATCCATCACTTTTATACATTGCCCTGTAAATCTTTTCTGTCTTACATTTTGATGACCTATTGAGAAAGGGGCTCGAACTGCAACATACATCTTTTCTATTGTTATCTCAATAGGTTAACGCCATACCCTTCTTTCATATTTGATTTAATTCTCATTTTTCTTTTCTTTTTTTCTTTTTTAGGAGAGATGTAGAAGGAATAGGAGGCATAGGGATTAAATGAAAATTCATTTTAGTGATAATTTGTGGATACCTGGACCATAAATTTGTCTTTATCATATGCCTCTGTTGAATAAAAATGTATTAGAAGTTAGCCCTTTGATTTGAGGCATTTTGTTTTAAAGACAGTCCTGTCAATCTAATTGGAAAGGTATAATCACTAACAACCAAGGATAGAAATATAGTTCTAATATTATCATTAACAGCTATAATTATTAAAAATGAGAGAGGACTGTGTTGAAAGTAATGTTTACAGAAATATAGTATGCGTGGTATTTGCAGGAACGACCATGTATGTTAATGACTAATCACTCTGAAGGTAATTTTAAGAACTGTAATTATAAGTAATGGGGCAAAGGAAAGGCCACATTTTTGCTATTGTTGTAGCTGTAGGTCCATAGCAGCAGGCAGTCCACACCAATGATCCTGTGCAACCTACAAGACAAAAACCAAAGATAAGTACAGGAATGCACGAGTACTACAAACAGAGGTAAAGAGAGTTTAGAGATATATAGGGAGAGGAAGGAGGGTCAATGTAACAAATCCTGTGACAGTAGAAGCCTATGTCAGCTGAACCAAGAGCTGATCCATGTCTGAGCTAGCCCTACAAATACAGAAAAGGGAAAGTGTTAAGTGTCTCTTTAAAGGTAGAAACCGCATCTGCCTCTTGAGACTGATTCTGCAGGACCACTTCGTCAAGACAAAACACAACAGCAGTTATTTGATGTAGCTTTATTTGCATTTACTGATGCAATTTTGATTCACCAGTATGACTCTGATGGGTGCTCTCCCTGCATTTCCACACAGCAATAGTGGAAGCTCTAAGTAGGAACAGCACACATTCCTACCCGCGGTGGAGGAGGGTTGTGAAGCAGCTTGCAGCGGGAACAGTGAAGAGTAGCTAGAAGAGCTGAAGTAAGACTGAGTGCATTTAGCAAGCGACAGTTTAGACGTAATCAGTTGGCTGTCAGCACTGGTGGGCTAGTTTTAAATCAGCTGTTTAACAATAGAAGGCTGGATGTTAGTAATCTTTATTCCATGTCATGCCAGAAGTAACACCATGCTCCATTTAGTAAATTATTACAAAGAAGAGGAGCTGGATAATTTAATGTTCTACCTTCCATTCTACTTTTAAGGACTGATGATACCACAAGTAGGCCAGCATTTTGGAGGCGTAATGTTCTAGAGGGGTTGAACAGCACTACAAACTCTTTAAAATAAGTTGAAACTTGACCAAGAAGTATCTTGAATTCATATTTATTTTATGGGCAGTCGATGCAGAGAAGCTAAAACATGAGTAATGTGATCTCTTCTCAAATATCTAGTCCGTGAGCCGCATCATTTTCAGCCAGCTAAAGGGTCAAGTGACTTGCTGGGACAGGTCAATGGTAGAGAATTGACAATGATCCAGTCCAGAAAATTACAAAAGCATGGACTCAGCATCACCCTGAGGCAGGATAGGCCTGATTTTTGCGATGCTACGCAGATAAAAAAAAGTCATTTGAGAAATTTGTGTCATGTAAGAGTTGATGGATAAATCCTGATCAAATAGAACACCAAGCTTTCTAACAGTGGTGTCAGGCACTTATATCACTAGAAAATGTTGCTGGCTTGTCTGAGCGAAGAAGAGGAGGGGTTTCTTGCCCCTTAATTTCCTTTAGAGATCCTTCGAGTAAAGCTAAGTGATTTGTTTAAGTTTGCTTCAGTGATTTGCACACAACTGCCTACCTTTTACATTGGTCCATTTCCATCATTTTAACACTAATAACAATCCATGAGTTGTTAAGAATACCAAAGACTAAATAAAAACCTAAAATGATGCACAAAAAGTTCGGACTGGAATGATGCAGGTTTCACTCACTGAGAGTACTTTGGATATTTGCGTGGAAATGAATCCAAACGTTTCAGAGCAAGTAAGAACAAGCTGATAAAAATGTATACATATAATCTATAACCTTAAAACGACTGTCACAAGTTCTCTACAAACATTGGATGGGCAGACCCTTGTGAAAAATGTGCCAGACGATCTGCAACCTCATACAACTCTAGCAATAACAACCAATAATCCACATTTCCTGCCCCACACAGATATTTTCCACCACGGTCACTGGAGTGGAGAAGAGACGCACAGGATTGGAGGATTAGTGTTGATCCATGCAAATTAAAAGATCACGGAGGCAACCTCACAAGGCCGTGTGAGTGTGCTGCCCTTTGCGTGAGTCTGCATGTGTTTGTGTGCGTGTTGTAGGAGAGCGTGTACAAGTGTGTGAGAGCTTGTAGCAGCGCGACACACTTACATCCCTCTGCACATGAACCTTTTTTTGATGTGCTGTGTGCGTTTGTAGACATTTAGTATCCTTTAATCCTCATTAGATAAACAACATGATGCAACGGCAGCAACACAAATATACATTTTTCCTTGAAGCCTCTACTGTCAGCCAGTTGTAAAATCCTGGTTAATCTTACAGAGCAGCATATAGGATTTGACAATAATAAAAATGCCCTTAGTGCCAGTGCTGCAGTGCCTGCAAAGCCCTCAATTTCCAACCTGGCACACCAGATGGAGCATTCAACATGTTTCACTGGGAAAGAGCCCATTGAAAGTGTTTGGAGATGGCAGAATCTTTAATTAACATGTCCGGCTGGTGATTGGACAAATATTCTGTCAATCAACAATTATTATGGGCCAATCAGAAAGTGTTGTTGGCAGGAGCTACTTTGTAAAACAAACTCTCATCAAAACATGTCAGAAGTGGAGTGAAAATGTCCTCACTATAGAAAGGTTTGTAGTGTTGGTATTGTCTACCATTTAAAAAAGAAAATGGAGTCACATTCTGATAAAAATGCTATTGTAGCTATTAGCATCTATGCTAATCCCTGTATGAGCAGTCACTAGCTGTGTTCGAAAATGTTCCCTATCATGGATATAGTGCACTATAGTGTTTTCGCCATTTCAGTGGCGGTTCGGATTTGTCAGCTATTATGCCCCTTTGCAGTGGATATACTGAATGGATTTTTTTCTTTTTGGTCTTTATATCGCGTAGATCGGCCCATAGGACCATAACAGCCTTATAAACGGTGCTATGAAGATGTACCAAGCTTCCAAATCGTGGACCATAGCTTTAAATGGAGAGTGGTTTCCCAGGTCGCAAAGTCACGTTCGGTGTGTAGGTGAATTTAAGATGCTCTTAAATTACTATAATGTTTAGAAAAAAAAAATTTGGTTGTGTTCAGGCAGTCTACAGATCTTTATCAGTGTAACAGTGATTCTTCAACCATTCTTTTGGAGCGATGAGCCCCTAACCCCCAAACACCCATCACTCCAACGAAAGACACAGTGATTTATTTTGTATCAAAATGTGAATTCTGTTTTGATAAGTTAAGACAGAGGCTTGGACACATTATTTTTAACTCTGCTGAGACTTCAGTGTCTTATTTTGTAGTGGTACTAATAATTCTGTATAACAGGCTCATATGGACGTAACTGTTGAAAATGACTTTCAGGGCACAAACACAGGGCTGATAATAAAGCTATCAGTGACTCTGGTGCTTTTGTTGTGAGTGTGATTGTTCTTATGGTTGTGATATGAGGATATCTCCCAGGATCCTCCTACTTCCCGGAAAATCATGTAACTTTATTATCCCACTCTCATTAGAAACTCATTTAGACCAATCAGAGTGCTCTGTAACTTAATTATTTCTATAAATAATGAGACAAATGTATAATCACTGCAAACATCCAGCCAATTTGAGGGAGGATGCAGCACCTGCTGTGTGCTTGCTTCTTGTTTATTCATTCGACATTAGGCAGCATTTGCTCAAACTTACGTTTGTTTTGTGTGCTTCACTGTTGTGTTATTGTGTGTCTGCTTGTTGATGAAGATATATGTTACAGCTTGAATGTGTGTGGCTTGTTAAATTTGTCTATAAATTACTGATGTGGTAAAAGTAGAGTAACCAGAGGACGGTCATCCTGACCCAGTAGTTCTCTACTGGGAGTATCTTTAACTTGGCTCTGATCGTCTTGACTCAGAGAGTTTTTTCACAGCTATCTCTTTTTTTAATGAATGACAGTGTGTTTGTTTAGCCTTTCAAGATGAGCCTTTTGAAGTTTTGACTTTCTAAAGCAAGTACTTAGAAAACCCCCAAAGGAAGAGGAGAAAAGGGCATACAGAGGTGATACTGAGGAACAAAACTGGGACTTGGCAGGTCTGTGTTAAGGAGGATCACTTCGAAGAGGGAGGCAAAATAATTAACTGAAGTGAGCTATGGGAGATAAGTAAAAACAGATAAATGGAGAATGTTTTAAAAGGCAGAGATAGAGAAAGATAAATAATAATTAAAAACATTTGCGTCACCCTTTAAAACTAGAGAGCACTCTGCCAATGTAGCTCACATTTTGCTGTTACGTCTATAAGTAGTAGTTCCATTATAAAGTTGCCATCATATTATGAATCCTTGACTCTGAAAACCTACACCTGGCACTTAAAATCATGTTGATATCAATATTAGTGAGATAGTTATTGAGCAGAAATGATTGTTTGCTTATGGCAGTTATCTGGATCAGCACTAAAATACAATATTGTACAATTAGCTTTTAAGTTGGGCCATTATCAATATCTCCTGAAAGTTTCAGCAAAATATATCCAGTACTTTTTGCAAAGTCTTGCTAACAGACAAACATACGCCTGCAAAAACAAAACCTCCTTGGTGGAAGTAAAAAAAAATGGTTATATTACAACACTTTGTAGTACACTCAGGTTCCATACATGTAAGCTTAAGGTACTGACATGCTGATACTACCTTCATCGAGCTCCACTAACTGGTTATAGGCATAAACATAAACATTGACACTACCTGGAGCTTGTATGTATGAAGTTCAGCTGAAGGTGGTGATTCTGTGACAAAGAAGGGCCATTTAGTAGATCAGATAATCCTTTCATTATGACACAAGTAGTTTATGTTTTTTTTTACAAATATGTCCTGAAGATTATCACTCACAGGTTTTTATCTGTACTGTCAGTTGTTTGGAAAAGGAATGGGCTTGATTGCAGGCCATGTGACTGATTAATCTGTTATTCACACAAATATGAACAACATCTGAAGGGCTGTATTACATGTAGACTTTCTACTTTACCTTGTCATCACTTCTAATCTAATCTAATCTAATTTATAATTATTCATTTTTTTGGAGGTTGGTTGAATGAAGTAGCATCAGTTTAAGGCACAAATACTTTTTGTCATGTAGTTTTAATTAGCTTTACAGAGCCAATGTAGACAAATGTGTTGATTGTGGTTTTATCTGCATGAATATTCCATCATATTTTTCCTGTGATTAATCAATCCAAATGATAAGTCTTTTTAAGCAATAGTTTTAAACAAGCATAACTACTAAAACTAAAGAGATAGAGGTAAGAATGAAATCAAGTGAACATTCACAGTTTACTGACATGTTTTAAAGGTAAAAGGGGGTAACAATGAATATCTCCTTTTTTCTCTATGAATCAAACCAATTTATCACAAGACTGAAATTCAATAATTCTGTATCCTCACATCATATGTAATGCACAAAATATGTAGCCAAAGGCCAAAGCATACATACCTCCCCTTTTAGATAAATGTATGCATTTGTTATCGAAAGAAAAATCATGTTGATGCACAAAAAAGACAATCAGTTATTTGAGGAGGCAAAGCCTTATCTTAGCTCATAGAAACACTTAAAAAACCCTCTTATCTGCAGCAGCAGACCAGAGGCCCAGAGGCAGAGAGTGTTTGGGGTGTCCATGCATGAGCATGAAGATTACCCATCCAGACCATCTTAGTCAGTGTGATGTCTCTGTGAAGGATTTCTTTAAGCTTTACACCACTCAACATTGAAGTGATGACATTTTGGAGATCAAAGGTCAAAGTCTTATTGTGACTCAAGCTTATTCTTAATAATAAACACAGTATCTCAAGCATGCTGTTAGGAATATTTCTCAAACTTTGCACAAATGTCGACTTTAATTCAAGTATAAACTGGTTAGATTTTGCAGATACAATGTCAAGGTCACAGTGAGATCTTGTCAACCAAATATTTCAAGAAGTATTGAGGGATTTTACCAACTTGATACCATCTTTTTTAGCTATACGATCTGAGGATGAACTTATGTTGAGGTGTCTACTTTTTCTTTGACTGCTGTAGTAGTACAACCTCACACACCAGACAGATCCTTCAATACATATTTCATTTGTTCGTCAGGGAAATAATCCATAGAAAGTGTTTGGAGAGGTCAGAATCTTTCCATGGCATATCCAACAGGTGATTGGACAAACAATCTGTCAATCAACATTTATTACAGACCAGTGAGATAATGTAGGAGGCTGGAGCTACTGCGTTACAGAAATTGAGTGACTTAGTAAAACAAACTCTGGCCTTTTTCCAATTCGCCTACTATACTAGCACTGTGTACTGATTTGCCCAAAATGTAGTATGCAGTATACAGTATGCGAACAAAAGCGAAGTTGCAGTATGCAAAAAATGCCCGGATGATGCACTAATTCGGGAAAAATTCAAAGTATGCATCGGACCAGTCTGCTTCCCCTACTGTTTCCCACAATGCAAAGCACCTGAATTGAAAATGACTGTCTTTACCTTTTCAACAGGTGATAGTGTGTTATAAATTGTAAAAAGGTCTGTTGGTTTTTGTTTTTCCGTTAATGGTTCGTAACGGCTGGACGGTGGTGGTAAGTCCGTCCTGTACCTGCGGCATTATTAATGTAAACCACTGACAAGTACATTTTACCATTCCATTCTGTATTTGTTCTCTGTATTTCCACTACCTTAAAATTTCCTGCTTCTCCTCATTCCTAATACTGTATTGTGCGTGTGTTTATTCTTGGTGTGTTGTTTTTTTTTCTTTCTTTCTTTTTTTTTTAAAGTGGCCCTAAAAATTTTTTATATGAAATGCTGCTTCTGGCAATATCTTTGCAGATTAATAACTGAAATGTCAACATGTACTCATGGTTTGTTTGTTTTGTACAATTAAAATTAAGTTTGGAAAATAAATCAGCTGTAGCCTACTTCCGCTTTACTCAAACTGGAAACCAGTGTAGCATACTACAAAATAAACCGAACAGAACAGTCATACCACATGCTAAATTCCAGTGTAGTAGGCAGTATGCAGTGCCTACTCCATACTACTATCATACTCAGTATGTAGTAGCCGAATTCGAAAACAGCCTCTGTCTTGGTTATTACTTTTCCCCTTCACTATTTACTTTTACTTTTAAAAACAATCATGAAAGTTAGGTTTGTTTGAACAGATTGTCATGGTGAACAAATCATGTGCTTTTTATAAATTTTCGGTCACCACAGACCTCATTAACAACAATTATCTAAGAACACAAAGAAAACAGCATGATGGTAACTTCTGGGTTGTTCTACAAAATCTATGCACAACTGTACTTACAGCATGGTGCCAGCAACATTTATAGACTTGACTGTCTGTCCCAGTGACAGAGTTAATGGCAAGAAATGTGAACAATAGATGTTCACTCCCACCAAGTGGCTGAAAGGTTGTGCTAAATTACAAACAAATGTGCCAAATTCCTCTAGACTATGGAATTATTAAATATTACAATATTGCACCAAAATCAAATATGTTTTCATTTAATAAAGTAATGTGTTCTAGACCTGATAAAACTGCTAATGATGCTGTTAGCATTGATTCTGATGCTAATGCTGTGTTCCATTAACCTCGGAACTGGGAAGAGGTAACTAGGAGTGACGTTATCTCCAACTTATGAGCGTTCTAGTTACAAAGTTGGAAAAAACATGCCGATCTACCAGGCTATTGTTAGCTGTTGTTAGCAGGGCATGCATTGTTGTTCACAAATATCACATGAAGAATGTGATTATCACTACGGCAGCATTTTTGTAAATATAAGTCAAACAATACTATGTATACAGCTGATCTAGTATGACACACACTAGTCAGAAGTGCTAATAAATTGATTATTACAGGAGCTTAATAACTGTTTACACTGGGAGCAGCCATCTTCGATTGCCAACTCGGGAGTGGCGAGGTTCACCCTAGTTCCCAGTAGGAAATTCCGACCTCAGGGGGTCGTTCCACTCGCAGTTTCCTACTCGGAGCTTGGAAAAAATCCGACTTCTGACTACAACTGGAATGCACCATAATCTCTGTATGAGCAGTCACATAATGCTTTTGCCTCACAAGTAGCTCCCACCTCTTCCTGCTTTTAAAGGCTCTGATTGGGTCATGCTGCTTTGGGCAGCTCACAGTCCTTGTGGATTGGAGCTTGGCGAGACGGATCTGCCTGAGTACAGACGCTGAATCAGGTGAATCCATCTGCACAGCATGGTTTATGCCTACACAGAATGTTAAAAAAACAGCCTTTATTAACTTCCTCCCAATGGCAATGGTGGTTTATTCTGGTGTTATGTGTCTGCAAAGAAATACACACTTTTAGATTGAACAATCAGAGGCTCTCAACATACAGTATATATCATACATATCAATGATCTGCTGACACTGTAAGTGGAGACGAGGCATTGCAGTCCTTTTCTTACCACAGCACTGAAGATATATTCATAGCTGTAATGAGAGTGTGAACTTTCAGTGAGCTTTATCAGCTCTGCTGGGTTAAAAAGATCTCCTCAGTGCCAAAATGACACATCCCCTTAGAATTCAAACCCTCAGCCAACAAAACTAATTTATTTATTACTCAGAGAGCACTTTAATACCAGATAGTTCTGAATATTCAGTCCGTCCTTCATGGATAGTTTAATGCAACATAAATTAAAGGAAGACACAAACACAAGGCTCATAAATCACAAACAGATTAAAGTGAAAATAGTGGATAGGAATGCTCCTTATTTCGCTCTCCTCTTCCTGTCGTCTTCACTATTTCCTGACAAAAGCACCCATATACACATGAATAAACACACACTAGTAATGTAATGGTAATGGAGAATCATCTTTGTGCACCCACAAACACACACTGAGTTTAAATACAGTCCTACAGTAAACATTCCCTTGGCCTGGTCAACCTCTGACCTTTGTGAACTCGTCTTCAATCTGTCTTGTCTTTTTCAGCTGCAACAACAACCCTAACTCTGTGTGAGAGAGAAAAAAGGGTTGTTCAGCTTCCTGGTGCGTGCATTCATCCACATAAGGTATCTAATTATATCTTTGTTTAAATCTTTTGAAACATTTTTTAATCCCTCATGTGTGTTGTGTGTGTTTTGGCTCAAGAAACTTTTGGCTTCCAAATTCAGCTACGTAATGTAAGAGAAGATTTTAAAGCTGTTAACTTGACACTGACTGAAGGAAAGGGAAGTAAGTGTGATAAGCTGAGATATTTATAATCCAGAGTGGTTTTGTGCTAAAATAAACAACTTACATTCTAATCTGACGTTTCATTTGTTTCTGAAAATTCCTGTTTTTCCTCGAAAGGATATTTAAACCCTGGAGTTCAGTATGTGTTCTCTGGATGTTATTTTTCATGTAAAGGAGGTGTGGAGCAGAAGTGACTCAGCCTGAAAGGACATGGGTCAGGACCAAAGGTTGACGGGTCCATTTCCAATCAAAGGCAGAACATTACAAATCCTAGGGGCATTTGTCTAATCAAATCAAATCAAACTTTATTTATAAAGCACTTTTCATACTTAGAAGCAACACAAAGTGCCTCACAGAGGCTAAAAACAACATAAAAACAGAACCCCCCCCACACACACACACAAATACAGAGATATATCCAGACACACAGACATCAGCATGCGCACACACACACCTGCGCCCACACACATTCATACTAGCTGTAAAGAGAGAGAGAGAGAGAGACATGGCTGAGCACCGAGGACTGAGGCAAGGAATAAGCTACCTTTGGGGGCCATCAACACTGAGGAGGGCTCCTGGCCCATGAGGAGCGCAGCCAGAGACTTCCCCGCCCCGCACAGGCACGAGGCCCACACCACAGTGCAGGGGCATCTGGCCATGCAGGTGGAGCCATCCCCCGGCAGCGACCCCACAAGTGGACCAGGACCAGCTCTCAGCGTGGAGAGCCCCCATGAGGGGGCACTGGAGCTAAAACCATCATACTAAAACAGGAATAGAAATATAAGAGAAGGGGGACATAAAGAAGAGAGATAAAATAATATAAAATGGATAACTGAAATAACGTAAAAAATTAAGAATTAAAAATGATAAGAAGTTTGACTAAAAGAATAAGTTATACAGTAGTAGAACAATAAATAAAGGAATAAATAAGTCAATTAAATCAATTAAAAGCTACATTAATCATTTATGTTTAATCATTTAAACATAAATGATTAGAAAGCACTCTGACAGTGCAAACCTCTTCCAAGCTAGCTCACATATTACTGTTGCATCTACACACGTGGACAAAATCGTTGTGGCCCTTCCGTTAAAGAAAGAGAAACCTACAATGATTGCTGAAATAAAACTGACAAAAGTAATAATAAATGAAAATTAAGTAATGAAAATCAGACATTGCTTTTGAATTGAGGTTCAACAATATTACTTCAAAAAACAAGATACTGAAACTGGCCTGGACAAAAATGAGTCTACCCAAGAAAAGATCTAAATCCTTTTAAAAATTTGTGAAAGGAGTTGAAACACGTAGTCTGGAGAAGACACTATTCAAACCTGAGACTGCAGGAGCAGTTTGCTAAAAATACCTGTCAACAGGTGCAGAAGTCTCACTGAGCATTACAGAAATCTCCTGGTTGCAATGATTGCTTCAGAAAGTCGGGCAACAAATTATTAAGTTAAGGGTGCCATCATTTTTGTCCAGTTTCATTTTTTACAATGCTTCCATTGTCTGATTTGAATTGGTTAATTTTTGTAAATATGTATTTATTGTTACTTTTGTCAGTTTTAATTTGTTTCAGTAACCGTTGTGAGTTCATTGTGGAACGTTCTTTTTTTAACAGAAGGGTATCAACACTTGTGTATAAGCAATAGTTCTATGATATAATTCATAATATAAACTATATCATAGAGCAACATATACTGACAGACAAGCAACGTCTTTTTCAGGGATGTCCCTGCTTGTTTTGGCCAAGCAATGTCAAGACACTTTTTGCACCTGTTACAAAAGTGTGGTTTCATAGTAAAAGAGTGCAGGTTCTTGTCTGGCTTGCCTGCAGTCCCAACCTGTCTCCCACTGAATGTGTGGCAAATTGTGGAGCGCAACCCACAACAAAGGAGACCCTGGGCTGTTGAACAACTGAAGTCTTACATCAAGCAAGAACAGAAATGAATTCCACCCACAAAGCTTCAAAAATTAGTGTCCTCAGTTCCCAAATGCTTCTTGAAGGGGGAAACAGGTATGTAAGAACAGTGTAAGCAGCCACCTGTCCCAATTTTTATGCAACATGTTGCAGTCTTAACAAGTGCTTATTTGCAACCAAACAATTAAGCCTCTCAGTTTGAAGATTAAATATCTTGTCTTTGTAGAGTATTTAACTGGATATTAGTTGAAATTGATTGAATAACTGTATTGTGTTTATGCCTTAAGAAAAGTCCCACCTTCACAGGATCTGGGATTTGATTCTTTTTATTTGAATAAGGGACTTACTGATAAGGTATCTGCCAATACCTTATCAGTATCTGGTTTTATGTTTGTTGTTGTCGTACTCTGCAAATTGAATTATTGCAGGCAGCTTTGTCCTGCAACGGAACATAAATGATAATTTTCCAGTATATCCGCCTTTATTTACCGTAAAGGATTTGACCTCTGCACAGCATTTGTCTCTGTCTTGCTTGCTGCAGGTTTAAATGACCTGGAGGTCACCAGCTTTCATTGTTTAGCTAGAGACATTATAATATCTAAGAGGGACAGACTGCTGTTTGGATGAGGATAATCCATCACACTCCAGGGTTTTATTTACATGAAACAGCTGGTGAATGATGTTGTTTTTCTGACTGAACGATACCACAGAGAAAGGTCATCTGTGTATATCTATATTAGGACTGAAAAGCCATACACAGAGAGCTGAGTGCACTAAGTCTTTAATATGAGTGTGACTATGTGTGTGTGATGTCCATGCCCTCTGTCTCCTTCCCTACAGTGAGGTTTATTTTTGGGGCGATGCATGATGGTTCTCTCCCACAGGATCTTCACACTGTCAAAACAATTCTCCCAGTGTGGATCTGCCTGTGAGAGCGTGCCGGTGTGGATGTAGCTGGTTTGTATAACCGCTTGCTGTGCCTGCGTGGATGTGGTGGACTGCTCCTTGTGAATGTGCAGACTGTCGTGCCTTTTGTAAGCACAGCTGTTGGGTTTGTTGTCAAGTAAATTTCAAACTCTGTAAAAATAAATCCCATAAATGTGATTTAAACGTTTAAACAATTATCACATTCAATATAAAAGATGTGTTAGCAGCAGTGGTATGAAATGTGGGACAGAACTGCAGAGTAAATTAAGCTTTTCATTCTCAAAGGAATGAACCCTTCCAGCTCCACAGGACCACCGGCGTCCGAAAGCGTTAACACTCATCTATATCTCTGGAACTGTTTATTAGATTTTTTTGGAAACAACTCAGGTTAGAAGAATAAACTTTTGTCAGTTTAAATCTTTTTTTATGCAAAATGTATCCCCTCCCTTTTTGATTTAGCCTTGACCTGCAATGTTTTTTTTTTCAGAAATGTAATGTGTGTAGATCAACAGCACAAAAATCCATCATATATCTTTTTTTCCCCCCTTTTTTTAATTCTCTTGTTTTTAAAAAAATGTACCAGTGATGTTCAGACAAAACCCCCCAAGTTTTCCCAGACGTCCTTGGCAGAGTCTTGGCTGGTCTGTGACAGGATATTGCTTGGACCTGCCCACCCTCATGGCTCTAATGAGATCTCCAAGACGATGAGTGTACTTTTATTTTGCAAGATATATAAAGGAAAAAAAAAAGATTAACATGGAAAATTCCACTAAGTACAGTAATTGAGAGCAAAAAAAAAAACAAACTAAAAACAAAACCATATTTTGACCCTCATTGGCTAGATGTTAGCTTAGTAACTGGTTAGAACTTGGCATTTGGCTGGAAGGGGAAAATTGAGGCTACATCTGTAACTAGACTTCTATTTTGAATCTTTGAGAAAGTATCAATCTGCAATCAGTCTTAAGGACCAACCAGATGGCTCGTGGTCTTGACACTAGCTTCCAATCATTAGCAGCCAAAGGTCAACAAAAGGAAAGATAGTTACCTTTTACTGCCCAAAATAATTTAAAAGGATGTGTCAGTAAAGCGAAGTGAAACATTTTACTTTTAAAACATTTCAGACAAAAATTGCCTCTAAGGTATAATACCTCTTAAAGGGAAAAATGCCCTGGACAAATTGTTTTAAATATGTGGATATCTTTGCATACTTTTGTTTTTTTCCCATAATTACAGAGAATTTAGGTGGCTATATCCAGATGTAAAAGGGCTTGTTCATAATAAGTACATGTGATTTGTATAAGGTTCAGCCGGATTTAAACTGCATTTTGATTTATGTCTCTTTGTTCATTAAAATTTAAACCATGAATCAATACAGCACAAATAATATAACAGCCCAGGCTTATCCAAAAAATAAAGATGCCTTTCATTTGATTTTACTTGACAGGAGAGGTTTTACAAAGAAAGTCCAGATGGCAGAAAAGTTGCTTTGTTTAACAAGTTTGTATTAAGTGTGACACAAGTGTAATTTTCACCTGATTTTTTTCATTACTTGTTATGCAAATCAGTTAATTGTGTCACACATGTTTGTTTTCATGTATGTGACTGGAGGACACCACTAAAGGGTACAAAAAGACCTCCAGCTGTACAAAACTAACTGTTGTGTTAAAAGTTAACTGCAAACATGGTCGTATTTAGAGAGCAGGAGTTAAGTATAAGCTGATAACCAGTCAGACCTCAACATCAGCACTGTCTGTCCTCCATTTCAATGATATTTTCCTTAGTGCAGTGTTGTAAGTCTTTTGGTTTTAATGGCCAAATAAGTGATGGGGTCAAAGCTGGAGTATGCTCCTAGCCCTGCCCCTTCCCTAATGCACAGCCAATACAGTTTATGCCTTCAGTTGACATTTGCATTATGCCAGTGTAATATATGTAGCTGAAAAAGAGCACAAACCACTTGTCCCTTGAAAAATTCATATTATCTGTACAATAAAACAACAATCAAAGCAAATTTTGAGATACCAAGTACGTTTACTATAGCATCCAATTAGAGCAGTGTCCCTGAACTGAGCCCTGATTGGCCAAAAAGTGGGTGCTAGATTAAAATAGAGCAAGGAGGTGGGCACAGATGTCCAATGATCTCTAAGGTGGTTTCAATAACTTGGTATTGACTGGTAATCAAATTTTTTGGGCCAATGACACAAAAAATAAACTGAAAAAATAAAAAATAAACTTTATTGTTGCATCAAAGCTGAAAAAACAAAAAGAGTAGTTTATATGTAAGAAAGTTCAGCCAAAGAAACTAAGCTGACACAAACACTACCATGGATGAAGTCATGGTGTCAACTCAAGTCAAACTCAAAATCACCAATTTACACAGTCACCAATTAAAGTAAGCCACTGAACTCATTTTTCTGGTTGGCTTTGTCTTTAAGTCTTTCTTATACTTGTTCCTCCTGCTGTGGTGATGCTGTCATATCGATGTCATATCCCAGGTTAATTCTTGACGACATGCACAACCAACATGCTGAACTGACAGGGGGGATGCATGGCAGTCTTCATGCAGCCATGTCCACATAGTTAACAGCCAGTATATCTTCAGCCTTTCAGTTTCTTTCTGTGTCAATGATTTCTTTGGGCTTAAGTCAAAGGGTAATGAACCAGAACTCCTCATCGAGTTTTACTGTTGTTTGCCATTGAATTGATTTTGTGCATCCAAAACCATCAACTGAGTACCATGTGTCACTGCTCTTGGGTTAATGAAACATTTTGAGGTCTAGTTGTTGATGTATGTAATGAACTGAAGGATTGATTGATGTTATTGACAGTTGGTGGAGCTTTGTCAATACAAGCTTTATGCTATAAATTCAAATGTTTTTCATTCCTTGGACCCCCACGTCTTGTACCTCCTTCTCACCAATATTGCAAAGTGGGAGTGTGCACTTCTCTCTGCCCTGCAGGCAAAGTTGAAGTGGCCAATCCCAAAGATGCCTCAGGTCACATGCTGAGCAAAAGTTTGAGGACTTGCATTGACTCCCATTAGACTGGTGCCCCTCCATATGTAAACTATGGTTCACAACATAGTTATTGCGTAATATATTGTGAAACCCTGGTTATTGAATGGTGACAGGTGCTGCTGACAGACAATTACTGTATGGTAAAAATAAATGTTTTTTTCCGCTATTTTTTCTAATTTAATGACAAATTATGTTGTGTTTAAGTAGACTACCTCTATCGAATTATGGAGGAGGCGGCGCCCCAGCACCCCCTATTGACAAACGGCTACTGATGGAAACTATCTTTACAGCCATATAGACATGTGGTCCTGAAAATTAGATGCCACATCACAAAGAGCTACCTTCAATGAATCTTTTTTTTCTACAAATATGCTGCTATACAAATAAAGATTGATTGACTGAGTATATTCTAAATTCAGCTGAGACAAGTGTGATTTCATTTCCTCTTTCTCTGCCTGGATGGATAAATCTCTGTATGTATATCTGTACTGTATTTAGGTATATAATCAATTATTGTGCATCGTGTATGTAATTGTATATATGCATATTTCTGAAGTGAAGTGGCTCCAGCCTGTTCTATTGTATAGTGCCTTGAGTTAACACTTATTATGAACTGGCACTATACAAATAAAGATTGATTGACTTGCTACATGTTACTGTTATTGTAGAGGAGTACGATGATAGTTTGGGGGCTTCAGCTCCCATAAGAAGAGTCTAAAATCACAGATGTTGTGTGTTAAGAACGCAGTTTGTTGGTACAGATATGTAATCCCCTTAATAGCTGCTTTCCTGCTTATTTTTTAGTTCTATATTTTTAGGGTTTGGCAGCACAGAGAATACAAAATGGGAGATAAAATGAGAGGTCTTAGTTTTAGTTTTGCCACTTAACCTCTTTCTTCCACTCATTGAAACCTCTCATCTCCTTTGTCATGAGATGACTTATTACCTCCAACAAGGAGGTTATGTTTTGCCAGAGTCTGCCTGTCTGTATATTTGTTTGTTTTTTTGTGTGTGTGAGTAAAAACCTAACCCCTCAACCTCCACATAACAACCGACAGGCTGGCGACATCGCCCACTGCGGTGCGTGCACACCTTCAACATCTGTACAAGCAGCAGCAAGTTGGTTTAGTCAACAAGTTACAAGACCCACTGGTCACTCTATTGGATGATATTTATGACAACAATAATCACACTTCTCGCAGACTGATATTTTTCATTAATGCTGGGTGGAAATCACAATTAATGGGTGGAAGTGAGCTGCTTGGCGGAGGTCGGTGCTCTCATACCCCTTTTCCACCAAGCTGGTTCCAGGGCTGGTGCTAGTGCTGGTGCTAGAGCCGGTTCGCAGTTGGTTCAAGTGAGAACTGGTTAAGAACCGTTTGCTTTTCCACAAACGGGTGCCGGCCACAGAGCTACATCATCACGTCAATGTATACGTCTGTATACGTCACGACAGTTTCCCATAACAACTAGCGCCAAATTTTATCGCCACAACAAAGATGGAGGACTACATTGCGGTTTAAGTGTTGCTGCTGGCTTTTCGAGCCTTCCTTGGAGAGCAAAATTTGGCGATCCAGCAAGTTAATGCTGCTCGACGATTATGTGAGGTCATCTCCTCCACTGACCACTGCTGTTTCGTTTAACTATCCATTGTTATCTTCCAACTTATCTTCTTACTGCTTACCCTGAACTCGTCTTTTTAAAAATGGCTCTCTTCTGTGTTTTTACTCTGCTTTGGTTGGTCAATAATCCCGCCCCCACCCCCTGACGTAAGCGCGGAGCCCCCACGTAACGTGGTTCTTTCTGCTGGCCCAGCAAAGAGTTGGTGCTGGCCAAGCACTGGTTTTGAGAGCCAGCAACCGGTGCTTAGTCTGTGGAAAACCAAAGAACTGGTGCTAAGTCTGGCTCTAGCTCCGAACCAGCCCTGGAACCAGCTTGGTGGAAAAGGGGTATCTGGTTCCAGGGCTGGTGCTAGTGCTGGTGCTAGAGCCGGTTCGCAGTTGGTTCAAGTGAGAACTGGTTAAGAACCGTTTGCTTTTCCACAAACGGGTGCCGGCCAGAGGGCTACGTCATCACGTCGATGTATACGTCTGTATACGTCACGCTAGTTTCCCATAACAACTAGCGCTGATTTCAATTGCCACTACAAAGATGGAGGACTACGTTGCGGTTCAAGTGTTGCTGTTGGCTTTTCGAGCCTTCCTTTGTAGAGCAAAAGTTGGCGATCCAGCAAGTTAATGTTGCTCGACGACTATGCAACGAACATCGATCACGCTTGAGAAGACGGGTAAGAGTGCTTCCGTGTTTTTACTCTGCTTTGTTGCTTCCGTGTTTTTACCCGCCCCCACCCCCTGACGTAAGCCCGTAGCCCCCGACGTAAAGTGGTTCTTTCTGCTGGCCCAGCAAAGAGTTGGTGCTTGCCAAGCACCGGTTTTGAGAGCCAGCAACCGGTGCTTAGTCTGTGGAAAACCAAAGAACTGGTGCTAAGTCTGGCTCTAGCTCTGAACCAGCCCTGGAACCAGCTTGGTGGAAAAGGGGTATCAGAGTGCTTTTCTAGTTCTTCCTTTTATCACCTCCGCTCACCCTCCTGCTGCTTCACTGTTCTTAAAGGAATCTACAGGAACTCTCCTGTTGCTCTCTCCCACCCCCTTTTTCCCATCATGCCCTTTGACTGATGCTAGATCCCCGCCTACAGCATTAGATTGCATTTGCATGGATGAATGCACATGCATACAACACACACACATGCTGGTTTGCATTAACACAGCTGGCTGGATGTAGGTGCCCCAGTTCCATATGGAAATAGGACAGCTGCAGCCATTGTGATTAAGTTGTGCGAATGTGTGTCTTGGGGCAACATGTCTTGCACACTGAAGAGAAGAGAGAGCAAATGTCATCATAGGGTAACAAGTGTATGAATATAATGAGCGTGTGTACAGAAATAGAAACAAAATATCCAGCCCCATCACAGTAAGTACTTTGTAAGTTTGTCAGCTGGAGGCATCAGATGTTTGATCAGGGAATAAGCTGAGAATCAAGGAGAGCATTTGAATATTAGGTTATGAAAAAAGCACAAGAATTTCTCCCAGAGTTTACTGGTGTCTAAATTCAATAAAAACAACCTTTAAAGTAAACAGTCTTTATGAAAAATTAATGCACTCTCACTGAATTCAAAGTTTTCCCATAAGTTGGTTTTCCCATCCTGAGCTAATGAGCCAAAAAACAAACAAAAAACCAAAACAAAAAAACCTACTTTACAGCCAGTTGGATTTTCTGCTCCTTCTGATTGATCATACATACACACATTTTACAGCTATTGCAGAGTGCTATATCACTATAATTGACATGAAAGATAGAGCAGTAGATATTAATGCCAAAAATATGGAAATCAAGGTGATCATTAGCTTTGCTCTAAGTACCTCAACAAAACATGCCAGCCCTGTTTGGTAGAAGACATCAGTGCAATCCTCTTGGAAAGACTTAAAGACTAGTTTCCTCAGGGTGAAGAGCACAAGAAGGTACATGTGGGTCTACTTCAGGAAAATTAAAATGACCCTGAAAAGCTTCTGTGGTCATGTCCTTTGCAGATTATTAAACCAAAAGGTTTGACGAATAAGCATGCAAAGGTTCCTAACTGCAGTGAATGACACTGTCATCCAGACACAAAGGTGCAAACATGACCACATAGGGAACTCAATTTGCAGGTCCAATGTTTACCATTTTATGTCTTAGCCGAGTTAAAAACAAAGAAATATTTTGAAACCAGTTCCTATGTGTTGCTCAACAGACCTCAAGTTTGTCTGTATTGGACTCAGTTTCTGGGTTTGCTGGCAGGTGTAACTGAAAATCATTGGCATGACCTAATGAAAAGGTATTAAAATGGTGATGGACCCAAAACAGACCCCTGTGGAACACCGTGCCTAACAGAACAGCACTCACAGAGAAGCTTGTCAGACATAATGTGTCAAGATCCTGCTGACAAGATCTCAACAAGTGAAGAGCCAGGCCTTAGGTATCAAAGAAGTGTTCAAGTCTGTCTGTTTGTGGTCCATTTTAACTAAAGCAAAGCTGAGGTAACCTTGCGGTGCGGATGACTCTGCCGGATTCAGTGTATTTAGGCAGATCCATCTCCAGCTAGAATGACTGAGCCCAGTCAGCAGAAGCACAGCCCAGTCAGCGTCTTCTGAGGAGAATGAGGCAAGAGCAATGAATATGACAACAGTGAGCAGCTTTTGCAAGCCTGTAAACATACCAGCCTGTACATAGATTAGCCCTTTAAGGCCCAAGACCATAGATTATAGCCAGAAAATTCTAATTTTTTGGAGCTGAAATGTTTGTTTCACTTTCTACTAAAATCCATAAAAATCAAAATGTCCACAAAGTTCAACATTTTTTCGTATCTCATCTGATACATTAGGTGTTTTTGGCAGCTGATAATCCATTTGAGGACATTTTTATCATTCATCTGATTGTATTCAGATGTTTTTTTGTAATTTGTTGATAATATTGAGTAGAAAGAGGTATTATAAAAGTATGTATCAAATATGATACAATTGGCTTTATAGGGTTAGCATAGATGCTACCTGCTCTGGTAGCACTTTTATTAGAGTTGAGCAACATTCATTCATTAAATAAAGAACAAAAAAAAACAAACACTGAAAGCATTTCTTAAAGGAAAAGATAGTTTGTCCCTTTGCTGAGAGTTTGCCATTTGAGTTGGCTTGACTCTGAGTTACCTGCCTGATTGACACAACAATCTTCCAGTAACATTCCAGATATGTGTCTGAGGGGTTTTGTCCTTAACAAACACTTTCTATGGGCTATTACCCATATGGACCAGTGAATCCTGTTTTTTTATATAGATATCTAACCGTCTATCTGATGGGTCACGGTAGCACTGTTATCAAACTAGAACTGGGAGTGCTCTAAGAGCACAGTCCTCCCCCAAGGCACTTTCCTGCAATATCAGGCAAATTGTTGTCAAAATTTGTAAAACTCTCTTACTGCTAAGAACCCCTTTAAAATATCTGGATCCACATCATAATATTACTTCTTTTTCCTTGTACCATGGCCAACATTCCCTGAAAGTGTCATCAAAATCCACCAAAGCAAAAGGTGGAAAACTGCCCTTTCTCATAGTGTTAATACATTCTTTAAAACATCCAGGATCCACATTCTGATCTGGATCACCACCATAATAGAGTAAGTTTTCCCCTGTGCCATGACCAACATTCCTAGAAACTGGAATTGACACTGACAACTTTTTTAGGTACTGAATGATAACAACCTCAAAACACAAATCCAAGATGACCACTTAAAGAAACTGAGGGTATATGTGATGGACTGGTTAAGCATGTTCCAGACCTAAACCATATTGAGCATCTGTGAGGCGTCCTCCAACAGAAGACGGAGGAACACAAAGTCTCCAACATTCACCAGCTCTGTGATTCAGTCATGGGAGAATGGACAAGGATTCCAGTGGCAAAATGTCATAATAATAATAATAAGTTTATTTATATAAAGCACCTTTCAAGAACAGGAAAGTCAAAAAGTGCTTCACAAAACAAATAAAAACAATACAAGCAATTTTTAAAGGTACAATAAAAGAAAACCACACACACAAGACATATTAAGCAAAGGCCAGACCAAACAAGTAGGTCTTAAGTTGATTTTTAAAAGAATCAACTGTTTCAGCCAATCTTAAACCCAAGGGGAGCGAGTTCCACAGAGTTGGAGCCATGACACTAAAAGCACAGTCACCTTTAGTTTTTAGTCTGGAGTGTGGAACAACCAACAGGTTTTGCTCAGTGGACCAGAGAGGCCTACCAGGAGTGTAGTGTTTTAAAAGTTTTGAGATGTATGCTGGAGCCTGGCCATGGAGGGCTTTGACAGTGAGCAAAAGTATCTTAAAATGTATTCTGAAATGTATGGGAAGCCAGTGGAGTGAAAACAGAATTGGTGTGATGTGTGATCTTTTTTTAGAGACCTGGTAAGTATTCTGGCTGCAGTGTTTTGTACTAATTGTAGACGGTTTACGGATGTTTTACAACAGATGTAGAGCTCTGGTGACCTCCATGTCCAAGAGGGTTTAGTCAGTGCTAAAAATAATGGTAGCCATACAAAATATTGACACTTTGGGCCCGATTTGGACCCTTTCACTGAGGGAAAATGTACACTGTTGTACAAGCTGGACACTCGCTCATTTCTTCAGCGATATCCCGTATAAAAAATACAGCAAAATATTTTCAGAAATAAATGTGAGGGGTGTACCTACTTTTGTGAGATACTGTACACTGCAGCAAGAGAAGAGAGCAAGAAACTGAAAAAAACTTGTGTAAAACTTAAACCTAAATGATGTCAAATACTCAACATACAGAACACAATACCTCACACAAATACCTTACTGTTAAGCATCCAGCAGACAGTCACAATGAATGCTTCTGTAATCACATGAGTCAGAAAGAGAAAACATGTCCCTGATTAGGCTGTGTAGGTACATGTCTGGCCTGTGTCAGGTGGTGTGCGTGTGTGTGTGTGTGTGTGTATGCTTTGATTGTGTCAAATGTGGCGTAACTTTCTAATCACACATCGTGCTGCTCACAGCATTCATCAAAGCTGGGGAATAATAAACACTGGTGATGGATACACGTGCACAAACTTTAAAAATGTAGTTTGACCGTCTGAATAATAATGCCCGATCAGGAAAAAGAACCTGAGGAATTCAAGGTTCAGGTGAGGTTGGAATAAGATTACTTACCAACTGAAGGAAGTTTCACCTCATTTTTGTCCAACTTACTCCCAAAATCTGAAGGAATGACTAACAAATGCATGCAGGACACACTGACATGTTTCTGAGAGTTTAGTCTGGTGTTTCAGTCCAGTCTTACTGACAAGACAAGTTTGTTAACCTCTTTAATTACAGCAGCAATAAAAATACAGATGGGACATTGTGTAAAGTCTAAATTAAAATAAGATACAGTTGTTCGCAAATATTTTTCAATCTATTTTCAATTAAATAAACTACAAAGACATGATATCTAATGTTCAAACTGATAAACTTCCTTTTCTTTTTCTTTTCTTCCTTTCTTTCCTACAACATATTTTAAAACAGCATTTGGTAACTGAGAGCACTAAATGTTGAAGCTTTGTGGGTATAATTATTTCCTGTTCTTGCTTGATGTACAACTTCAGTGGCTCAAAGGTTTGTTGTTGCGTTTTGCTTTTCATTTTCAAGGGGAGACAGGTCTGGGCTGCAGGAAGGCCAGTCTATCTGACCTCTTTTACTGTGGAGTCATACTGTTGTCATAGATGCAGGATGTGTCCTGGCATTATCTTGCTGAAATAAACAGGGACATCTCTAAAAAGACGTTGAGTAGATGGCAGCATATGATGCCCCAAAACCTGTTATGTACCTTCAGCCTCAATGATGCCTTCACAGATGTGCAAGTCACCATTGCCATGGGCATGAGCACACCCCCATACAAACACAGATGCTGGCTTTTGAACTTTGAGCTGAATCTGATCAATCCTTTTCCTCTTTAGCTTGGAGAACATGATGTCTATGATTTAAAGAACAATTGAAAAAGTGGACTCGTCAGACCACAGCACACTGTTCCACTTTATGTCAGTCCATCTTAGATGAGCTAGGACCCAGAGAAGACATTTCCGGCGTTTCTGAGTGTTGTTGATATGCTGTTTGTTTTGCATGGTAGTGTTTTAATTTGCACTCATACGTAGATGTAGCAACAAACTTTGTTAACTTGCAATGGTTTTGTGAAGTGTTTCTGAGCCCACATGGTAAAACCCATTACAGAATGATGCTGGGCTTTAATGTGTTACTGCCTGGGGACTCGAAGGTCACCAGCATTCAGTGTTGGCCTTAAGTCTTTGCAGAGATGTCTGCAAATTTTTTTGAATCTTGTATCTTTGAATTATTGTTGTTATGAAATCCTTATATTTCTTGTATATGTTAATTGAAAAAGATCCTCCTCCTCTACCTACCTCACTGTGTCCTTTGTCTGCATCAACACCATGGTTGTTCTAATGTTCATACTTGATTCAATTCCAGACTTAAAGCTATGGTCTATGATTTGGAAGCTTTGTACATATTAATAACACAGTTTATAAGGCTGTTATGGTCCTATGGTCCTATCTACACAGTATAAGCAGGATGTGTCCTGGCATTATCTTGCTGCTGAAATGCTATGTGCACTTCAAAGACTTTTATAGATGGGCAGCATATGATGCCCCAAACTCTTCAGCCTCAATGATGCCTTCTACAGATGTGTAAGTCATCATTGCCATGGGCATGAGCACACCCCACACAAACACACAGATGCTGGCTTTTGAACTTTTGGAGTTTAAATCTGGATCAATCCTTTTTCCCTCTTTAGCTTGGAGAACATGATGTCTATGGACGAACTAAAGAACAATTGGAAAAGTGGACTCATTTATTCTATACACTTGTCTCAATTTTATGTCAGTCCATCTTAGATGAGCTAGGACCTGGTGAGAGAAGACATTTTCTATATTTCTGAGTGTTGTTGATATGCTGTTTGTTTTGTATGGTAGTGTTTTTAATTTGCACTCATAGATGTAGCTACAAACTTTGTAAACCTTGCAAATGGTTTTTTTGTGGAAGGCTTCTGAGCTCTGACATGGTACAATTCCAATAGCAGAGAATGATGCTGGGCTTTAATGTGATACTTTCAGACTCGAAGGTCACCAGCATTCAGTGTTGGCCTTAAGTCTTTGCAGAGATGTCTGCAAATTTTTTTGAATCTTGTATCTTTGAATTATTGTTGTTGTTGTTGTTATGAAATCCTTATATTTCTTGTATATGTTTATTGAAAAAGATCCTCCTCCTCTACCCACCTCACTGTGCCCTCTGTCCGCATCAACACCATGGGGAGCAGGGCCTTTAGTCGCTCCACTCCCAAGCTCTGGAACTCTCTCCCTCCAGATCTCAGAAACCTAACCCCCCTGTCTCTTTTCAATTCCAGACTTAAAACCCACATGTTCAGGACTGCATGCCCCTCTGGACAATAACTTACCTCCTCTTCCCCACACCTGTCATTGTCTGTTGTGTTTGCTATTGTTGTTTTTATGATAATTTTTGATTTTATTGTTATTGTCGACTTTACAGTTGTTTTAATTTTGTACCGTGTCCTTGGGTGTCTTGAAAGGCGGTTTTTAAATAAAATGCATTATTATTATTATTATTTGCTCACACAGTTGTTTACATATTGGCGAACCTCACCTCATGCCTGCTTGTATTAAATATCTTGTCTTAAATACCTAGTCTTTCTGTTGTATTCAGTTGATGATGACAATGATTTGCAAATCAGCGTATTTAGTTTTTTTATGTTTGCACAAAATCTCAACTTAAAGAGACTGTGAGGAGCTTCTAAGTAATTACAAAAAAGTCACACTTTTAGATATATGCCTGATCAAAATACACACTTTAAGATCAGTTTTATAGCATCAAAATAAGTTATCTATAAATGCTATTCCTTAGCTTTGCGGTCGGGTCGGACAGGGCTGGACTGGCCTGGATACTCAACTTCGGGAACAAGACAATTAAAACTGGAGCAAATTTATATTATTCAGACACGTCTTACAGCACCGAGCTATAAGTAGCGATATAAAGCAGGCTACAAAACTACGATACTAAGTTTTCCAAAAATTGCTTGTTGTCACACATCAAAAACTACCACTACGTAACTAGAAAGAGATACATTACCTCGTCGCTTTGCATCCTGTAAGTTGTTGAAAAAAGAAGTTGTAAAGCAATGCAGTTCTGATGAAGGTCCGAGCTGCATTCATTGGCATCACAACAAACACACGTTTTGGCTTGGGTCGCGTCTTATGGTGCATTCCAGTTGTAGGCAGGAGGAGGAATTTCCAGGCTCCGAGTAGGAAACTGCAACTGGAACACCCCCCTGAAGTTGGAATTTCCTACTGGGAACTCGGTGAAACCTCGCCACCCTTGAGTTGACAATTGAAGATGGATGCCTCCAGTGTGAACAGTTAATTAGCTCCTGTAATAATCAATTTATTTGCACTTCTGACTGGAGTGTGTCGCTCTAGATCAGCTGTATACATAATGCTGCCATAGTGATAATCACTTTCTTCATGTGATATTTGCGAACAACAACGCAGGGTGTGCTAACAACAGCTAACAATAGCCTGGTAGATCGGCATGTTTTTTTCCGACTTCAACTGGAACTAAGTCGAAAGATGATGTCATTCCCAGTTCCGAGGTTACTGGAACGCAGCATTACGACAGTCGCCGCGCGTGCTCATGGGTAGCAGAGTCTTAATGTCGGCGGTAATAGATTCTCCTAAGCACCTTTAAATTGAAATGGGATTTGTGTGTTTTTGTCTTTAATCAGCACTGTCAAAGGATTGTAAGTATCATCTACACTGAAAACAGCCATATTTGACTCTTACTTTGAGGTGCAAAGTTAGGATGATAAAATTTAAAGACCAAAATATATGAATATATAAGCAAGAGTTGTCAACAGCCCAGTCACTGATGATTAGAACTTTTGGCACCAGCAGCAAAAGCTCATCGGTCTCTTTGCCAGTTGCAGAGACAGTGTTTCATATTCTAACAAACACACACCTCAAAGCATGAGCAGATAAAGGGGAGCTTCACTCAGGGCAAATTCAGCCTCCCCTTTGCTGACTTCAAGCCTCCAGCTGCATCAAAGTACCTTCGACCTCCCTTAGAAGTATTAAAGTACGGAGTATCCATGAGGAGGAAATGAGAGGAAAACCTTTGAATATGTTTTTTAGCCAGCCAGACAGACAAAAACAAAGTCTGCTCCATGATAACAGAGTAAATCACTTCTAACATCAGCCTAAAATATGTCCTTGAACTGCAACTCCTGAAGTAAATTCTATTAACAGCTTAGGCCTCATTAACAACATTTAACCCTGCCTTTCTGAATAGGTGCAATAAATAAAGTTAGACATGCTTATGAAGTAATAACCCTTCTTTAAATGATATTTACTAAGAATGGAATGAAGGTATATTCACACTGTTGTTTTAAAGGTGTATGTTTTGCCATTTGAGCGCCACAGAAGCATAGATAAGGGTGCAGAGTATGGCTGTCACCTTATAATCAATATTTGTAGAGCATGGCGGTAAAAACCAATTCCAAAACTGTAAATAAACTTTTACACAAATATAAACAGAGCAACGGCATATTATTGCAGCTAGAGCCCAATCAACAAGAGCAACTTGACCATATATACTGTTTTTTTGCCACAGGTAATCAGTAATTATCCAAAATCTTGTAGAACGGGACAAGAGCACCAACATTAAATCATTTTTTAAGCAAAACTATTGGCCCTCGTATGCTCATGTTGTAGCATGAAACTCAGTTTTCTTCCCTTATTTCTACCTGATACAGTACTAATACCAAATGATTGTTTGCTCCAGTTTGTGCAGGGATGTGTTTGTTTGAAAAATGCAGAGAAGTTGGGGGCAAAACTTCTGTATTCCTAGCTTGAGGATGCAGAAATGGACTGTGCTATAAACCTCCTTCTACCTGTTTTAAAGTCCTTGGAGAGCATTTCTGCTATTTTGAGGATGCACTGGAGAGGCTGACACACATCCTCAAGATCAAAACAGACTTTACTGAGCTTGTTCCACTCACATGGGATGCACAGCTAGCCTGACACAGCAGATACACATATTTCTCCAGACCATGTGGGAGACAGGCCCAAAAAAAAAGGTTGGAAAAGAAGACACTATCATTTTTGGCTTAAAATGGAATCATAAGCCCTTTTCTCTCAGCTCAGGATTAATAAAAAAAACACTAAGGCTAACAAATGACTTTTTTTCCATTTACGACTCAGAAAAAATATGCTCAAACATGACTTTTTGGGTTTAAAACAGGCAGAAAAACATGCTAGTACAGAATGTTTGGTGACATTTTGCTTAAAATGGACTTAAAAGACATTTTCCCTTAGCTAAGGGTTTTAAAAATACAATAAGGCTAACATATGACTTTTTTTCCATTTACGACTCAGAAAAAATTTGCTCAAACATGACTTTTTGGATTTAAAACAGGCAGAAAAACATGTTTGTGCAACCAGCTGGGTCATATTTGGCTTAAAATTGGACTTATAAGCCTTTTTCTCTCAGCTCAATATAAAAAAAAACAATTAGGCTAACATATAACTTTTTTCCACTTACGACTCTGAAAAAAATATGCTCAAACATGAATTTTTGGGTTTAAAACAGGCAGAAAAACAAACTAGTACAGAATGTTTGGTGACATTTGGCTTAAAATGGACTTAAAAGACTTTTTCTTTCAACTCAGATAAAAAAAAACATATATAAAACGTATATATAAAAATACGTCAGATATTTTCGCAACTTAAAGAAGAAATTGTATTACTACTTTCTTTTTGTAAATTGAAATATAATATCAAAATATAATCAAATAAAAGGCAGCTTAACACAGTAGGTTGGGCTAGGAGGCCCCCTAGAGGTTGGAGGCCCCTGGGCACCGACCCAATTGGCCCAGTGGTAAATCTTCTTCCTTCGGCCAAACCGCACCTCTGGTAAAAAAAACTAAAAGAAAAGAAAATATGATAGTTTTTTGTAATCTTGCTAACAGACCAACACATGCCAGCAAAAACAACTTCCTTGGCAGAGGGACTGACATGCCCTAAAGAACTAACTCATGCCATCAAAATAGGGCATTTACATACTAGCACCACTGTATTACTAAGGTTTGTTCACTAAATCTTTAAATCATAAAAGTACCACTTTAAGAGTATGTATGGTTCAAAATGTTGCTTCATTTCAATAGAGAAACTGTACTCTTATCCCAGACATCGGTCTGAGCTGGTCTCATCTCTTCCTTTAGGGTAAACTCAGCCTGATGCCCAGGGCACTTTTGTGTCCATCTCACTAAGAAAAATAAAATCCATTCTTATGGTCTTCTCTTGGACGCACCAGTACACCTGAGGTGACTGAAATGGCCCCCCCGTGAGACGAGCCTGTGTGACGCCAGTCCGACCCTACTGCTGCAGAGAATACAAGATTTAAGATGCTGAGGAGGCAAACTGATTTACCCCGGGTGGAGGCAAAGACTATACTGGTGTTTTCAGCTCTACCTTATACAAAAAGCCCACATTCTTTCAATAAACATGCATTTCGATGACAGCAGGACTTTTCCAGCAGACTGTCTCCTGTGCCTCACACACAACCACGGGACTCGCCCCATGAAGACATTTACACAGCAGGGTTTCCGATTCATCAATGTCTAGAGTTCCTGTGACAGGGAAAGGTTACAGAATCGATAGTGTGAAGCATGAGCAAACACAGGATATAAATAATAACACAATTGGCAGTGGAAAAGTGAAAGAGAGCAACATCCGACATGAAGCTGAGCAGCAGGTGTCAAACAGCCACATCCAGGTCACTGAGGGTCAAGAGGCAGGGTCGTGTGCATGAGGGGAAACGAGTTCAGACAATATTTGTGGGTCAGAATCATAATTGGCTGTAATTTTCTTTCCCTGCACTTTGTTCTTTGGAGACACACAGACAGATAGGCTGGCAGACTAACCAGCAGAAAATAGACCCGACAGATAACATGAGCTTAAAGATGCTATGAGGAGTTTCTAAGTAACTACAAAAAGTCTCACTTTTAGATATATGCCTGATCGAAATACACACTTTAAGATGAGTTTTATAGCATCAAAATAGGTTATCTATAAATGCTATTTCTTAGCTTCGTGGTCAGGTCAGACAGGGCTGGACTGGCCTGGACAGTCAACTTTGGGAACAAGACAATTAAAACTAGAGCAAATGTATATTATTCGGACACGTCTTAGAGCACCGGGCTGTAAGTAGTGATATAGCTACAAAAAGCCGGCTACAAAACTATGATACTAAGTTTTCCAAAAATTGCTTGTTGTCGCATATCAAAAACTACCGCTATGTAACTAGAAAGAGATACATTACGTCATTGCTTTGCATCCTGTAAGTTGTTGAAAAAAGAAATTGTAAAGCGAGTTCTGAGGAAGGTCAGAGCTGCATGCATTAGCATCACAACAAACACGCTTTGGCTTGGGTCACGTCTTTTGGTGCATTCCAGTTGCAGTCAGAAGTAGGAATTTCCGAGTTCCGAGTAGGAAACTGCAACTGGAGCAACCCCCGAAGTTGGAATTTCCTACTGGGAACTCGGTGAAACCTCGCCACCCCCGAGTTGACAATTGAAGATGGATGCCCCCAGTGTGAACAGTTATTTAGCTCCTGTAATAATCAATTTATTTGCACTTCTGACAGGGATGTGTCGCTCTAGATCAGCTGTATACATAGTATTGTTCTACTTATATTTACAAAAATGCTGCCATAGTGATTAATCACATTCTTCATGTGATATTTGTGAACAACAATGCAGGGCGTGCTAACAACAGATAACAATAGCCTGGTAGATTGGCATGTTTTTCTCTGACTTCAACTGGAACGCCAATAAGTCGGAGATGATGTCACTCCCAGGTCAGAGGTTACTGGAAGCAGCATTATGACAGTCGCTGCGCGTGCTCATGGGTAGCAGAGTCTTTATGTGAACTAGATTCTCCTCATAGCACCTTTAAAGTAACACATTAGTGATGATTATGGTACAGAAGCCCTCAGTGAATTAACATTTGTGTACATTATTTTCTTAATTTTCCATGATAATGATAAGCTTATGTCTGTTTTGTTCATTTGTGTTGGTGTTGTGTTCTTTCCTTTTTCTTTTATGCTGAGATGCTTTGTGAACTTGCCTTTTTTAATTAAGTTTTCCCATTTTCATTTTTTCTTTTACAAATTATGAGCATAGATGTCACAATTTGTGCACCAGACTGGCAGTTCCACTCTTGTTATTGATATAAGAAAAAGGAAATGCTTTACTTCACCAAAAAAGTGACATTTTATAGTGCTTTTTTTTTGCATACTATCTTTGGTGATGTTCATTATGCAAAATGCAGATTCTATGCTCGTATATGTTTGAAAAATGACTGAATTAACTTCTGAGCCATGAAGTTAAATATATAATATAGCATGAAGTTCCCTGTGCCATACAATGAATTTCTGTTGTGACTGTAGGTGTGTATCTCTGTGACATTGTATGTTTGCAAAATAAAATCAATGGACCCAGGCATTTGCTGAGAAAATAGTTCTTATCTCTGTTTGACTGTTGTTGCCTGTCATTTATGTATTTATTCCTACACCTTTCTTAATGGGTCTTTTAGCAAAGACATAAAAATCTAGTTAGTGTATTTGTAAATTTGCATTTAGAGATGAAACAAATAACAATTTGATCACAATTCTATTAATATAAAAATCATCATTGATTAAAATAAATGTGATAGCATAACAACATAAGCAACAGTTGTTTGTAAGTCATGCACATCAAATGTTGCTGCCCTTAAATAAAAAATAAAAACAAAAACCAAACGTTAACTTTCATACAAAAGCCCCATCATCAGATTTCAATATTAGCAATGGAGACAAAAAAATACAGTTGCATTTGTTTTTGTTAGACCTGAATTATAAAAGAAAGAAAATGTGTGAAGGAAGGAAAAATACATTAAAAAACACAATCAACAGCACATGCGGAGATACTTACACATACATCTCTCTGGGATTATGGAAGTCAATAATCATTATTTTATTGTATATCTATGGACTCAACTATTAATGAAACCCTTTATTGTCAAAGCAGGTTTTAAGGACGCTACACGCATGAAGCATAAACTGCTTTACTGAGTGATCATCTGTGTATTTAATTTTAACTGTAATGACGATTTGCTGAAATTGAATGTGATGATTTGTGTTTTTACTTTAAGTAAAAATTTGAGGAAAGGCAAAGGCATGGGTTAATTTTCATCATTACCAACACTTGTTTGCTCAGTTACAGATACCATTTGCTGTAACATCACGACTTCATCTTCATTAAAAAACTGATTTTGCTGCTCCAAATGTTTCAAATCAAAGATCTTTATGGCCATTATTAATAATTATATGAAAAAATTGATACTTTTCTGCTGAATTTAAGCATTTGATTGCTTACTTCCCTCAAATGACTGTTGTCAATCTGTGCTTCTTGTCCCTCAGCGCCTGAAATTCCACTCACTTGAACTGACAGTGACCTCATGTGCATACCCTCTATTTGGGTTTATTTTGACCATTAAGTTGTAAATCAGTGGCTTTTTGTGATTATGTACAGTTGACATGGTGGTAGAATAGGAGATAGGGAGTCTGCATATGCAACTGTACATGTGTACTGTTTGTCAGAGGAGAAAAAAAATCATTAAAGGTTTTTATTTAAGCTGTGTCTCGTATAAAAAGGTTAAACCTGTAAAATGATACTGTGTCCATGAGCTCTCCATGAGAGAGGGACAGCGGGGGGAGGATGGAGCATAAACGGACAGCAAAGAGAGAGAAAAGCAAGAACACGATGGTCAACTAAATGTCCTGGACTAAAATAGATTTGCTACCAGATGGGGAGACCAGATAAACAGAGAAAAGGAAAGAGAAAAAATGGTTGAGATAAGAGAGGGAAAGGGATGGAGAAACTCATGCCAGATAAAAAGGTCAGAGATATTTGGGACAATGGAGGAGGTGAGAAAGACACAAGAATCAAATACTTAATACACATGCATGCAATATGCAAGGCTGTAGTATAGGTATAGCTGTTAAAAGAAGACCATGTGTCATATACTTTAATTGAACAGTGCAGTGCAGCAAGTCTTCAGACAATTTTCTCAGATCCTCTGTCGTCCTTTCTTAACTTCTGACACGGACTCAAAATGCCCTTCTCTGAGCAGATGTTTGCTCTTAGAAAAAAAAGTCTGAAGATGCTGGATCAGGTGAATGGAGATGGTGATCAAGCTCTGCGATTTGCTTTTGGGGCCAGAAACTGCTCCACAGAGAGTACAGTGTGAGCTGGTGTGTTGTCTTGATAAAGAATGAAACCATTTTCCAAAGCTGTGCTCTCTTTCTTCAGACTATTTCTTGATGTTTTTCTAGAACCTGTTTGTAACAGTGCTGATTCACTATGAACCCCTTTGGAACCCACTCCTTCCAAATGCTACCCTTAATGTCAACGAAAAAACGTTGCCTTAATTTTGACTTGCTTTGTTGTGCTTGCTTCATTCTTGGTGATGTTGGTTCTTTTTAAATTTTTGACCACTGTTTTGTGTCAGGATTGTCTTGGAAGGTCCAAGTTTTATCATGTGTACTCACTTAAAGGTGTAGTGTGTAGAAGTTGGTGGCATTTTGCCGAACAGAAACAGTGAATTTCGGGATACAATGTTTCTATTTGACTGTAAAGTCCGTCAAAATAGGTGGACAATCATCATCATAAAACTTTGGTTTTCTTTTTATATATATAAAAAAACTTACATCCCCTTTGGTCTCCCCTTTGTGGAGGCTGACATAATGATCCGCCATGTTGTCTACTGGTGGGTTTTGGGGACAAAAAGAGCAAAATGTGATTTTTGAATATGAGTCTACAAAAGTTTACAAAACCTATAACCATCATCTTAACTGACCCATAATCTCTCAAAATAATACTTAGAAATAAACCCTCACCTTGTAACTGTTGTAAATGATGCCCTGTTCACAGTCATTTTTGGTCTTCACTGGCTCTCGATGCTCAATGATGTGATGTTTTAGAAATGACGGGCTCGTTCCAAAATCTGAACGCTAGATGTCACTAAAATGCCAATAATTTTGCAAACTACTAATTTTACACATTGGACCTTTAAAAGAAGTCTGTCCTTCAATTTGTTCCAAAATTTCTCCACAAGTTTGCTTGTGTTTTTCCTTTAGACCAGGCATTAAAAGTTCTGCCTACACTTTTAATGTTCAAATTTTATGCAACCCTTACCAATGGAGACCATTTCAGCTAACATTCTTACACTGAGTCGTCAACCATATTGACATTTTTATTCAATGTTTTGAATGTTTTCATAATGTTTTCATGAGAAGGAAAGCCCAGGTTTTTATGTCTTGGCCATCCTCTTTGCCTTAAGTGTTGCAGTGTTCCCATCTGTTTAGTTATGAAAAAATGTACCCAAAATTTTAATATAATCATTTTCCGATACCTAAAAGAAAACATGTGCACTTAAGTCAGTAGCTAGCAGTGAACCTATGAGGTTACTGATTGGAAAGTTAGAGCAGTTGTGCGTGAATAATTAACTTGTAATATGTAACAGGTGCACAGTCTCATTATCTAATAGCCATACCTGATAGAACTGTGTTTTGGCCAGACTGAGAGAACATAATTACACAAAATACATCTTTCTGGTGGATAACACAAAATATAAAGAGGCTTCATTGTGTTCTATTTGGTAAAAATGATCAAACATCTAAAACAAAAGCATAAACCTTTATTTTCTCCTGGTTTAGCTTTGAAAATTTCAGTTGATTGACACATTTTTAAATGACTTTGCAGCACAATACAATTCACAATACTGGTTATTCTAATAAATCATGTGGTTCTTAACCATAAAAGAAAACATTAAACTGTAAAAAAGACTTTTAAACAGAGGATATACTGTGTATTTATTGGTCAACCTTACATACTTAGATGCATGGATCTTCACAGGACGTTTGAGGTGAATAAGCGTTCTTTACAGAGTATTTCATAGATGAAGCTCTGAGGATAGAAGGTGTCAAATACAATATAGATTCTGAAGTCCTCCGAGACAAACCTGTGAATTCTGACGCCTTAAACCACCTTCAGGTGACTTGTGTGGAATATAAAAGCAGTTCTTCATGTCAGTCCATGCGTTTTCTTTTGGCACTTCTGAAAGGCAGAGTGTGTTCGTGTGTGTGTGTGGCAGGTGTCGGTGTGAGGCTGGGTTATTGGGATGTGAGTGTATCTCTCTGTCTCTGTGGAGCTTCAGCCTTTTTCTCAAAGCTGTCCCAGTAGGCGGGATCTTCCTCTGTCAGGGGGGAAGCCGAAGCGATGAGCTCGCTGAATGACAGAAGTGTGAACGTGGTGGGAGGAGGAAGAGACTGATGAGGAGGCTGGGAGGAAGAGAAGAAGTCAGAGTGTGAAATATGATCTCTATCATTCTTTAAGTACTGCAGTAGGTCCATCTATGTGCTTTAAAATTATTTAATATTTAAAAAAATCCTAAAATCAAAGATATCTCGTAGATCTTGGGAATTGTTTTAATCAATGACACAATTTTGTACTGGTGTTGAAATTATTTTGAACATGCTCTTTGTCAGCAAAGCTAACTCTAACTTTTTACACTTTCTAACTGTTAATCCTTTTAACATCTGCGGGAAAGTTCTGCACAAACAAGAAGGACACATCCAGAGAAACTGATCAGGTGGGCCAGCTCCGTGGTTGGCATGAAGCTGGACTCTCTGGTGACGATGGCAGAGGACACTACAAACTTTTGGATGATGCCAGTCTCCCTGTGCACCCTGTCATCAGCAACCAGATGAGTCTGGTCAGCCCAAGACCGCTCCTCCCCGAGTTCAGGACCAACAGACTGAGATACTCTCTTTTCCCTTAGGCCATCATACTGTACAACTCCTCACCTGGAAGGATGAGGAGTAACAGGAAGACAGAGGATGGGAAAGAGCAGTAGCCAGCAAGCAGATGTTTATTTTTATTTATATTTATATTTGTTTGGTTGGATCTCTTTTTATGTATTGTTTAATCTGCAATACTTAACTGAATCCCACTTTCCCTGATAAGTTTTTCCAAAGTGATTAATAAAGTTCTATATAATCTAATTTAACTCATAGGCAAGCAAAACAGATCCACTGTGCGCGATCTCAATGACATACTTCAAGTTGCTCTCGTGTTTGGCTCCTGGTTTCATGTTTTTGTCTAATTTCATTTTCTCAAGTTGCCTGCAAGATTTACCAAAGCTAAACATCATCGATATACACCACATCAAGAGTGCCCATTCCTCTGCTCCAAAGACCAAAGAGGAGAGGGCTGTCAAGGTCTAGATTTTCACTTATCTTCCTAACTATGAGGGTAAACACCACATGATAAGCTGGCTGGTGTTAGCAATATTCTAACTTGACAGTCTGCAGTTGGTGTTCCATCCCTCCGTTTATGCCCATTTCACACTGGAAGCATTTGGTTTAGAAATTTGCCACGAGTGTCAGCTCTGGCAAGTGCCGCCACAGCTTTCACACCAGGCACAACAATGATCTGTCTGCAGCTCCGTGCTGCTGCAGAGCTATCTCTCCACATGTATGACCTCAATAAAGAGCTTCTATTGAAAGTTTAGGAAGAACCAAAATAAATGCCTGGGTTGTTTAATGTCTTGGGCTGCACCTCTGGACAATTTCAGCTATCAATTGAAGCAACAATAAATTTGGGAATAATCAATTAATCCATCCTGTTTCTGGGTAGCAGATGTCTCATCTCTGCCAAAGTATAACAGCTGGTGATCTCCAGGTATATGGGTAACCATCAAATTGATTAGATTTGCTGCTTCTTTCTTTTAAAAGATGAAAGTTAATTTGAATGTAGCCCAGACAAACAACTCTGGCTGAATGATCTGTTAGTGACATTAACACCTCCATGTGATGGAAAGTGATGTAATAATTTGGATTTTATTGATTCATAGCTGCAGCTTTGATTATGTGTATTCATTTATTTCTCTCTGCTGCTCCTTTCTGTTTTCAAAAAAGGAAACATTTTCAAGTGCTTAGCTTGTCGTATCTTAATAGTTTTACTTTTGCTTTTTTATCATCTTAGGTTGACATACCGTTAATGTATTGTTTGTAACCTGCGGAGGGACTTCTGATGCAATTTAGTTGTTAGGCTAAAGCTGCATTTATATGTTTGTACTATACACTGATGTTCATTAATGTACAAAATAGTATGCCTCTTCCAAAACTAATAAATAAATACCTGACATTAACTGTGACACAATAAACAAACATGCATTAAATATTGTATTTCAATCCCCTATCCATGAAAGAATGGCTATTATATCAGTATTAATAAATGAATGTAGCATTGAAATAGATCTTATTTCCTTACCGGAGAGCCTGCTTGGTTTGATGGTCCAAGAGCTACTGCGACTTGATGATCAGCATCCAGCAAGCTCTCCTGTGAAGAGACACACATGCAAACACACACAAATCAACATATGGTGTACACTTACGGCTTACACATCATACTAAAAAATCACCATCACATCCTGTATATTTAGAAAATTCATTCAGATAGTTCACTTGAAAGTGTGCACTTGTAATCTACTGAATATATGCATGTGACATAAACATGAATAACATCTAGAATCTGATTGCATGTAATTACAGTGAGGGGCAGTTCAGAGACGAATAACCTCTCCATCATCAAATCAAACCTGCTTCTAAGAAAGAATCTAAACACAACACAGCATTTCAGTGAATGCTTAAACAAATCCACTGAAATCTGTCTTTGTCTTGAAGCCTGATGCTACAGATCAGACCTGCGTCATAATATTGTCTTTTAGGGATCAAATCTAATTTCTTTTCTGCCTTAGCAGATTTTTTTGCTGGTGTAACAAATTTCGGTCTTACAGTGCTGCATCCTTTAGTCTTATGTTTATGTTGACAAGCTGCTGGACCCACCATCAGTTTAAGTTAAGAATATTAATTCAAAAGTATTCATTCTTAAAATCAAATGCTAGTCAGTTAAAGGCCATTTCTTTTTATTTTTTTATTTAAGTTTTTCCTTATCTCTAAACTTCAGAGGCAACTCAAATTGTCTAGGAGAGCACTGAAAATAAAATGACAGATTTTTGAAGTGAATGAACTCTAAATAAAGTAATTTTTGCTTAATGCCCCCATAGTGATTACATCTCTAGAACATCTTTAATTCTATGAAAAGGCTTGCCAAATCGTAAAAACAATTTGAAAAGGTCAAAAATATCTTTAATGTAAAGCAATGTTGGAGATCAGCAAAAACTACCTGCTAAATTGCTTGTTTTGCTCTGAATTAATGTCACACTTTAACTTTCTTAAGTCCAGGACAGTAAAAAAAAACAATGGGCAAGAACTTTTCAATATGCAAAGCTTCAAATTTGTATGCTGTTTAGGTAATTTCCTCCGCCAGGGAAGTTTTGTTTCCACCGGTGTACAATTATTTATTAGCAAGTTTACTCAAAAACAACTGGATGGATTTTTCTGAAAATTCAGATGTTGATATTAATACCAACTTATATATGATGACTTAATTCAAATGCAACAGTGGTGGGTAGGAAGAGTGATTTATGTCTTGATTGTTTTTGATCAAATTATAAGATTAGTTTGAAAACTTTATTACTATGTATCTTTAATGAGTTTTATTTGTATTAATTTATACACAATTTGACCTTAAACTTTCATCATTTAGTCAACCCTTTGATGGTTCTCTGCTCAGTCAGAAAGAGAGCCTTCTTTTATGCTAATGTTGCTAACCTACTTCCAGTTAAACATCCGATCACTAAAGTCAAGTCTTCCTAGTGAATTTACCTTAAGTTGATGACTGAAGCACAGACAAAAGAGGTGCATTGTTATCAGCAAGCTTGACTCGTGACAAGGACTGGAAGTTAGCAACGGCTACCTCTTAAACGCTGGTGTTTTTCTTAAAGGTACATTTGGTCAACCTACTAGCCACATTGGCTGAAAACAAAATAATAAAACTGAGTGATACTAGTGTACTACTTGCGTACTAGGTTAGCATAAAAATATCACAATATAAAAGTCACAATCTCCATTATCATCTTTAATGATTGTGATGAATTTACTACGGTGACAAAAATAGTCTTTTAATCAATGCATCATGATGAGGACGTACAGATGGAGCCACTTTAATTTTCCAAAGCTGCGTCTTGACTGGTCAACGACAGAAACATGCAGGGACCTGCCAACTGTCATGACTGTATTGACATGATGGAAAAGTGGTGACTGGTTCACACAATTGCTACTCAAATAAAGAGAAGCCCATTTAATGTGTTTTTATGAGGGAAGCACCATCAAATGGCCATGTTTACGGTGGAATTTGGGCACTTCGATTGGCTGGATGTTGACTGGCAATTGGCTGGAACTTGGCAAGCATTTGGCTGGAAGGGAAAATTGAAATAGCTACATCAGTCGATGAAGATGCATCGATGCAGAGACAATCAAATATGGTTTTATGTTCAGATGCTGCCTCTAGGCTGAAGCATTTTGCTTCTGAGGAAGAAAACAAATGCAGGAAGGTGAAACCTGTGGAATTTTGGTTTACTATGAAAATACATTTGACTGCATTTGATCCCAAAATCCATTTCTAGTTAATAAAAGGAGTAATTGCAGTGCTGACTCAATGATTGTTATCAAATCACACTGAGCAGTGAAGATGCACAGCTCTAGAATTGAGTGTCCATTAATTCATCTTTGAGTCAGAAGTACATCTGTGCTGATAATGAGTTACACCTCTCACAGCTATCTTCAGAAGTCATGTTCAAAAGTCAAGGATGAACCTCAGACCCAAAGATCTTTGAATACCCTCAAGTGTTCCAGAGGTGTTGCATTCAGAAGAGGTGGATTGATATGAGGCCTCAAGACCTCAACTTTTGGCCTTAAAACTCATCTCTTCATCCTTGAGTCAGAATGAACATTTGTGCAAAGTCTGAAAAATCCTCAAAAGCATTCATGAGATAACGTAGGAGTCAGCCAGATGTATGCATGCACTGACATGAGGACAGATGGAAGGTGAAAGCATGATTTGGTACACTTTGATACGAGTGTTAGAGACATGCAGCTCGGAAACATAATGACAAAATGAAATAACACCAAGAGGAAAATGAGTTTAATGTTTTGCTGTATAAAGCAGATAATGCCACCGGTTGTGTTTCACTTTAATTGTGTGTTATTACTTGTGCTTCTAAGCCTCTATCCTGCAGCGATGACATCACCAGAGGCCAGCAGGAAGTTATAATTCTCAATGGTGCTCTCTGATCTAACAGACCGGCATGCAGAGAGCCAGAGGGCACGCGGTCAACAACTCTACCGGTCCTCACATCTCTGTTCTCTGTTAACACAAGAAGCTTGGGATCTCGGAGCGTGTTTGTTGGTTGACACAAATCCATAAAATCAATCACGTTCGAGGTTCATTTGATTTCTAAGGGTCACTTCAGTCATTCACTGATCCCAAATAATGACGTGTTTGTGGTGGTTCAGTACATAATGTTTTACATGCATGGGTTAATATAAGTCTATTGATGACTGCCGGTAGGTATGACATTCTGAATATATGATTAAAATTGATTGAATTTTAATCACACATTTTGCATTATTGTTACTTATTGGTATATAACATGTATTTTCAGATGTGAGTTGAATTCAAATGTGATCTGAAACACTGGCTCAGAGGTATGAGCAAGCGCCAGAGAGTGCTGTTCATTGAGAAGTGTTCTGAAGTTCATGTCCAAAATGACTCGACTGACTGCCGATGTGACAGACATGAACTTTCAGGAGTTCACCTTAAAGGGATATGCCAACATTTTTTTTCATGTCTTGCCTCACTCCCAAGTCCATGACAAACAGACAGATATCATTCTTTAGACTGTGTGTGCAGTAACCAGAAGAGATCTGCAGAGCTCACCCACTGCTATTTAGCTTAGCTCAAACACTGCGAGTCAATGGGTAGTGTTAGCCTGCCTCTGCCTACAGTCATCAGATAAACTCTTCAGCAACTCTTAACAGTCCTATGTGCTTGCTATGACTCATTTTTGTAACCATGTTATGTTACGTTCTACTTTTAGACAAAGATTAGCACTTTATGTCATTTTCGAAAGAAATACACAGAAAACTTAACCGCAGGGTGCATGTGGAAACCACTTCAGATATGCTTGTAATAAGATCAAGTAAACAAAGCCTCTGATTATGAGGAGAAGAAGAAGATTGGTACTAAGTTATTATGGCTGACTTTGTAAGACAGGACAAGAATGATTTCTTCTGCCCTCCTCACACGAGGACAGCCCCGTATTGTCTTGGCGTCTGCATCAAAACATGTATCGCTGTTTACACATCGTATTGTACGTAGGCTTGTGCATTTACATGACAATGCAAAATTCATGCTCGTTCTCCCAGGTTCCACCCAAAACTGTCGTTGGGTTGCCAGTCTGGTTCTGCTCCGAGGTGGATTCCACCTCAACAAGTGCTCATGCACGCATAACATGCTGCGTCTCTGCGGGAGCACTTGTTGTTGCCATAGCTGGTGTTGTTGGTGTTCTGAGAGCAAATGTTGGTATAAAAGTCATAGCAATATTTGTAGCTACTGAAACAAGATCAGAATGAGCTTGCCTGCCGCCATTGTTGTTGTTGTTGTGTGTGACAACGTGGGTTGGAGGGCGGGGAGGAGGGGTGCCATGAGGTCACCATCTTTTCCAGACTTATCTGTATATACCAACTGCGGTATGAAGATGAATACCCAGATATCTACCGGCAGACCCGTTTTCAAAAATGGACAAATTCGTGTCTCCGTGTGTCAATATCACCAGATCGATAGTTTTACAAATTCATACTCGTGTAATTTGTAAAACTAGTCTTACAAATTCATACTCGTGTAAAGCCCACCTTCGTGGGTGACGAATATTTACCTGTTTGAGCCAGAATATACAGAGGAGGAACTACATGTTTTGGAAGGTGAGAGTGTATGAAAAGAAGCTGAAGCAGTGGAACATTTAGTTTTATATTTCTTTCACAACAAGCACACAATACTGTTTAGAGCTGCTGAAGAGTCTATCGGATGACTGTAGGCAGAGGCAAGTTAATACTACCCATTGATTCCCAGTGTTTGTCAAGCTCATTAGCAGTCAATCATTACCTACTGGAAGGTTCCCCACCCCAGGGTTTTCTGGATGACTCCTGTTTTTCCTTCTTTATCCATTTTACTTAACAAACTCATGCAACAGCTTTTAATCTATTGTAGCCAAACAAATGAAACACTGTCTGCTGCAACTTCACACGAATAAAATAGGGGACAAAAGAATCGCCATCCACCTGCGATCAATACTTGCAAGCTGTTATTTTCTGGTGTGAAAACACAGACACTCAAACAGCACTAAAGCTTCAGCTACCCCGAGAGGTTTAGAGAGAGCAGAAGTAACATCGGGATTTTCAAAGCAGCGGTAACCTTTTAGCAGTCACTTGTTAATCTCTCTGCCACTGGGCATGGAGGAAAGAGTGAGAGGAGGAAAAATACAACGAGGGGAGGAGGGGACAGAAGAGAGCAGGAGCATGGAAATGAAGGCAAAAACAGGCAAAGGGAGAATGGAAAGCCAAGGAGATATGAAGAAAACATCAAAAGGGTAAAGTGGAGGGGTGGTGGGGAGAAGGTGAGGAGATATGACAACAAGGAGACGAGGAGCAGAGAAGAGGAGATGAAATGGAAAATATAAATGGAGAGGAGTGAAGGCAACAGATGAGTGTTCTGCTCTGACGCTTCACTAATCTCTTGTCAGGGTGGTAGGAGGGTTTGAGGGCCTCTTGAGAGCCCCCTCCCCATTGCAATCTCCTGTGTGTATTTCTCTGGAAGACCACCTGTGATGTACTTTGCACATGCATTCAAGGGGGGCTGCCACTGGGGAACAGAGCTCCGAGGACCCCACAGAAGAGCCTCCATGTCCTTTTAACCTCTACTTTAAAAGCTCATTGATTTCTTGACGGTTGTTTCAGATCCTATACATGCTGCCTCTTAAAGAACATGCCACCAGAGATGAGGCTGTTGCCAATTTAAAAATCTTTAAATCAGGATTTAAAATGATTTTTTTTTTTAATTTAACAATAATAATATTAATGATTCCAGGGGTTGCAACTTGAGATACAATGAGGTAAATATGATATGCAGTGTTACAATGTGATATGATTAATGTGGAGTATTAGGAAGAGTCTGCTGACAATATAGAGTGGGTACGGAAAGTATTCAGACCCCCATACATTTTTTACATTTTGTTATATTGCAGTCATTATCTAAAACCATTTAATATCATTTTTTTCCTCATTAATGTACACACAGCACCCTATATTGACAAAAAAACACATAATTGTAGACATTTTTGAAGATTTATTTATTTACTTATTTTTAATTTTATTTTTTTAACCTTTATTTAACCAGAAAAACCTAACTGAGATTAAAAATCTCTTTTACAAGAGAGTCCTGGCCAAGACAGCAGCATATTTATTGAAAAAGAAAAACTGAAATATCCCAAAGTCATAAGTATCCAGACCCTTTACTGTGACACTTTTTTTTTTAACTGAGGCATTGTCCATTTCTTTTGATCATCCTTGAGATGGGTTGACACCTTCATTGGAGTCAAGCTGTGTTTAATCGTATTGATTGGACTTGATTAGGAAAAGCACACTCTTGTCTCTAAAAGACCTTTCAGCTCACAGTGCATGTCAAAAGAAATGAGAAGCATGAGGTCGAAGGAGCTGCCTGAAGAACTCAGAAACAGAATTGTGGAAAGGCACAGATCTGGCCAAGGCTACAAAAGAATTTCTGCTGCACTTAAGGTTCCTCAGAGCACAGTGGCCTCCATAATCCATAAATAGAAGAAGTTTGGGACAACAGGAACTCTTAGAGCTGGCCGTTCAGCCAAACTGAGCAATCGGGGAGAAGAGCCTTGGTGAGAGAGTTAAAGAAGAACCAGATCACTGCAGCTGAACTCCAGAGATCCAGTGGGGAGATGGGAGAAAGTTCATGTAGGTCAACCATCACTGCAGCCTCCACCAGTCAGGGCTTTATGGCAGAGTGACCCGACAGAAGCCTCTCCTCAGTGTAAGACTCACGAAAGCCTGCATAAAGTTCACCAAAAAACACATTAAGGACTCCCAGAATATGAGAAATAAGATTCTCTGGTCTGATGAGACCAAGATAGAACTTTTTGGCCTTAATTCTAAGAGGTATGTGTGGAGGAAACCAGGCACTGCTCATCACCTGCCCAGTATAACCCCACAGTGAAGCATGGTGGAGCAGCATCATACTGTGGGGGTGTTTTTCAGCTGCAGGGACAGGACCACTGGATGACATTAAAGGAAAGATGAATGCAGCCAAATACAGAGATGTCCTGGACAAAAACCTTTTCCAGAGTGCTCAGGATCTCAGACTGGGCCGAGGGTTCACATTCCAACAAGACAATGACCCTAAGCACACAGCTAACATAACGAGGGAGCTTCAGAACAACTCAGTGACTGTTCTCGAATGGCCCAGCCAGAGCCCTGATTTAAACCCGATTGAGCATCTCTGGAGAGACCTGAAAATGGCTGTCCACCATCGTTCACCATCCAACCTGACAGAACTGGAGAGGATCTGCAAGGAGGAATGGCATAGGATCCCCAAATCCAGGTGTGAGAAACTTGTTGCATTACTCCCAAAAAGACTCATGGCTGTATTAGCTCAAAAGTGATATTTCAGTTTCTCTTTTTTAATAAAACTTCAAAAAATGTCTACAATTATGTGGTTTTTTTTGTCAATATAGGGTACTGTGTGTACATTACTGAGGAAAAAATCAAATTAAATGGTTTTAGGTAATGGCTGCAATATAACAAAATGTGAAAAATTTAAGGGGGTCTGAATACTTTCCGTACCTACTGTATATCACAATATAGAGGTTACAACAGAAGATACTCCTCTCCCCTGTAATGATACTAAACAGTACCTTATTTTATATCACTGGAAAGCCTGATTGTTCATCTTCACAATGGTTAAATCTTGAAAGCATCATGGATTTGAGGCATGAATAACACAGCTAAACATGTGAGTAAGTGCCCCAAAAATGTGTCAAAATGCCCAACAGATCAAGGATGAATGAGCTTTCTCTTGTCTGGATATGGCTCTTTCAAGACTTTGCTGTTAATAATAATAATATAACAAGAGCAGCACAGAATTATTCGCAAATTCACACTTGCATGTTTTTTTTTCTTTTTTGCCACTTTCAGAAGCAATTTCTGTCTTAGTGTAACAAAGGGCCACTTGGTGCACATGCTGGGTCAGCACTTGGTCATTTAGCATTTCCTGAAGGCTCATCTACACCACCAGCAGCGTCAGCGTCATCTGTAGGTGTTTTTGAGTGATGAAGTTTAAGGGCGCAAGGGTGAAAACTCTACCGGCCAACCTCTTTGGCTGCATTATCAACTGCTATAACCAGTTGCAGGGCACCACAGGTCAGCTTGAATCTCTCTAGCTACCAAACAACCTCCAAGCATCTGTTCGCATTTCTTTTTTTAAATTATTTTGGGAACTTATAAATAACTATCTTGTCTCCTGTTTGCTCCTCCTTGGATGCTACTGTCGTGAGAGGAATTTAAGCAGAAACTGGGCACATCTGATTAGTCATTAACACAAAGTTGTTACGCTCTTTGTGGGTCAAAATGGAGCTTGAATAACAAAACTGCTTTTTTTCATCAATAAAAGGTTTTACTTCAGGTCCACCAATACAAAGTTTAAGAGAAACAAAAAAACCCCTAGCAAATTAACAGTCTTTGCACCTCATGACTTAAAGATGCTATGAGGAGTTTCTAAGTTATTACAAAAAAGTCTCACTTTTAGATGTATGCCTGATCGAAATACACACTTTAAGATGAATTTTTTTATAGCATCTAAATAGGTTATCTATAAATACTATTCCTTGGCTTTGCGGTCGGGTCAGACAGGGCTGGACTGGCCTGGATACTGAACTTCAGGAACAAAACAATTAAAACTAGAGCAAATTTATATTATTCGGACACATCTTAGAGCACCGGGCTGTAAGTAGCCATAAATAGCCGACTACAAAACTATGATACTAAGTTTTTCAAAAATTGCTTGTTGTCACACATCAAAAACTACCGCTACGTAACTAGAAAGAGATACATTACCTCGTCGCTTTGCATCCTGTAAGTTGTTGAAAAAAGAAGTTGTAAAGCAATGCAGAGTTTTGAGGAAGGTCCGAGCTGCATTTATTAGCATCACAACAAACACATGCTTTAGCCACGTCTTTACGACAGTCGCCGCGTGGGCTCATGGGTAGCAGAGTCTTCATGTCGACGGAAATAGATTCTCCTCATAGCACCTTTAAACAAAGTAATGCTGTAAGGGGTATGTTGTACCTGGAACCCTCACTAGATCAATAAAGGGATGAGTTTCCAAAAATAATTGTCCTCTTAATGATCTGTTTTCCTGTTCCAGGGTACAAGTTCAATATTTAAGTGTTGATGCTTGGGGTACTGGCAATCCTGAGGAATCAGGAGGAGGGGCTAACTTTAAAAAAGTTGTTCTCTTGACTGTTTCTTTTATTTTTAATTTTACAAAAAAATGAGCACACAAGATGAGAAAGACTGAAAACATCTTAAATGTGTTTTTTATCTACACCAAGTAGGATCTTTTTGGCATTTGTTTTTCTTTTGTTTGTTGTAAACAGAATAACTCGGAAAGACATGAACTGACTTGGATAAAATGTTCAGGGAAGGCTGGTCATGGAAAAAATATAATTACATTCTCATGGTGATCCAAATCTGGACAGAAACCCATGACTTATTCAAAAGATTTGATAACAGTGTGAAATAGGACAGTTTTTCACATTTTAACTAATAACTGAAAAAGTTCTCTGTAGATTTTGAAAACATTTTCAGGGAAAACTGGGCATGACAGAAGGAAAGCCAGAGTACATTTTGATGGGGATTTGAATCTGGATGACTGTCCACGATTTTTCTATAACGAGAGAGGGCAGTTTTCCACATTTTCACTAATACTGCAACTCATTTTTGATGAATTTTGATGATTTTTTTAGGGAATGATGGTCATCGCAAACAAGAATGAACTGATCAGACTATAGTGGGAATCAGGATGTGGATTGTTAAAGGATTTTTTAAAAGTGTTAGATGGAGCCCAAGGACAAAAACTCCCTTGACGTTGTTGTAAAAGCCTTGATGAAGGTTTGTGCTCTTGGGCCATTGCAAGTTTTATTTTTTAATTTAACCAAAAATGTGAAAGTCATACCACAAAGACTAAAAACGGTTCTTTTTTTTGTACTTTTTGTACTTCGGGCATCTTCAAACAGACTCACTTCAAATATCCAGTCCTCTTCTTCTTCTTCGTCTAGATACATCTTGGTCTGCCGTAGAGCTCGTTCCCGTGTGAGAGGCTCAGGGGTCAAGTGAAACTCTACCCGCTGCAGGTTGAAGCCAAGACCGGTGCCAATGGCTTTAATGTAGCTTTCTTTCAAGGCCTGGGAGGAAAAGTGGGGAAACCCAGTCATGACATGAGGAAATGTTCCCAGATGCACCATGGAAAATATAGACATCAGTGTGTGACAAAGCCTGAGAGGCCAGTGAGTGTTTATGTGTCTGTTTGTCTATTTTGGCCAAGTTACAGAATAACTTCGAACCACAAGTGATGGGAATTTAAGCACACATGTCCAACAGTGTGTACACATAGGAGGTACTTTCTGTGTGTATGTGTGTGTTCAGCCAAAAGCCCTCTCGGCAGCCAATGAGCCACAATAACAGTATTACAAGGCTAATCGCTATGGCAACCGTCGAACTCAGCCATTAGTCAACAGTGTGATGATGATATCAGAGTTTGACGTCTCCGTGCCACCCTCTCAATCTCACAACATCTTTACTTAGCACCAACGATTCTGTTGATGTCCATCTGCGTGTGCGTGCTGGCAGAGAAGAAGCACTCAAACAGAAAAAAGGACAAAAGCTGAAAAAAGGGAAATAAAGACCTATTATGTCTTTGTGACGAATAAAACAGAGATGGAGACTAAATGTGGACAGAGGCACAGAGACAGCCCATGAGCATGTACCAATCAAAGGCCATCATCGACATTATTTTGCACCCTACATTTCCTTTATACAGATGCTCAGAGGTTATTAAAAAAAGCAGCTTGTGGGTTCAAGAAATGTGAAGACGAGATAGTACGTTTGCCATGGTTACCCAGTGGCGGTAGAATGTGGCGAGCTGCTGCTGCTCAAAGCCGGCTGATTGGATGACACTCCATTCGTGCACTGTAAACTGACGAGTCATGATGCGGAAAAACTCCGGCACAGAGCTGCTACCTAGAAGGTGGAGGAAGGAGAGCGGAGAAAAGAGGAGTAAAGGCCGAAAAAATTGAGGGATGGAGACGTAGAGTGAAGGGTGAGACGAGGGAGAAGGTGGAAAGGAAAGGAGACAGAGATGGAGGAAGGTGTAAGGTACATTCTCCGATCTGTTTATGAAACATGTAACTAATATTAGAAACACCTGATTAGATTTGAACACACAAGTACACACACACTGACAGGTGCAAATCAGGCAGCCTCAGTACTGACTCTTCACATTCATAAGGCAACAGTGACCCCTTGTGGTTGGGATTAAGACGACAAAAGTAAAACCACTTTCACCTTAACATGAGGACCTTTGCTTGCTCTTACACAGTTGAGCTGTTATCAAATTTAAATAGACTTCTAACTGATCAGAATTATGTTGTTAATGGCAGTGTTCATTTAATTTTTTATCACATGGTTTGCCTGCAAAATGGGAAAGCCCCAAGTGAATCAACAAAACAAAACCAAACAAGAAAGTGCTTGGAGAGAGCAAACCACCTCCAAGGTAGCTCACATATTGTTGTTCCATCTATAAGCAATAACTCCATGATAAAGTCACCATCATAATATGAATTATGACCCTGAAAACCACGCAAAGAACTCAGAATCACTGATATCCTTATTACCTCCACCACGGAAGTTGTGTTATTGGCCCCATGTGTTTGTTTGTTTGTTAGCACGATTATGCAAAAAGTACTGAATGATATTCTCAGGTGATGTTGGTAATGGTCCAAATTAAAAATAATTAGATTTTGGTGATGATAAAGATAATCGCTCAATAACTGTCCAACTAATAATGAAATCGACATGATTCTCATATGTTGGTTTTTTGGATTAAGGAATCATATTATCATGGTACCTTATCACAAACTATTGCTTACAGATGTAACAGCAATATGTGAGCTACTTTGGATGAGGTTTGAACTCTCCAAGTGCTTGCGAGTTTATGACATGTTTAGCCTTTAATATAGGGAAACCCACCAAGTACATCAGCAAAACAAATCCGATAAGGGAATGAAAAGACAATTAAAGGTTACTGAACCATAATCTGTCTCTATTGCTGTTATTTGCATTTAAATATGCACATAAATATGAGTGCTTTAATAGTCTTAGGTCAAGCTGTTTGCCAAGTAGAATTAAAAATGGATGTCTGTTTAATAAGACGGGTCAGGTCAGGTTTTGGAGCACATGCTGGATTGACATTTCATCATTCCTGATGACTCGTTTGCACCACCAGCAAAGTTTACCCCACTCCATTCCTGGGTGTTTACATGTGAAGTTAAAGGGTGCAAATGCCAACCCCTTTCAGCTGCTTCACCAACTGCCATTACCGGCAGCAGTGCAGCAGGGATACAGCTCGCATCTCCCCAGCAACCAAACCAGCCTGTGAGTTTGTTTTGATCAGAACAAGAAATAGCCAACTGGTCCCAAGCCCAAACACACACAGACTGAGCTACACTTCCTCTCATAGGTCAGGTGTATAAAATAATGAATAATAAATTTCAACTGAATATGTTTTGCAAAGAATATCTTTTTAATAAAAAAGTAAATCAATAATACTAATCGATGCTAGAACTTGCAAGAAATTTAACACAAAACAATATCAATAAACAAAAGTTTTCAGTACATGAAATAACTGCAGCTGTTGCTGATGAGTAGTGTTGGTGTCCCTCTTCACATTTACCTGGCATGACTCTCTTCATGACATCCACTCCCACCTGCATCCCCTGCTCTGCAGCGAGCACTGCGTAGTCTCCTTGATGAGACAGATTGAAACTCCACACAGGGGCTTCAGTTCCTGAATCAGTGATTGTCTGAACAAAAGGCAGGACAGATTTCAGAATGAACATGTTATGCTCTGATGTTTTCTGCCTCTGATGAAATATTTCTAACAAATCCACAAATTGTCTTATATAGTTTAAGCTCAGTACTTATCAATACATCAGTCAATGGCTCTAACCTAGAAGATTTTACATGTAAAATTCAATGTCCAGAAACAACACAGACCGCACTATGCAGTCATGCAGATAAGTTAATTATTATGGACTTATCAACGTCATTTAAAAACACACCTTTAATGGGTTTGCCAGGTAAGGTTTTCCTCTGGGTGTTCTCTCCAGTCTGATCTCTGACCAGGAGATCCCCATCCTCTCACACACAAACTTCCTCAGCAGCAACCTCCCAGCCTGACAAAGAAACAAACGATAAATATTAAATATAAACAATAAATCAATACTTAAATAAATGGTTTATAAAGATAAATACAGGCCAGTCCAGGAGCATGGTGGTCCTCTACCTGTCAGCCAATCACTGAATAATAACAATAATAACATTTTCACATACTTAGAAAAATATATTTCAAATTCATTTAAAAAAAGACATTACTGACCCCTTGTACTTGTTCAATTTTGTACTGATGTAGGTATGATTTCTTTTGCAAAAATATAATTCAAAATAAACAGAAGTCTGTTTTTTCAAGCCTTGGGTGGTGCCTTGTGATATTTTCTGAATTTCCTTGTGGGCACCTAAAAAACTCCCTGACCAAGTGTCTAAGGCTGGGTGAGCTGTGTCCTGATACAAGGCCAATTGGGAAACACTGACTCTATTTATTCATAGTGAATACATTTTGGCATTACAGTTTTTCCCTGGTTGATGGAATACTAAATGCTGCTTTCCGAACCTAATGTATTAAATGGAAAAGGAAATACAGGATATATGGAAATACAATATCTCTTTGTACAGTGACAGTCTTGACAGGGCAGGAGTCTGTGACACCAGAGCTCATTCCCTGCTGCCTGTCCATGAGGAACATCACCTGTGATGAAGATGAAGATGAAGTGCTCTGGCCTGATTGATCAGTGAGATATGATGCTGAGGCTGAATGAAAAATCTCTAAGACTGTATGTCTTCTGTTCTGTAACATATGTTGTGAATCTTTCTTTCAGCAGAGTTAAAGAAAAAAACTAATCTTGACTTGAACATCAGTGCAGATCGCAATAAGCCTGCAGAATTTCCGTGTTCCAGTCATCAACTTCTCTGCAGCTGTGGGTAAAAGTTTCTGAAGTAACTAAATGTGTTAACAGGAGTATCATTTATTGTACTGTGATGAACTTTACTGACAGAGATTTGGTTACTCCCTCTTGCTGTTGCTGCATAAATGAACTCTGCTGGAGAGATCCCTGACCACGGTGTTCCTGTTGGGGGTTGCAGGAGCCCAGTGTTCCTCTACAGCTTTGCAGTCTTCTGTTTTGATTCTTACTAATGTTTTTAACTTAGATATTTTTTCCTTATTATGAAGTACACACCTTTGCCCATCCGTGCATGCGCATCACTGTCACTCATTATGATTATTCTTGTCTTTTCCTTATAAGTCATGATAAAAACAATCAGTTTTCATCAAACCAGCAAACAGACCACTCGCACCCGCATATTTAAAAATTTCTTCAAATGCCTTTTTGTACTGATTCGTGTGCCTTGTTCTGTTTTGTGTCTTTATATTGCAATTGAAAAAGACAATACGATCATTTGTCAAAAATAGTGTTTATTTCTGTTCTGACTGCAGAAAATGTGGTGTGAGAACAGAATCAAGAGACAGAGGTTTAGTGGACCCAATTTAAAAACTCAAATTTGTGTTCATTGAAGCAGGTAGACTCAGTCTCAGACTAAATCTGAAATAGCTGCAAGAGTCTTCCTTTCAAAACAGAGACACTCTATGGATGCTCTACTTGTTTATCTTAAATCACATGAGAGGTTGTTTGAAAGAGGCTCACCATGGCTGATTTAGCATCCTTAGCAAACACAAACTGTCCTATCCTGTCCTTCTCCTCCCGCTGAACGCACCGAGCAGCAAACAGCCAGTCAGACCTGCTCGGTGTCCACGACCCACAGCGGAAAGCCCACCGAACAGACCCCATCATCTCCTCATCCCTGGCTCTCCCCACAAAACCAGCGTGCTCACAACTTTTCTAGTATGCTAGTGTTAGCATCGCGTTAGCATGTAGACTTTGCTGGACAATAAAAGCTCTGACACTTCATTAACTGGCAGCATAGCTTTTCAGACTGCATAATCAATGAACAGAGGTGCTATAACTAACACTACAACGCTCTACGACCCCATTTTGTTTATGTTTAGAGTTTGACAGCGGTTCACTTGCTCGGAGGAGCCGGCGAGATCCAGTGTCGTCATAAGTGGGCGCGGTGGGGGATTGACCAATCGGAACAATCGAAGCTGTGCGCAACCAACGACACCTTCAAATGCTCGATTGAGTATTGTAAATTCCGGAGACTACGATGTCGTGACCGTAGTATATCATTTCTCCGACTCCCGTTCAAATAAAAAATAGAAATAATTCACCATAGAGATACGACTGGGATGACTGTGGTACTAAATCTCCCTTCTGTCAACACTGCTCCCATAAAACGGACTGTCCCATAGCAAATGTTGGACCTTTCTGATTATTTTTTTAAACAGCAACGACTTACAAACTCACAGAATTACGTGAAAAGAAGAAAGAAAAAACGATGAAAAATGGTACATTTTAAGATTAGTTGTCGAATCACATTATCACTTTTAAGCACTATATCTATCTTAAACGCTTAGAGTGCAAGGTTTCCGAGTGATCAGTGAACGCAGCACTGGAATTGTATCTCCAGGATGTTGTTTTCATTGCAGAGCATCTGTGTGTGTAAGGTGAGATATTTCAGAAACATATTTAAATAACGTGTATATGCAGGTTGTTTTGACAGGATAGTCAGCACATAATACAGCAAGGTATTTTCTGATATTGACAGGACAAATTAGGTTGAGCTCGTGTGGTTAGAAAATCTCGTAGCGTACTATTGCTCGAAAAATCGTTATTTCATCTAATATACCAGGAGAGATGCATGAGGGATAACCCAGAAACACATATTTAGTTGAGGAAGGATTAATTCGGACTATCAGGGGCAACTGCATATTAAATGCGCAATGATCTCTTAAAAAACATCCAATATTTATGAACATTTTGACTATTTTAATGTTGTTATGATCTGATGGCCGAGTGGGTTGTTGCGGACGTTTATTTAAAGCTAGAGACATTGGCTGTATTGCAGAATTGTTACCATGCTTACATTACCTAAAAAAACAGACTGCGTGAACTGCACTTATGTGTCCTAGTAAATTAGTATTTCTTATGGATGCTGTACATGATAAAATATCTGAAAGGTTTTCTCCTTCTATGACCTAAAATGATCAATTTGTTTGTTTTGTGAATGCAATAAAAACAGCCGTCTATAATACATGTTTAAATCTGAGAAAAAAACCCTGAGATTTAAAGATACAGCCTCTTTAATTTTCCTCTCCCAGCCAAGTTACTGCAGAGTTCCAGCCAATTACCAGCCAACTTCCGGTTACTGGAAGTCCCTCCTATCTCTTAAGTGGTGTGCCCAAATTGTAGCGACATTAGAGGAGACTTATAAATTATTAACAAAAAAAATCAATGTCTATTTCCGACAATTTCCCTATAGGCTATTATTACCCTTATATCTATACCTAATACAAATGAAGCCCCAGTAATCACTGCTCCTCTTGGTGGATAAACTTAAGATTGCACAAGACTTGAAAAGGACGATTCTGGGGCCTTAACCAGTCGCTATGAGGTCATAACATTGCAAGGGATCTCATTACAGCCGCAAGGGTGTGCAGGTACCAGTACTAACCTGTCATGGACCAGCCAAGACTGTGTCCTAGAAAGTAGAGAAGATTTAAGTGGCTCCATCTTTACATGCTGCAGTCATAAACATTTATTATCCAGACCTGTTCAAGCTTGAACCATTTAGGGATTGCCCCAAATATGATATTTACTGTCATTTAATAGACATGGATTGTATATAAATAAATAAATATATATATATATATATATATATATATATATATATATATATATATATATATATATATACACATATATCCTAGAACTACTTAAATGTAAATGTTTTGTATTGTGTTTGTGAGTGTAGTCAGAAAGCTTTTCCAAACATTTAGTTAATTGATGGAACCAACCTCCTGCTTTACTCTCATGTCACTGTGTTGATGAGTAAAAATTTCAGAAAGACATGCCATTTCCTTTGGCTGTCAGTGAACATTTTCATGACAATATAACATGACATAATTTGCTTTATATTTTGTTTCCTGAGGGTGGAAAGAGAACAACAATATTGTATTTGAGAAAGTGTGCTTACTTTGATGAAATTGAACTAAATTGCGATTTAAAGTAGTACTAAATTAAAATAGTCAATTAAAAGAAAAAAAATGCTTTATAAAGAACAACACCTGTGGTTTAATAAACCATCTGGTATGTCACAGTATTTTGTTGTGCAGTAGGCCACACAATACGATTTGACTTAAATAGTATAACCACCAAGTAGTGATTTGCTGAAATGTATATCAAAGTAAATACAGATTGTATTTGTGATTTGTACACTCTCGAGTTTTTTGTAAATACACATTTGACCAATTAAAGGGTCAATGACACAGTTCTTTGTTCTTGTTTCTGATTAACCTGGCACACCAGATAGACTGTTAAATGTAAAATACAGAATATATTTCACAAGTCCATCTGGTGTGGGGAGGCCAAAACCTTTCAACAGGCCAATCAGATTATGTGGGAGGTGGGCACCACTGAACTACAAAACATAAGCCTGTTCTTAGATCAAACCTTGCTAAAAGATTAAAAAGTGGAACGAACATATCCTGTTAATGTAGAAATGCCTGAAGTGTTGCTGTTCATTTTACATTTAACAAAGTAATTTTGATCAGAGCTAATAAAATTGCAACAAAAGCTGTTAGCATCTATGCTAATCTCTGTGCTCACAGTCACTTCCTGCTTTTGTCATGTTCGTAGTCCCCACCTCTTCCCTGCCCTAAAGGACTTTTATTGGGCTGTCCTGCTTTAGAACACTTACAATCGGTGTAGACTGGAGCTTGTCAAAATGGATCTGCCTGATTACAGACATTTAGTCAGGCAGATCTAGCTGCTGCACAATGATGATTTCTGAACTATAACATACTGGATATTGAACAGTGTCTTTCCAGTATAAAATGACGTGATACTAAACTTGATATAGCAATGATAATAATCATACATTTTTTAATCAATCAGCACAAGGTGCTTCACTGGTGCAGGATTTAAACAAAATGGGCAAAAGAAGCATATGAAACCACAATAGTAAAAAAAAATAAAAAGATAAAAGCAACTAAGAGTAGCAAAGTGATTAAAAATGCCTTCAGATAAAAGACAGATTTTTGTGCAAACTAGCCACAAAGACTGTCCTCCAATCAGCGCAGACTGGTGCAGACTTTACCAAGCTGGGTATCATGGGCAAAATCTTACCCATGATACCCAGCAGTGTCTTCAGCTTCACACTTGGTTAAAATCATTGGCTTACTACCCATGTCTTGTGCGACTTTTTGGATAACATAAGCATTCCTAGCTGCACACCAGTGAAGCGCCTTTTTGTAAAGAAATGAACAAGGTGTTACATTTTCAATCTGCTTTACCAGATGAGCATTAACACTAAGTTGTATATTGAATGAATGTATGAGTGAACTGTTGGTGTAGTCACAGAGCCACATTTACAGAGGACCTCTTTTTGGAAATGATGTAGTGCCTACTTTTTTGGAATGGGATTACAGATACAAAAGATTGCTACGTATATGTATATTATGGACTGCTCTGTCAGACACCCATGAAAGTTTGTCTCTCTGATTGTTGGGTCAATGGAGTCATTACATACTTCAAGAATTGGGCGTCAGATTTATCCATTATATTTTTTTATATTCATTATTTAAAAACGTCACTATATCTGTTTTCTGTTTTATCGACAGGACTTCCATGAGGCCCTTCCCACCTGTGATGCTTACTTGCCTGTATAAGTTTCTCTGGCAGCCATCCAGGCCAGGAAAGAAAGGTGTAAACCCTACAAGTCTTTTTTTAGTATTACTCTGTGGCCTTTGCTTCTTCCAATCGGAGCCTTAACTGGGGCAAACTTCCACTCCATCTGGGAGTTAAGGAATCTTTTTCTGATTAACTTTACCACCAACTAGCTGTGTCCTCTGCAACTGCTCATGCTTGTTTCAGCCTTATATCTTTATTACTTTAAACCTTCCATGCTGCTGTGAGGGTCAGCCTTTAGTGTAACAGCTGGGATCAGGCTCCCATGTGTAAACTTCAGTCAGGCTGTGGGAGCCACAGATGAAACTGTTGTGCTTTTGAGAGGAAGCTGTGTGGCGAGACATGGCTTAACCTTTACAACAAACATCCAAACATCTCCATCTGACAGAGGACAGAGCCCTCACCTTCAGTCTGACCTGTGCTCTATCTCACTTTGTTGCTTCCTTCTGTATTCCTGAACCCCTCCCATACTCAACTCCACATCTCCGCATTTGGACTGTTTTCCCATTTGTCTCTCTGACTCTGTTTCTGGGGTTTCTGCCCCCTTCCTGTCAAGCTGGATTTCCTGCAGATGAAGCATCTGAAGAGAAAGAGGAAGAGCAATTACAGTGTGAGAGAAACTCAGACTCTCATCAGAGAGATCCATAAGAGGAGAGACGTGTTGTTCTCCAGGCAGCAGGTAACGATTTTACCCTCTTAATTTCATCTTAAAAGGTCCCATGTTCTGCAAAATCAAATTTTTCTGCTTCTAGTGTTGTCGGAAGGGGCATGATACCTTCTACTAAACTCTTAGTTCACAAAGAAATACATGTTTCCCCTCTAAATAAAAATCCTGTTTAAAAAAGTGTTTCACTTCCTGAGGTTTTTTATGTAATAGCTACACAGCCTCCACCTACATGAGAGTTTTCTGATTGGCTGACCCCATGACTGTTTTGAAAGCCTGCTGTGGCCTGTATGCCCTCCTCCTTCCTCCCACTAGGCATTATTCGAGCAGGTGGTTAGCACAGAGCTTATTATTTTAGCCCTCTGTATCCTTCCTGTACCGATTGATCTGAGTGTTTTCAAAGGGGAGTGAAAAAGAGCTGCTTGCAACCCTGTACAGAGATTGTTCATTTTCGTATTTAACTTAAATTAAGTCCTTGCAAAACACACAAACACACCAGGACACAGGACATGCAGTGTTATGTAAAGGTTAGAATACAGTTTCTTATGATCTATAAAATATTGCAGAAAAGTAACATCATGTTATGATGCAAAATTACATCACAGAAGTGAATTACATTACTTAACAATGTGCAGGTTATACTCATTTCAGGGTTGTTGTGATGACAGATTTTTTTTCAACTATTCAAGGATATGATAGTTGTGAAACATTATCAATATCAAAAACACTGCAATTAGATAAAGTCCTAGACAAATGCAGCTATATAACAGATTTGGACAAAGAACAATAAGGGTTTTTTGCATATAAGTAAATGATGTCAAACGTAGTGAGGGAAATGTTTCTAATAATCGCATATTAGTAAAAATCTAAATAAGTTCATGGATCAAACATAACCAAAAGTTAAATTAGCACACATCCAGAAGTACTTACTGAAGACTTGTTTTTCAAGGACAAAATGAGTAAAAATTTCCATACCTAGGATCATATGCTTGACATCTGCATTAGGACCTGATTAACTTTTTCAACATTTTAAAGGCATCCTTTCTGTGAGAAAGAGCTTTGTTAGCTCATTACCAATTTGTTAAAGAGGACATATCATGCTGATGCATGATTTAATACTTACTTATAATATAATAAATTTGAAAACAAGACCTTACACCCCCTTAATTTTCAAAAAATTAGATACTGTATTTTTTCTGATATCCTAGAACGAGATTTGATGCCTCTGAAAATAGGTAATTGCGAGATGTCCGCGAGATTTCAAACGTCATGACATCACAAGGTACCTTTCTTTTTATTGGAGTAATCTGATAAAACACTTCCTCCCCTGTAATGTCCGTTAGCCCCAAACCCTCACCGAGGAACACATCCAGCAGCAGGGGTATAAAGCTCCCTTGCTCACTCTCCCTCATTACCAGCTCTGGCCTGTAGGGGGACTCAATACGCGGGCGCTGCTTTGAGCCTGCCAGAAAATACAGTAGAAGAAGAAGGACAGGCTGGCTCAGCCCCCGATAGAACTGACCAATCAGAGCACAAAGGGCTGTGACGTTGCGAGGTAACTTTAGGTCATCCTTGAGACGAAGCGTTTCAACAAGCGCTTAATAATGGCCTAAAATGAGGATATTGAGAACGCTGTTGTGGGGCAATGAAGGAACTAAATGACTTGTACTGAGGGCAGAAATGCTTTACAGGCATCCTAGTCTGGCATAGTGAAAAGGAGAAACAAGCATGATATGTCCTCTTTAACATTTAACCTATCTCTCTTTTCCAATTGACCCTTTGTTGTCACTTTGATTGGTTCAATGACCGACCAATTAGAATCAGACAGCCCTGTCTAAAGGCAGTTGTTACCGGGTTACTCAGTCAGCCAATATTTTAATGCTTTGTGGTGAAGTATTATTGTACATTTGTTACCTCAACGTTAAATGTCAAAAGAAAATTTAATTTCACACAAAGGTAAGAGAAAACATTTGAATACTCACAACTTTTGCTGATCAATGTCACTTTATATTATTTGACTGGACATTATACATGTCATATGGGTATTTTAATGATATATATAAGTATTTGATCAGAAACTGAATCAGAATCTAAATTTGATTATATATATTCTAACAAAACATTTAAACCATTATCTCCTCCATGTTTGAATTTACCATTTGAGGAGAAATAAAGGATTATCTTATATTATTTTGCATATTTATTGGGTTATTTGTTTATGTGAACAACCAAATGTCATATGATATCAAAAGGGTCATTAACAATATATATTTTTTATTATTTCAGCATGTTCATAAGGCTTTCGAGTTTTCTTCACACCTCCAATGTAGCTCCATCTTTATTCTCTCACTTAGGTCAGATTTCCAAAAGAATCAAAGTACTTAAACATAGATAAAAGTTAGATGAGTTATTTTCCATTGATTTAAAAATAAAGGCCAGCAACAACAGCTCATGACTACCCTCCTAACAGTTACTAAGGAGGGTGGGACTTAGTAGTAGATTACTTCCTGTAAAGGGCAGTGCTTGACAAAGGGGCCACTAGGAACTGTACATCTTTTGTTTGACCTTTTCTTTTGGTCAAAAGAAAGTCTGGGAATGTGCTTATTGACAAAAAACTGCACTGCAAGATATTCCATGCATAAAACATTCTTTTACTGTTGTCAAGGGGGCTTCTGTAGTAAAGCCTTGTCCAAAATTCAGGGGCCTAGACTATAGAATAATCTGTGTTATGATCAGGTGTCAATATAAATATAAAAACATTTGAAAGTAAAGTGCTCCAGAGATGCTTGAATTATTTTACAGTAGTATTTCCATTACCGTTGTTGTCCACCAGAGAGCACAAACACATTTTAGTATTCATCTGTGAAATTCAGTTTCCATCCTTCTTCACTTCATCCCTGATATACAGTGTCTGAAAAGAAAGCTTTGAGCCATTTATCACTGTGGCAGTTTGATGTTTTTAAGTCCGTCTGTATGCAGGTTAAACTATCCTACAGCAATAACAGGGTCATTTTCATTACCATGGCAGCTTCATAATGCTCAGTACAAAACTGTGATAACAACATAATAATAAATATGTTTATTTTCTTTGTGCCTCAACAGAACACAGCTATTAATGAGCTGAAGAGACAGGCATGGGAAGAAGTGGCACGAGGAGTCAATTCACTGGGGGAGGGAGAGCTGCGTACTGCTGCTGAGGTAGACTCATGAGTTTGTAATATCAAATAATCCTGTGACAGGTAGACATACAGACAGTAGAAAATACTTTATTTACAATGTATTTTATGTATTTTTAGTATATCTTTGTTTTGTAAGTTGTGATAGTTGGAGTGTGATAGCTCCACTGTTATTTGTTCTGGCTTGTTAGTACACATTATATCTTAACATTTAACCCACATGATATAAGAGGAAGTAGCGATTTGTATTGGTTTATGTGATACAACAGTTTTGCAGAACACCCTTTACCTGAACAAATAGATATAATTATTGAATAAGTATAAATATATGTAGAGCAAAGTGGTCTGAAAACAACAAATAATGCAAAAAATAAACAAAAACAAGACAGTGCAAGTATACAAAGCACTATTTAGTTACAGTAACATAAGTTATTATAATTAGTCCCACCTCTACAATCTCCGGTGATTACTAAATAATCTACTCTTAACAGGATGCATATTAAATTTGGCTTGTCCAATGAGCTGCCAACAAGGATAACTGAAGTGAAAAAAGATGCTCTAAAGCACAGCAGTGTCCTTACTTATCTTGCATGGTTGTGAAAGCAGAGGACAGTAAGCGTGAGTATTATACAGGTGCAGCATGAAAGCTTAACTGTGACACATTCCAATCAATAAAGTAGCAATTACTGAAACATAAAAATAAATAAGTGATTTTATTACTTAAACTGATGGAGATTTAATCATTTATGCTAGTGGCTCTAATTTATGGAAACTGCATTTTATCTTTTCCTGCATGTATCCAGTCTTTAGGAGGTCTTGTTCAATCTCCTGAACAAGACCTCTTCTCGTATCTTATTTCCTGTTCAGGTGAAGCGTCGTTACCTGGACTGGCGTGCACTGATGAAGAGAAAGCAGCTCCAAGCCGAACTCTCTCTGTCCTCCTCCTCATCCTCCACAACTGCCCTGAAGACTGAATACGATCAGTCGTCACCTGAGCACGAGGCGGCCTCTCTGGGATCTGGCTGTGACCAGCTGCTCGACCTCTCAGGCCTCCCGAAGGACTGTCACTGTGACTGGCCAGAGCTGGAGGCTCTGAGTGAACCAAGTGGACAGGCCATGATGGCACCTTTGGGTGTGAAGATGGAGGAAGACGTTGGTGAATACAGAGTAAGAATAGAAGCTAATTGTGCAATAGTACAGAGGTCTCTTTGGAATTTGATTAAACCTATTAAGAAATTTGCATTTAAATGCAAACATAATGATTTCATCGAACCTTTTAGTGCTGTAGATCCAGGGATTTAATTAAATCAGTCTGTACTTACATGACAGTATAAGCTAACAGTAATTATAATGCCCTCATCAGCAGAGGTGGTTATATTAAACATATCACAGTGAGTATGCCGGGGTTTATGGCACAAGTGGCTCTTGTTAGTTGTGTCTTTTGATTGGACTTGTGAAGGTCCTTGAGGCTGACAAGATCAGATTTAATTAACAAGTGCTTTACTTTGTTATGATTTAATTTAAACTTGACATTTATTGTTTGTTTTTGCTGATGGCATTTAGATAAATCTTGTGATTGGTTCTAATTGTGAAGAACATGTTATTATCTATCACAATAATGCCCTAATAGACTCCTCTGAGAATGTTTTGCTTTTTCTAGTATAAGAAAAAAAAATTTTTAGACTGATGATTCAAAGATGACATCCACAAGTCATAATAACGCACCAGCAGGAGTATTGCTCTTTTCACATATGAAACCTGTTGAACTGCAAGACTTGATACAGAAAACCACCTTGAAATAATTTTAAAATCATGTATACTTTTTTATTACAGGGTCTGACCAGTAGTTATTATAAATAATAACTAAACATATGCCACAGTGGAAAATGTGCTCCAGCTTTTCTCAGGATCCAAATACAAACACATGTTCTATGTGAGGTTTAACCCTACGCTAAAACCTGCATTAAAACAAGTTGTGATTTAACTTTATCATTTTGTTTAAATGTTGATGCTAGTTTAAGAAATGTATCCAACCAGAAAAAATTTGAGTATGTCATTTTTTTACATTATTCGACAAATCAGTGAAAAACATTTTTTCTTCATTTTTTTCAGTCTTTAAAACAGGCAAAGTATGATATACTAATAAGACCAATGCCAAATTTGTATTTTTTTTTTGTCTTGGGAGTTTTGTTATCATAATCAAGTGTACGTGTAGCATTAGACTAAAAAGTGAAGAACAGCATGGAGGAAAATAGGGAAAAAGTTAGCCGTAGTTTTAACAACTCAAAGTGTTATCTTGACATTGAGTTTGTGACCTTAAAAGAGGTTTGGAACATTCTTGGCAGTATTCATTAGTTGTTTTTTGTTATTCATTTAGTTTTAAACCTGTTGCAAACCATCTATTTTATAAGAAGCAACATATTATAAGCAGAAAATTACTTAAGTCAAACTCAGATTCAGGTTGCTTCGTTGATCCCAAAGGGCAATGCACATTTGCAGTTTATCAGATAATACATACATTTTAGCACCCAGCAGTCAGGAAAAAAGAAAAACACTACAAAAGTGCTACAGGAGCACAATCCTCCGCCAATTCATTTCGGACACTATTTCCCTTATCTTGCAGTGTTAGCAAATTCTTACAATTTCCTGGATTGGCATCCAGTTTTGGATCACCTTTTTGAATTATCTTACCTATAGACAGAAAACACGGGCAATGCAGCCTCCTTGGTAGAGGCGATAATAAAGCACAACTAGGAAGCACTTAGCAAACACAAACCTCACCAAAGAAGCTCACATATTGCTGTTACATCTATGGGCAACAGTTCCACAATGAAGTTACCATCATAATGTGATTTCTTGACCATAAAAAACCCAAACCTAGCACCTGGAATCATGTTGATATCATTATTAGTTTGAAATTTTCATTCACTAATGGTGGTTATCCAGATCACCACTAAAATCATTTCATTATAAAGTTGGGCCATTACCAACAACTCCTGAAAATATCAGCAAAATCTTTCCAGCAGTTTTTGAGTAATTTTAATAACAAACAAACAAATACAGACGAACACAGGTAGAAACATTACCTCCTTGGTGGAGGTGATAAACAGCATGTGGCCAGCGTGCTCATGGCACTCTGGCGTCCTGTGCCTCTTTTGGCAATGAAGCACACACAGACATAAAGCTTTTCACTGCCTCAGTAAACAGTTTCAAATTAGACAGTTGAGTTGAATGAGTAAATATGGATGACCAAGATGTATTGCAAATTCAAGTCTACATTTAGGTATTAATTGATATGTTAAGTAATTTCTTCTAGTTTTTTTAGGAGAACTAAATAAAAATAATTTCATAATAATTTTTGAGAAACCAGCCCAACACTGCTCTGAGTAGACCAACAGCCAAACCTCTGATAAATACAGTTGATATTCATACAGCTTCAGCATTGTCACAAAATACAACAAACTATGAGAATGAAAGCCCACACCCTAATCTTAAGCCAGTGGAAAATAAACATTATCAGCTACTTTAATTGTTTATTTGCAAAATTTTGGGGGCAGGTATAATCACCTCTGTTCATTTAAAACAAAAAGTGAAATATAAAATTAAAGTCATCATACGTGCATTTCTGAGAAGTATAACCCATCTAATAGGCTGAAACCAAAGTGCAAGTTAAATCCTCTGCTCTCACATCCTCCAAGCCTATTAAAATGATTAACCATGACAGCTGTATTTCGTGGTTGACTACACCAACCAGGTGGCAGGTATACGATTTAAGTTGTAGATAATCCTATGTTGACACCATTTTAACTGGTGCATGTAAAATGCTGTTAATTTGTTACTTTATTAAAATATCAGTTTAAAACTTGCTTAACAGATATACAGTCCTTTAGCACACTATAGATCATTCATCATGTCTTGCACAAGTCATCAGGTGCTCCATTCTGTAACAGACCTGTTTCGTATTGGTTGTTTCGGTTTTTGGAGACATGTGAAATACTTTATTTATCCAAAACTTTAAAAACTTAAATTAAAGGAACTGTAACTCTACAAAGGTGCCTATACTTAATTTGTTGAAGTCTGACATTACCAGATTATGGCCAGGATTAACTCAGGGCTAACACTGGATTTATCCTTGTTTTATTATCCGCTTGTTAAAATCTGTTGTAAATCCTTCTAAAGCCCCTGCAGCATGAGCCCAGCCTCCTGCCTTATTTTGATTTTTGAACGTGATCAGGATAACCGATAAAAAAATGAAGGAATCACAGCTCTAGAGTTCAACTCAATGAAATGCAAAACCCTGATAGAAACTACCTTTAGCCATGGACAAGCAGTTTATTTATCTGGGTCTTTTTTGCAATTTTACTGGTTTAAAATCTATGTTATGAATAAAAGTACTTCTTTAGCAGTATAGCATGCCTCAGATTTGCAATATGTTAAAACTAGATAAATGCTAATTTTATATCAAAATTTCACTTGACAATCAGCATAGACAACTGAGTTGTTGGAAATATTGCAGGTGTAACTTGTAAAGCTTAAAGCAGAAATAGCCAGAACAAGATCAGACCTATCCTTTGAGCGAATGAGGCAATTGGCTCATCTTACCTCCCCTATTTGCACCCCCCTCTCTACTCAATAAAACAGAAAGTAGGCACTGACATGTCATGTTGAGGATCTTCCCAAAGCTCTAATTTGCATATCCAGAAGTGAGGAGGGTTATCTGAGGAACCATATATTTTTGCTCCTCTCACATTTGCTTCTAAAAAGAGTCAGACCTCCCAACTGGCTGACATGTGGCTCATGAAATGACTTTGATGCTTTCAGACATCATCTGCAATTTTCAGAATCTTTTATTTTCTGATTAGTTTTCCCCTTTAATAGTACCAGCTGGTATTGATGGAAAGCCTGATTAGTCACCTTTATAAGCAGGTGCAACTTGCAAAGAGCTTGGCTGTGTTCGAAATGGCACACTGCCTACTGTCTACTTACATACTCAATCAGTATATACAGCATACTGAATACTCAAAGATGATCCGAGTATGCCGCAACTGCCCGAGCATTTACACACAGATGCATACTTAATACCCCAGAATGCATTTCGTGCTGGCCGGGAAGCAGCGCCGGGAAAATTAAAATAGTCCGACCACAAGCAACAGAAAACGATTGCATTCCGGAAAAACTACAAATTCATTCAGTAATAATATATTTTCTAGCGAGAAAGTAAGTATTTACATCACGATTATGAGCCCAGTTGTTTGAAATTGCGACTGTTTTTAATTTGTCTCGCTGTTTTCGGAGACCGAAGCGTCCGCTTGGTGGGTGTTTCTGTCTACGTACCGTAAACACCAGGCACAGCAGCCCCCCCTTCACGTTTCCAAGTTATTGCGAAGTGTTTTCATTATCAACAGCTGCATGACACAAACCGAACGGCAGTGGATGAAAAAAATTAACAAAAACACCTGTGTATCCATGGTGATAACGCTATACACCACCTACATTTACAAGCGCTTTGTGGTTGGCGCTGGAAGCTGCTGCCGGCTGTCTCCATTTTGTATTTCATCTTCCCACGTCAGAAGTGCCAGCGCATTGTGGGTGAGAAGCAGTACGTGAAGCAAGCTCCGCTCCATACTCAGAAATCGAAGCCAATTGAGTATACAACCGGGCATTTCTCGCATACACAAAATTCGCATACTGTACAGTGTGAACGCACTGCATACTCAATATGGGGGCAGGGTTAGTATGAGTAGTATGAGTAGTACGAGTAGTACGCCATTTCAAACACAGCCCTTGTTTGTGGAATGAGCAACATAGCTAAACATGGTTGACAGCCAAACGGTGTGTCAAAATCCCCTGCAGCTTATGGTCCAGTTGGCAGAGTGGCAGCATTATTGGTGTCAGCCCTGGTACCATTTCTAAACTGTGGTCCAACTTCTATGGGACTGGAAAAGCCAAAGACAGATCACAAAGTGGTTCTCCTCTGGAATACAGCCTGTGTGTTGAATTGGTGTTGTCTTCCTTGGACACCTACTTCAGCATATCTTTAACTTCACCAGTCTCACAGAACATGGTCCTAAGTCTGGTAATAGTACCAGGGCTGCCACCAAATAATACTGTCAGTCTGCAAACTGAGACACCTGCTTCCAGTTGCAGAGAATTTTGCCATTTTTTCTTGCTCCCTAAACATTTAGCTGTGTTTCTTATTCATTATCATGAATGCATGATCCTTACAAGCTGAACCTCATTGTAAAACTGACGAATTAGGCTTTCCAGTGATACAGAATACTGTACCAATTGGTATTATTAAAGATTCTTTGAGGAGTTTCTAAGTAATTACAAAAAAGTCTCCCTTTTAGATATATGCCTGATCGAAATACACAATTTAAGATGAGTTTTATAACATCAAAATAGGTTATCTATAAATGCTATTCCTTCACTTTGCTGTCGGGTCGGACAGGGCTGGACTGGCCTGGATACTCAACTTTGGGAACAAGACAATTAAAACTAGAGCAAATTTATATTATTCGGACACGTCTCAGAGCACCGGGCTGTATATATGTGATATATAGCCGGCTACAAAACTACAATACTAAGTTTTCCAAAAATTGCTTGTTGTCACACATCAAAAACTACCGTTACGTAACTAGAAAGAGATACATTACCTCATCACTTTGCTTCCTGTAAGTTGTTGAAAAAAGAAGTTGTAAAGCAATGCAAAGTTCTGAGGAAGGTTCGAGCTGCATTCATTAGCATCACAAGAAACGCATTCTTTGGTTTGGGTCACGTATTTACGACAGTTGCCGCGCATGCTCATTGGTAGCAGAGTCTTTCTGTCGCTAGAAATAGATTCTCCTCATAGCATCTTTAAAGGAGATAAATCAGTTAAAATAACATTTCCAAACTTTTTTTTAGGAGTAAAAGTGGTGATTCCTCGATGGATCAATGAAACACATCCTATGTTTATGTGAAAAGTCCACCTGATACACTGTTGTACCGTTAGGGGAGTTTGTAAATATGAATCACAAGTTGACTTACCTAAAGTAAGCATACCTAAAGGTAGTGCAATAGTATGGTGGAAGAATTAGTCCAAAATAGTCCAGGAGTTAGCATTTAGCACTTGTTCTCAAGCCTGAAGCTAAACAAAATTTAGAGTACTGGTTTCAGACTAGTGCCTAAAATAAGGGTTGTGGTGAACATAGGCACATGAGATTCATATGTTTAATGGGAAAACATAAAAAAATCTGATGGTGTCTGCTTTTGAATCTTGAACTGTTGTTATGTAACTAGCTGCAAACAAGGACTACAAAAATGGCTGGGGACCCAAAAGTAAGCATTTCTGGTAGTTTTGTTAATAATCATTTATTCATAGACTATTGCCACAGCAATGGAGACCAACTTGATAAGGTTATTTGATTAAGAGGTCAAACTATCAAAGATGATGATACAGCAAGATGTTATACATGAAATATTGTAGTTTCTTCTAGGTTAAACTGCCATGGTGTAGTGTCATAGTAGCTTAATAATAGCTTTTAACTCTCATTGATTATGTTAAAGCTTAAAAAAATTATGAAAATAGGTTTATTACTGAAGATCATCACAAAGAGCAGAACATGTTTTTTTTTTCTTAACCAGAGTTTGTCATTAGCATTTTGATCTGAAACAGTGAAAAATCCCACCGGCTTTAGTGGGCAGTCAAGGGAATCATCACAATGCTAACTTCTGTTATCCCGACCCTCTCAATACAAATGAAGCGTTAATGCAGAACTCACAACCAAATTATTCAAGTTCTCCTTAAATTATCTCTGTTTAACTTTCCAGTTGAATGGTGATGGTGATGTTGGAGATGGAGAATTAGATGAAGACGACATCCCCTCCCTCCTCAGTGACATCGAGTCCCGCGGGGAAGGGCATGTCAGTGATGTCTACTCCCACAACGACTTGGGGATTCTCAGCTCCTGCAAGACCCCGACCTCCACCTTCAACAGAGACATGCCACTTCCTGGGGGCCCCATCGGGTTGTCCGCTCACACTTTTGGTGGATTGACCAACCATGACAACATGGGGGCAGGGTTTCGGGTTGCTATTGAGAAACAACGCCTGGAGCTGGAGAAGCAGCGCCTGGCTGTGGAGACTGAACGTCTGGCAGTGGAGAAGGAGCGTCTGGGGGTGGAGAAGGAGCGCCTCAGACAGACAGAGGTGGAAAGGGAGCGGCTGCAGTTGGAGAAGGAGAGGTTACAGGTGGAGAGGGAGAGGCTGCGGCTCCTGCTTCTCAACCAATCAGAACACGCTGACTCCTCCTTCAACCTGCCACCGCAGCAAGGCCCGCCCTCATCGTCCACACCTGCTTTGTCCTCCACACAGCATGAGGGACAGATGGAGGGGGAGATGGATCGCAAGGGCTGGACAACGTCGCCGGTGGATCTGGAGACAGAGAGGCTGAAGCTGGAGAAAGAGAGACTGCAGCTGGAGAAGGAGAGGCTGCAGTTCTTTAAGTTTGAGGCTGGGAGGCTGCAGATTGAGAGAGAGCGCCTCCATGTGGAGAAAGAGAGGATGCAGCTGCACAAAGATCATCAGGGCCATTAGAGAAATGACTTAGACAAAAAAGAAAAGAAAATTAGCTTTACCATCACAGTCTATGTCAGTTTGACCCAGTCGAGCCCTTAAAGACATTTTAAAAACAAATTTAATAGTTCAGATTGGTAACAGGAGACATCACTCCCCTGTTCCACCTTGCAGCTCAGTCTCCCGTGATTCAAAATGTAACAGCTTAGCTGCCCCTGAAAAAAGTAAGCTAGCATCATTCACTAGAGGGACTAATTGCTCCATAACCAGTGCTATATGAGGTACAGCTATTAAATAATGAGACTGTGCCTGTGAGGATAAGTTTTGTCACACAGTGTTTGATATAAGAGGTTGTGTATTCACATGTAACTTCTTTAAGTTTCTAATATGTAAATTCCTTCATTCACGCTAGCTACTGAAGTGCAAATGTTTTTGCTAAGGAGCCAGAAAATAATTAGCTTGAAAACACGTGCCTGTGTATCTGAATGGCACAAAAGTTTTTGTCAGAGAGAACATCCAAGACAATGAATGTCCTGGGTGCACTTGCACATCAAAAACTCTGACAACATTCAACAAATGAAACATTCTTCCAAATGATCAAAAACTCAGTAAAGAATAGTAACAAAAATGGTCTCTCCTGAAAAGGGATAATTTGCATAAAAAATTGATCATAAACAAGTGTGTGCCAAAGTTATGCCAAAACTTCAGACTTCTGACTTCAGACTCCGCCAAGTTGTGGAGACAGTTTGGAACAAAAAGAAGGCAACCCACATTTTAAGGAGTCATTACAAGGTGTTTTGGGACAACTTTGGCATACACTTTTGTTTTTTTTTTTAACTTTTGTTCAAATCTTGATGCAAAATTTGCTGAACTGTGTCTTTATCAATGGAGAATATTACTGCTGCTTTTCTTACTGAGTACATACTGAGCCTTCAGTCAGTTTTGTCCAATTTGCTGAATGTTGTAAATGTTTTTTTATGTGCATGGGCGCCCAAGATATCATCTTGGGTATGCTCTCTGTTTTTTCAAACACACATAACATGCAGTGTTTCCCATTCACCTCAGTTAAAGCAAGAAAAGATTTGATTGGTATTTTGTTCAGTTTCACAAAAAAATGACTCAATTTGTTGATCAACTTTTAAGCTAATTATTTTTGATGCATTAGCCTGTGCAGTTCAGTCAACAGCTAGCTGTGAAGTAAAGATGTCATGTGTTGGAAATGTACAGCAGTTGTGAATTGGAAGTGTGTGTGTGTGTGAATGTGTGTGAATTCCCAAAATTTAATATATAACACTATAGTTTTATCTTCACAGGCACTGTCTCATTATTTAATAGCCTTGTACAGCCTTTCTCAGAGTGCTTCTTCTTAATGAGTCTCTTTTTAGTGCGATGATGCTCATTTTCACCTGTGCCTCTCTCTCTGAGGTGTCCATTGGAACACAGTCATGTGCTCCCAATACTGGGTGAAGATTTGTGAGTAGAGAAATCAGGTCCGGGGTTGGTATTATTATAATGACAGAGTATGATGTCACATTGAGCCCAGGTTCTGATTTCATGTCTCCTCTATAGGAGGACAACAAACAAAGGACTAGGCTGACTTATTTCACATATATAGTGGGTCAACAGATACTCAGGATACCTAAATATATGTGAAAAACATAAATAGGATTTTTGCTGATAAATTACCTTTAACAATGAAAGGTATGTATAAATAAAGGATTGATCCTTAACTATTGTGTAAGAGAGGAGGTAAAGAGTATTATTTAGGTTCTACACATATCGTTTTTGGAGAAAAACACCAATCATGCAATACAAAACCTTATTTATATTTATTCTGATGAAGATATTGTTCTTAAGAAAGATAATGGAAAAATAATTCTAAAAGTGCAGTTTTATTATTTTGACAGATTTTATAACCCTTAAACTCGGTATCCGCTGCTTTATTATAAAAATATTTCCATTTCTAACAACTGACTTTTAATGAAGCTCAAATTGACAACATGTTTTGAAATAAGCTATAGTAAAAATATGAGTATTCTTATCTTATTTAGAGATACCCAAGGCACAAACTTTGATTCTAAACTAATTTTTTTAATGTCTTTTTTACTTTGTACTCTTAAAGCTGGGGTTGGCGATTTTGGAGAACTAGCTGTCTGTCTCTAGCCTGAAGGGGGCGGTAATGCTCCAAAATGATGGATGCCAACCAGAAGAACCTGCAGTAGCATGGACGGCAGTTCTCGTGAGATTAGAGCCAACAGCGGAACAAACTTAGAAAAACAGAGTTTATTTTAGATTTCTTGGACATCTGTCTTAAATGTGAGGGATACTGGAGCTTGGTTGGTGTTGTGGGACAGCTCACAGCGGACTTCCCTTATTTTCAAAGACAAAACTTGAAAGGTAAAAAACCTTATTTATATTTATTCTGATGAAGATATTGTTCTTAAGAAAGATAAGGTATAATTCTAAAAGTGCAGTTTTATTATTTTGACAGATTTTATAACCCTTAAACTCGGTATCCGCTGCTTTATTATAAAAATATTTCCATTTCTAACAACTGACTTTTAATGAAACTCAAATTGACAACATGTTTTGAAATAAGCTATCGTAAAAATACGAGTATTCTTATCTTATTTAGAGATACTCAAGGCACAAACTTTGATGCTACACTAATTTTTTTTATGTCTTTTTTACTTTGTACTCTTAATGCAGGTCCTAATAGAGCTTTTTAATTTGAAACGATACATTTATCTATAAGTATGAGGTGATTGTGGCATTGGGTATTACAATACATTTTTAGGTTAAAGGAATATCAGTGTATCATTCGTTCATTCCATATCCGTTTTAGAATCCAAAATCGGAAAACAAATAACGGCCTATTTTTCGCTGTTTTGATTTTGTTTTGAAATAAAAAATAGAATATAAGAGAATGGAATTATCATGGGATTTTTGTTCTATTAATTTTTGGTTTGTATCATTTTCGATGTGTTGGGACCCAGGAGTTGTTGACTTTTTTTTCTCAGGAAGGTCAGTCAGTCTCTACCGGGTGATTTCATTGATGGGTGAATCGAGCAGCACGATATCTAACGTTTTACAGTAATTATTAGTTAACGTTTTCGTCAAGCATGGTGTACGTGCTTTTTAAAGAGGAGTAGCGTGTCACACTTAGGACACCCATCTCCTGCAACGTCTCCGAAATGTCTGTGTGGGTCTTACCAGCTTTGAACAACTGCTTAATAAGATCGGCGTATTGTTTTAGTGTGGCCATAGTGGTCTATTTATATGTCACTCACTGTATATCGCCTTCTCTATCTCTGTGAACAGGTTTCAAGATCCGACTGGCCTCCCTGAGAAGAAAGTCAACAAGTCCCGGGTCACAACACATCGAAAATGATACAAACCAAAAACGAATAGAACAAAAATCCCATGATAATTCCATTCTCTTATATTCTATTTTTAATTTCAAAACAAAATCAAAACAGTGAAAAATAGGCTGTTTTCTGATTTTTGATTTGAAAACGAGAAATAAAATAACAAGTCGTTGTTGGATTCTAAAACGGATATGGAATGAACGAATAATACACTGATAAAGGAATTTACTTTAGATCTCAGTAGAGCATTACCTCTGTGTTATACAAGTTAATTTGACCCACAACATCCTCAACAAACAAAATCTGTTAACAGATATGATGTGTCACCATTAGAGGTGACAATATGATATATCACAACATATGACAATTCTGTTTGCAGGGCCATGATCACAATTTATTGAACTAAATAGTATCTTTTCTTAAAAATAAAACTATAGTATAAAGAACCCAAACATTATGTAAAGCACAGTCACTGCAACATGGGTAAATCTATGTTGTATTCCAATGACAGAAACAAAAACAATAAATGTAACGGACAAATAGAGAGTTTATGACTAAATGGCTGCCTCCAAGTTGCATCTGCAGTCTTTTTCTCTTTAAAAATTAACTTTCACAACAGCAATATTGCACTATTACATTAAGATTAATTAATGTCCCACAAAATATTATAAATAACTGTCTCTATATTTTCGTATACCCCTAACTTGTACAAAAGTCTTTGCGTATTTTGTAGTTTAAGTCACACGATTAATATAAACCAAATTCAAAGTTTAAAAAAAATGCCATTTTCGATGTTTTTATTGCTGTCAAGAAAAGGTCAATGTTATTCTGAAGTCAGTAAAAACATAACCTCCTTGGGGTGCTAGTTTGGCGTAGTGGTTAGCACCCCATGTACATGCTTCTGCCGGTCCAGGTTCGAATCCCGCCTGTGACTAGTTTGCAGAGTGTCTTCCCCTACTCTCTCTCCCCCTTTCACAAGCCTATCCATTGTCTCTCTCCTATCAATAAAGGCACAAAATGCCCAAAAATATACATTTAAAAAAAAAAAAAAAAACATAACCTCCTTGGTGGTGGTAAAAATGGCCATTGAACTCTGTGAGGCTGACCCTAGTCATACAACACTGAAAATCGGTTTACTTTAGTCCGACATTAAAGAAGATGTGTGCAACACTAATTTAAAATGTCCACAAATGCTCACAAGAGTTTACATTCACAGGCAAAAACCCTCAAATCAGTCTTTTAAATATTGATGTAGTTAACTTTTACATTTACTGGGTAAATATCGGGCCTGTGATTTTGACCTCACCCTCTCAAATATAATGAGTTAATCCTTAAGTCCCAACAGATACAAGTGCAAAGTTTGATTGAAATTACTTGAAACATTAATATATGAAAAAAAAATCATTATATGGATTCACATTCATTTGCAAACTCTAACACAAGACTCAATGGCCCTGACCTTTCCGTACAGCTCATCTCTTTCAGGATTGCAAGGCCTTTGACCAGTGACCTCTAAAATGTTTTGTTTTCTCATCCTTGAATTCAGGTGGATGAAGTCAAAGTTTAGAGAAAATCCATCAAGACTTCTTGTGATTTCCTGTTCACAGGATCTGGCACGGACTACAGACGTATGTACATATGGACAGACAGCCTGAATGCAGGCTATTGTTGTTGCAGAGGCATTTAAAGGTTATGTCTGAATTTGCATAAGCAGCTGCTTACCTATCAAGTGTCCCACTCGTAGTCTGTTCAGGGAGCTGACAGACACAAAGAGCTGACATATTTACAACCATCGTGATAAAGCAGTGCCTTATGATGTCTACATAAAACAAGCAACAGGACAGGGAAGATACAGCATGATAATAAAAATCATAAAAATGATTTATTTGGTGCTCACAGCTGGATTTGATTTACGATTAATGTGACAAGTTTAAACAGCTGCTCAGCGCCTTATCAATATGTTAATGCACAAAATGTGCAAAAATAGAAAATGTTGAAGAATCAATGCAAAACATGATTTTTTTGTGTCGAGGCTTTATTTGGAAAATGTGATGTTATTCTGCTTTTATGCACCAAATCAGTGCCAATTCATGTACTGCATACATGCTCACCTCTGTACCTTAGTTTCCAATGAAAAAAAAAAACAGAAACTGCTGTTAATTTTAAAGACAGATTTCTTTTTCTATATATGATGCTTGTTATGCTTAACTCTTTTCTGAAAATATTGTTTGCATGGTAGAATATGTGATTTTGTACAACAGTTTTCACCTGATTTTTCATGTTTGATATATTTTACAGTCACCAAGTTGCTGCTTACTATTTAAAATCTTATAGGGCTCAGTTCTTTAGAAGTGTCCCAGTTGGTCATTAGGGTGGACACAGTCAGTTTCCAACCAAACGTATCTCGAAATAAAAGACAGTTCATCAGTAGTTCCATACAATACTGCTTAGTAAGTATGAGGAGTCAGCAGCAGTGGGTGGTGCTATTTATGTAAATAAATGAATAAATAAAAACACTGCAGAGGAAGAGAATCAACACCATGCTGCATTATAAAATTCATGTCTTGAAATACTGAACAAGACAAAGGAGGACTGCATTTAAAAAATATATTTTTCCTTTTTCAATACTGCCAAATTTTATCCTCCATCAAGCTTAAACATTTGCAGCATTTCTATACAGGTTTTTCAAGCACAAAATGTATATGTGTATAAAAATAGGTGGATGGAAACATCATGGTGGAGTCACAAGCTGTGTCTCATTTCAGGAGTAGCATCTTCTGAAGGACTCAGACTACAAAGGGTTTCCTGCTTGTGTCCTTGCTCATAGCTTTGTTTCCCCTCGCTGATGTATTGTGTTTCCCCTCGCTGATATCATTCTCAACTGCACCGTAGCTAGCAAACACAACAGCTGTCTTACAATTTTATCAGTTTATTTGAAACTTTTTTGTTGTTTTATGACTTTTTGTTTTTACAGTTCCAGGCAAAGATCATACAAAGTCTTAATGTGATTTTTTAGTTTAAGGTCATAAAAGGAGGGTTTAATTGTTCTTTTTCTGTTGGAATTTGAATAGAATATTTAATTTCTCTTCTTTTATTGTGCCCCTATACTCAAAGAATACACAGAACTCTATCATATATCGGAGTATATTTGTTCTCTGAAGCATCCAGGGTAGAAAAAAGACCCCATAGATAAGTGTGACAGGTTGAAAATGACAGGAGCAGGCAGGTTTATGTGTCTTACATACCCTGTTTACTGTACATCAAATATCTGAAGACTTTAAACAATTTATTTTCTTCCCAGGAATCCTAGACTCTGTTCTGTAATGTGTGTAAAACACACTGGACAGCCTGTTCTGTTATTCCTGAGCATAAATATCAGTAAGATTCATTAGCATGTATTCAATTTTAGAAAGGTAGCTCTGTGTTTTGAGGAAAACTTTAATCCTGTGGGTGTTTTTCCTTGTTTGTACATGCACTGGAGTGCATGGGATTAGCACACTGAGGAGCGCTTCTTAAAAAGTGCACTGACACTCAGCTCTCCATCTTATTTGCTGATGAGTGCCCATCTCTTACCACAAACTTTAGACAAGTATAAAGAGGATCAAAATGTTGTCATTTTCTGCATCTTCAAGTTAGGAAACCACCAGCTTTAAACCTGACTGCATATCATTTTAAGACAAACGGGAGTGCACGATCATTACTGTTTTAACAGTGTGAATGTTCAGAGTATAAATGACAAACATCAGGTGGAAATTGGGGAAGACAGCTGCACTTCATGCGGAAAATCTTTGTGCCTGGCACACTTTAGAGCCCCAAAGCAGCTAAATGGAAGTCAGCCATTATTTTATTTGTAAAAATGTATTTTTAAGAGTCCTTCATAAGGTGTGACTTTTTTTGTCAAAAGTTGTGAACTTGAAATTAAATCTGTAATGTGCAGCTATGGATTTTTGCCTGCATGCAAGATTATTGAAGTGTTTTAATTTCTTATGTCTTAGAAGAAAGATGTCTGTTATGAAATGTTACTGGGAGGTATTATTTAAAGAGATGAAGACTCCGACATGAACACTTAATTACCTCCGTCAAGGAGGTAATGTTTCCGCCAGAGTCTGTCTGATGGTTTGTTTGTCTGTTAGCAAGATTACACAAAAACTACTGGATGGATTTACGTGAAGATTTTACCAGATGTGTGGTTTTGTCCATGGAAGTAGCCATTCAATTTTGGTGCTGATCCGATTCAGACTGACATCACAAAATAACTTCTAAATTTATGATGAAGTCCCATTACTTAACACTGGGCTGTCTTTTGTCCCACCCACGGCACCATCCATTTGGTTACATGCTCTGGTTACACGCAGAGTCAGCAGTGATCAGCCAATCAGCAGTGAAAGCTGGGGCATGCAGAGTTCTGCTCATAGACACAGAGAAAAGGAGGAACCATTTTGCCATGGAGAAATTCCAGTGCTGTTACTGGAGCCTTGGTTCTGCAGATTCTCCTGAAATTATAATAAGCGCCCCAGTCTTCCACAACTCATAGCTATTAGTAACATTACAGCCCATTAATGTTATAGAACATTGATTTGTGGCAACTGACAGACTAGCGATTTCACCCACCGGAAGCACCACTGTGCGCACAACACCAACATCTGTACAAGCCCCAGCACACTGGTTCAGTCAACAAGTTACAGGACCCACTTCTGGCTAGGTCACTCAATTGGATGATATTTGTGTCAACAATAATTACACTTCTTGCATATTAATATTTTTCATTCCACAATGTGTGTATAAAATAAATATAGGACTATAATGATGAGTGGAAATCACAATTTATAGGTGGAAGTGAGCTACTTGGTGGAGGTCTACGCTCTCAAAGTGCTTTACAAGTTACCATTGTGTTTTTTGGCAATACTTTTACTGATAACATTTTTGTCTTGAATATGTTTGAGTACAATGGATAACCAGCCCTACCAGCGACCCTTTTGTATCATTCATTGTATTATTCATCCCTAATATACATTTATGTGCACTACTACATCAGCCTTTTCTCCTGTAAATAGTTCTGAAATAGAAATATATGAGAATAAGATAAAAAAGTCATTATCATAGTTGAATAAAATCAAACCCCACAGCGCTTCTTTTGATGACCAGCCTCTGTAGTCTCTGTTTTCATCTCTGCCTTTGAAGAGTGTTATTAAAGGAGAATGAGAAGATGATTTGCTTTTTGTGTTCTCTGGATGGGTACTCCTCAGGAAGCACAGCAGGAGTTCTGGGGATCAATGTGGGCTAATAAGAAGGGACGAGCATTTAAAATCACTTTGAGAGCACAGAAGTGAATCTTTATAGAGTCAACTTTTGAGGATTTCTCTAAAGCTGATGTAACCCAGTGACACACTTTATATCATTACCGAATGTTTTATGAAGTCATAGAAGAATAAAATCAAAAAAGGTGTTAAATAAGCTGAGATAATAAAGGTAGACTGAGATGACAGGAGAGAATATAAAAAAATGGGACTTGCTTTAAAACTCCACAAACCACAAGCCCCTCGATAGATAAATGTGGTTGATGTACACAGAAACATATACACTGTATGCACATATACACAACCCACAGAGGAAAACTCAAAGCAGGCAGATCAAAACATAAGGACTGTTTCATTTTTCTGTCTGAAGGTTGGATTCCTGCCTTTGAGATAAAAGCTGTATGAAATTAACTTTTGCTGACTTTAGCCTCCTGTGATCCCCTGAGTTCTTGCTCACAGTTTCCTTTAAAGTTCTCCCATGAATAATTGTCCAAAAATCTTTTTTGAGGATTATTTCTCATCAGTACAACCAATTGGTTTTGCATTTTATATAGCTGAAAAGCCTACTTAGTCATATTAACAAACAGGAATGACTTGTGGGGTTCATACATTCATGGAATGAACACACAGCTAAATGAGTGGCTGGTCCCCACCAAAAAAATGTGCCAAGAGAAGCTTCAAGCTTGTGCTCCGGTATGCAGAGAGGCAGCATTATTTAGTATCAGGAGACTGCTGAAGTCAAAGACAGATCAGGACAGCAAGCCAAGAAGACCTGATACTCACTCTTGCTTCAATGAAGAACCATAGGCTTTTCCAGGTGCAGGATGTTTTAGCACAGTTTGGGAGGCACTACCAGACAATTGGGCTCGAGTCATAGGGACTCTGACTCGAGGTGACTTGAGCCGCTAATGAGACGACTTGCAACTCGACTCGGACTCAGGAGGTAAAAACTCGAGACTCGATTCGGACTCGAGAGAAAATGTCTCCAGACTCGACCTGACTTGAGACAACATGATTCGGAAAATTGCACGCACTCAGGCTTTATATGAAGAGCCAGACAGGAGATATACACCGCTCTTTCCTTTTAGGTTTACTTTATTGCTGCTCCATTCACAGTACACTTGTCCATCACCTATTGTTGTCCCCCACACGACACAGTACTACACACATACGTTCCTACCACACACCCGCTTCTGCTACAGTGATGATCAGTGGGCAGGGTGCACAGGAGGCGTGTTTCAAATTGGCAACCGCTATGTCTTCTGTGCCAAAAGTTATTTTCTTTGCATATAAAGAATTTCAATCGAATGGAAAACGAAGACATGCCATGTGCACGACCTGCAACACTTTGATAAGCAAAAAAGAGGGTACAACATCGAACTTTATCCACCACCTGAGGACACATGAGGCCAAATAAGTGAAACCTGCAAACGTTAGCCAGGTAGCTAGCGTTCCTGCCATAGGTCAATATGGCAGGAATGTTAGCCCGACCTATGTGCTCAATATGGAGCTAGCAAAGCTAACATTAGTAAAGAGGGTGTGCGTGTGTTGTATGTGTGGGAAGATAAGGTTTCTCTCTTCGAGATAAAAATCGGAGTGCTTTTTGGGTGGACTGGGGAACAATGGTGAGGGACTCGACCCGTCATAACCTGTGGCTTGACTCGACTTGACTCGCCCACAACAGAAAAAGCTTGGGACTTGCTTGAGACTCGGATCAAATGACTCGAGACTTGCTTGGGACTAGGATCAGAGGGACTTGGGCAATTGTCTGGGCACTACCCACATGCTTAACTGTGATTCTCATCACACTAATTCACATCCTTACAAGTTATACCTCATTGTGAAGGTGACTAATCAGGGTTTCCAGTGATATAAAATGAAATACCAAGGTACTTAGTAGTACATAAGGGGAAAATAACATTTTTAAGATGTATATTTGGAGGACCTAGCAGGTACAAAAGTTAAACCTCTTAACATGTTTTCATTTACTGTATGAAATACTTCAGTTGTTCTTGTGTTACAACTGATATAAATGGCTAAATAGCTGTTAAAGTATTGGTTTCTGTCTGCACAGAGTGGACAGAAATGTTATATGTATCTGCCAGTCAGTAGGTATGGTGTTATAATTCTTGTCATTTGTTGATGGAATACAGTTTTGTACCAAGTGCTGAATAAATCAGGGAAATGGAATATCTTTAAGAAATTTGAAATCTCCCCAACATCACACAATTAAACTCTCAAAAATTCTTAATACCTTTGAAACATCACTTTAAAATCATTGAAGATTTACATACACCCCCCAACCCCAGCAAAGACACCCACAAAACACAAACAACACTCCCTTAAAAAAGTATTATTAATAAATTACTATTGGTTAATAGTTCTGATCTGGCGTAACTGCAACAACATGGCCCTTACATTTTGAGAAAATCCCAACATCCTCATAAAAATCCTTATTTTGACTGTTGTCTGAGCATGTTGCCACTAACTAAATCTGTCAAATTTAAATGGTTTATCAAACATAAATATCAATAACTGTAAATCAGCAAGTTCCAATTATAAAATCTTATAAGGGGGGGTTTTGAGACAGCACCTGTTGCAAAACCTTTGTTTGAGGATAGAAGTAAAACACCACCTCCTTAGAGGGTCATTTATAAAAACCTCTTGCCTTTTGTAACAAAACCAGATGTCCTTGTGTTCTTCGTCTGGCTATTTCAGGAAGCAGATTGAAAATGAAAGCTTGCAGACCTCACTCTTTCTCAGGTCAAAAGGTCTCTGCCCATGGATCTGAGGGGTCCATTACTTTTGAAGCATGTCTGACATTCAGTTTACTCCGGTGTCCTGAGGTTTATGAAAAAGAAAATTAAAAGTGGAGGATTGGCCTCAGAGATGATCCAGGGTCTTTGTACAGACTTGGGGCAGATTTTTGAACATTTTTCTTCTCATCAAGGGATTTTCCTTGGCAGAACAACCAAAAGAAGAGAAATATACATTTATAAACCTAAAAAATAAAGTGGACATGTTATGTAAGTCCATTATTTCTCTCTGTTTGGTTAATATCAATTGTTATATCATTATATTAATATTTTCAGAAAGCCTGATTCGTCACCTTAACAAGTAAAAACTTGTAGGGATAGTGTAATAGGGGAATTGGCAGCACAGATAAGTGGGCTGGTAGTACCCTCCAAAAATGTTCAGATAGCCCCTGCAACTGGAATTTGGTGTTCCTGTATGCAGAGTGGTAGCATTATTTGGTTTCAGCCCTGGTACCATTTCCAAGCTTAGGACCAAGTTCTGTGAGACAGATGAAGTCAAAGACAGACTGTTAAGTCAAAGTCGCAGGAAGACAACACCCTAAGAAGATGGGTTTCTCACCTTTGTCTCATTGAGGAACCGTAGTCCTTCTTTAAGGGGAAGAGTAAAACCTTCTTGTGTAAGGTAGGCGTTAACAGGATATGAGGTACTACTGCACTCAGTCAGCTTAACAGAGATATCTGTATGAAATGCTGTGTTGTCTTAAAATCAAACTACTGGTATTTGTAGCTAACACATAATAAATTGGATCAGAGGTGCAAGAATGATGATATTTCATCAAAAAGAAATTTACAGGAGTCGAATCGACAAAGAAATGGACTTGTATCATTTATCCAAACTTCTGCCAAGACAACTTTTTAAAAAAGACACCAGAGAAGTTTTATGAATTTAGTTTAGGGCAGAAATTTATGTTAAGCTTTGTTTGCAGACATTTGTATTTGGTGGTTTAGCTCTGATGAGGGCTCTCCCTTCCTTCCACCTGCCGATTGTAAAAGCCTTCGACAGGAACAGCTCATATTTCTGTCCTACTTGCACCTACAAGGACAGCAAAAGGCAGAGAGAGAGTCTGCAAATAGTGTAAAGGACGAGCTACAGTAGAGGAGGGTTGCAAAGCTGCTTGCAAAAGCAGTAGAGAATAGGCTGGCTGTATCAGCCTAAGGCCCTGTTTAAATGGAGACACCGTCACATGAAACACAAAGATTTTTCCTTTGCATATTCAAACTCGATCCGCGTTCAAACAGGGAAACAGCTAAAATACGCTGTAGTGTGCATGCTAGTCTGGTGGATGGCGATGTAGGTTTGAAGAGAAACAGCGCTGTTATAACACACGTACGAAGAAGAAATTATTTTTATAGACAACAATGGCGAGTGGACGCACAAAGACACAGGCGTTTCATGTCTGGATAGTTTTGTCTGGATAACAAACCGAGCATGGTAAGTAACACACATATTGCTAGGAAGATGACGAAGCTGTTGTTGTTCCTTATATGCATGCGCAGCTTTCATATGAAGGAGTGCTGCATATGTGGTGGTGTCAGCATTTCAACCTGACCCTTTTTGTATCTTGTCTACATAGAGCCGACATATCAGTCTTCAAAACTTTCCACCCTGGTCCCTGGTTGCAAAAGTTTGCGGATTCAGGCACTCCAGGCACTGTTCTCATGTAAACGGGAGGCGAAAAACTTGGGCTGAAAGCTGAATGGTGTAAACACAAGCAGTGTTTATCTGCTTAGAGGCAGTCAGCTGGCTGTCAGCAGAGATGCCTCAGCTGTTAAGCAATGGCATGCTGGCATGCTAGCAATCTTGACTTTATGTCCCACTAGAATAATCGCTATGCTCTTTTTGTATATAGATTCTAAATTCAAATTTCAATGTCCCCTGGCTGGAGTGTTTTCATTCCAACTCTTTCCTCCTTGAAAAAAAAACAATTTGATCAGCATTTTTTCACACAGCCTTGATTAGTGCTAAGAGGTGCTTACACTTATACTCTTTGAACTGTGTTAATAGCCCTATTTTTATGACAATTAATACATTTCTTATCAAGTTAGATATTATTTTTTCAACCAAACAGCTTAGAATCACACATTTTACTCAGTTATTGTATGCCTTGTCTGTTCTCTCAGTGTTTAAACATCAGAAAACTCTGCCTTCTAAAGAAATACCGCTTTGTAGACATTGAATAAATATACAAAAACACCATCAGCAGCAACAAAAACACAGGAGCAGCGGGGCGAGCTGCAGGGAGTGACTGAAGGATTCTATTTTCCATCCGATCAAAGAGAAAACATGTGAGCAGTGAAGGTGGTCATGACGGGAGAGGAGCTGAGGATGAGAAATTGTGGTTTGAGATGGATTTCCCGAGACATGGAAGCAGAGAGAGAGAGAGAGAGATAGCAGATGAATACAGAACAGAAGAAGGGCTGAGCAGGATGGGGGATGATGCAGAGCTGAGAGCGACTGACAAATGAGAGATGAAATGAGCAAATGAAGAAAATAAAAGGTGAAAAGGCACCTGTCTCTCTGCAGCGAACATGGGAGAACTGATTGGTGTGTTTTTGTGCACATGTGTGAGATTGCACATGAAGGTGCAAGGTTAAAAGGGTGGCAGCGACACTCCAAAATTGTTATTTTGCTTCATCTTGGGGTAAATGGGAAATACTTGTCTGTAATAACCAAGTGTGGTGGATGAGTGTGTGTGTCTTTGTCTGTGCGAGAGTAGCACTGAGATGGGATATAATGGGAAATACTTGTCAGTGATGGCTCTGCATTGGGAGTGTTGGGTCCCCACAGGCTGCAGAAGAAGCCCAAATAAAACCATCTCAGCAGGATATTTAACCCATTCACTGCTAACTGGAATCACCAGGGACCGAGAAAGTGTGAAATAAAGCTGTTTGAAGACATCTAAAAGCTGCTGAGTAATTGGTTTGAACTCTGGCTCTGATATGATAAGTCCTGATAAATCCTTAACCATGCAGGGTTTGGAAGCCCCGGATGGACAAACCACACCACTCAACTCGTTACAAGGTTAACAAGATTTTGAGACATTTTATTTTCTTGTGATAACAATTGATTACCCTCTGCTAAGAAGGTTATGTTTTTGCCAGCATTTCTGAATTTGTTTGTTAGTCTGGAAACACGACTCAAAAAGTTATGAATGGATTTTGATGAAATTTTCAGAGAATATTTGTCATGACACGAGGAAGAAGTGGAAAGCCTTATGTGATGCAGAGCTAGTTCTTTTTAAGAATTTGTTAAGATTGTGAGATAGTTTTTTCCTCATTATCAATAATAACGCAATAAATTCGAAACAGATTTTTAGGGAATGAACAAGGAGGACGTTACACAATTTTTATGATGAATCAAATCCAGATGCATGTACAGAATTTTTATAAAAAGGATTAATAACTCCTCAGGCAGTTTCCCACACTCTGACAGTAACTTCCTTACAACACAGTATTGTAAATGCTGTGGCAGAGGTTTGTGCTCTCAAAGCACTTAACGGTTTTGTGTCTGTTTTTTTTTCCTGTGTGGTGGCCACTACTAAATGTTATTTTTCATGTCTTTGGTTTTAAAACCAATTTTATTTTCAGTTTAGAAAATTGCATTGCACACATTTTTGTTGAAATAAAATCACTTTAATGGAAGTTGTTTTATTAGTTAAGTGCACAATTTAATTAACAAGCTGTCGCATGGATCAATTTTCTACATCATTATTTAATTTGCATTTATGGTTTGATTTCAAAGTAACACTTATCCTTTGTCATCTTGTTGATCTAAGGCCCCATTTACATGGGCACAGAAAACGGTCAAATCCGATAAGTTTTCGTTGCGTTTTAGCCTTGCGTCTACATGGAAACTCATTTAAAATAGAAACTTTTGAAAACAGGCTCCAGAGTGGAAAGATTTGCATCTGCTTTCCATTCAGCTTCGTGTAAACCCATATTAGAGCGTTTCAGGGTGAAACGCTGAAGACACCGCATGCGCAGTACTCTGAAGGCTGCGCGCGCATACCAGGAACAACAGCAGCTTCGGCCGTCTGCCAAGTAACGTGTGAGCCTCTTATCGTGCTCGTTTTTTTTATCCAGTCAAACCCATCCAGACAGATTTGTTGTCCGAAGTGATTTGTTGTCCAGAAAAGAAACTCCTGCGTCTCTGTGCGTCTATTCACCATTGTTGTTTGTGAAAGTTTTTCTTCTTCGTGTGTTGTAGCAGTGCTGCCTCTCTGCAGACCAACACTGCCATAACTTAAGGCTACGTTTACATGGAAACTCCTGACTTAAAGACGCAAAGATTTGTCCTTTGTGTTTTGGAATTCTTCTGCGTTCAGATGACGATGCTTGAGGACAAGTTAATCCACTGTAGTATGCATGCCGGTTCAGTAGATGGCGGTGTAGGTCTGCAGAGAGGTGCGGGTTTACACTGAGCTGAATGGAGAGCGGATTCAAATCTTTCCACTCTGGAGCCTGTTTTCAAAAGTTTCCGTTTTCAACTAGTTTCCATGTAGACGCAAGGCCAAAACGCAACGAAAACTTATCACATTTGACTGTTTTCGGCGCCATGTAAACGTTGTACGGGCAAAGGGTTATCCACTGCTCCAATACGGCTTTTTGAAGCCCTATCCACAGGGAGCCGGAGAAACCACTCAGGGGGAGGGAAGGAGAAGCTTGTACTTTTAATTCAGCATGAAACTTTTGTCAGTGTTCTTTTCAGTTAAGAAAGACATTTTTTCTGTAAAAAATGTTTTTTGAAAATTTATTGGTGTTTTTTCTGAGTTTGTTTTATGTTTAGTTTGTAGTCAGCTTAGTTTGCTCCTTGTGTTTATGTTGGACTAGTCCTCTCTCTGTTTAAACCTCCAGCATGTCTCACTTAGGTAGGTCTGTTGATTATGTTTGTTAGGTTGTAGCTTTAGTTTTTTTTTGTGCTGAGTTGACCTCTTTGTGTGGGCCCAGGTTTTGCTTATTTCTAATTAAGTTGAATATTTGTTATTGATTTATTCTTTTCAAGTTTAATTAAAGGAACAAGAACTTTTTCTACACCTTTGTCCTTTGCCTGACTACTTGGTCCCTTACATTCTGTCTAAAGCTGTGTTCACACCAAATCTCAGATTTTAATGAGATGAAATACATGAAAAGTGAAAATGATGCCTCAAAAAATGCATTGAATTATCCTATGCAGGACCCAAATCGCTGTTCGAGCAACCCCCATTTTGCCTTTTTTGCCCTTTCACCAGAAGAAATTGGGAGAAAGTCATTAAAGAGTCAGGCGTTAGCAATCGAGATAGCTGCTTGTCCAACTAGCGTTAGCATAACTGATAGCCAACCATTTGCGGTACAAAACAAACAAAAAAAACAACGTACACAACAAATGCACTCAAAACGACAACAGCTTATAGTGCTTGGTGGAAACAAAACGTGTTTATAGCTTACATTTGTACAGTGCAGTCACATCCACTGTAGTCAGTGCAAAGCCAAAGCTCTCTTCCGCCATTGCTGCCTGGGGAAATGGGTATGATGAGTGTGCACTAGGGCTGGGTATTTCCAGCAACCCCACGATACGATATGTATCCCAATACTGAGGCCACGATACGATACGTATCCCGATACACATGAATTTTGAACATTGACTGCGCTTTTAACAGAATTCCCAGCAACTTTTGTTTTTCATTACAATAAGAAAAAGAATAAGGATGAGTTTTGAATGGCTCTACAACTTAAGAACATTAATTCAGGTCCCCAAAGATGGTAGACACCTAAATTTAAATTTGGAACTGTGTTTTAATGATGAAGCTTGGCCTCTACTTTTAATTGTGCCATTGTTAACAGTAGCCAAAGAATATTTACAACAACTGTCCAAACATTGAGGCCGTATCGATTCTGTAGAATCCCTGAAGATACACTTATCCCCAAGGTGTGCATGACAATATTTTGTCGTATCGATATTTTTAGAACAGGTCTAGTGTGCACAGCTGCATACTCAAAATCCTGGCCAATTTGAGTACGTCATCCGGGTACTTTTGTATACTCCTTTTTCATATGCATACTGTTTTTCATTTTGATGAGGTATAAATTTTGAGTATTTGAGTATTGAAGTAAGTATGCAATTTGGGACACACTATGAGTGTTCATTATGTCCAGCTCATATTTACTTAACACTTTTCATGGGCTGTATTAGGAACAGTCACCCAGCACAGAGGCAGTAAGCACAGTGGCTAGGTAGCAACTGGTGTGGTTTTCTTGCTTACTAGTGGTGATGTAAGGTATTTCTAAACAGAGAAAATATGCTGAACCTCGGGAAAGAACTTTTAGAGAACCCAAGAGAGAAAGAGTAGACCTGGAAGAGGAGAGGTTTGGACCTATGACCATACAGAAAAGAAAGCCTGGAGGTTTGTTAAGTAACTAGGGGCAATCACAAACATTTTGGTTAAACACCGCAGGTATGGTTTTGAAGGGTGTTGTGGATCATCAAATGGATGCAAGACCAAACAGACTGGTTTAGTCTTAGACAATTAGAGTTTCTCCAACAGTGTGGGGTGTTAACAAAAAATGAAACAACTCACATTGCTGTCTCTGTAATGGTGCGTTCACACTGCACGCTACTTGTACTACCTCGGCGATCACTCTCCATGCAAAGTCAATGTACAGCCGCGATGGGGCGGGGCTTACCCTTCTGCGATGCGACAGCCGCTTTTCACACTACCACATAGCTTGTCGCGCGATGTGAAAGTAAAAACAGTTGATCAATCAGCAGGTGTGTGCACCCTGTGACGGTACCCTGGACAGACAGTTATTCATCCGGACTACAGAGTAACAATCTATGTCCGTGTGGGAAACATTTGTCAGTGAGGACATTAGTTCATGATATGATCGCGGTGAAACTCGAGCGGATGTGACGTCACTGAGCGACGGCCGACCGCAACGGTGACCAAAATGAGGTATTTATGGACGTGTGACGATACGTCAGTGGGCGACGCGATTTTGGTAGCTGGGTCGCTTGCGGTGTGAACGCAGCATAATGCTCAGTGCTTCACTGTGGAAGATATGATGCTTCAATGATTGCAACCATTTTCTAGAACAAAATTCTTCCCCAAAGGAGATTTATCCCCTCTATTTCCCATTTTTTTGTTATGAGAAGTTTGTTTCAAGTAAAGTAAGGAGGGTCAGTCTAATGTGGACTGTTGGACACTTAGTTATCCTTAAATAACAAATCAAATCATTGAACTCAGCCATTATTCCACATGCCGGACATAATTAAAGCCCATGTTATGTCCATAATTATCGTGCATGTTTCTTCCTTCTCTGAAAAATATGGTAAGAACAAGAGGTCAATTTTGAGCAATAACTACCAGAAACCTTTTATCTGGTTCTTAATGAATTTTCAGCCCATTTTGACTGACATGCCTTTGACACCCACTGCATGATCACAGATTGCAAGAGTTGCACTATCTTGGCAGCTATTAGCATTTGGAAGCTGATTGTTTCATGAGCAGAAACGTAATTTGATGCATATTGGTGTTAGCCAAGGTCATGTAGCCTGTTTAGGATGCTTGTAGGTTTTTTTTCTCAAATGAGACACTACAAGAAATAAAGAAATAGCTTGGAGAAGAGTCCTTCTCATTGGCACTAGGCAATTGAATACAGAAAGGGAGAGCTGGTAAACAAAGCAGAGAAACAGAAAAATAAGAGGGAATTTTCTACTTGTTTTGAGTATTTAGGCTCTACAGAGCTTAGAAATATGTTGAAACCTTCACACAAATGAGATGGATTAAGTTTGTCTGATGATGAAACAACACTTCGCCCTGTGTGCTGCATCTGTATCTCTGCTTCATGTAATGTTACATTCTCTCTCCTTATGACCTGTTTAAGTTAGTGGCCAGTACACATTTTATTAAGAAATGTATTAAAATTAAAATGTACTTGCTGATATTAATGGCTGGTGCTGACAGTCAGAGCAAAGCTGGAGACATGCTTGCTGTTGAATACTGACTCATGACGGCAGCCACATGTTGTCTGCATCAATTTCGCGCATCAGTTGTGCACGTCATCCAGAATTCCTGCAATGCTGATGTGATCTGCAGTCTACACCTGACTGGTAAGATCAGTGCAGAGGCAGAGGAGAAATGACTCGGCAGCATTTGCAACTATAACAGAAAGTTTTAAAGACAAACTGATTAATCAAGACTACGAGTATCAGCATCTAAGTAATGTGTGAGACTGTACAGATACAAGCACGGCTGTCGATCTGGCTGATTTCAGATACATTCTCCTTTGGAAGTCAGGAAATACGTTGGCGTACTACTTCAATGAGTGACCGTGCAATCTGGTTACTTGGAGTTATACTGAAGTTGACACCATGGTCAACTTTTTCTTTGGATGTGTTTATGTTAGTTTATTTTCTTACACATAAACCACTGATTTGTAGTTTTGATCCAGCTCTTAAAGTACTATCAAAAGAGAAACAGTGGATAAATAACCAAACACATGAGACAGACTCAGCATTGATGTTTTACTAGAAAAAGAAACCAAATGGAAAGACAGAAACAGACATAAAGAAACCATGTGTTAAAGCCAGAGTGTTGACAGCCCAGCAGTCAGTTTTTTGCTGTCGATGCATGAAACCTTGTCCTGGAGGTGGTAGGAAGTCAACACAACAGTGTCATGTATGGGTTAACTGCCGATGTGTTCATGTAGTGATTGCTATTTCTGCCTTGTAACAAATTTCACCACACAGGAAAACCCCTCTGCTGTCCCTATTTCTGTTGCACTGGGTTGCCGCAGTGCTGCTGCATTGATTCCCTGGGTTGAGAAGAGATGATTGGAGACTGTCAAACTTCTTCTGCTGAGCCATAAAGGGTATTTGTGTGAGTTATACAAATCTTTTCAAGCTATGGTTCTAACATGGAGTTTGACCTGAACTGATCTGATGCAGAACTGGTGTTTACAGAGGTCACTGTGTGTGGGTTGTCCAGAGAAATGGAAGTTTGTAAAACGTCAAAGGTTGCAAAGTAAAAGCTTTGCAGTGTTCAAAAGAAAGAACCAGATGAAACTCAGATTGTCAGTTGATGTCTGGGGTTCATCTGTATCCCATTATTTTGCAGTGTAATAGAGCAGAAAGTAATTTGTCTTTGCTGAGATGCACTTTATACAGAGAGTTCTGTCAAACAGTGGGGACAGGAGGAAAGGCAGATGCAGAAACGGGAGGAAAACAAGAAAAGGAGCAAGAGAGAATTTAGGCCACGTTTACACAACAACAACCCCCTGAAACTTTCCGTTAAAAAAGGAGCTGCATTCATCAGACAGTGCACAAGAAACTGTAAAACTACTGAAAATGCTGTAGTATAATTGTCAGGCCAGTAGATGGCAGTTTGACTTTGTAATAAATCAACACTCACATGTGCAGAAAACTCATGTGCAAGGTATAACACAAAATTGCTAACACATTAAGGTTTCTGTGGATGATTGAATAATTCCAATTAAGTCGTAATGTCATAATAACTACATTTCAAGAAAGCTTTCATGAGTAGAAAGCACAAACAGAACTTGGGAGTTCATGACTGATGGTTTTCATTTGATGCCCCACACTCGCAGATTTTAGCTGTTGTTTGCTGTTTATATTGTGTCAACAGTGCTAAATGAGACTCCAAGGTGACTGCATTTTTTTTAGTTTTTATTAATATCTCTACTATCTTGCAAATGTAATGGGGTGAAGCCTCAACATGGTCATAAAAAAATCAAACAATAAAACCCTGTATTCCAGCTCCACACAAAATCTAATATGTACTTGCTAACTTTGCACACCAGATGGACCATTCAATATAGCTTCACTGGTCCATCAGGGCAAGAGCCCACAGAAACTGTCTGGGAATGGGCAGAACCTTTGACAAGCATAGCCGGCAGGGCATTGGCTGATTGTTGGAACAATCACGTTCATTATGGGCCAATTAGATAATGATGTAGGAGGGCACTATTTCCAAGCTGTAAAGTATGAAACATGAGAAACTCTGCGGAAAATACTTTCCTTCTTTCAAGGACGTGCTTTTAGTGTTACTGTTTGTCTTTCATTTATTTAGCATAGAAATGTGGTCCAGATCTGATAAAACTTCTACTGAAACATTTATGCTAATCACGGTACGAGCAGCCACTTCCTGCTGTCGTCCTCTTAGCTTCCTTTTAGCTTTTGCTGTCCTGCTTTAGTAAGTTCACAATTGTTGTAGATTGCAGCTAACAGACACTGTATGATACTTGCTGAAGTAGGACTCTATAAACTAAAAAAAAAAAAAAAGGTTTTGCTTCCAGCCAAAACTGTCATGTAGACGTGGCTTAAAGAATAGGGGAAGGACACAATAACAGCAGAAAAACAACTGAAAGAGATTATACAGGAGAAATGCAATTAGGGTCAAATTAAACTGTTATAAAGTCAGGTTTTTTCTTGTTAACATATTATCAGATATTGCTGTAATGCAGAGATGTTTTCCTCCTCACATAGCTGTGGATGTCCCAAAAAGGGCCGTAAAATGGATTTTTAATTGCTCTCAGAACTATCAGATGTAATTATAAACACATAAACGTGCAAACCCAGCTCGGTTCTGATTTCAATCTGTCGCTTTTATATTTAGTGTTTGGCCTTTGAATATGTTGGATTTCAATCTGTGGCTGAATCGCATCTGTTGAGAAGACAAATAACAAAAAGCACTGAGGCGATATGAGAGTCAACACAAATGCTACACTCTCCAAATGTCAGACAGATGTTTTCTCACTGCTGTAAAATCACAAAACCCCCTCCTGTCCAGAGGCCAGCCTGAAAATGTTCCAGCCCCCAGTGTTGAATCTCTGCATTTACACGGTATGTCAGGCCTATAAACAGAAGATTAAGGGCAAAGTAACCAATTGACAATTAAATAAACAGTGAAGAACTACTTGTGAAAAACAGATGAACAGGCAGAAATAAAATGTCCAAACATCTCATGGTGTTGGAGTGATCACTCAGAGCTGACCCCGTGTATGCAACAATGTGTGTGCGTGCCTTCCTCTTGCACGTGTGAGTGCCAGATGGACATTCAGTGATGAGTAGGACACATGTAGACAGTGGCATATTAATATTCTCAAGTTACATAAAAAAAGAAAACAGCCATTTAACAGGATGTATGCCATGGCCTCTGACAATCTGTGATCAATGTTCTCTATAGCTCTCTATAGACGTATAGATATATATTCATTTGTATTATATATAATATGTTGATTTATAAAAAAGATCTGATCTTAATTACAAGTAGTGGCATTTTTCTTTTATATTCATTATTGCAATGAATTGTTATCTAAGATGATTAAAAAAGACAGGTGAGTTCTCTTTTGCTACGCAGTTATTTACAACAGTTTTAAAAAGCAAGCTTTCTGATATGGTGCCTTTCCCCGAACACTGGAAAAAAGACAGAGGAATCTCAAATGACAACTGAACAGCCCATCCAAGGCTTTACTCTTATGAAATAGAGTCTGTATCTGTTGTTTCTTATTGTTCAAGTAGAGTGAAGTGCACCGGGCATAAAGCAGTGGTTCTCAACCTCTAAAGTCCCTTTAAAATTGACAGCTTACTTCACAGTTGTCCATCTCAAATGGCCAGACCAGACTACATTATTTCTTTGTCCTTTGCGATGACACTCTGTCACACTCTGTTATAAAAATTATGCACCAAATCAGGCAACAGTACAAGATTGAACCCAACTGGTTATACTGGAGGTTTAACTCTATTTGTTGTCTTTGTGACATTTCAAGTTCATCCGGTTATCATGGAGGGAAATTAATCATGGATACAACAAATCAGCTGTTTGTGTTGCTAGCATGACAAAAGAAAAAAAAAAAAAAACACAAAGAAGGAGCAAGAGTGGACTGTTTGTGAAGAAGAGAGCATTGTGGACTGGCTATCTATTGAAAAGAGCTTCAAGTTTGAATGTATTAACATTTCAAGAAAATTACCCTGATAAAATGGTGCAGCAATGGGTGCTTTAATGTGGAAGTATGTTAGCATTTTCAGACATCTCGGTCCCCCATCTTAAAGTCCAAGGAATTTTCAAAGAAGTATTGATTTAATGACTTAAAGGTCCCACATCCTACAAAATTGATTTCCTTTGCTTTTAATATTCTCAGAAGGGGCTTGAGGAGTAGAGGAACATGGCACAAACTGGGACATGGAGTCCACATAACTAACATGCCAGCATTCAATTGTTGAACAGTTGATTCAAAGTTACCTTACTACTTCTGACAGTCAGCTGATTGCCTCTAAGCTGCCATTGGTTAAATGGACTGAGACCACCCCAACTGATCTGCTCGAGCCTGCCAACTTTTCACAGCTCCTGCTGCAAGCTGCTTTGCAACCCTCCTTCACCCCAGCTCCTCCTTCATGCCATTTTCTGACCTAATAAATGCCTTTCTGACATTGATGCTTGCTCTGTTGTGGGGGTTGGGGTGAAGGGGGTTGCTGCTCCTCTCCCTGCTTCATGCTGTCCTTGCAAGCGCAAGTAGAGCAAGAATATTTTGTATCCCTGCCTAACGCGTCCATAGTCGGCATATGAAAAAGAAGGGAGAGCCATACGTAAAAAAGTTCAACTATCTGTAAATAAAGCTTGACATAAATAATAGGGATGGGACAATGCACTTAAACTCACGATATGCTGCACCTCGATATGGCCGGGTCACGATACGATACGTCACTATATAATATCAAAAAAGTAAAAAAGAAAAATATTACTGTGTAATTACAACTTATTTGTTTTTGTTTGAGTTGCACACAGGAAAACACAAGGCCTAACAGGCCAAACACAAACAATAACACTCTCTCTAACCCTGGAGAGGTTAGAGAGAGTGTATTCTAACAAGCAGTATGCTCATTTTCGCTGTCTTCGCCTTTTTTAATGAGAAAGCCAAAATACTGCCAGACAGATGACTTGTATCCAGGTGGAGCGTACTCAATTTCGACCTCATTCAACTCCATCATTCGGCTTTTTGGAGGCAAGTTAGTTGGTGCTAATGTTTGTTGTCGTCACTTCTGGTCACATGCGCTATTACCGGGACGTGACGTCTAAATTTCGCAATCCATTTTTTTCCAACTCGATGTGTTTCGTCACATACTGTATCGCAATATATTGCCAAACGATATTTCATCCCATCCCTAATAAACAACTGCCATAGTTTTAATTTTAACAACTGCAAATTAAATTAAATACAAATAAAATGTGCTATGGCTATAGCTGTGTAGCCTCCACCTACATATGTGTTTGTAACCGGCACAGGTAGAAGCCATGACTGTTTTAAAGTCCGATCCAGGGCCTGAAACTCCTTCTCTCTCCCATCAGGCATCATTTGGGCAGCCAATCAGCTCAAACCTCATTAGCACAGCCTTCTGTAACCTCCTGTAGCCTCCTGCCCCCTCAGATCTGAGCATTTCCAAAGTGGAGGGAGAAAGAGCAGCATCTGATCCCCTACTGGGACAAAGCTTTTCTGTTTATTCAGTGTTAATGAAATCCTTCCATACTAAACACTCAAGACACGATGTAGACAGTCAAGCACACCAGGGCAGTGGACCTTTGAAACAGATACATGGAAGAGATTTTTACTTTTTAACTACCACATGAAAAACACCTCAAAATGCCCCACTTGAGAATTTTAAAGTTTTATTATGCTAAAAAAAAAAGCCACTAACTCTCAGTGAAGGTCAGCTCTACTCTGATTGTCCAGACTACACCGAGACTACACAAGGGGGCTTGCTAAGCCTGCTGTTGGCCTCACCACTCCCTATAGTTTATGAAGGCATCACAATTAAGTCTAATCACCAGAGACATTGCACATTTATCTTTTATCTGAATTTTTAGCTTACACTTCAACATCTTTGGATATATTGTGACTGAAATTATGTCTTCCTTCAATGCTGGGTCAGGGTATCAAATTGTGATTACCAGTTGTTAAAATGTGGGGTGTTATGGAAGATTTTGCCGCAGTACAACAGCAATTGTCATTCCTGATGTACACTGGTGGGGGTTGATTACATAAATCAATCTGACAGAGCTTGGGTAGTCTGATCTGGCCTGAAGAAAATTTTAAAAGAACAAATTTTAGATCGGTTATTATTGTTATTTTCTTTTTTTAAGTCTGGCTACATAATAATTACTTATAAAGAACTTGGAATAAGACTTTCCTTCTAACTATTCAGGTGCTTGTATTAAAGACATATTTCACTTTTTCAGACTTGTTCAAGTGCAAGTTTAAGGTTGAGAAGCACTTTGTAAGGTAGTCATTTGAGATCTCCTCATATGTTGTTTTTTTCTGTCCACCACTGAATATACAGTATAAACCTGACCTTTACCGCTATGCTATTTAGCATGTCTACTGTCATGAAGATGCTGTTGATGAAGAACTTCTTTAATAACTAGTTTGTGTTCTTTATTTTCTTTTACAAACCCCTGTGAATTATTGCAGCTAATATCAGCTGCATGTATGTGTTTGGAGGTTACTTCTGTTCTATACTGGCATGATTATCTCACCAGAATGGGGCAAGAAATCATTATATATGCGTAATAAGAAAGCATAATCATTCAATTTTCATGGCAAAAAAATAAAGTAGCGGGTTTGCACAGTCCAAACGTTCAAGGTTACAGTTTTCTGGTCTTCTAAGGGTGATAAAACCTGGCACTCAGTCTTTGCAGGCAAGTTATGGTGACCATGATGATGATGATGATGAAAACAATGTTTATAGTCTTTAGTAAGGCCTTGTCAAGGGGTGTGGCTTACTGGCCAACATCGTCCAATGACGACAGAGCAGGAGCGGAGTTGTTTGGTTGTTTCTGATGTACTGTCAGCTGTGATCATCATCTTTATCACTATCATCATCATGATCAGGTTTGTGGTCATGTTCACAGCTCGAAGTTCATTTCAGGTCAGTCTGTGCTGGCTTTCCGTCCATGTGTTGATATCTGGATGGTTTCCTCTCTGGAAATAATTCAATGGCTGCTGCAGGCAAGTGTGATAGTCAGAGTTGTCCTTTGTTTTATATTTTTTCTCCACTCTTCTCTCCACAGCTGTATTTTGTAAAAGAAGTCAATGGCAGCAGGAGAGTGAGATGATGATGTGCAGTGTTTGTGTGTTCACTGTTGATATAAGTATTTGCATTTAAGTATCTGAACTTGAATTCATATTTGAAAGTGTTTTTTATATGCATGATAACGATAAGTGTGTGATTGTATGTAAGCATGTGTGTCTGTGTTTGTGTGTGTCTTTGTCCCAGTCTGTATGTTGGTGTGTCGTTAAGGCACGGCAGGTGTTTTTGGTTTTCAGGGCAGTCCAGAGGAGACCACTGCAAGGCCGGGGTGTCGGAGGGGGGCGTGGCCAGCATGCACAGCTTTGGGGCAGTCTGGCGTCAAGACGCGGCCATTCTCCCCCACACTTCCTGTGATGGATAGACGGGCCTTGTTCCGCATGGCTTCAGAGAAAGACAACTACATATAAAGAGAGATGGAGTGGGGTCAAAGGGAGGGTGGAGATGACAGAGCCAAGATTTAGTCCAAAAACAAAACAGTAAATCTGCTGACATGAAAACAGTAGAACAGCTTTGACACAATAGCTTTTATACAAACACATGCATAACAAATACTTATACATGCATGTGCCTGTACACATACTGTACTCACAAGTACTAACAACAAGAAGACATCTGAAGGTGCAATCACACTCCTGATTATGGTTTTATTTTTGCATTGCTTTGAAGTCTCTTATTTATCTAAGAAGATATGAACTTATAAATGAAATAACTCATCATTTAAGATTAAGGATATATAATTAAGTCAAATATAATCTCATAAGTCATTTTTCAAGCAGATATGGGACAAATGATCTCTATTTTAGAATCACAAATGCTTATATATTTTCCTCTACTCACCATTTGATGAAGTTGAACAGATTTTTGTAAATAAAATAAACACTTACAGCTAATTTACTGTGGGCTCTTCATCGGCACTGAAACAAAGTTCTACTCTCAGTAAGCCTTTGCACTAACCTTGCAGTGCAGCTGGATCAGGTTGATTCATTTCATGTAATCAGACTGATCTATAATACAAAGCTCCAAGCCAAAATGGCTAAGCTTGTCTGAAGAGAGAATCAGTGTCCATTAAAGCAGGAAGAGGCAGGAGCTATGCCTTCAATGTGTAGAAACACATGTAGGTGGAGACTGTTTAACTATTACATCATAAACCCCAGGAAGTAAAAACCAGAGTGTTTTGAGGTTTTTTTTATTAACTTTAAAGAGGCATTGTGCATTTCTCTGTGAACTGAGAGTTTATCAAAAAGTTCCATGTTGGTGTTCTTCCAACAACATTTAAAGCAGAGAAAACTGCAAGACAGGGAACCTTTAATATTGATACAATATTGTTGCTGAATGTAAAAGTGTCCAACTTTAACTGGAAAACAAGCCAGACTTCTGTATATTTAACATCATGTATAAGAGAGACTTAAAGATTTGTTATATAATCAACATGTTTTTCCTGCAAATCATTCATCACTGTTTGCTTGAAAAAGAACCAAGATCATCATTTTGATAAAATTGCATGTATTTTGCATGTTTTTGCACTACACAGTGTGCATTTTCAGCGTTTCTAGCAAGCTGAAATAAGTAGTATTGCTTATGAATTTAACACTAATTTCTTCAAACTGGCATGGTGTGAATGCATCCCAAACTAAACATTCAAGTCTCACTACAGGGCTACCACACTATGCAATGGCTACGGTCACTTATGTTTTTCACTTGAGGCAACCGTAGAATGTAAAAGCAGGCAACATTCAACAAACATGTACAAAGTAGACAAGAGGATTTGGGTTGTAGACATCTGCATTTCAGAAGTGACCATGCATTTCTGGGGTCTGAGTTGTCTGAAAAAATTTGGGTGAGGATTTAAAGAGCAGAAAGGATTTTGTAAGGTGAGGACTTTGGAAAGACAAACAGAGAACATGAAGGAGTGCTTTTTCTTGGGAAGGATTCAGATTTATAGAGAGGGAGTGACTGACTATACTGCTCAGAGTCGGGTGACACTTCACACAGATGGGCTACGCTGTGATGTTTCTACAAAGTTTTCTGCCACCAGATGAGGAACAAAAAATATCTGGGGAGCTAACTAAGTCATAAAAAAGCCAATCCAGTGTGAGTCACTTGCTTCTAGGAGAGGAGACACAACGCAGTTTTGCCTCTGAGGTCTGGAACAAAGCAATTAAATGCTTCTCTCTCTCCCAGTAATGAGTTTTATGAAGCATTAATATGTGAAAAAGTTTACTCTATAATCACAAACGTCCAACTGTGCGTGGTAATACATGAGCAGAGACAAAAGACAACAGCTCCCTCTTTTAATGAGTGCTGTCATGCTGATGTACAGCTCAATTAAAGCAAAGAGGGAAACCTGCATTCTGAGAGATTATCTTAGACTCTTCCTGTAGATTTTTTGTGTTTTGGATGTTTTTATTGCAACATTTAACCCTCTTAGGTAAAAAATAATGTTAAACAATATGGCAGACAACCAAAGACAATAAAACTGTTCAAGTTGTCTCTGTAATGAGCTTTCGGCTTATTTAAAGTTGGCACTATTTCCTCTATAAGGATAAAAGCCAGTATTTAGCGCTTTGCATTTAGCAGTCTTAACTTTTACACTATGAGTATTGATTTTTCTAATTGTCTCAAGGTGATTATCAAATATGATCGTATTATGTCTCTGAAAGGTTTACCAGCAGACCCTCAGAGTTTCCCTCCACATCTCTTAATTGGTCCATTTGTCAATAATTATGAGTCATGTTTTTACAACAACAACACTTAGTAGCCTTTCTTTATGAAGTGTGGGCTTCATCAATAATTCCTCTGCATTATCTCTAAGTAACTGGGCTGTTTGGTCGTTGGCAGGGCTGGATTAAGTCAGAAAGCTTGTTTGGACAGTGTGTTACAGGGGTGCACAACTCAAGCTTGTTGATGATACATAAAAAGAAGAATAAAGAGAAAGAGATATAATTACAGCCACTAGCTTGTAAAAGTGTGATTAATACACAAACATCAATTCCAATGAATTAAGATGTTGTGTAAAAGATAAATATAAACAAAATACAATGAATTGCAAATCCTTTTGAACCTACTGTATGTACAATTGAATACACTGCACAGACAAGATATTTAATGTTCAAGCTAATTAACTTTATTGTTAAATTACAAATATTCACTCATCTTGAATTTGATACCTGCACCCTGTTCTAAAAAAGCTGGGATTGGGGCATGTTTACCACTTTGTTACATCACCTGTCCTTTTAACACTTTATAGTTGGGAACTGAGGACACTAAATGTTGAAGCTTTGTTAGACTTAAGTAGCGCAGAAGTCCAGGGTCTCTGTTGCAGTGTGATGAGCTTAGTAGAAGACAGGTCTGGACAGCAGGCAGGTCTCTCCAGTACCTGCACTCTTTTACTTCAAAGCCAAGCTTTTGTAACCCAGGTAAAATGTTGGTTGGCATTGTCTTGCTGAAATAAGAGATGTCCCTGAACAAACATGCTGAAGAAAGCTTTGCTCCAAAACCTGGATGGTTCTTTTCCTCATTTGCCTGGGGGAAACAATGTCCATAATTTCCAATAACAATTTGACATGTGGACTGGTCAGACTACACCACACTTTTTTACTTTGCATCAGTCCATCTCAAATAAGACCAGGTTTAGAGAAACTGGCAGTGTTTCTGGGTGTTGCTTTCACTTTACTAATGGAGTTTAACTTGCAGTTGTAGATGTAGAGATGCATTGTGTTAACTGACTGTTTCTGAGACCTCATGATAATATCCTTTACAGAATGATGTTGCTTTTAAATGCAGTGCCAACCGGGGATCAAAGGTCACAGGTATTCAATGTTGGTTGGCCTTGATGCTTATGTGCAGAGATTTCTCCAGATTATCTGAATACAATGGACTGTATATGAAGAAATTCCCTAATTTCTTGCATTTGTACGTTGAAAAATGTTGTTCTCCAACTGTTGAACTATTTGCTCACGCAGTTTTTTGCAAAGTGGTCAGCCTCGCCCCATCCTTGTTTGTAAATGACTGAGCCTTTTGGGAGTTCTCATTTTATAGCCAATCATGACACTCACCTGTTCCCAAATACCTTGCTCACCTGTGGAACGTTCCAAACAGGCATTTTTTGAGCAATCCTCATTTTTTCCAGTTTTATGTTGGCCCTATTCGAGTGAAAAAAAGAATATATTTATCAGTTGGAACATAAAATCTCTAGTCTCTGTCTGTAGTGTATTAAATTGAATATATGTTGAAAATAGTTTGCAAATCATTGTTGTCTGTTTAAATTAACAATTTACAAAACGTCCAAACTTCATTGGATTTGGGGTTTGTATATGAGCTAAGTGTGACACCATTAGTTCATATATTATTCTAAAATGATCAGAATAGATCAATTCATGCAACTTCCTAAGATCTTTGTCTTAAGTTAGCACAGTTGATTAATGAGGACTCTTGTCTGTAGTTATTTAATTTTGCAAATCAATGTTTTTGCCACTTAATCTGCTGGCCTTGCTGTCTTATCTGACAGTGCAGGGTACTGCTAGATTTAAGTATTTATTATAAAAAAGTAGTTGCAGCCCACTGTTGCTTGAATATATATATTTTCCATCATTATATTGGGGAGCTTATCTTGAATTGGAGTTGTGCATCCCTGCTCCAACAGTACTTTAATCCTCCTCTAAAGTTATAATGCAGGTGCCTATGCAAGTCATCAGCCAGAAGCATCACCATGAATGTCATCACCACTATCATCATCATCATTACCATCTGCAGCCAAAGACGATGGAACCAAAACTGTAGGAAAGGAAGTCTGACCCCAGACTAAGCAGGGGGATAAAGTGGCAAAGAATGAAAGAGGAAAAAAAATAAAACATATTCAAACCAAAAAGTCAGTTAAATAAGATGGCCTGTGAATAAATAAACCAAACAGTACATTTAAAACAAAACAGAAATAAAAAAAGAAGAAGAAACAAAACAAAAACAGCAGCAACATAAAAAACCTACTTTGGTTCCACAATGCTTGACCACATTGTCATCACCACATGGAGAACAACACGGTTGCGTGGGGCTGCTGCATCAGCCTCTACATCAACAGTACAAGAATCTACAGCACCACCACCATGATCAACACCACCATTACCCCACCTATATGGGAGCCTCTAAGTCCTACCCCTATATCTTGACCCCCTCGGAGCCGTACACGTTGTACCCCTCCCTATAAGTGGCTAGATTCTGGGTGCTGGGGGAGGGGCTGGGGCAGTGGGGGGGGCTAAGGTCCACCTTCATGCGCTTGGCTTCGGCCCGAGACTTGTAGCAGAACTCGACCAGGGCCACCAGCATGGCCAGGCCCAGGCCGCCCACAAGGATGTAGAAGACCCCGGCCACGTTGGACAGGCTCAGGGCCTGGGACGACTTGTCCTGCAGAGAAGGAGAGGGGGAAGTGGGGAGCGGGGAGGGGTGGGTGTGAGTCAAGGCAGGGTGATGAGGGCGAAGGAGTGATAAATTGTGAATGAGAGGGAGGGAGCAGAGCGCAATGATGATGGAAAGTTGTAAAGGAAATATGTGTTTAACAGGAGGAGAGCGAAGGTAGAATAAGAGAAGGGGGAGATGGAGGTGAAGGAGGAGTGGAGGACGTGGAAATGGTGGAAGCAGTAGTTTGGGGAGAGAGGTTGGAGTAAGCAAAGAGAGAGAAAACAGTTCAACTGATTAGATAAAGAAATTGAGATTTTCACAGAAAGCACTCATCCAGTCTAACACATATGCTATCTTATTATAATTTACCACTACATTTACAACTACAATCACATGATAAGCTTAAAATACAAATACTACACACAGTCAACTTCTACAGCTTGAGAACATACCACAAATATCACAACAGCTACAATATTACAGATCAAAACTACAACTATCAACAGTCTACATTTCTATATCACTTACACTGAATATAAACATTTAAGTGAACAAGAAAAGTAAAATCACAGAGCGGGCTTTAATCTGAGTGGTGATGACATTTGACAGAAGGTTTGTAGAATTTTAAAGGCTCCAGTACTGAAAACATTGTTAAGTATTCCCTTTAGATAACTTAATTAATGTTAAATTGTTATAATATTGTTATGTAACTATTCAAAGAAACACATTTTTTAACTGAGTAGTGATTATAATTTTCCTTAACATTTTTCAAAGAAAAAAACAAAAAAACAAAAAAGAAAAATTTGTGATTGCTCTGTCTATAGTTTAAATTGTAAGCCTGTCTCTAACTCTATAAAGTTAAGTGTGGTCTTAAACAGAGTGGTGCAGGGATGATGCATATTTGTAGGCCACTGTAGAAGTCAGCATCACAATGGTTCTGTGAACTCAAAGTCTATGGGATTGTTTACTGTGGTCTTGGATCGCTGCTGATAATAAGGTTGTCAGCACACCAAAATCTTGAGATTTAGTTTTGTTTTTTGTGTTAATATTGACAAAGAAACCTAAATTTGAGCATTTTTAAGGTTAAACATAATTTCAAAGAGTAAACACTATGATTCAGCTACTACGAAACAGGTTTGACAAGCAATTACAATATTTCCAATGTGTACTATCACTCCGTAAACTCTTGATCAAATGTTCTTATCAAGTTGACTTTTATGGCAGTGGCTACAGTTTAAATTACTGTTCATTAAAATAAACAATCAAGATGGGTCCTGGACATTTTTGTAGTCCTTGATAGCGATTTGTTAACAACAGTCCTTTTAAAACACAATACTGCTTTAAAATTTAAAAGTTAAAGATAAATGTCATGCGCATGCACCCATCTTTAGCCTCATTTCAAGTATTTATCTGAAGAAATACTCCAGAATCCCCATATACTTTGGCATTTTAAACCAGGAAGTGCCAAATGCTAACTCTGTTGTGTGTTTTTGGACTCATTCCTGCACCACTCTATAGAGAAAAATAAAAACGTAAGCTAAATCTGTTAAGAAGATTTTAAAAGGAACTGTTGCTTTTTATTAACTTAATGCTCTGTTATTGTTGATCACTTTGTTTTTATTAAATTTTAACAAGCTGGGGGCCATTTCAGTCCTCTGGGTGTTTTTTCTACCAATTTCTCTCAAGTTTCTCTGGTTAGCACATACCTTTAAGTATCACAAATTGACAATGACCGATTCCAAATTTGGCCTGTTCAGTCTTTGGGACTGGCAAGAACTTGGATTTAAAGATTGTCCGTGCAGATGATCTAGATCCAGTTATCGAAACTGTACCAAACTTATATAAGTGTGTGCACAGATTATTCTGGAAATGTTGGAATAGATGTAAGTAAGTCTATGTTTCTTGTTGCCATTGAAATTTAATTCCACCTCTTTACGGACAACTTGACATTTCAGGTGGACTACCACATATTCATGGGATTTATACTCTACTATGATTTTCATGCACAGCCATCTCTTGGGTTTACAGAGGTTGTTCCAAAAACAAGAACATATCCAGTAAGTGGCAGTTCACAGTGTGAGAAGCCCAGTTGATGTCATAAGGTTTGAGATGTTATAAGCAACATGAACTCAAGTTATCATTCGTCACTGCCAAGCTGTGAATAAAATCCTGGAGCAGATGGGCCTCAGCAGCAGAGGACAACTACAGGTACCACCCCAGTGGTCACCAAGTCTCAGTCTGATAGTACCACTGGGAACTGGTGGTATGGGTGAATTGTATCATGGATGTGTAACTAATTTGCAGCAACTGTGATGCAATCATGTCAATATAGACCGAAGTCCCTGGTGAATGTTACCAGCATCTCATTGCCACAAAGTATTAAGACAGTTCTGAAGCCAAAGGGGCACAGCCCAGCACTAGCAAGGTGTATCTATAAGGTGGTCAGTGAGTGTATTTTCACTGGCTCACTGTAGCGACAGCAAAAGGATCGAGTCCCTTTTGTTGCAGTCACTTTTCATGGCCATCTCTCCCATGGCTTCCACCTCTTTCCTCTGAAAGGACATCAGCTGGTCAGGGCCATTATTGACTGGGCTCAAGCATGTTGATTGATGCTTTGCAACATAGATTTACCCTAAATAATGGAGTCTGGTGAATGGCCACTTTAATTGTCTGATTACATTTATACATCACCCTTAGTCTATGCTCCAAGCTTATGTTTGAGCCCATGATGACTGGTGTGTCAGTTATCTGTTGTTCAAAAATGTTTCACTATTACTCAAGTCAAATGGGGCAGAATTTCCAGGAAGCAGGCTTAAGTTGGATATCTGGTGCAAAATGCTGCTATGTGACAACCTATCTGGATAAAAAAGGGAGTGGTCATTATCAACCTGTAATGGGCAGGTTACAAGCAAACAATAAATTCAAATACAAAAAAATTAAGTAGCAAAAACATTCTTGAGGGCTCGATCTGGCTCCCAAATAAAAATTCATTTGCATAATTGTGCATATGGTCATTAATATAACGCAAGCCCTTAGTACTAACTATATCTTTCTTGTTCTTTTACCATAAAAAAGTGAAAGTACAATGTAAGTCTGTAATAAAAATGTATCCCCCCATTTCAAGCGTTTTAAAGTAGCCAATCACTCAGAGATTTAGACATAGGCTACTGTGTAAGGACATGATAGTCTTGATTTCACTTTTAGTATACTGACAAAACAAACTACAAAAGCTACACAAACAGTTCTACGCTCTTTATATGCTACAATAAAAAGAGACATATGGTGTCAGTACAAAACTATAATTGTGAAAATTGGCAGATGTAAGATTATCATTACACTTCTACTACTGAGAGTGATGAAAATGGGATTGCTCAAATTGAACTTGGTACAGAAAATGAGCAGCTTTAACTTCATGCACTTTTAGGTAAATGTGGTTTTCTGAATGGATGCACTTGTTGACTGTGGACATTTAAGATGTGTCTCATGCTGAGGCTAATGAGAATCTTGCTATTGCTAAAGCTAAGACAGTAATTTCTTAAATCTGGAGGGCATTGAGGATGTGAGTTTCAGGCTAGCGTTTCATGGGCCGCAGCAGCGTGAGACTGACCTTACTTCCAGAGTCCTTGGGTCCACACTCTCCCTTGTCATACCACCATTTGTTTTTCAGTTTGTCTAAGACGCCTGCTTCGCTCAGTTTCAATACTGCAAGGTTTACCGGGGTTCTTCGCGTGTAAAAATAACATAAATAACATCATAGGACATGTTATTTTATGTTATTAGAGTATTTCACATTTGCATTTCACAGCTCAGTCACATTATAAAAAAAGGTACATTGGTTCACATCAAGTGACCTAGCATGGATCCCACTGAGTACATGTGTGTATGCTCGTTGAGGAGGGGCTGGGGGGAGCAAGGAGCTAAAGCGAGCTACAGACATATGAGTGGGACCCACCTTTGTCACTTCAGGTAACGCACCCATACTGCCCCAGTTGGTCTTTTACTGAACAAGAGGCAAATACTGTGAAGCTAGGATTATTAGCATCAGGCTAGCACTCTGATAAGACTGGGAGGGACAGCTACAGGGAGAAAGACTGGAGATTTTAAAACAGATTTTAGGACAAGAGGGAACTTGCTTTACTAATCTTATAAAAAGGCAAGGTACTTTCTTTGCTTTTGATATGACTGACAAAAGATTAAACAGGAGATATACAAATGTTCTAATCAAACAGTTATTATCAGCAGAGTAAACTCTTGTGCCTTTGGTAGTCCTCTGCCTCTTCATTTCCTTTCATTTACAACAGCTGGTAGTGGAGCCAGGAGTGGCTCATTAAAAAGCCCTGATTATTTCAGAATAGTATTAAAACTGTGACCATGTGCCATCCAATAACAGTCTTTGCCTGACTGAACATTCAGGGTCTTTTTAATGAATGAAGGAAATTTCATTTATGACCAATTATACTCAACTGAATCTTCTTTAAAAAAAATTCTGATCAGTATTTTTGCATATTTCCTCTCCAAAAAGTAAATATCTTAACGTTTTTATATCTGTAGGAAGTACAAAAATGACGTATCTTTAGCAGAGAATATAATGCACTCAGTCTGATCAGTATTTTTGCATATTTCCTCTCCAAAAAGTATATGTCTTAAAGTTTTTATATCTGTAGGAAGTACAAAAATGATGTATCTTTAGCATATAATATAATGCACTCAGTCTGAAATCTGATACAAATGCTCCCCCAAAAAACTTTGAAAAAAGGTTATTTCGGTTGACTATTTTTCTTCTTCAAAAATACTGACTGGTATTGCGTTTTATATTTTTCCAAAGCCTGATTAGTCACCTTTCCTACAAGGTACGACTTGTAAAGATCAGGTATTTGTGGAATGAGCAACACAGCTAAACACTTGAGTAGTGCTCCCAAAAAGTTAGCAAAAATCCTGGAAAATGGAAGTTGTTTTTTGGTTCACAGAGTGGCAGCGTCATTTGGTGTCATTCCTGGTACAATTTCCAAACTAATGATCATTTTCAGTGAGAACAATGAAGTTAAAGACAGACTGAAGTAAGTGTCCCAGGAAGACGACACCCCAGAGACCAGTTCCTCAGCCTTGTGTCCCGAAGGAACCATTGGCTGTCAATAAGGAGAAAGGGGGATTTTGGCACCTATGTTTTAAATCTAAAACAAATTTCTGTTGTGTACCAGTAAGGATGAATTACTCTCTCTGTGTTGCCATCAAACAATGGCACAACTTAGCTTACAAACTTATAGTTTCAATGCAATGTTTGCAGTGGACTTTGCACCCAAGCATATGACAAGACTTAAACAGAGCTGGTGAATCAGGTTACTGGATATTACTCCATCTAAGTTTTGAATTAAATTTAAGACAGCCAAATGACTTCTCAGAAAAAGCTATCATGATTTTTACATTCTTCCAAAAGCGTTTAAAACACACATATAGAAGGATTATAAAAAGTTAAAGAATCAGCTAACCACTCTGCTTAAACACACAGAGGATAAGAACAAAGGTTTAAAGACAAGCAGAAACAAAAGAGAAGTACAAATGTTTAAATTACTATAAAATGTTGAAATCCAACTAGCCTCTGTCCTTTCAGAGGGGCATTACCAGATCAGTGCCAAACACATTTGAAATGGTTATTATCATGAGGAGCGCTTGATTTATAGTGCCAGGCACTCACCCGCAGAGGAGACACATTCTGCTCTATGATACTGAACCCTTCTTAGTGCTGATTCCACACAAGAGGATATTATACATTGATCTTTTAAAAGCTTTTACATCCTCTACAGCAGTGGTCACCAACCTTTACAACTAAAAACTCCCACGATGTTAACAGAAATATAGGACTTCAAATATTCACTGTGACAGAAGAACCTGTTTTACCTTTTGAATGATTTCATTTCATTTCACACACATTCAAGCTTGTAGATGTGGCTTTCAAGGGAGAAGAGGTAAATAATTACTGATCCCCTTTTCATAAACCAATCACTCAATGAATCTATTTGCATAGTGTCAAACCATTATCTCACAGCATTTTACAAAAGTGCAGGTCAATGCCACACTCTTCATTTTTTACCTACTTTTTGAGTAAAAAGATAGACAGATAGTTAGACAGACAGACAGACCGACAGACAGACCAACAGACCGACAGACAGACAGACAGACAGACAGACAGACAGACAGACAGACAGATAGATAGATAGATAGATAGATAGATAGATAGATAGATAGATAGATAGATAGATAGATACAAACATACAAACATACAAACATACATACAGACATACATACATACATTACATACCTCATATGTATGTTTAAAGTAGAGTCTAGTAGATTTATAGTACACTCACACATTCAGCTCACCAAGCAAAGTTCAGGAAACTTTCACGTCTTATGTGCATCTGTGAATATGACTCTAATTGAAATAAGCGTATTAGCTGCAAGATTATAAAAAGATATATATTAATTCTTAAGTTTTGAAAACCATATAGTCTGGAAATTGGAGAGGGAAAGTCTGCCTAGCTTTTTACATTTGGAATTAAAGGTGCACTTTTGTACTTCCACTTGTCAGTAATTGTCGTTACATTAGAATTTGTAAATGGGTTCTGGAGAATCTAATATGTGTATTGTATTTTAGGTTGCTTAACCATTTCATGCACATGTGATGGGACCCTTCACTCTCCCATTAGTGGGTCAAAAATGACATCTTACAATTCCTGTAAATATTATACACTTTCTTTCCCTCAGTGTTGTACTTTGGTCTGCTAGAATATTTAGCATTCGACATTTTGCTTTAGTTTTTTTACTAACTAAAGTACCCAGGAAAACATTAAACGACAGTAACATAAAAAGGCCAACAATATTGTATGTGTTTCTATTTTATCCACAACACTTTTTAAAAAAAATCTAAGATTTTCAAGTCATATAAGAAGGCTTTGTTATTTCTCAAGTGAATTAAATATGCTTCTGTTCATTAGTCCTTGTCAGCAGACAGGCAGAATTTTTGAAAGTATCATACATTATCTCCTCCAAGGAGATTATGTTTATGCCTGTATTTGTTGATTTGTTTGTTAACAGGATAACTCAAAGATTTTAGAATGGATTTATACAAACATTGATACATATTTTATAGTTTAGTCAAATGAGATGTCCTAAATGGAAAGCAAAAATATTTTCTATGGAGAAAGTGTTATTTGTTTTCTTTAAATTAAATGATGCTGTCCAGATCGGATCAAATTGCTAGTGAAACTGTTAGCATCTATGCTAACAGCCATTGTCCTACTGTTGTCTCACTTGTAGCTCCCACCTCTTGCTATTTCAAAGGACTTTAGAACCCCAAGGTGTCATTTTTGGCCCACTCCTGCATCTAAGGGTAAACAAAACAATTCATTTCAATTCCGCTTTCCTTAGTTTTATCAGGGCAGTGTGGAGTAATGCTCCAAAACCAGAGTATAAGACTCCCACAAAAATATTTAGGCATTAAACACATTTTAAAATGTGTGTCAAGCAAATGTGAAAAAAATAAAGGAGGTAAGGAAAAGGAGCTTTGGATCTCAATCTAGACAGATTGAACTGTTCAAGATCTATAGGTTGGTGACCCCTGCTCTCTACGGGCCTTTAAAAAGTAGCCTAAACTAATATCACATATTTTACCTGAAAATGCATTGTTTCATAAGGATTTCCTTTCATTAAAACAGAATATTCTTCTATTCTGTGTCTAAATAAGCCCAAGTGTTGTATCTTTGTCACTGGGTCTGAACCTTTTGTATAAAAAGGTCACACACCACGGAGAACAGATGCAACATTGTGCATATTTTCAAAGCTGCATGGTGTCTGCGGAAAGTTTTGGATATTCACTTCTTGACTTTTCACTGGGGCAGATGCGTGCGTTACACTCCCGGGATGGGGGCCGTCGCAGGCTGCTCGGCCGGTGAGCGGCCCCCGCCCCTCTAAGTGGTGGGTTTGGGCAGACAGAGAGGGCTAACCTTGGAATCCCCTCCCCCGCTGCCACATTCTCCTTTGTCATACCACCACTTGTTTTTCAATTTGTCCAACAGGCCCTGCTCGTTGAGCTTTAGAACGGCCAGGTTGACCGCGTTTCTTTAGGTAAAAAAAACAACAACAACAAAAAAGGGAGGGATACATAAGATAGTTTGGTCAGAGCAGAGGATGGACGGACAGACAGATAGACATACGGACAAGATGGAGGGGGACCGCAGCTGGGAGGGAGTAAAAGGGGGCAGGAGAAGGAGAGGGGGAAAAGAGGTGAGAAATCAGAGGGGATGATGGGACAAAAAGTTGGTTAGCGGTAGGGTATGAACCCCAGACAACACTCTCTCTCAATCTGTCTTTGACTTTCGTAAAGCTTGTAACTTTTGAAGGTAGATTTCACCACATTAAGCACCATTCTCCTTCATTTGCGTATTTTTGTTTAATTTTTGTTTCCACTCTTTGTCCTGATCCTGCTCTAGACAGCACTAACAGAGCATATGCCACAGTGAAAGTCACGTACTCTGCAAAAACTGTGTTAACCTGGACTGTGCAGCCTGCTAATGGTGTCCCTGTCCTCTCCTGCATCACTTCCCACTCTAACACAATGTGTGTGTGGCTCAAGTTTCCTACAGCACTTCTGCTCACACCCCTGAAGCGATTGACCTCCAAACATAATTCGGGGACACAAAGCTAAATACCAGGAATTCTGGCAGCATATGCTAAGATTTAACTCAGTTTTCACACTCAAAAGATCTTAAACTCAGTATGGAGTGCATCTTCAAAACTGTCATCAAGACTCTTAAACCTAAACTAACAAAAACTCAATTTTAGCAAGTTTAGGGAGGGTAAGCGCCCTGATTATCGGCCAGAGTTCCAGGTGACCACTTCTGGCCAGAGCTAGCAAAGGCCCGGTTATCCGGTGATCCTAAAGATTATCTTATGGCCTTTTCACACCAGAAGTCTTATGTTTGCATATCATCTCTGGCAAATTCTGCCACAGCTTTCACAACAGGCATGTAAATTTCCTTTAGCTTCAGTGCCACAGTGTCTCCCTGCTGTCACAGCTCTATCGCTCTATGTTAACATCCGCCAAATATTTACCTTCTATTGAAAGTTTAGAAAGAACAACTAGAAATCTCCCACAAGGAACTTGATTCATTGCATAACTGATGTGGGAAACCCGCAGACTGAAAGTATTCTGAACAAACAAGAGAAGGTTTTCCACAGAGGAGGCAAACTGAGGCCTTTCACAGACAGGAAGAGTAACTGGGTGGATTCTATCTTTTCTGTGCCACATTCTACTGCTTTGGACATAGATGCCAGCTAAATTAAGGTAATTATGGCTCTCTATTTGTCATTCTCTGTTTGATTTAGCAGAGGAATGCATATGGATTGCAGAAAAAGTAAGCAAGCCTCCTATTCTCAAGATTCTTGGGGGACATGCAGTTCATGCGCTCAGTCTGAAAGCTCTGACTTGGTGACATGCTTGCCGAAATGAAAGCATGCCAGCACAGCTGCTGTCACGCAATAGATATGCTTCCAGCATGAAACTGCCCATGACTTGAGGTGTGAAGTGTGTTAAATGTAAGAGTTCAACAAGGACAGCTGGGCATATCCTCTGTGTTTTGTCATACAGAGCAAAACTAAGCTAATCAGGGTGCTTACTGACTGGAGCAAATGAAGCCATGGCAACAAGAGTTAAGGAAAAGTATTGAGTTAGATGGATGTCAGAAACAAACTTGATGAGTTGTGAAGAAATTTGTCCATTTAAAATACAGTTTACTGTGTATAAGACTTGCTACATTTAGTTTCAGTTCCTCTTAACATTGTCTACCAAGTTTTATCACTAAAGTCATGTCTGAACATGTGAGATTACACACTGAAAGAGTCCCTAATCGTTTGTAAGCAAGAGTTGTGTTGTATCAATTTACCTGCAACACACTTAAATAACAAACATATCACTGAAATAGGACACACAGAGTTCACATATTGGTAGTCTGAACGCTAGGTAAGTAAGTTGGATGAGACTGGAGTGCAACTTTGCTCCCTCCTCACTCTGCTTGCTTATACTCCGAGCAATGACCCCTATGTGCAACCAATCCACTCTGTTTGTCTAGCCATAGCTGTTCTTACCATTATGCCAATGAAATGTATCTGCAGCTTCAAAGATCCACAAACTACATGTCCCTGTACAATATAAACAACAACCAAAGCTCATTTGGATATAACAAGCACACATACCTTGGTGGATCACCAAATAGACTGCCCCTGAAATGAGCCCCAATAGGCTGAAAAGCCAGAGTCCCTTGCTAGGTTTTTAAAGGCTTATAACAGAGCATGTAAAAGGTGAAGACAACTAATAGTCACTCAGGCGGCTTCAGTAATAGGATCTTACATATTATCATTTGGGAGCCAGTGACACCAAAATTAAACTGCACAAAAGACTTAAGGCTTTTAAACACCCATGGTGATACCTAACCTGGCACACCAGATGGACTGTTCAGTATATTTCTCTAGTTCATCTGAAAAAGAGTCACAGAAACTTTTGGGGAGGAACTTCCAGAAGCATATCCATCAGGTGATTGGACAATCATTCCACCAATCTACATTTATTATGGGTCAATCAGCTAACATCATAGGTGGGAGTTATTGCGCAACACAACGTAAGCCACTTTGTAAAAAAAAACACACATCAAAAAAGTCAGAAGTGGAGCAGAAGTATTCTTACTATAGAAAGATTTGTAGTTGTGATGTTCGTTCATTTAATCGAGAAATGCACTCATGATCTGACAGAAATGCAACTGAACTTATTAGCATCTATGATAATGCCTGTGTGTACAGTCTCTCCTACTGTTGTCTCGCTCATTGCCTATTCCTTTTCCTGCTCTGTAGGACTCAGATCGGGCCATCCTGCTTTGGGTCGCTCACAGCCATGGTAGATTGGAGCTTGGCAAGATGGATCTGCCTGATTACACATTTAAACAGGCAGGCCCAGCTGCTGTGCAAGGTTAAGTTATACCAATAAATGGCACTAATACTTCATAGAATAGTGAGTAGGGATGTATACCACGGACCGGTACTTTTATGTACCGGTCCCTAATTGGGTCGGTACCTGAATACCATTAAGAAGAAAACGGTACTGTTATCGGTACTTAAACGTCTCTTCAACTGTCACGTAGTTATGACACTACCGCCATCCGGCTCAGGCATGTCGGTGAGGGCTAAGCTCTCAAAGGTTTGGGCACACTTTAGTAAAGTTAATGAAAACTCGCCTGATGTAATCTTTGTCATCCAAGGAGGGAAATACGAGCAACATCACCAAACACTTGGAGCGCGCACATAGTATAAAGCTAAAGGAGAGCCAGCTGTATGATTGCTATAGCAACATGAGTAGAGTTAGCAGCCCGGCTAACACTAAAGACTGCAGCACCGATGGAGACAGAGACTCTATTATCCGCCCCTTCGGTAAAAACTTTGCCAAAAACATCCCAGTCACACGCACTGCTGCACTCGGCCGTATAACTTGGATGAAAAGCCGACGGCACAGCTCTCCTCAGATGAGAGTGGAAACTCTTTGTTTACTGAGGTCAAGAGAGCACCAGATGTGACTGACGGTAAATCTGCGCTCACAGCGCCCTCTGTTGGATGAAACGGTCCACTGCTCCAGGCGCCCTGATGTCCTGCTACACTCAATATTTTACATTTGAAAATTTATTTACTATTCAGTTACGGGTATTTATCCCCATATTCGAACGGTTATTTGAATATCTAATATAAAGTGAGAGCCCCAGTAGTCATCATTATAGCATCGATTTTAGCACCACAAGATATATGGGTCTGTCTGTACATGCAGTCTGTTGGGTGGCATGAAGGGGTTTTGCCATCTCCTTAACTTTCTTTTTGCCTCTGAGAAGCATTTGTAATACATTACTTCTATTCTGTTGAAGCTTTATTATTACCTTGTGGTAATAAAAAAAAGTTGTCTTTAAATATCTTGTAAGTCTTTATTTTTTACACAAAGTTACATGTTGTAGTATCGATAAGAGTATCGATAAGTATTGATACTGATAAGGAGTATCGATATCTGTATTGGTATTGATAAAATCATAAAAATATACATCCCTAATAGTGAGTTAGAGGAAATTTATGAGGAATTCTGACAACATCCCTGTCTTTGTGATGTGTCGGAGGGAAACTTCCAGTAAAGAAATGGCCGAACTCTCAGCTGTTGTTCAAGGAGACTGCTGAGAGGACAGTCACAATGACAATCATGCAAGAGCATCGGTGCCAAAACCCACCTCGTCCAACAATGGCAGGGCCAAGAAAGTGTACCATGATTGAGAACACTTGTCAAACAAGCTGGTTTTTGAGGGTCAAATATGCTTGGGCACAGAATAAATTGAGGAGTGTGAGTGCACCCTAAGTCGTGTCTTGAATCTTGTAGATTGCCGATGTGATGTTCACTTTAATTTTCTCTGAAGTCCTGCCCTTGTCTATAGTCTGTTATTTCAACACGACTTGTACCCTCACCAAACTCAGCTACAGCTTATCTTGTCAATCTTTCTCCTGCTTCCACTCTCTGCTGACTTCTTTGTAAAACTCATAAATTTGCTACTCTACACATCCCATCTGATCTCAGAATATGTTGCTGAGATGAAAAAGGTGCCAGATCTCAGAGTAAAGTTAGTCCAGATATACAGAGAGACAGTGTTGTCGGGGCAATCTTAACTACAAACCATTGTATCAGAGTGAGAGGTATGGATGACAACAGTTAGAGCATCTCTTTGTCAGTCATGATTAAACAGTCACATGTAAATAATCATCTCAAAATCATCTGAAGCAAACATTCCTAACATTTATATAATCAGCAAGTTATTCATTTTCCTCATCAATATCACTAAGTTAGATAAGAGCTATGATTGGAGCACCGTGAGGAGGGGCGGGATCACCTGATGTGCGCACTTGCAGCCACATGTGTGCACCTGGCAGACCGGGTTTCCGCAGAGTGGGAGAAGCCAGAGACAACCGTGGATGGTCCCAGAAATGTTTTACAGTGGGGACGGAGGGGGGATTTAATAGGGTTCCATCCACCCGCTGTCTGTCACTTTTCCCTCATAAACGGAAAAACCTTTGTGTAAAAGACAAGGGATAAACTGTGGGTTGTTTTGAGGGACTCATTTGCAACACACAGAGGAAAGTTATAGGACAGTATGTGAGGCTGATGCACTGTTTGTGTTTGAAGTGTTTTATGAGGTAAAAATGAAATGCTGTTTGAGAGACTGAGATGAGGGAGATAGATAAAAGTAAATGGTCCAGGTTTTGTTGAATTTAGTCAGTTATTTTCCCTCAGTAGGCACTTGAGACTTTGCTTGGACAAAAATTCTTTTTTGGCTTTCACAGTGGTGGAAAATGAGTTGTCTGTATTGCTGTACCTCAGTGATAGCTGTAAGGACTCAAATCAAAGCATAGACACACTTGCAGTTCGTCCATACATTTGTGTCTGTTAGCATCATGGGCATTTTTGTTTACATACTGGCCTGAGTGTGACCAGTGTTACTGAAGAATACCACTAAAGGGTGTAAATGATCTCAGGCTGTATGTAACAACCTGTTGTGTTAGAAGTGAACTGCAAATGTGGTGGTGATTCTGTGAGTATACGTAACATAATAAATAACAATAATCAATATTATCCTCAAATATTTAATGACAACTGATGACTGGTGGTAAGACCTCACCATCAGCACCCCCTGAACTCTGTTTCCACAATGATTTCCTTAGTAAACCATCATGATGCTATTGGTGTTATGGTCTTTTGAATAATCATGCTAACTGCTGACTTGTAGATTGACCAATTTACACAGTCACAGACTTATTTTCTCATTTCCTGACTTCTAAAATCAGTCTGTTTAGCCAAACAAGGTACAGCTATGTCAAGTCAAACTCACAAGTGTTTACTGTGGGAATATCCAAACAAGAGAACAAAAGTTTAGAACTTTACTATCTCATTTATTTTCTCCTTTTGCTCTTTTAATTAAGTGTGCATTTTGTGTTTTACGTGGAAAAAATGGCTGATTACTTTTTACTCATGATAAAATCAAAATTAGGTGATCCATAATCACCACCCACATTAAGTATAAAACAAATTTTGACCAGATTTGAAGCTCATTTTCTCCCCTCTCATGTGGGACTTCCTGGTGTGAGATCCCATATAAGATTTAGTCACCTAGTCCCCCCTTTGTCCAGGCCCCTCTGCTTCCTTCGCCTCACTTTTTTAGTCTCCTGTTCATCTATAAATTCCCTCTCGTGGCTCTAGATGTTGCAGCAACAATCTGAGGTGCTGCCCCTCCTTGCAGTCACATTCCTCTCATAAATTTCCGTTATAATAGTCAAAAGCATCATAATCAGTTTGGCCATTATGACTACTATCTCTGAGGATGAGAGCAACAAAGAGAGACGAGACAACAGGGAGATGGCAGAGTTACCTGTAAGGTGGCCCTGTGGAGAAATAGAACAGGTATATGTGTATGTGTATATATATATATATATATATATATATATATATGTATATATATATATATATATATATATGTATATGTATATATATGGGTTGATGGGACGGGATGGGAGAGATGGAAAAGGGAGCAGACTAACTCATGGTAATGAGCAAGACACAGACATGGAGCCCTAAATTAACAGAGATGGACTTTCTGATATTACATTTAGAGAAGATGTGAAAAGGATGGAGGTGTGAGAAAAATGAAGAATCAAGCTATTTGGGGATGCAAGGTAAAGTCAGATGAAACAAATAATTTTCATTTATGGTTTACTTAAAGTGTCGCTGCTGCTGGGTGAAAACCTATAATAATGTTTTGTATTATATACTTTTATGATTGACCTGCCAAAGTTATTTGAGACAGGCGTTAGAAAGACAAATCCTTAAAATCGTTTGATTATATACTAAATTGTTACTGTGATTATTGCAGATTCTTTATCCACCATGTGCTTATTCTTGGTTGTTCTACAAATCCCTCTTTAGGCATACTGAAGACTTTATTTTTGTCCGTGGCCGATTTTCACCCAACAACAGAGACATGCTAATCCAAGTGCAGATTAAAAGGCACAGCAGGGTAGGTGGAATATCGCAGCAATAGTACAGCATCAGCTTTGCCACTGTCTCCTATTGTTACACTATTCCACCCACCTTAACTGTGAGCCTTTCGGTGTAGCAATGCCATATCCTTTGGAGTCCAGGTTCCCCCCGACTTTCATGGTGTCGCAGGGCTTCCGCTGCTCCGTGTACTCGTTCATGGTGGACTCCAGGAGGAAGGCATACTTCCCCTTGGACTTGCGCACCCTCGCCACACCTTCTGCCGTGGTTTTGGTGAAGACGGTCGGCTCGGCAGACTTCATATATGACCACATCTTCTCGTACACAGCTATTTTGGACCTCTGGGATGGAGAAGGAGGGAATGAAGGAGGGATCAGAGGTTAATTGGAATTAGAGTGGCATCATTTTCACTAACACGCAGGGCCAGATTTTCTCACAGATGACAGTTTTCATAGACCAGCGAGGGGATGACTGCCAAGGGAAGGGAGATCATGTGGGCCAAGCTGCATACAAATTGTGTTGCTTGAGGAAAAGAGATGACAGATTGAGAGAGAGATAGTTATTTGCAATCTGAAATTGTCTGAACCTGTGATGGGTGCAGATAAGGGAGAACAATCTGGAGGGGTGAGGTCTATAGGTGAAGAACAGCGAGTAACATTTTATCACCATCTGCTCACAGAAGGTATTTCATCATTCTGCTCTTTTGATATCAAATGGTATTTAACCCTTTTTCTTTGAATGAAGGGGACAGTGACATTTTGGGCAAATTGGGGATAGATTCTTTAAAAATGTGTAAAATCAGGGCACAAATGATCCAGCAGTTTGGTCATACCACATTTACTGAAGTTGTCAAACAAAGGGGTGTGGATACAATCCTGCATGTCATTTTCTCTCCATCTCTTCCCAACTGTACCAGGCAAGTTACCCAAAAACTGTCACAGTTACTTTACTTTGAAGTTACTATCATTTTACTTCATCAAATTGAGTTAAACCAAAGTTTTAAGACAGATGTTCTTTGTGTCTTTTACAGACAAAAACTCAAAAAAGATGATACTTGATGATGTGTTTGTTTAAATTATCAATAACTCTAATATGACTACTGTTTAGGGAGTTGTATTCCTCTACGTCTTTAGTGACTCAAAAAGTCATTCGATTCAAGACTGGCCAAGAGGCTGTGAAGGAGATAGCTTTCCGAGGCCTTGCTGCTGAGTGAAGCCCATGGAGATCAGCAATGAAATGGTCCACTATGTTAGAGCAATGACAATCAAAAGATATTTTCAGCTTAAGTACCCAACATTACAGACTGAATCAATGAAAGTAAATTTTCCAATAACTGCACATTATATAAAACTAGTACAACCTCCCTGTACTTAAATGCTATTGGCTTAATTTTTATTTCTTTGATTTTCCCTACAAACAGAACTGTTGTGTCAGTGATGCTGGATTGACTTTAAGAATGCCATCACCTGAAAACAAATTGAGATGCCAGAAAAGAGGAAGAAAATAAAGGATCTGGTAAGCACAACTGACCCAGCCAAAAACCTTCTGAAGCAGTTTTTTTCAGCACAGGCCAAATTAAGCAAGGAGACTAGCACAAATGTAGAGGAACAAAAGCAGCAGGGATAGCCGCAAGTGAAGTGCTCCCTTGACAAGGCCTGGTCAAGAGCAGGAGGCCAGAGGGGAGCCCAACGGTGAAGGGCATGCGTTCATTTTCATCAATCTCATAAAAATAAGGGACCCGTTCCAGACCTGTCTCCCTATTTCATGAGCTGTCATCTGTATTCACTGGTCTGCTCTTCCAGAATAGCAAAAAGCCCCCTATAATCAAACAGCATGTCAGTCTGTTTGTCTGTTAACTGTATCTATCAACATTAACCATGAAGATCCTTAAGAATATGTTTTAGGTTCTCATCAGAAAAGCCTGATTTTGAGCTTCATTGCTGTGTCAGCAACAACAAATTAGACTGGCCCCATCCCCTTATCACATATGCCAAAGGGGTTGTTCTTCCTTGTAATTATGAGTTTGTTTGTCTGTCTGTGAGCTAGTTAACTCAAAAAAAGCTCTCAATGGATTTTGATTACATTTCAGTGAATGTTTGACATGGCACAAGGAAAAAAAACTTTCCGATCTAACCATAGTGGCTACATGAAAATTATGCTAGAATAAAGAGTGTGTGGGTTGTTTACAATATAAAATTATGACCTGTTGTTAAGGGGGCAACGGACTCAAAAGAATGAGAAGGCACCACTTACTGAAACACGGTTTTTACATAACAGTGTGGGTTTCATATAGCTTGTTATGGATAAATACTGACAAATGGACAATAAATCAAAACTGCCAATGCACCTGCCTCTTCTCAGAAGAAAGATCAGTTCAGAATTATTAAAATTTTCCCTTCGCTTATATAAGAAATGTTACTTGACTGTCTTATTGGCATCATCATTGTTCTGCGGATTTGTTTTGGTGTATCATTCATTGCTTTGGCCTGAGGCTGTCATGGTTGGGGGTTTGGGATGGCACCAGAGGTGAAAACTAAGATCAGATTTGAACATTTCAGGGATTTAGACCCACCCCTGTGAATTACATATGTTAATTACAAGTATAAAGAAAATATCCAAACTGAAAGGATACATTCTACCACAGATAATAAAAAAAAAAATAAGGAAAAAAAATCTTGAACTTTAAAACATGAGTAAATAAGCAATATGGTAAGATAATAAAACATAAGCATAATTGTGAAAAGCAGAAGCTTTTGACCCCATATAATCAATAATACCCACTTTGTTCTTGTAACATGTCCATGTTCTATGTTTATTTGTTTGCCACTCGCATCTCATTGATTTAATTATTCAAATCCAAAATGAAAGGGGTGGGGGGTGGGGGGTGGGGGGGTAGCCCCTTGCACATTATCAAGGTGTGAAGCAATCAGAGCAACAGCATCAAATCAACATTCTTAATGAGACAAATTGGATGAATCTGTGATGTAAATATGAGAGCTCAGGGGCTGAAAACAAAGAGACTTATTTATTATGTTGACACGGTGACACTCAGTGCTCTATATTGATCAAGCATGCCTGTTTTCTGCCTACAACAGTAACACTACCATACTGAGTCTGAACATATAAAGCATGTATAAGGATGCTTTTCGGCTTTTACTAAATTATATTTATTCCCTGAGTCTTTGAAGATGGAGAGAAAACTACTTTTATTTTATAGTCCTTGGATTAAATGACACTGCTGATGGAGTGCTGCAGCTTCCATCTTCAGTTCTGATCCTCTGGCACATAATGACATTTATAACCACATTAAACTGCAACACTACGCCTCCCTCGACAAGTCAAGCATTAATCTTACTTTAACTGACTTTACGACTGGAACAGTGGCACAGTGATCTGGTTCTGCTGTTATGAATCTGGTCACCTGCTGTAGCACAAGAGGCTGTTTTTCATTGACACAATGCACTGGGTTGTATTATTTTGTATGCAGGGCAGACATATTTGTGTGTACAAGCACTTTTGTGCACCAGTCTGTGCGTCTAAATGAGAATTGTGTGTTCTTGTGTGTATGTGTGGATGGTGTTTACTCAAGAGTGAAAATAACAAGCAGAGGAGTCAAGCTGTCATCCTCCACAAGCATCCTGCTTCCTTCCTCTCTTCCTCTCCCGGTGATAAAGTGTTATTTCTGTCGCTCCGCAAACCACTAGTCACGGCCTCGGCCAGTGAAACTAGCACCGAGGGGGATGAAGTGCATGCGAGTGCGGTTGTGCCACCAGTGCGTGACGGACACCTATCCCATAATAATGTCCCTTCTTTTCAGAAGCAGTGGGACACTTTAGCCTCTTAACAGACTCTGTAAAGACTCTTAACAGTCTAACCTCGCTTGTTCTCAAATCTGTCGACTAAAGTCCATCATTCACTTAAACACACCCTCTTATAAACTTACAGTTGAAACTTCCACCAGAGGGCTCCAAATCAAATCATTAACAAAAGTTAATTTTATTTCTCAGAGACTCACCACCACTACTTACATTTTGTGGTTTTAGCTTGACTTGGCTCCACTTTAATCGGTTGCCTTAGTTTCCATCAGGGATCATACTTAGTAATTGGCAAAGTTTTTTTGAATCACCTCCACCCAGAGGTTCAAAGCGAGCTGAGCCGAGACTAAACGTGACCTCTAAGGGTTCTAATTTTGTGGCGTACCTCAGGGTGGCACAGGGTGCGCAGAGCCTAGCGCATCCCGTGCAGTGTTAATTTCGTCTGGCGTACAGCCGTGCGCAGCCAATTTGACAATTTGGTATACCGTCTGCCGACATGGGTGTGACGGTGCACCAGGGGGAGGTGTCAACTGATTTGGCGCAGTGACAATTTGGTGCAAAAAACTGCGCGATAGGTGTGCTGAAAGCTCGCCAGCTCCAACCTGGTCTATTCTCGGCGCAGGCGAAGCACACCCTCCACAGCTGTAAATTGGTGACAGGCGCACATGTGTGCACACGTCATCAAAGCCTCAGAGGCAGGTTTCCAGAGTGTCAGGCACATTTTAATGCAATAAACAATCAAATCAATTACTATTTGAAGCATATACATTTGTATCTATATTAACTGTACCGTAACATCTGATGTCATAATGGAAAGAGCCTCCATTTAAATCATTTTTGCACTAAAAAAAACACAATATAAAGCATTGGCTTTTGGCTTGTACATTTTATGTGCAACAACAACACACACAATAAAGACAGCACAATCTCGTCTCTGTGTTACCCTCTGATGATATCATATGGACTTTCGCTGTATATGTTCAGGGAATCGAGACAGCTGGTAGTTTTTATTTTCTGTGACACAGCACAAACAGCACCATGACCTGCTTTGAGTCATGTGACTGTTATTCCATGTCCTATAATGTTAATTCATGTTATGATTAAACAATATTTTGTTCTGCCCGAGTAGCTGCTACCACAGGACTTCGACTTTGGAACGCCCCTCCAAGGAGATAAGGCATGCGAAATCACATCTTAAAACTCATTTTTTTAGACCTGCTCTTACATGACACTTTTTTACTGCTTACATAATTGTTTTCCATCTATAAGTTATTTATTTTATCTACATACTTATTATATTATGATATTACCTATGTTTAAACTCTCCTGCTCTTACTGTCCACACAAGTTTCTCATTGTTTTAGTCTTGTTTTACCATCTTTTCATGTTTCTTTTCAATAATATACTCCCTTTTTTATTATTACCTCCACCAAGGAGGTTATGTTTTCGGGAGAGTTTGTCCATCCGTGAACAAAATAACTCAAAAAGCGATGGATGGATTTGGATGAAATTTTCAGGAAATGTTCAGCATGGTCAAAGGAAGAACTGACTCAATTTTGGTGTTGATCCGGATCAGCGTCTGGCCGCCATGGCGAAAAATGTGATTTCTGTGAATAACTACTGAACTAAAATAGATATCATTATGAATCCAGTTGCTAATGGTATGTTTTCATGGTCAAGGAATCTAAATATTTTGATGAAATAAAGGTAGGAGTAATATTTTTGGTCAAAATGACAATATGCCTGAGGACTGTGGCGCTGGTGGAGGTCTGTGCTCTCCGAGTGCTTTCTAGTTATTCTATTTTATTTTATGTTTTTTTTTTTTATTTCTTTTAACCATCCTCCATCTACCCTATTCTTTTCCATCTTCCTGTATGATGTTGTCAACGTTAACTGTCATCAATTTATCTACACATGTATTGATTGCCTTTTTGTCTCCTTATCATTGTATATAAAACAAAATACCTTCTTTACTCATGCTTTTCATTTGTACTGTTGTCATAATAAACTGTACTAATTTAACATGTTCCTTAATTACTTAAGCTGTTTCCTGCTTACCAGTTTACCATTTTCTTACCTGTTGTTGCGTTATTTAACATGAACCTTTGTGCTTTTCTTTGACTCTGTTTTGTCTGTTAAAGCACTTTTCAAACATTTGTTTTAAAGGTGCAATATAAATGAAGTAATTATGATAATTTTATAAATGACAAAAATACAGGTCACTCAGGCTTTGAAAAATTCTGGTAAATTCAGAGTTATTGTATGAAATGAGCTAAATATACTGACAGCACATAGGATATAGGAGAGGATTGTACTTATCTACACTTTTACATTACCAACTGTGCATATACATTTGTCCCTGCTTGAGTGTGTGCCCTCAGAGCTCTGTGATGATGACTGTGCAATTTTATAGCAGCGTCCAGCTTTTGAGGGATGAATGCGTGACAAAGTGCCGGTACACTTCCAGGTTCTTAAACAATAAGGGAGGCTTTGAGGGAGGAAATAGATGCTGCAAGTCACCTTCAGGCATACACGCAGTTTGCAGAACATGCTGACACACAAATCTGCTCTAATGCACACAGCAACATGCACATATACACGCTTACATATGTGCCTGAATATGCACCAGTGCATGCATACACACATATACACACATAGATAATTAATGGTGGTGGCGAATCCCCCTCAGCTGTGGGAGAGTAAATTGCTTTTTCACCCTCCACAGATTTCAGTCGCTCGTTATGTTGATGATGCCAGAGCCGCTCACAGAAGCACAAACTGTCTGCTACAAGCTCCCCTTCCTTTCCTCCACATCCCCAAAACACACCAGAGCGCACAAATCTCTAGGAGAGCACAACTGTGAATTTGTTTGCTTATACACACACAGGATGCATGGGCAAACCACAAAATCAGAATATTCCCATGGAGGGTGGTTATGTGACAGAGTGGATTTGTTTCTGTGCATGCTATAAAACTGGTGTTTTTGCACCAGTCTGCAGAAAAAAATGCTGCCTTCATCAGCGTTGTTTGCATGTGTGTGGCAATGCTTGTACATGTTCAAGAGTGTAATTGCAGTCCACTTGGGTGGAGAGGTCAGGGGTGAAGCCACTATAGGCCACTCCACACCACTCTGCTGTCAAAACTGTTTTTTGCTTGTTATTTTTGGACACAATTTGTTCCTAAGAGGTGTGTTTGTTTGTTAGTTTGTAAACAGTATACCTCAAATAGAGATGGACAAATTTGGATGAAATATACAGAGACTATTGGCTGTGGCACAAGGAAGAAGTCATTCTATTTTTGTGTTGATCCAGATCTGAGCATCACCAGATTTTCATGACATTTCCAGGGAATGGTCAGAAAGCAAGAAAAAAGGAACTGATTGTGGTGGTGCTCTGAGTCCAGATGTCGATCCAGGAATGTTTTAAAGGACTTATAACAATAGAAATCCAAATCCATGGCAATAACTTCCCTGACAATGTTGGAAATGTCTTGGGGGTCAGATTATACTTGATTTGAGTTCACAGCAAGATATCTTTTCCTATAACATTCATTCACTTCCCTATTTTGTCAATAAAGTGACTAGAAGTGCTGTGATGGTACAAACCTCCACCAAGGCTTCACAACATTGTTGGGTTTATTTGTTAGTCCGTCTTTCAGTGGTGATCCAAGCACAGATTCAGATATAGTAATGCTTGAATGATTTATTTATTAAGCCAAAAAAGCAGTTTTCAGCAGTTTGCTGACAAATAAAGAATTGCTCATGGATTTAAAAATTTCAAGAAATGTTGGAAATGGCATTTTGGAGAACTGATTAGATTTTTTTTTGGTTGGTGATCCGAATCAGGATCAGGGGTTCTTGAAAGGACATTGTGTGACAGGGTAGATCCAAGTTCTCCATAATAATTCAGCTTACAATGTCAGATATGCCTTGACAGAGGTTTATGCTACTTTGAGCACTCCAGCTTTAAACTATATTTAAGATGTTTTTAGAAAAGACCCTCACACAAAAAAAAAAAATAATATACAGGACTTCATTTTTTTGTGAAAACAAAACATTCACTAGGTTTGTAAAATGATGATCAAAATGTTGCATTCTCATGTTGTAATGCAATTTGCCCTTTCATATGGTATAATACAGACAGGTCAGACTGAAACACACAGCAGATTGACATCTTTATGTTTACAACTTTTGAAATTTTAAATTGATGGGCCAGAGGGAAAAGGGCCTCATGTGGCTTCTGGGCTGCAAGCCTCCAACCCCTGGGGTAAACTAGAGCATAACTTTGATAAAGGGTTATAAATCAGGCTTTAGTTTGTCATATCGACAATCTAATTTTAATGAAGTCATCATAATGAAAGTCCCATCCATTCATGTCATATATGACCTCTATTAAGAAGCACATGTGTTGAAAATAGGATGTTAGGCAAAAGCAATCTAATGATAGCAGACCCCTAAAATAAAAATCAAAGGAGAAGAGAAAAGCTTTATATCACTCATAACTATTGAGCTAAACATGTGCTTTCATTCACATTGTTAAAAAGAATATTTTTTAGACAAAGCAATCATGAAAAAAATCAGAATCTGACTCCGGTGATTCTGGTTAAAACATGTTGAACCGACAGGTCCAGAGGGCTAAATAGATAAAAAAAAAATGTCAGGTTGTGTCTTATTGGGTTATTTTTCAAGAGATAGTGAGGATTACACTTCTGTAAGTGGGCCTGAGGTGTTCTTGAACAGAGTCTAATGTTTCATTTTTATGATTTCTAACAAAAAAAATGTATTCTGGACAATATAGTCACTTCTGAAACTGCCACTATATTGTCTGCAAAACAACAAATTTAAAAAGCATATTTTATACATCCTAACAGAATAACTCTCAAAGTCAAGTGTGAGACTGCAGAATAAATTATGAACTTGAGGAAGGGTGTGCTGAGTACATACCCTGAAGAACTCCTTTGTCGAGCCTGAGTCCAGCGTCCCGTAGGCTATCTCTGTCTGCTTGGCCAGGTCTTCTGCACTTTCTATGGGTGACACCATCCTCTCCACAGTGAGGAAAGCAGCTAGGTTAGCCGTATAAGAGGAGATAATGATGAGGGTGAAGAACCACCACACTCCTCCAACAATACGTCCAGACAGAGACCTACAGAGAGGAACAGAGGGAGATAGAGGGGAAAGAAGAAGAAAGCGATTAAGATATATAAGAAAAGTCAAAGTGTAATAAAGGGAATGAATTGCTCATGAAAAGAGAAAGATGAAAGGAAAAGTTGAACAGATAGGGTGAGGGTGAAGGTTAAAGGGATAGAGAGAAAGACAAAAGGGGAGAAATCAACAAGGAAACATAATTAAGGTTTGCCCCTTAGAGATATGCAAAACAACACGCTGTATTTCCACAAAGCGTTCTTGACACCACTGTGTGCATGACTGTGAAAATGACAAAGCCGCCAAAGTAATTGTCTTTCAACCCTCGAACCAATTCAGCTCGAACAATAACAAAGGCTACATGAAACAGATTGTAATCTGGGCGCTCCTCCATCTCGCTCCTCCTCATTCTCCCCTTTTCTTTGGGCCCCATGTTTACTCTCTTTATCTTCCAAATGTGAGCACAAGCATCAAACTAAGTGGCAATTCGTTTTGTTTGCGTGAACTTGTTTTCACTGCGTAAAAGGGGGAAGAGAGCGAGTGAGAGTGAGCACATTAGAGAAAAAGGAGAGGCAGAAAGAAAGAAAATGTTTAGTTTGCTTTGAGTGCTGTGTTCAATAGCAGACCTTCAGATTCTAATGAGCACAAACAGCAAAATATCCTTGCTTTAACAGGGCGAGACAGAAAGTGAAGAGGCTATTGAAGGTGACGTACACTTACAGGACCACAATTTTCTTTTAAATTACAACATTTAAAGGGCATTACATTCACAGATAGGAAAGAGGAACATTGCATGAAGCTTTTTCACTTGAGGTTCTGACTGTCTGTGCTCCGATAACAAGAAGTGTTGGGTAGAAATATTCCTAGTAAACAAAAATAACACTCATGTTCTTATTAGTAAAGTACTGGACTAGAAAACGTGCAACCTGAGAGTACCCACCCTCCAATGACATAACTGGTGCTCATGCCAAAGTAGTTTCAAACAATTGTATCCTTTATTAATACTGTGAACTTGGTGAGCAGTTAATTAAAGTTGCATCAATAGATATTTTAGCCTCTAGAGGGCAGTAAAAATGATGAATAAATTGCATAAATACTCTGCAGGTAAATTTCAGGGTAATTCCAGAGTTGAAAACTCAGCTGTTTGCATTTACACATAAATCTCATCCAAGTAATTTCAGGATCATTTCAGGGGAGTGTGAATGGAGTTTATGACATTTCAACTGATCAGATGCTTCAAACTAAAATGGTTGCATTTTGCCTTAAATCAGGATCAAACATTATTTTTTGATGTCTGCCATGGTATGGTCACTGTATCACAAATGTTTAAAAGGCATCTCATTTTCACACAGAGCATCCCTGATCCACCTGTATTCTCTTTTTGTCTATGATGCTCTGTTGGAGCTCTAGTCTCTTTGAGGAGCCTCAGTAGTCATGACAGCCTAGCACCTGCTCTTCATGTTGGTCTGCTTACATACTGCTGTGGGACAGCAACTCGTTCTTTAACAAGCATTTATACCAAGTCAGACAAACGGAGTGTGCTGGTCACTCTGACACAAGTAATATGCCAAAAGACTGCTGTTAGGTTATTTCATCCTCTCCATTCTCAAATTCTGGAGATATCTCTCTGCATTGAGACTGCCTCCTGTAATGATCAGGCTATTTTTAGTATTTCTTTTGAGGGAGATGCAGCCCCACGCCATCACATTGTCTCCACCAACAGATCTTACTCTATTGGTGCAGCAATCAACATGATGATCTCCACACTTTCCCCACACTTTGACGCTACAATCCAACTGCTGTAGACAGAATCTGGACTCGTTGCTGAACATAATGTTCCACTACGTGTTCAGGTTCTAGCTAACATATGCCAACACCTGGTGTAAACGAGCTTGATGGTTCATATCAGAATTTCTCACATATAATTATTTAGTCTAGTCCGTTGGTCACCCAGCTTTTTTAGCCCAAACCTAACTCTCTCAGACAAAGGCCCAAAAGCTTTTGATGTTGGTCTGTCCTTCATTATCTCTGCTTTCTTTTTCCTTCAACCAAGAATGTTAGCTTCACATGCACCAAATTTCCTACCAGCTGCTCTGTTGCCCACTGTCTCAGCCACTTCAATCACCTTTCTTTTAAATGCTGCTGGGTAACTTATTCTTTTTGTCCATATTTTCAATGGTACTTTACTGTTGTAGAGTTATTCTCTTCAGACGACACCTGCTGATGATCTTAAGGTACTTGAATAGTGTCTTTTTATATTTCACACATCCAAGCATGTTCAGTCGTAGTGTGCCGACCAATCAGAGAGCAGCTATCAACATGGCAATGTCTTCACAAATTAGAGCTCAGCTATTTTGTGTGTTTACAGTGTTACCGTAACACGAAGAATTACATGACCTTTACTAAATGATAAACAAACTCAGACCCAAAATACTGCATTAGAACAGTTCAGCAGTCAGTTATAAAGGAATTACAAAATTTGGTGGTAATGTTTTGCAGAGAAAGAGAGTGTTTCTGCCTTTTTGTATCAGATGTGGTGTAACCGCGATGTTGGCGAGACAAAATATTTTACATATTTTGCTTGCACTCCTGTACAATATGCACCCGAAAATTAGAAAAATTTTCTAATTTAAAATTAGAAAATTAGACCTTAGAGCAAAAAAATGCACATAATGTGTGTGAAATTACAGTAGCAGTCATGGCAGGCAGAGAGCTGTCACCCACTTTATCATGCGCACCTAGGCTCTGACAGGGTAAGGAGACCGTTTTCTCTTGGGGTGCCCACTTTGCTGTGTGTCTCTGACATTCCTTGATATATGGGACTTGGCCTTCAGTTTGGAGAATGTTTAAGGGCTCACAACAAGTAATGCAACTTGGTCTTGTGGTACACCACCTTGAAGATGCCCTATCCCATGGGACCTATCCATATCAGTCAAATGTAATTGGAAGTGAAGAAGTATGCAATGACAAGAGAGAGGATGCATAGAAGTGCAGAGATGCCTGACTCAGCATATTTTTTGCCCTCTAAGAGCAACCCTGCATGCTGTTTCAGTGCACACAAGCATGCACACTAACACTCACTATCCATGAACAAATATGAACTGATAACGTGTCCTAAGGCATTGATCTGTTTGTCTGGATAAATTGAATCTGTCTGTAGTGGGATGGATTTTTTCTGTGAAACAGTCGTTAGGTTTCATTTTATACTCATTAGAAAACGGCAGAATCCATCTGTGCCCCCACAAAAGGTAAGACCCACACTATTGAGAAATCAGCTAAGTTATGTACCAGTGAGGACAGTGACGTATTCATACTGCTAAAAATCTTGATTTGACAAATCTATTATTTATGATTTTTTCTAATGCAAGAACACAACAGTGACAAAGATCATGTGATGGAGAAAGATGTGTTTTGTTACCATTTATTATTCTTGATGAAGTAGTTGAATGGGCACAGACTCACTGTAGTCCCATATTACTGTTTCAACAATGTAGAGTGATTCCTGTGGGGGACAAACTCTGTTGTGGAAAAGTAAATACTATTTAACCAACTGTTCGGCTACGAAAATGCTTTCATCATTAAACTAATTTAAGTTGGCGTAGTGAAGTCACATTTGGCACTTCAGAAATGCAAAACCAACTGTCTTTTTAATTTTTGTGCACATCACTGAAAAAAAGCTAGGAAAACAAGAAACAATACAAAGCCTAAATAAACCAAGACCTGCTTGAAAGTAAAATCCCTTAAGTCATGTAAGAAATCAGGTTTTTTGTTCTAACACCTTCAATTAGTAAAAACAGTCTGTTTATCAAATGAGAGAAAAAGCATATTTCTTGCCTGAATGAATGCTGGATTCATCAACATCAGGCTGTTTAGCTTAAATAATCTATGCGACAAAGTCATTTGTTATTTCCATACACTTTTCAGCATTTGATAAATGCACTGACTAATGGCATTTATGAGACAGCATTACATCTGCACAGCTTTCTAAATAAATCATCCATAAAACAAATGAAGGAAAGATATAAGGGTAAATGACTCTTGCATGGTGTGAGCAGTCATGGTGTTATTCGTGGGCCTTAAGAGCCACAGCCAATCTTTTTGTGGAACTGGCCAAAACTAAATGACTGAATTTTTTTTTCCTAATATGACCCACCAGATGGACTGTTTCATAAATTTATGGGAAGTTTTTTCATTATATATCATTCTCTGAGCAATATCCTCAATAAAATGACTGGGAAGGGGGAAACCTTTCAGAAAAACTGGAAGGTGATTGTAAAGTCTGTCCAACGTCAAGCTTTGAAAGATGGACATAAAATCTGGCAAGTCCAACTTCTCTAAAGGTTAGACTTTCCTGTCTTACATGGTTGTATTTTTTGGAGTTGTTTTTGGCAACTGTCATTCAATAAAGAAGAATAAGACAGTGGGTAGGCATCTGAAACAAACACTGAAACAGTTATATTTTATGAAACATAAATGATAGTGCTAACTATGCTGATATTGTTACCACCAACATACACTGGTTCTGTCTTCCATTTATATCTTAAACCTAATGGTGCTTTGCATTATGGGAAACAGGTCACATGGCACACTGGTCAGGTGATTTTTCTGAAATAAGTATGTCATCTAGGTATTTTTGTTATACTGCAGATTTGCTACATTTTCACATGCTTTATTCTACATTCCACATTTTGGCAAAGCCAAGATTTAATGGTATTGTTGTTGGTGGTTCCAAATACAGCAGTTTTAATTTGGTACAGATGTGCACTGAATACATAAATACATGCATTTTGGCGTATGTGCAGGGCGATTCTTCAACTCAGTTCAGTACCTTCTTCAGGAAGTCATCTTTTGTCAAGCTCCACCCTCCTTGGTTACTGTTAGGTTATAAAAATTCCCTTGTCATCTGGCTTTTTAAATAAAACAATAGAAAACACCCCAGAATTTTTACTCACCCACAATTGACATAAAACAGTTCAAAGACTTCTCTCAGAGGAAGGATGAAAAAATATTCTGGATAGTATGAGGATTCTTTAATACAAAAAACTTCATGAAACTGCAAATATTATAAACGCTGTCTGATTCAACCACAGGAACACGGTAACAAAAATTCTAAAAGAAATATGCAATGTATCACCGCTGTCAGGCACAAACCTCTACAATTATTATGATTTGATTTTTTTCATCATAAAACAGTACTATTGGTCACCTTCCATGTTGGTGTCTGTTTTAACTTTAGACCAAGTTAAAGTACGATAATAGTAATAAGGGTAATACAATATTTATCCATTTATTTTATTTTTATTTCATTTTATTTCTTTAGAAAAGACAATCGGACAAGGGGAGTTTGTACCCAACACCAACAATATTTAGATTTTTTTTATCAAACCTATGCTAACTAAAAGCTTATGTTAACACTTGTTAGCTCCAGAGAAGCGATCATGATTTTTGCTGGAAGTAAGCTATAAGGTAATATTATTTCTAATCTACATTACCAAAACAGTTCACAGATTCCCCAAAATTCACTTTTAATCAAGCTGAAATCACGACATAATATCACAAATTCATCTAAACTCACTGGAAAGATATGTTGCAAGTTTTAGTTTGTCTAACCAAAGTAGCTTAGCAGTAGGTGCCATTGAGAGGTCCTCTTTGATTGGTGAGGCAGAGAACCAATCAGAGACCTGGTGACAGGTCAGTTACACGGGCCAACAGATCTTGTGACTGTTAGGGATATTTCAGGAGGAGCTCACAGAGTAAACCAAAGTACGGTGTACGTCTTAGGACATCCTCAGTCTCAGGAAAACCTCTGTCATTTCTCAGACCAAACGGCCTCAGAAAAACCTCTGTCATACCAAACGGACTCAGAAAAACCTCCCTCAGACAAAACGGCTTCAGACAAAACGGCATCAGAAAAACCTCCCTCAGACCAAACAGCCTCAGGCTTCAAAATAAAAGTCATCAGACAAAACGGCGTCAAATTAAACTGCATCAACCAAAACGATGTCAGATAAAACGGCCTCAGAATGAAAGCAATCAGACAAAATACTGGAAAAACTGACTCAAATAAAAAACAGCGTCAGGTCGTAACATCCAACTGAACATTATTTTTAAGAGACTGGAAGTGCGCGTGACATCAAAAATCAGTACCATAGACATTATTATATTATATATGTCCGAAATGGCATGCTAACGTACTACATACTACATACTCATGTGTATATACTGAATACTACATACTATAAGTATGATTAGAATGCCAACGTTGACACTGTAGTATACTAAGTTTTCCATGATGCATTTCATACCTCTTACGACAAAAATCAGAAGCACACCAGGCTAACAAATATCTCTGTTGATTCGCCACATTTGAAAGTTCAAAGAGCATTTTAGGCGAGAAAGTCACCACATAGAATACCAAAATGTGGTCATTTGAGCCATAAAACGCACAGATACAAATTTCATTTGGACATTTCGGACATTCTGTTATGCGCGCCGTTATGCTATCGAAGAAACTTCCGGTCGGCTCCAAAACAAGAGCCCAATTTACAAAAGCGTTAAAGAACTAAAAGGAGATAATGAAGAAGGCTTTTATTTTGAAAACGGGAAGTTTGCTAGTGGCTGATTTTTAACGGAATGCCATCTCATGACGATTTAACATTTACGATATTACGATGATTATGATATTGTTACGACCTGACGCTGTTTTTTATTTGAGTCCGTTTTTCAAGTATTTTGTCTGATGACTTTCATTTTGAAGCCTGAGGTCGTATGGTCTGAGGGAGGTTTTTCTGTTGCCGTTTTGTCTGAGGGAGGTTTTTCTGATGCCGTTTGGTCTGAGGGAGGTTTTTCTGATGCCATTTGGTCTGAGTCCGTTTGGTATGATGGAGGTTTTTCTGAGGCCTTTTGGTCTGAGAAATGACAGAGGTTTTCCTGAGACTGAGGATGTCCTAAAATGTACACCGAACCAAAGTGAAAACGCAGTCCGGAGAGTCATCAGATTGCTTCATAAGACAAAACCACATTGTAGGGGTCTGATGGAGTTTGAAATTTAAGACGACTAAAATGGATTTGTTTTCAAAGAGGCCTGAAAGACAATCAGCCCAGAGAGATTATAAATAGATCAGCTGAGGATGGAATGATTTACAACATGTCAGATCCAACATGTGCTGTCCTTGATTCATCCATGTGTGTATGTGAATGGAAATGAGAGGGGGAGCGGAGCATGGCCTTGCGGGAAGTCGGAGAACATGTTTACCTACAGGATGGAGGTCGACGGAGCATGCTGGAATCAGATGAGACCATGAGTGGGAGTGTGGGAGCATGCAAAGCGTGTGTATATTTGGTTGAGCTTTAGGAATGACGTCTGTTATGTGCAAGTGTGTAGTTGTTTGTGTGTTTGTTGGTATGCAACAGGCGAACATTTCTATAGCGGGTCATGTATCATCTATGATAGCCAACAGATTGCCTCCCCAATCCTCTGTGTGAAAGATTAATGGCATGCTGTTCCTCTTTCTCTCTCACACACACTGTCACACTCAAACACACACACTTCTGAGCTATATAGTTTCTTTGATCCAATGCATCAGATTTTCTCAGCTTACAGTACAGATAGCAGTTTGGGTTTGTGTAATTGTGTTTTAATCATGCAGGATGATGATGTTCCCTCTAGTTCAGTCAGCTCGTTCTTCTATGGGTGCTGACAGATCTGACAGTAATCATAACCATCCTCGGAGACAAATCAGTTAATTTGATATCTATATCAAGACCGCACTCATATAGGCTACAGTACCCATAGGGGTGTAACGAAATGGTCAACTCACGAAACGATACAAAACACGAAACAGGGCTCACGATATGAAATACTCACGATACAAACTAAAGATTATAGAAGATCCCCAACAGTAGGAAGTTGTGCACGAATCTCATTTTCTTTATTTTCTTCCTAATGCAGACATACAAAAAATATCGCTGCATCAGTACACAATAAATGCTCTTTGAAAAAAAACAAAATTGTAGTTTTTTTCCCTTGTTTAGACTACATTGCAAATACAAACATAAAATCTCAATAAAAAGTTCTTTGTTGTTGTAACAATTAGGATAAGTACATTCTTGAATAAAAAGGAAAACAAACAGCAGTCCTCAGAGCTGCAGTTTAGACCTATAAATGTCTGAACTGTGAACTATAATATTTAGCCTATAACAGTGCGTATACTTCTGATCTTCAAGTACGATCAAATTCTGTAAATGCAGACTTACACAAACATACAGTTGCTGCCTGTCTCCAGTTCAAAGTTGGTCATTGGTAGTTGTACTTGCCGCAGTATACAGCGAACTGTAGTGGCATATTTTGCACACGGTTGTTGTTCTGTCCGCAATCTTTCCACTGTTCTCTCGTCTTTTACATGGGAGGCCAAAAAATAGTTCCACACAACCGATTTATTTGATGAAGGAGCGTCAGCTAATTCCTCGACTTCGTCTTCCTCCATATTGAAGCAAGTTTTGCTACGGTAGGTGAGGAGGGTAAACATCAATAGTCGCGCGCGCGTCCCTTCGCGTTTTTTTTTATTTTGTGCATCTTGAATTTTATTTCGTCTTTTTTTTTTCGCGAAATTTCGTGGCACAAAATTGCGTTTCACCCCTAGTACCCACCTGTACATACACAATCTTAAACTAAAGTCAACTGATGCCAGAGAAAAACAGCTCTCCAGAGAGTACTGCGCATGCGCGGTGGCAAACCTTCTTCTTCTTCAGTTCAGAGGTCAGTACAGTCACAAAGACATGTCTGGAGCAACACAGACTGTAATGGAGGAGTAGCCCAAGCGGACCATGATGAAATATTGGTGACACTAATGAGTTTTTGGACGATTAATGCAGTTTTAGGAGCGGCGCTAACATGCCCTGTGTGCTACAATTATACGGATGTCCGCTGCTCAATTTTGGATCTAAATATCTCCCGAAGCACTGTTTGGATCAGGAAAGCCTTCTGGGTGAGTATATTTTTCTACCTCCTTCTATAAACAATGTGAAAGCTGTAGAAACCGAACTTATCCTTTAAGGTTGTAAAGTAGGTGCCTTGTGTAAAAAAATTAATCCACAATTCTGAACGCTCCTGAACCTTGTCAGTGGAAAGAATTGGTAAGGGAATTGATTAGCAGAAAGATTCATGATATCAATTCTTTGATGGAGCTGTTAACAATTCTCAGCTGGAATTGGTTCGATTGCCATCCCTACCAATGAGAAACTGTGTTAAAAAACAAGGCAAGATTCTTCTCAAGCAAATGAAACAAAGACAAACAAGCTTTACAGCCCACACGATTCATTGCGTTGTTCCACGTGTGTGAGATGCTTCCAAGTCTCCTCATTGTAAAAGTGACTAGTCAAGCCATTAAAGCTATTAAAAAAGGGGTATAAAATATTGACTGAAATAACATTTTCACACTTTTTGAAGAGTACATAAATGTAAACCAACCAAATAATGAACAACAAGCAATGTCCGTCAGTGTGTTTATTTTCTGAGTGTGTCAGTATATACTCACATGACCCCTGAAACTGACTGTTAATGTTCTTTCTGTCTCAACAGCCTGTAACAGTCATTTCAAAAGACTCTCCTCTGATGTAACTGTCTTTTTAATTTAAAGTTCTCTCTTAATGTTACCACTGAGTGTTTAAGAGCTGAGCAGCGACGGAGGCACAGTAAGACAAAGGAGACAATTTACTTACTTAATTTGTCTGACACAGACTGTTGATGTCTTATGTGAGCTTTAGATAAAGACTGTGCATCTCTTTAGAGCCAGACAGAATTACCAGGAGAGGTGGTTACTGCAGGAAGAGGCTGTTCAGTGCACATTAAACCAACTTTTTTCCAAAGACAGCATATTGTTGAAATTGTGAAATGTTCTTTTCACCCAATAAAACACCCACCACCTACATGAATCATGACATCATGGGTGACGTGTGTTTTATTTAATTATGCAAATCTTATTAAAATCCAATCTTCTTGTTTGTTAGTGACATGGAGAAAGCATCATCCTTCATTGGTGTAACCTGATTAAGGAGCAGCAAGACATGTTTTATTTTAAGTAATGATGACAGATGAGTTCATTCATGTCCGCCAGTTTGGAGTGTTGCAGGAAAATGTAACATGAATGTTTGATTAGTACATAAGAGATAAATGATGCAGACTGAAACACAGAAGGATGGTTTGTTAGTCTTCTTGATTTTCCGTTGTCTTCTATGGCTCTCACAAAAACATGGCATTCCTTAGGCTTGCCAAACATGCCAAACAGATGTCAACACAAGCATAGGAATCTGCTATGATGGAATTTTAATTTTTAATACATTGTAGCAGCCAGTAAGGGGGCTGGCTGTTTGTATACATATCTTAGTTTCAAATAGGGCTGAATGATTTGAGAAAATAATCTAATTGCGATATTTTTCCCCAATATTGCAATTGTGATTTACTCTGCGATTGTTTTAATGCTCCTCATCTTATGTATTCTTAAACAAACATAAGCAGTAGATTGTTTTATAGTATAACCAATATGACATTAAATCAATCTAAGGATAAAAGATTTGAGAAAAAGTGGAGAAGTGAAGAACAGAAGCAAAATAGGTATGAAATTGTAAAAACTGGGTAAAACAAAAATGGTATGAAAGCGGAAAAAAAGTTAATAGGTGCAAAATAGGTATGAAATTGCAAAAGAAAAAAGGCAAAGAAATTCAAAAGTGACAAAGGAAAATTGATTATAGCAGCAAAATTGGGATTAAATTTCTAAAACCATGTAAAAATTCCAAACATGGTCTGACAGTGCCCAAAAAAAAAAGATGAATGGGAGCAAGATAGGCATAAAGTTGTAAAAACTGGGTTAAAAAAGGTTAAAATAGGCATGAAATTGCAAGAAACTACATCACAATGCCAAAATGTTCAACACATTTTGGGTTAAAAATATTGCACGGTCTGGGATTTGAAAATTGCAACAAGCCATATTGCGATTTAATCTAATTTGTAATTAATTGTTCAGCCCTAGTTTCAGTATGAATCCTTTCTTACAACAGAGTTTACACCCACTAATGTTTGAGGTGTTGCACCAGTCAGAATATTTTCAATGTAGGCTTGAGCTATAAATATCTTTTTACATGTTATATGCAAAGTTCACCATGAAATAAAGTCTCCATAGTGTATCATTTACAAAGGTGGCATAACTTGAAGGATGAGGAGGAGAGAGTCTGAGGCTACATTCACACTGCAGGTAAAAGTGTCCCAAATCAAACTTGTTGAGTCCTCTTTTCATCTGACTTGAATATTGTTGAAGTGAGTCTGATGTAACAAATCTGTACCAGAGAAGGTGGTAAGTATTAAAATCCAGAGTAAACAATGGACCGCTTTTACTTTTGTGAACAAAGCCTGCTGAATGGGATGTCACATCTTCTTCTGCACCTTCGGGTCACCTCAGCACCGTAGACGGTTCATACTGAAGTCTGATGGCAACCTCGGTTAAACTGTTATGTGAACAACCATGCAAAAAGTTGATTTCTACAAAAAAATCTAAATTGAGTACAAAAGTGATAGCAGTGTGTTCTCATCCCATAGAATATTAGACCACTTTCTTGCTCTCGCATTTTTTACAACATAATTCCCAACTTTTTTCATCAGATGGATAATCAATAGCCCATGATTATCAATAATCTCTCATCTTGCTTGTTGCTTTTCTTGCCCTGACACTAATTGGGCTGTCCCACTTTGGGACGCTCACAATTGTTATCAGCTGGAGCTTTGCAATGGATCTGCAGGATTACAGAAGTTAGATCAGGTGGATCTACCTGCACTGCAAGGTTACTCTTACACAGCAACCAGAAAATTGTTTCTGTGACTACATATGGCACACTCTTTGCCTAAACATCACTTTGTTTTTTTACATATCACAATATAGTGATAGTGAGAAAACTTACACCACTGCCAGGATAATAATTTTCATATGTATAGGAGTTTTTTTTTAATTAAACTATGAACTGTACAGGACTTTGAGGCATTTGGGCCACTTCAGCCATTTTCAATGTTTTTTCCTCTGCCATGGAGGTTATGTTTTTGTCTGTGTTTGTTTGTAAGCAACATTAAGCAGAAACTACTGGACAGATTTTGCTGAAATTTTTAGGAGATGTTGGAATGGTCCAAGTTAAAAATAATTAGAATTTGGTGGTGATCCAGACAACCGCCATTAGCGAACTATCATTTGTGTTCAGTAACTGTCTATCTAATAATGATGTCAACATGATTCTGAGTGCTAGGTGTGGACTTTCATGGTCAATTAATCATATAATGATGGTAACTTTATCACAGAACTATTGCATATAGATGTAACAGCATTATGTCAGCTACTTTGGCGAAGGTTTTCCCTCTCCGAATGCTTTCTATTTTTTAGGCATCTAATCATCCCTCATGAATTTCCGCACTTTTAACTGTGAAGAACGATTTGACCTTTGTACATATTGTATATAATCTTTTTATGTATTTGAATATCTCTTTATAACCCTGTCCTAATCTTGTTTAATTATCACTGTTTAGCTTTTGCATTCTTCTGCCACACACACACATAGTACATGGCCTTGTGCAGACTCCTTCTTATCAAACACCATGACTGTACTGAGGGCATCTTCCTAGACCAGCTCTACCCGACACAGAGATGTGGAGCCTGTGTGGAGGTAACTCCACCCCACATGTTCCATACACACATATTCTTATCATTCTTATAAAAGAAAGAAGACATAGTATTTCTTCAGTTCAACATTTCAGACTGTTTGACACTCTGTATTGTTGTAACTCCTTGCAAGTAAAATTCCATTGGATTGCATCCATCATCTTCATTCTGAATTAAGTCAGGTGTGGTATGAACTGGTTTCTGAGCAATCCTAGGACTGTAAGGGGGAAAAATCATGACATTAACTTTAAAAGATATGCAGAATTATTTAGAATTATGTTTTTATCTTGCTTAATAACCATATTTCAATAGTTTATCTTGCTATGTGAGCCAACAAAAGCATAAGCAAGTCTAATATCAACTGATAAATGTTTAGGAGGGTCTCTTTTTTTACTTTAAATGCCATTTTACAGGAGTTAATCTGGTCAAGATATTTACTTTATTACCTTTTAGCAATAAAGAACAAGAGAAGCTTGATTTTTTTTGATACAGAAGATGAATGGTAAAATGGTAAATTAACTTAAGCTTATATAGCACTTTCAAGTCTTTGACTACTCAAAGCAGCTTACACTCCAGGTCCTTCAGTTGGTCATGGGCTGTTAGAATTGTCCGAACTTTTCCTCACTTTGCAGTTCCCCCCGACTTCCATGAGTGTATGATGTCATAAAATATCAATGAGCTCCTACACTGTTGAGATTTTGACAGAGAAACATTCAAAAAGACAAAATATTCTCCTCATTCTGTCTCCAGGCAACAAATCAAGTACTTCCATCGGAGAGCGTGTGCCTCATGAATCAATATCTAGTTGCGAGGTGCATGTGTGAATTGTGAGTCAAGAGAATTTCACCCCTTGATTGTTTGGAAATGAAAAAGTGAGTGAAAGGAGCTCGGATACAGGTGTGAACTAAAGTGAATCTATTGATGGATTTAAACTCTGCTGTAGATGGAGGCTGGATAAAGGGTGTGAAGACATACTAGACACTCTTAGTAGAAAATCCCATTAATAGATTAGAGACAAGGTGCAGTGGAGAGATAATGAAAGGCATTATGAATTATAATAATAACGAGCATCTTAAAAGTGAAGCATACCAGATGTGAGATATCAAGAGAGAGATTAGATTGCTTTTAACATTTATAAATTAAGGAATTCAGTCCAAGATTTAAACAGTGACCTCAAGACCGACCGTCAGTAAGTCAGTTAGCATTAGTGGCCTGCTATAGTTAAAAACCCCTACTCCAATCAAGCTGGGGCGTTGAGTAAAACTTAAATATTTTCATTTCAATACACTACAAATACAAGATATTTAATGCTCTAATTGATAAACTTGATTGTTTTTTTGCAAATATTCACTAATTTGAATTTGATGCCTCCAGCACATTCCACAAAAGCTGGGACAGGAGTATTTTTGTTACTGTGTTATATTACCTTTTCTGTTAACAACCCTGACTAAACATTCAGGAATTAAGGACATTAATTGTCAAAGCTTTATCGTGGATTTTTTCTTTTCCATTCTAGCTTGATGTACAACTTCAGTTGTTCAACAGTCCAGGGTCTCTGTTGACATATTTTGCACTTCATATTGTGTCACTCATTTTCAATGGGAGGCAGCTCTTGACTGGAGGCAGGTCAGTCCAGTACCTGCACTCTTTTGTTATGAAGCCATGTTGTTGTAACAAGAACGTGGCTTGGCATTGTCTTGCTGAAATACAATGGGACATGCCTGGATGGCAGCATATGTTGCTCCAAAACCCATGAAACAATGAAATAATCACTTCACAGAGTTGCAGGTTACTCCTACCATGGGCACTAACACAGCCCCGTAACATCACAGATGTTGACCTTTGAACTTTCTGGATGGTCCTTTTCCTCTTTAGCCCAGAGGACACAATGTCTACATGTGGACTCGTCAGACCTCAACACAGTTTTCTACTTTCAGTCGATCTCACATCAGCACACAGGAGCCAGAGACATTTCTGGTTGTCGTTGATAAATGGCTTTTGCTCTGCGTGGTAGAGTTTTAACTTACACCTCTAAATAACTTGACAAACTGTTTTCACTGCTAAAAGTTTTGTTCTTGAACGCACATGGCAATATCCTTCTGTGAAGGATTTTGGTACTTAATGCAACGCTGCCTGGTGGATTGAAGGTCACAGACAGTCAATTCTGGTTTTAGGATTGCTGTCAAAATGCAGAGATTCTCCCAAATGTACAAGAAATTATCTTAAACTGTGAACCAATTGCTCACACAGTTATTCACAAAGTGGTGAAAGTCACTTCATTCTTGCTTGCAAACAACCAAGCCTTTCAGAGATGCTCCCTTTATTTCCAATCATGAAACTGACATGCTTAAATTTAAAATGTTCTCATCTAGGATTCCCAACTAGGCATTTTTTGAACATTTCTGAACAGTCCTAGTCTTTTGTGGCCCCTGTCCCAGCTTTTTTGGAATGTGTTGCGGGCATCAATACAAAATGAGTGAATGTTACCAAAAACAATAAAGTTTATCAGTTTATACATTTAATTTATTGTCTTAAGTGTAGTAAACTCTCTTGTAATTTAGTGTAGTTCAGTTAAATATGGGTGGAAAAGTATTTGCAAATCTTGTTTTCCATTTTTGTCCTGACTTCACTGGAATGGGGATTTGTACTTGCAGGCTTAATAAATGAGGGAATTCAGTGTGGGATCAAAGCAGCGACCTTGAGACAGATCATCAATTAGTCAGCTAGCATTAGCTCTCTGCTTTAGTTAGTTAGTCAAACCATTAGCTGGATCTGCTGCTGACATTAACTATTCAAAACACACACACAGCCCTTTAGTCAATACTTAGACATGACACTCACAAACACACACCCAGGGCCAGTGCCTGCCCTCACACATGCACGCCAACACACACACACAGAAGAGCTGTAATTTCAGATGTTTATTGACAGAGACAGATTCAATCCCTCTGAGATGTTTGCTGGTGATCATTTTACCTCTCCCTCTCTCTCTCCTTCTCCTCCACTTGTTTGCTTTTTCCCCTTCGGTGTACACAAGCACTTTTCGGCCATTTTTCCCTCATCAAGAATTCCAGTCCCGTCACCTGATCGTCCATCACTTTGCTGCCACCCTTTGCGCGATGACCAGGCCTCTCTCTCCCTACCAATATTACAAACTCCTAAAGCCTGGGCTAAAAGATGACGGGTGGGTGCATTGCTGATGCCACTTCAAGGTCATTCTGATGACATGTGTGAACAATCGTGAAGGTGTCTGCCTCTCCTGCTTGCTGTTACTTGTGGCTAGATTGTAAAGTGAGGGAACAACAGGTCAACATGTTGAAGAAAAAGCAAATGTAAAAAATTGAGTTGGGTTTGTGTCATTTCTTAAAGCAGAGATGTCCCTCAATTCTAACAATGATATGTATTTAACATACGTGATGATGTGATTATAAGGCAGGGTAAATGGTCTTTAAGTTAGATCTAAATTGTTGCAGATAAAAAAAAAGAAAAGCTGTGATGGTGAGATACATAAATCAAGAAAGAAGAGAGCAAGTGGAAGTCTAAGGAGTGTGTGTTGTACTGAATCTCCAGACTGCAGAGATGACTGCAGCAGGAGGAGAGGCACCCACACTGAATACCAATGGACCCACTATGGCAGCTCAAAACACAATACACACATACAGCCTCACGCACAAATCTGCACAGCGCATTAAGTGAAAAATCGCTTTGTGTAACAAGAGCTGGCTGACCAAGGAGCACTCTGAATGTTTTTAAAATTTCTCAAAACAAATCTGACACATTTTCTGGAAGGTGAAATACAAATACACCTTTAATGGCTACTAACCCTGCTAAAGCAGTCACACACATGCACCTATAGATTAAAAGGCATTCCATCAGTCTGTAAGAATATCTCTTCCTGCAGTCTGTTTCTTTCCTTTATTCACATCTCCTCTGTAAATGTCAGCTTCAATACTCTGATCCCTACTGGCCAGTCAAAGACCTCGCGGGAAGGGTAAAATGGGCTGAGATGGAACAAGAACGACTGCCCTATGGTCAAAAGTAATGATTATGTGGGAAGAAATTCTGTGACTTCAGAAAGAGTCGGGTTGAGGAAGGTGTTTCCAGAAGTCAGTAATGTTTGATCGAGACAGAGCCAATCCCCTGTGGTGATTCAAGCGTCTGGAAGGCAAAAATTCACAAGACAGCCTTTTAAACTTATCTTTCATGGACATTTTTCTTACTTTTGTCACTCTGATGTTACGGTATTTGTGGAAAATTATGCATTCCAGGGGATAGTAGGCAGCACCAGAGTTTATCTGTATTTTATATGATATGAAAAGCTAACCTGACACAACAGATAGATTGTTCAATATATTATACAGGGTATGCATATCTCACCAGTCCACCTGGCGAACAGCCTATAGAACAAATATCTGGCAGGTGACTGGACAATTATTCCATCAATCATGTTCATTAAAAAACAATAAGATGGTGTAGTAGACGGACACTACTGCTGCTGTGTGAATTACAAAATTTAAGCACTTTGAAGAACAATCTTTCAAAAAAAAAAAGTTATGTCTGAAGTGGAGTCAAAATATCCTTTCTATTAAGAAATGCTTTCAGTGTAATTTGTTTTTTATATGATAAAGACATGTGGTCCAGATCTGATCCAGAGCTGCTACTGAAGCTGTCAGCATCTTTGTCAATCTCTAAGAACAGTCATTTCCTGCTGATGTCCCGGTTGTAGCTCCCAACTCCTCCCTGTCTTAAAGGGCTCTGATGGGGCAATGCAGTTACGGGCCATGCACAGCTGCTGTAGATTGGAGTTTCACAAGATGGATCTTGCCATTACAGACATTGAATCAGATGGATCCAGCTTCTGTGCAAGGTTACAGATTAGCTTGCGTTAACACCATCTCATCAGTTGATTTAATTGCAATAGTCGACTATAAAGCAATAATTGTGTTTTTGTGTTTGTTCATGGTGATGGGAAACATGTCTTTAGGGACCCATGTCATTTGGTCAGCCTAATTAATAAAGCTCTTCTTTTGGCTTTTAAATGGCTCCTCTTTTAGTCCGTGTTGGATTTTTAGTGTCTATCACTCTACAACAATCAGATGGGGAAAAAAAGGATCTGTGAAAAAGAAGGCATCTCCAAATGTTCACATAAAAGAGTCCACATTTTGAGGAGCCTAAGTTGCAAACACAAAGTGTGGTAAAATTTCTTCTCCTGAATCTTTCATCCGAGTTCTTTTATTTGGGAAAGCCCTTAAACTGCTGTTGTGTGTCGCCTTCCTGATGATAAATGGGGAAAACATGATGTTATGTTGTTCCAGAGGGATGGGTCCTGATGTCCATATTAAGATGGAGAAGGTCCACATCACGCAACAGAATGTGGTGAAATCGGATTATTGATGGTTTATTTAGCCTTTCTTATTTGAGTAAATACAGGAGTGACCCAACTTTGTAATATCTCAGGAGTTCAGGTGCTTACACACCAAAAGCGACTTGAGTGTCTGAGGTGATCATGCTTCCTGCAAAGTCAATAAACAGCCACAATGGGGCAGGGCTATGTGATTGCTGTGTACAAGGCGATCACTTCACTCGCGCGGTGTCAAAGTTAAAAAAAGTTGATCTTTTCAGACGATGTTGTGAGGCTGTGCAGCAACAGCCAATCAGCGGTGTGTGACGGTACCCGTGACAGACAGTTTTTCATCAGTGTTTTGTGTTTGATAAGTGCGTGAAAAGGATACAGTTGGAATGATGTCAGCTTATGCATTCTATTACATGATATATGATATGATCGTGGTGAAACTCGAGCAGACGTAATGTCATGGAGCGACAGCTGATGGCAACGGTGACCAAAATGAGGTATTTATGGACACGGGATGCGACTTCAGTGGGCAACGCGATTTTGAACGTGGAGTTGCTTTTGGTGTGAATGCAGCTTTAGATTTATATCACTTTGTGCCCCAGTGACCCCCACCTGAACCTGATGCAGCCCTCTGCCCTAAACAGCTGGTAAGAGGGTAGCAGAGCTTTCTGGGGTAAGAATACATAGTCCTTATGTTGCTTCACAGAACAGTTCTGTACACATGGTCTTTGTTAAGGAAATGTGAAATGCTGTAAAATATACTGTAGAGTCTAGTTAAGCCAATGGTGTTTTTTTGTGTAGTCTTAGCCTGAAATGGGTAAATTATGAGACTTTCTGTGGCATTGCTATATGTCAGCTGGTTCCTACCTGCCATTATCTACCACAAGTTGCATTATTTGCTTTAATTTACATGTGTCATTGGCCTCAAGCAACCCCACTTCTAAAAACCCAAACTAACTCATTGAAGAAGACATATCATGCTTGTTTCTCCTTTTCACTATGCCAGACTAGGATGCCTGTAAAGCATTTCTGCCCTCAGTACAAGTCATTTAGTTCCTTCATTGCCCCACAATAGCGTTCTCAAAATCCTCATTTTAGGCCATGAACAAGGTCGCGTTGAAATGCTCAGATTTGAGGATGACCTAAAGTTACCTCGCGATGTCGCAGCCCTTTGTGCTCTGATTGGTCAGTTTTAACGGGGGTTGAGCCAGCCTGTCCTTCTTCTTCTACTGTATTTTCCGGCAGGCTCAAAGCAGCGACCGCGTATTGAGTCCCCCTACAGGCCAGAGCTGGTAATGAGTGAGTGTGAGCTAGGGAACTATAAACCCCTGCTGGACAGATGTGTTCCTCGGTGACAGTTTTGTGGCTAACGGACATCACAGAGGAGGAAGTGTTTTATCAGATTACTCCAATAAAAAGAAATGTACCTCGTGTCATCGCGACGCTTGAAATCTCGCGGACATCTCGCAATGACCTATTTTCAGAGGCATCAAATCTCGTTCTAGGATATCAGAAAAAATACAATATCTCATTTTTTGAAAATTAAGGGGGTGTAAGGTCTTGTTTTCAAATTTATTATATTATATGCAAGTATTAAATCATGCATCAGCATGATATGTCTCCTTTAAGGAAGTGTCATTTGTTGACATCTGAGTTTACAAAATTGAAATAGAAAGGAATCATACTGCCACAGGCAAAAACATCCTAAAAATCATTCATTGTTATACTTAGAAAACCATGAAAACATTAATTCAGCATCATAGCTAAGAAAAGTCATGTGATTTTGTGTGATGACATCCCAACACACTGGCTCACTTTGTACATGTTAAATTTAATTTTCTACCTCTTTTTCTTTCGCTTTCAAGAAATACCTTGATCACAGAACTAAAGCTCTGCTTGCACAGACTTTGTGCAGATTACACCTGCCTCACTGGGCTGGATAAACCCACCACAGAGAGAAATGTTAAGCTTTATAATTGAGACCCAGAGGATTAAAAGTTTTACTTGAGCTGAGTAGAGACTCCGGCAGAAAAAGTTCTCCAAATTTAATGAGTGATTAGTTTAGTGTGCTTTTTGCTGAGCTGTGAATAGAAGGCAGGTAGGCTTAGAACGTGAAGAAATTAGCGTAGTCATATGATTTCAATGTAGAAATAAAAGAAGTTTTAAAATTGGATATTCTTTTTACTTGCATAACTGTATCTTTGTCTTTGTTGTAGATGTCATACATTTTTGCTATCAGCTGTAACAGAAAATAATCTTATCACTGACATTTGCTTTCTTGCAAAGGTGGACAAGGGAAGGTGAGATTAAAGAGGATGTAATGCAGGGACGGAGGGATGATATGGTGTGATGATATGTATGACATATCATCTTTTCCTGAGGAAAGGATTTAGTGTTCCTGCAGAGCACAGTGTCACAGTGGAGGCTCATCCATCACATGGTTTTATGGCAGAAATCCTGGTCTGCTGGCTCATTTCATCTCTCCATTATTAGACCTAACAGACAATTACATTCAACTTCTTAGATGCTTGCCACCCTGTCTTGCAGGATCACAAGTTGTACTGTAACTTGGCTATTTTAGATGATTCATAAATAAAGGGAACATGTAATGACGTCTGAGCGTGTCAGTCAAACAGCTTTGCCTTCAGCAGTGTATACACTTAAGCCCACACACAGATTAGGAAGTGAGTCACTATAGTTAGCAGCTACAGGTGTGCACTGTGCTGGTGGAGAGGCTGATATGAAAGCAGCACGATGATGATGATTGATGATGAAGCTAACACTGAGAGGTGTAGCATTGGCAGCTTAAGCAGAACAAAAGAACAAGCAGGGCATGACGGATTAAATTGGCGAGTGTGTTGGTAATGTGTTGCAAAGAGTGCGGTGACTAATACGGAACAGGAATAGAAGAGCGGCACAACTAAGACGCAGCCAAGGTTTTCTCTGTTCATGTTTGTTTGTGCTCGAGTCAGAATCATTGAAGAATAAAGACAAGTGTTGCTGTTCAGCCATGCTTTCGTCATGGATGCTTCTCAAAAGTGACACTGGCATCAAAACTACACACTTTTTCACTTTAACTGTGACCAAACCTTCATGGCTATAGGACTTTCCTCCATATCAGCCAAAACAAATGCTTGCTAATTTCCTCACTAAGAGTGTTATGATCTGCTCTCCCCCATATATCTCCAAGAGGTAGATTGCAGGGTAATACTGAACAACTTTGTGGCTGGGTGGCAGTTTGGTGCAGCAGGTTAGTAAATATACTCCAAGAAGATTGCTGATTCAACTCCCTATGTGGATCAGGGTCATTCTATGTGGGGCTAGCATGGTCTCCCTGGGCCTGTGTAGGTTTTCTCATGGCACTCTTGTTCGTCTGACAGACCAAAAATCTGCTTGGTAGGTGATTTGGTGACTCTAAATTGCCTTTAGGTATGAGAGTGAACGTGAATGGTTGTCAGTCTCTATATGTGGCTCTGTGATCGGCTGACAATTGGTTTAGGGTGTACCCACCCCTCACCCAATGTCAGCTTGGATAGGCGCCAGCCACCTACAACCCTGAAAGTGACAAGCAGGACAGAAGATGGATGGGACATTTGTTGTTTGAAAACAGGAGAGCATGGTGGAATATATTAAGGTAAAGTCTATTAAAGGAGACAGAGTTATGGGTGGGGGCTGTAAGGAGGCACAGTCAAAGTGTAGCACACACACAGGCTTGTGTGAAAGCCATGGGGTCACAGCAGAATCTGGCACACCTTTACACCAGTTTGTTTGAATTGTTAGCCTCCTCATATTTATAACAATAAGATAAATCCCCTATGTAACCTTGTATGTCCTAACTGATCCAGTACTATTAAGGCAAAAAGAAGTGTCTTAGTATACACTAAACCACACTGCACTGTATCAGACTGTACTATGCTGTATCATGTGTCGTACACTGTATAGCATTTTATAGCATTAAGAACCTGATTAGTCACAATTTGTAAGGATTTTGCATTAGTGGAATGGGCAACACAGCTAAACCTGTGGGCAGTGCCACAAAAATTGTGCCAAAATCCCCTTAAACTGGAAGCTGGTGTTTTAGTACTTAGCTCATTTCATGTAACCTGGCATCAATACTTTTCATTACATTTCTTATATTTGCAGTTGATCTGGGAAAGAGCCAACAGATAGTGTTTGGGGAGGTCAGAACCTTTCAGAAGCATCTTCAGCAGGTGATAGGACAAATGTTCGGTCAATCACACTCATATGAGCCAATCAGATTATGTAGTAGGCAGGCGCTATTGTGCTACAGAATGTGAGCCAATTTATAAATCAAACTCTCATCAAAACATTTTGGAAAAGGAGTGAATTATCCTTGCCGTAGAGAAGTTTGTGGTGTTGTTATATATTCTTCATTTAATTAAGAAATGTGGTCCAGGTCTGATACAACTGGTACTGAAGCTGTTAGCATCTATGCTAATTTCGGTCAGAGCAAGCACTTCCTGCTGTCATCTTGCTTGTAGCTCATCCCTCTTCCTGCTCTAAAGGACTGTTGGGTTTAGCTGCTTTGGGCTGCTCACAACCGCTGCAGATTGAAGCTTGGATAGATAGATAGATAGATAGATAGATAGATAGATAGATAGATAGATAGATAGATAGATAGATAGATAGATAGATAGATAGATAGATAGATAGATAGATAGATAGATAGATAGATAGATAGATAGATAGATAGATGCCAGCAAATATAGTCTGTTTTTAACTCTACACGAAGGTTAAGTAATATTTCCGAAATAAAATAACTTACTTTGTTTACGTAGGCAAAGTAACTTTGGTGTTTAGAAAACAAAACTGACTGGATAGAGTTTTTTAGTGACTTGCCCCAAACTGATCCCAAACTGGTAGATTGTAGTGTTGAGGCAGATGGTTATCAAGCAAGTACAACAGCAGAAGAGGAAGTACATAATAAAGGAGCTTTGACAAATAAGGTGAAACCACAAGTTCTTGTTATTATTCATTAGTTGATTAAATCCTTTCAAGTTTACTAGTATAGTTGAGTTAAATGTCTGGATGTATAGATTCTAAACATCGTAATAATTCTGCACAAAATATTCATTGATAAAAAACACATATACATTTAATGACACTTAGATCCTGTGTTTAGAGCTTGAGTATTTCTGTCTTGCATAGCAGCTGTAGCTGTAGCGGAGGTGACAGCCTGTGTGATTTATAGACTGAACAATAGCATTATGTTAAGTATCACATTATGGCTATGACAGCTGGAGCTCACGCCCACATGTCTTCAACAGGGTCTGCAAGTGACAGAGAAGTGTCTGCAGGTTTGTTTGAAACTGCACCATTTTTTCTTTCTAGATGTGGGTGTAGGCAATGATAGTGTGTCTGCCTATTTGTTTGCGTTTGTGTTTGTTTAAATGTGTGTGCTTTCAGCTGATGTGAGTGTTTTCTATTACGTGTGGTGGGTTCAGAATTGGCCTGTCAGTCACAGTAAAGAGGGGAGGAGTGGGAGACGACAGGTGTCGGGGAGCGGGGGAGAGAAGTAAAGAGAGAGTGTGAAAGAGATGGATGAAAGATGGCTAAGAGGAGGGCAGAGGAGCAAAAGAGGAGGAGGAAAAAAGAATAGTTTGGACGGCAGATGTAGAACTTCTGTTCCTTTCCTAAAAGTGAAATGCTAATGAGAAAGCAGCAGAAGTCTTTGAGAGAAACTTGCTTTATGCTTGCTTCAGTTTGATAGCAGAGACAATTTCTGAGAGGTGAAAATGATTATTTATCATCAAGATGTTAATATGTATGCTGGTGATATCTGGATTTACAGCCTTGACTTCAATTGTAACTGAAATCACTTTGAAATGGGACCTCTGAGGTTAAATACCTGAAAACTCTTTATTTCCTTGATGATACTGAGTAATTAGTATTCTGAGCACCTTTATTATACAATTATAGAGTTCTGCTGAGCACATAGCAAAATCTTGTTCATCAAGTATTGTTATGCATCACAGATATTAAAATCAGTCATCACAGATATTAAAATCAGAACAAAAGAGATGTAAAGATCAGTGCTGTCAAAATTAACAAGATCAAAACATTAACTTCAAAGTACTTTTCATGCACTTATTTGCTTTTCTGCAAGTACAGATTGAACTTTTGATCCCAAGTCAGTGAGGGATGCAGCAGCACCATCAAGGATGGTGTGCAGAGATTTGTAAAAACATCTATCATGTAATAATTTTCAATGCATTCCCAGATGGCTGTCACCACAGACCAAGGTTTGTGTGTGACTTTGTGGAGTGCTCTGTACAGCCAACTGACTGAGCAGAGAGAGCTCCCCTCCCCTCACCCAGATGATGATTCATTTACATGAAGCTACACCTCCATACATTTCAGATGCTATGTCCAATGTAACATATACCTTAAAATAAGTAAACTGGCAGTTAAAAAAAAACAGATTTTATGATACAAAAAAATTCCACAAGGTAAGTGTTCGCTGTGGAACTTTACTGACAAATTTTATGCTATAGCGTGAATCCAAACAGAATGAATACTTCCATACACAAGCTCGGACCTTATGTGATAATTAAGAATATCCTATACCTATGCTCAAATTGAATAATGCCAATTTGTGAGCGAAAATAGTATAACTGAATATCCTGAACTAAAACGGCAAAAGTAGCTGAAGTGGTTTCCTATTCGCTTACACTCTTTTTAGTTTTTTGCTAAAATTCAAACACTGACCTTGTGCAGCAGCTGGATTCATTGTCTGTAATCCATCTTGCCAAGCTCCAATCTACAATGATAGTGAGTTGCTCAAAGCAGCATAGTCCAATCAGCATTCTTTACAGTACCTCTTTACAGCAGGAGGAGGAGCTAAGAGTGAGACAACAGCAGGAACTGACTGCTTGTACAGTGATAAGCAACACCTTCAGTTTATCACCTACTTTATTAAATGAAGAATGAAAAACAACACTCCAAGCATTTCTTGGTAGAAATTATATATTTGCTCCACATTTAATGAATGTGATTGACAGAACAATCATCCAATCACCTGCCGGATTTGTTTTTGAAAGGCTCTCTTACAGGTTCTTTTGGCTGTTGCTCAGATGGACTAGTGAAATACATTGAATGGTCCATCTGGTGATTCAGGTAAGTAAAACACAAACCACATTCCACAGCTTCACATCATTCACAAAGTAAAAAGTGAACATTCACATACTTCTGTCACTTCTTATTACTCTCTCATGCACACACAAACACATTACTTGAGCTCTCACACCTTCTTTCCCCTCATCGTCTATCACCCTTTGCTGCTTCTTCTCTCCACAGATTTGCTCCCTAAAGGTCTTGAAGATGATGGCCATGAATATTTCACTAAACTGCATTCTCAGGTTATCAATAATAAAATGCCATATTCTTATAAATATTCTAAAAATACTGCCGAACTCGGCCTCTTCAGTGGTGCATTAAAGATTCATACACATCCAGCAAACTGCTAAATCTTCCATCGTAGCACACTCCATATGGACACAACCGCTGGACAGCATGCAGGTGTTTTTTTTCTTCTTCTTCTCACTTGTGTGCGAGTGTTTCGAGCAAACCTTGAGCTCCTGTAATACATTGTCTCTGGAAAGCAGTCCAGTTCAGTGAAAGTGAGAAAAGTGCTAAAAGAGGTGACTCAGATTGTCAACAGTCTGAATCACCACAGCAAAATACCAAAGCATTTTAGCATTCAGACAGACACACACGTCATCCCTGCAGACACAAACGTCCTGTATACAGACTCAAATACTATCTCTTACTCCCACAGTCTGACACACACACACAAAGTCACAGATGTACCCGTTTTGTCTCTCACACATTCATTATTTCTCTTCCTCACCGTGGTGAGATGTCGCAGCCCTGCTGCATAAAGGCTCCGAGGGAGAACCAGAGAGAGTTGAAGATACCAAACTCATTGGGAGGTTGGTCTGTGGGGCCCTGGTCAGCTGTGCCCTCCTCTGGCTCTTCTGCGTGCCACTCATACGGGCTGAAGCGACTCACCTAAGAAAGTCAAGATAAAGTAAAGATCATGTAGAGGTCAGGATGAAGGTCACAAAATCTAAAGAACCGGAAAACAAAAATTAAAGTGTTATTAAAACACTGATCTGAATGAGGACGGGGAGCATATGTTAGCACTGCAATGATAACATCAGCTAAACAATCAAGCAAAATGAAAGGTTTAGCAAATATTATAGAGAAGAGGACAAAGCATATTGAAACAAACACACACACACACATGTCACACAGCTTGTTTTACTGCCCAGTGGTTTTTGGACTTCCCTTGCTGTCCCTACGCCATGGGGCCCCATGCTGTCTTGAACAGTTTATACCTGTACATCTGTAAGTCCATATCACTCTGAAATACATGGCTTGATAATGGAGTGAAGATCCAACATAATATAGAAAAAATAAATATAATGAGCAGCTGCTGACAACAAAAAAGAATAAGGAGACATCTGAGAAGCTGAATATCACAACTGCGGAATCAGCTGAGACTGTCTTCTACTATGGCAGAGCTTTGACTCAGAAACATTAATTAGCCTTTAGCTTGTGGCTTATTTTGCCCCCTTTCATTTGTATCACAAGCTCACAAGATCACACGTCTAGACAGTAAGCTATGCTTCGAGACAAACTTGTGATCTTCCCTAGTGTCTGCTGGTACCACAAGCATTTTTATGTATATACTTGCCTCTATGCAACGCCTGTTTCTGGAGGTACAAGAGGGCATGCATTGTCCACAGGCTGGATGTAACTACCCCTTCTGTGTGGTAAATTGCAAACATGATGACAATAAATGTAATTCTGAGAGTAAAAACTAACAAAACAAACAGCAACAAAAAGAGCTTCAAGAGCACAAACTTCCACCAAGGCATTACGAGTATTGTCGACTGAGTCATGGTTAAAAATGTAGGAAAACTGCATAATATTGAACTGTTTGAAAATCCTTTAAACTTCCAGGATCCACACCCAGATTTGGACTACCAGCAAAATATAATCATTTTTTCCTTTTGACATGGCCAACGTTACCTGAAAATATCAACAAAATCTGTTATAAACATATTGAATGATAAGCAATTTGAGCAAATCCTTGAAAAATTTCTTGGATCCACATCCAACTGTCCAACAGTCCTTGAAAACTTTATCAAAATTCATTTCTAACTTTTGAAGTTATCTTGCCAACATTCAAACAATGGAAAACATAACCTTTTTGGTTGAGGTAATAATCAATCTTGACATCCTTTATTGAAGTTCTGAGCACAGCTGTGCTTTCCTCAGACATTAGAGTACAAGAAAAATATATTATTAACAAATATACTGTGCTATTGTGGTGTGGGATGCTGTATCATGATTTTAGTGCAATATTTGATATTACATAAAACTTAAGAGAATTTTGGGACATTTGTTTTGTTTTTTAGTGTAGCCTCTGGCCCCTAATTTACCATCTAACTTTGTCTCTCTCCACTCTGACATCATGCCTGGAGTATGACAAATGGCTGTTCTCAAAAGGACACCTCAAGTCATACAACAGAAGTCCAGTCCTCAGGAAGAAACAGGTGGACGGAACAGACCTAAAGTGCATTGAACTTCGGCGGGCAGGCCCAGTGTTTCCCCATAGAGATGAATGCAGTTGTAACTAGGGGTGATCAAAGTAACGAGGTCGGTTCTTGCTGGCTTTCACAAGACTGTTGGATCAAATGTCAGACATTTACAAGCATGTATCAAATTTGTCAGTGCACATGACAAGCATCAGCATTACCTGAGTGATGTCAACTCAGCTCTGTGTGGCATGACTTAGCTCAATGCAGCTTGACTTTTCTTTTTACGTCAGCAAAAGTTGGCCAATATGTAGGTGTGTGAATGCAGCTTTATTTAATAAATGCTCATGTCTGAATAAGGCTGTGTTGGGAGTCTAACCCCAGATTCCACATAGTCGGCCTGTGGAGCATTATGGCTGCACAGTGGCTTTGCTCTGTGCGTTCTCACCCACTTGGAGTGAATTTATAGCACTGTGCAATGAAGCTCAGGCCTGAAAGCTTGACACCGGGGATCATGAAGATCACAAAAGAACCACAACTTTCTGAGGTAGTTGTGAGTTTATGAGTTAACAAGAAGAACATGTGATATTTCCTGCCTGATGTTAATGTGCTTTGGGCATCAACTTTATTTCCACTGCATTCTGAAATGACCTGGAAACTCTGAGCTCTTGTTTTCCTGTGTTGGGTCATGCTGCTTGGCAGGGGTTCACTGTTAAAAATACAACGACAATCTATTCACCAGAGGTTGTATTCTTAATTGTGTGAACATGAAATTTAAAATAGCTGCTATCTAACTATAAAATACACGTCAGACCAATGATGTGCTCCTCAATTATAACCAATATGAAATTTTAAATTAGCAGAATTTGCAAATTGTTGTTGTCACAACAAAGTAGGGAAAAATTCCCATAATGCATTTGACCCACGGGGTTTACCACATTTCTTAGCAAGGGCAAGGTCTCCCTCATGGTACATCAAGGTCTTCTTCAGCACAGAAGAGGAAGACTCTTTTGGAGTGGATCAGCTTCAGTCCAGTTGTGACAGTAAGTATTTTGTTTGAAAATGGACGTGTTGGTATTGTATTAAGTCAAATGTTTTTCTGCTTTACCAAATGTACTTGAATAAATTGGCTACTTCTTCAGTTAAGCTAAAAATGCTAATCCCTGTACTTTGCCTGCCTCTCAGAAAGTCATCTTTGTGTGCCTCATGACTTATTTGTTAGCTGCAATTTTAATCACGTTTAAATGAGTGGAAAATGTTTTAGCCTTGGCCCCTTTTGGCCGTTAGCGATAGCCATTAGCGATAGCCGTTAGCGATAGCCGTAAGCTAGCGGCTGCAGGGGTAGTGTTACCCCCTTTTCAGAAAGTTATTCCACCAAAAAATCCCGTTGTAAATGCAAATATAAAGTTTTCCAATAGTATTGTTAGGTTTGGGGACGGTACAATACAAGTCACGCGACTTAAAAATGCACTGTTTTATAATTTTAACAGTTGAAAGATTCCAACCCCCCTCTCCCTGCGGCCTGCAGTGGTTCAGTCCAGTCTGCTTGTCCCGGCGAGCTGCTGTCACTCATACATGCAGAGAGACACAGGCAGAGCGCTGAGGATCAGACAGGTAAGTTTGTAAAACACTGAACAGTTAATAGGCCTGAGTTTTTTTTAACTCAATCCATATGTTCAACAAGCACACTGAGAACATGAAAAGCAACATTTCAAGTCCTTTGTCCGAAGTTTGTCCGCATGTTCTATGTAAACACAGCACAGTATTTTAGCTAATTAACAGGATTTTACTCGTTAAACTAAAATGATATTTGCATTTTAAAGATCAGCTGTTCATCTTAGTTAGCAATGAATCTATAAGTTTTTACTGCAGCTGCAAAGAACCTCTCCTCTGCCTGTAGGCACTCAGACATCCTCATCAACTTTTATTATACAAATATGACACTGTTTAAAGTTTCTTTAGTGAGATATTCCTGTCCAGATTAATAAATTCATTTACGTTGGCTTTTATTATTTTGAGTTTGATGTTCTAGTATAGATTTTTTTGATTGAAAAGAAAGTAATTTGGTGGAGTTTGCTCCACCAAATCTCACTCCAAGGTTTTTTGAAAAGTTGGCAGCCCTAAGTTAAAGATAATGTCAGGTATATCTGCATACAGCAAATTTGCTCCTTGGCTCTCCCTCCCATTATGCCAGCATGAAGCCAAGCACACATGGGAAACACTAAAGACGAATGTAGTTTGCATGACAAGGTGTTGTTTCCTTTATGTGTTGTTGATTGTATTATTTCAAATTTTACAGAGATGGCTGGCTTTGTTCTTCAACAAACAGGTGTTTGCTGTTCTGTCCCTTTGCATTTTTATCACTGTAAATGTTTAGCATTTTGAATTCTGAGTAAATGTTGTAATTGTACATATCCTGGATGTGTTTTGGCAGATTGGTGAGGAGTTTCCCCACATCACAAACAAGGACTTACTGGCAACATTCAGAGCTGCAGTGGACAAATATGCACCCAAACTTCTGTGACTGTATCGTGCCCGAAAACGAGCTTTTGGAAAGGAACTGGAAGATCTCTTAGATAATCTTGATGATAAGGTATAATGTTATAGGTTTATTTAATCATGTCATGTGAAATAATTTTTCTTGTTTGCAATCTTTTTAAAATCTAAATACAGTGTTTTTTTTTTTTTTAATATTTCTGGTAGACCTCCAACATTGTCAGACATCAAAAGGATGCTGCACTTCAAGGCCTTCTAGTGTCTCTTCGGGATGACCCAAGGGTTTTTTTAAAACAATTTCTGGTGAGTATTGCATATCACAAGAAGGCAGCAGTTTGATTTTGACATGCCTATGGTAATCTTTTTTTAACACATATGTGCTGCTGATATATGTAACTGAATTATTCCTACTCAAAAATAACTTGAGATTGCTACAAAATCTTTCTTCATATCCAGAATTGTCACATCGGATATCCACAAAGACATTATTCCCAGGACAAATTATATCTTGTTTGTCATTCATATGTATGGGGTTTCTCACAACAGATTTCTCCAACTCAGTGGCAGATATTCGCAAAATGAGTTACAGATATCTGCTACTGAATAACTAGTACTAATAATTTTAATTTCAGTTTATTTACATATCTCTTTTAGATATCGAAGTTTTGACTAGTCAGAATGTCATTGTAGATATCTGACTGAAATAATGTTGCAAATGAAAATAGATTGTAATATCAACATACTCAACAGATAACATAAGTTCACAATTTTGCAGCCTGATAATTCATTTTTTTTTAAAATACATAAGATCCAACCTGAAATTTTTATACATGACACAGTGGAGGGGGTGCCATCATGATCTGGGCTGCCTTTTCAATCACTGGAACAGTGGAGTTTCAGGCTGTGCAGGGATGTAATAATAATAAAATAATTAAATTGACCCATAATCAAGTTTTAATACTGCTCTGGTTTTACAGGACTCTGATCCCGAAGATGGTTCTACCAAGGGAGTGGCTATGGGCATACTATCTGTCCTAGAGGATGGTGTTGCATCAACTTCATCAGCAATGATGCAGGACGTTGCTGTGATTTTGGAGGAGGCTGTTGTCCTGGAGGATGTGCCAGATCTTCAGAATGCACTAACATACTTCTGGGCAGATTTGTCATTCTTGACAGTGTTATCCCGAATGTCTTGGTGTTGCACAGTTGAGTGAAATAAAAGCATGGAAACACCATTTAGGATTGTGTATTTATTGAAATGCAGGTAATTAAATAATGATTGTTATATTAATAAGCTTTTGCTAGTTATTTGAATGACACTATTGAGCAAATAAACATGTTTAAATTGGCAAAACGAAGAATTAATAGTAATGACCATTAACAGAACAGCGTAAGTGTAATTGGTGCAATAATGAAATGTAACTTAGGACAATGACATAGCAAATCGTTGACACAATTCAAAATTTTTACTGCAAAAGGTTGCCTTAATATTTTAAGTTTTCTCAATTATTCTTTTATTACAGTGTTGACACAGAGCTGAAGTGGCTCCCGCTGAAAAAGACTTGTTACATATTTCCAGTGATCTACCACAGACAGAGTGAGGCGCAGGCTGTGGAAACAGACTGATTGAAGAGACTAGGGGCAATTTGCAGAGAAGTGATGGATAATGTGGATAAAGGAGGTTATAGGCTTAGATTGCCTATTCTAGTACTTGGAGAGTGAAATGTCCAATATGCCTGAGGATATTTTACAACCAAGGAAAAATACCCTCTTAATCAATCTATCCATCTTAAAACACTAAGAGAGTATCCTGGGTTAGAGACAACCTTAAGACGATGTTTGCCTTAATAGAATATCCGCCAAATGATTCTGTTTCTTTAATATTGGTGACTGTGCTGAATTTATCTTAACAGAGTTAGTAAGGGTGTTGTTGTTGTTCAAGTTATATATAATGATCAGTGTGGTAAACTATGTGTTTAGCTGGTCTTAGTATTTGTATTTGAAGCAGTTGTACAGAGTGCTATTATTTGTGCACATGCACATCCTCTTTTAACATAAATAAAACTCACAAATAGACTGATTTGTATTAACTAATCAGTCTGTATAAGCTTCTGATAAGTGAAAGAGCACTTCGAGCTTTCCACCATCCACTGGTGGAGAAAATGTTCAAATGAATAAGAAATATGTTCTGATAATCGAAATCAAAGCCATTAAAAATCTTCAAAGCTTTACACATCTTGATCTATTTCAAGCGCTTGCTTCTCACTTACCAAAAAGAGCACAACGCTGACGCCAATATAAGCGAACACTATGCACATCCAGATCTCATAGGCCAGTGGATCCAGGAAGGAGAAAACGCCTGGTTTGGACTTCTGGGGTTTTTTGATCATGATGGAGATTCCCAGAGACATGAAGGGTTTGGAGAAGTCGATCACTTCTTCTCTCACCAGGGTGATGGTGAGCGGGGCTACAGCGATCTCTGCTTTCTGCAAAGAAGGATAACCAGAAGAATAAGGTGAGTTGAAAATCAGCACAGTTAATTAGCAGCAACCTAATTTACAAACTTCCATTCCATAAGAGTTGAAATGCTGTTTAATATGTATATAGAAGACAAACAAAAAGTGACTTGCAATCCTGTTCTCAACTGAAAAACAAATACAAGATATTTGATTTTATACTGAATAAAATGGAATAACCAACAGAAAAATATCTACACAATCCGACTCCAATGCTTGCAACGCAATGTGAAATCAGCTGGGACAGGGGCATGTTTACCTCTGTGTTTCATCACCTTTTCTCCCAACATCAATCTGTAAGTGTCTAAGACACTGAATGTTAGAGTACTAAAAGTTAAGTTCTTTCCTATTGATGTGCTTCTTGAGTTTCTCAACAGTGCAGGTTTCCTGTTTCACTATTTGTGCTTTATAATGTGCAAGATATTTTCATGGTAGGCAGACTTAAACTGCTGTTGCTGTTAGTTGGAGGAAAAGGAGAAAACCTGATGCTGTATCCATTTCTGTCTTGGTTGATGAAGAACTTTGTCATACAAAGTAGACACGTTAAACACAATAGAACGCATAAGACTCAAAAGTGCAAATTAAAGAGTTTGCATGATATTACAGTTTTGTGAGGGGAATACCAGTTACTCACAAGTTTCAAGGAATTTGCTATAGTTATTTGATAATGTTCACCAAGGGCAGATATCTTCCGCTGATGATAACATTTCTTACAGAAATTTTTGGAGCCCCTTATTTCAAGTTTTTTAATGAAGACAAAGCAATGTTGTAATAGAAAGTGCCACCATATCACTGATCATACCCAGTCAGGAAATTATAAATATAAACCCTATTTACTGTATTTCTATGTCCTCTAGTTTTTATTTTAAAGAAAAATCAAGATATTAAGTTTTAGCACATCATAAGGTCAAACATCAATTTCTTAAATAACAAGAAACTGAGGAAACTAGATTTTATTTCCATGCTTGTTGTCTGCATAAAACCCAGAGAAGTCCTGATTGCTGTTTGGCCAGTATTGACTTCATTTTTGCATATTGTTTTAAGTAGTAAAGTCCTAACAATTTCAAGTGTAAGAAATGAAGTCCAGATCTGATAAAACTGCAACCAAGGCTGTTAGCATCTATGCTAATCCCTGTATGTGCAGTCACTTCCTGTCAACTCGCTGGTAGGTCCCACTTCTTCCTGCTCTAAAGGATTCTGATTTGTCTGCCACTTTGGGCAGCTCACAAACATTGTAGATTGGAGGATTGCATGATGGATTTGTCTGATTACAGACATTATATCAGGCAGATCCATCTGACCTGCAAGGTTAATAACAAGTAAACAGGTGCCAAAAAAAAACTGTATGCTGAGAGAAAGTCTAGGTAAAGCCATCATGGATATAGAAAAAATCACATGGATACAGAGTTTTATGGTACATTCTATACCTTTGAACTTGCATTTCAGTCATGAGCTGCTAAAGTAAGGGGAGCAGAAGACATATTCAACATATTCAAACATAAATCAGACTACAATTTACAGTCTTTAAATGAATTAAAATGAATTAAATTTTCCCCTTTTTTTTTTTTTTTTTTTTTTTTTTTACCACCAATAGCAATTACTACATGTTTCCACTTTCTGCCAGCCTGCCAGATGATTTGTGACACCAGTGAATACCCTTCTATTTAATTTCAGTTAAAAGTGGTCTGCAAATTGTATCTTCATTCAAATTGTACACCACATTCCAACCCTTTGGAGTTTGGGTTGGTAGAATAGGTGAATGATGAAGAACAGGATTTGTCAGTGTAGGCTACTGCATAAGGATGAAATCTTAGATTGAGAAAGGAGATATAAAAATTGAAGGACATGAGGTTGGCTAAAGTAGACAGGCTGAGAAAAAGAATCAGTGGAGTTTGAATCAGGAGCAGCATAATGATGGGAATGAAGAATATAAGGATGGCGTGAAGGGGGAATTGGTGCAGTGGGGGTGAGAATAAGGGGAGTGAGGAGGGTTGAAAGAGACAGAGTGGGTAGACAGAGAAGCAACCGAATGACAGAGAAGTAATTCATACGTGGGCATGAAAGTGACACTGCTGGAATATAAATTGGTCTGCAGGGTCTCACACAGGCACACTTACATTTGCATGCATGCACACACACATAAGGAGTGAAAAACATCATTCATCCAGCACACTGAGTATCTGTGTCAGTAGCCACGCGTGTTGGAACAGCGTTTGCAGTGTTAACCGAAAAAGAGGCAACATTAATCGCATTTCAAATAACACCGCTCCTTTGCATGGAGTGAGAGTGTTACAATGCAAAGAGGATAAACAACGAGTGAAAGACAAGAAACTCAGGAATTATACAGAAAGGAAGACAAGTGGAGAATTGGACAGAGGACTATCAAAAAAGCAACAACAAAGCACAAGAAAAGCGACATACAAACAGAAAGCTGGAGATGAAAAGAAAGTTGAGAGTCACAAGGACAAGCAGATATGAAAACAGAGCAAAGAGGAAGACTAAAGTGCTGAAATTGTACAAATGTGTTTCCACCGTGTGGCAGAGGAGTCATCAGAAAGGACTGTGAGTGTTTGGAACAAATCAAACCAGATTAGTGGGCGCAGCCGTTCTGCTGCGTCACCTTCCACTAGACGGGTTCTGGAGGCTAATTAATTCTGTCGCTGTTCTGCAGCAAACGTCTCCACACTTTTGCTCCTCTGCAAAGTGACGACTGACGTTGTCTTCTGCATGTTGATAAAGTTTGCATTCAGACAACAGAGTTTAACTCCCAGACCGCACATAAGCGTGAGCGGCATAATTTGCCAGCTTGCCAAATGCTGTCAGAAATGAGTGAACTCTTCAAGACTCAACATCTCTGCAGGAGGCCGACAGGGTAAAGAAGGAGCTGGTGGAAAGCTTTTGCTTTAGGAGAGCTATTTTAAGCTTTCTCAGATCACTATTGGTGGTCCAAGTTAGGAGCTTAAAGCAGAAGCATGTAATAAAAAGTGAATGCATTGCAGAAGACTGCTTATGAGATTGTAACCTTTATGCTTTGCAAAAGTTAACACGAAGCATTAAGAAATGGGTATTTTCAGTTTGTTATAGGGTAGAGGCCTGCAATATCAACAACTAGGCCAGACTTCATGAATAATAACTGAGAGAAAATAAAATATCCATCTGTACAAACTCTGATTCCAATAAGTCAGGATGTTATGTAAACTGGAATAAAAATGCAAGACAATGGTTTGTAAATCTATTTGACCTATATTCAGTTGAATACATAACTAAGACAAGTTATTCAATGTTGAAATTCGAGGAAATTTATTGGCTTTTTGCAAATATTCCCTCATTTTGAATTGGATACGTGCAATATGTTTTAAAAAAAGATTGGACAGGAGCAACAAAACACTGGGAAAGTTGACAAATTGTCAAAAGAAAACCTGTTTGTTATACTCCACAGGTCAGCAGGTCATTTGGAAACAGGGTAGTGTCATGTTTGTGTATGAAATAATCATCCCTGAAAAGCTCAGTTATTCTCAAGCAAGGGTGGAGTGAAGTTCACCATTTTGTGAACAACTGTGAGGAAATAGTCCAACAGTTAAAGTACAACATTTTCCAACATACAGTTGCAAAAAATTTGGGGATTTTATCACCAACAGTGCACAATAGTATCAAAAAATCAAGAGAACTCAAAGAAATTGCTGTATATAGGTAAGAGGCTGTAAACCAACACTAAATCCCTATGACCTTTGATCCCTCAAGCCACACTGCATTAAAAAACAACATAATTTGATAAAGAATATCATCATGTGGCCTCGGGAGCACAGTTCATCACTTCATGTTAAAACTCTACCATGCAAAACAAAAGCAATACATCAACAGCACCCAGAAACACTGCTGAGCTCATCTGAGATGGACTGATGCAAAGTGGAAAGTTCAAAAGCCAGCATCAGTTATGATACGGGTTGTGTTGGTGCTCATGACATGGTACCGTACTCATTTGTGAAGGCACCATTAATGCTGAAGCCACATAAAGTTTTTTGAGCATTATATGTTCACATCTAAGTGACATCTTTTAAGGGATGTCCCTGCTTATTTCAGCAAGACAATGGCAAGACACAGTCTGCAAGTGTTACAACAGTGTGGCTTGGCAGTAAAAGAGTGTGCATTTTAGACTGGCCTGCAGTCTGGACATAATGTGTGACGCAAAATATGACAAAAGAGAGCAACTGGAGGTGAACATCAAGCAAGTATTGGAAAGAATTCAGCCTATAAAGCTTCAAAAGTTAGTGTCCGCAGTTTCCATTAGGTTTATTAAGTGTTGTTAAAAGGAAAGGTGCTGTAATAACACGCCCTTGTCCTAATTTTTTGGAACAGGCAAATTCAAAATGAGTCAATATTTGCCCTCTCAAATATCAAAATTCTCTAAAAAACGGAATATTTTTTTCCCCTATGGATGTTATTTGTCTGTTTGATGCCCCAAGACAAAAAAGATCTTTAAACAAAATGCTTCAATCTGACAGTGAAGGCTTCATGCTGAGCTCCACAGCATTTTATTGTATATAATAAACCTTTCTATTTTTCAATTGCTTTAAATTGTAATTGTATTTTTTTTTCATTTTGTTGTTTGTATTTCATATTTAAATAAAAAAGTGTCCAATCACATTTGCCTGCTCGTTCATTACTTACAATGTGCTCATGTACAGTTAAGTAAAGTTAATCAATTTTTTATTATAGGCATTAATACAAGGATAATAATTGAAGGTTGCGGGGGAGTTTTTATATAGCAAAAAGTAACCAAAAAGTAACATTCCCCAAAGGTTAGGGGACGGTTCTAAACAAAGTTATAACATAGGGGGAACGTTACAGGAACCAAACATCTAACCAACACCGAACGTCTAGAGAACGTAAAAAAAACTTTCCATAGGGAACCAAATCGCAACCAAAACATAACCTTCCGGGAACGTAATTGCAACTTAGAGCTTTTGTTCCCAGAACGTTCTGGGAATGAAAAATTGTTAGTAGGGTTACAGCACGTGTTTGAGCCCTCACAGCCATAATCATGGTTATGTCATGATAGGCGGTTAGTTTAGTGCTGAAAAGTGGGTGTTTTATTTTACCAATGTGCATAAAAAAACACATGTGCAGGCTTTCTAATTTTTCAGTTTCTGTGTGCAAATTAAAATCGAATATCTCTTTTGAGTTTTTATGTATGTGAGATATGTCGTGATATCACGTAGAATTCAGGTTAGGACAAAAATGTCTTTTCATTTGATCCATTCATTTGTTTTACATCATGCAAAATAAAATAAAAAAACATCTTAACCTTGATCACTGCTTACTCAAGTGAGTTAGAGTGAAATCTCACAGAATTTCTTCGAGGAACTTTTGTTCCTTTCTTACCTCATGGGAGCGCAAAGCCTTGGTTAAAAATGTTTTACCTCTTCTCTTCATAAAATTTGAAATGTTAAAATTGAATAAACACACCAAAATATGCAGAAAGCCTTGGGATACGATAGCTAGTTAGCGATTAATTTATTGACTCAGTCAATACACCTTAATGAAATAAAAAAAATCAAAAAGGAGACAAAAAATACTTCTAAACTCTTATCTAACTCACCCCATACACCAGTTCTCCCACCATGCCATTCCATATCTTCGTCTCTGGATCTCTGGCTCCGTATTTCCCATCCGGTACGATGGAGATTTTGTATTTGATCCCGATGTGTTTCGCAATCTCCGAGGCCAAGTCCACACAGTATCCTTCATACTGATCATTTCCTTCATAAAGCTCCCAGTTCTTCTTCAGCATCACGTATGGACCCTCCTGCAAGAGCAGCATAAAGGGAGAAAGACACAGCTGTTTGGAGGAACATGAGGGCAGTGATTATTGAATGAAGAAAAAACTGCAAAATCAAAGAGTGGAACAGAAATATGATGGTCAACATTTTACCAAGAAAGTACATTTACAAAGAGAAATGACATCAAGTATGATTATTCTTGTCAAATATTTGAAGGACACATTCATTTATTTAATATATACAAAGTGAAACAGTTATATGAGATGAACAAATGCATTTGATCTGGACATTAACTTCAATAAAAGCTAACTTTTTTCTTAACATGAACATGCTGCTCTCAAAGCCAGAGATCAACGTCTCTATTGACATATTAAAGTAGACAAATATCTCACAAACATCTTGTTGTCAGGGAAACACAAGCATCCTCAGCTTTAGAAAAACGCCTATACAGTTCATAAAATGGAAAACGTATTAGAGCTGCTTTCAAAAAGTAATTCCTAAGGTGAATGTTTTATATCTTATTTTTCGACTTGCAGCACCTTGTTTTATGCCTCTTTCTGACTCTACATGCCTCCACTGGGACCTGAACCCGACTCTGTACAACGTTAATGTTGAGAGGAATCAACACAGAGAGGAAAAATAAGCTACAGGAAGAGAGAAGGAACAGAGCGAGGAAGACTGCTGCTTCAGTAATGTGATTTATCAGGGCTGGGCAGTATATCACGTTTTCATACATGTTGTAATGTTTACAAAGATGGTGAAGGGTAAGATTTTTTTTTATGTTAATATAGTTTTTGTGCCCAATTTTGGTACAAATGGTAAAAAGTTATTGAATTTACCTGATCTTATAAAGAGAGCTTTATGTTATTCAGAAAGGAGTTTAATACCTGTTAGATACTGTCGTAATAGATATTCAAATCCTCAACATTCAATACTGGGTTATTCAGCCAAAATTAATTTGGGATGGAAATCAAACACCAACTCCAGTTATCCTCAGTTCCCAAATGCTTTTTAAATATTGTTCAAAGAAAAGGAGATGAAACACAGAGATAATTATGTACCATTCCCTATTTTTTAGCAACTTGTGACTGACTTCAAGCTTAAAATGTGTTAATATTTGCAAAAAATAATGACAATAATCAGTTGGAACATTGTCTTATACCCATAACCTATATTGTCTTTGTACTTTATTTAATTTAACATAGGTCGAAAAAGAAGTGCAAACCATTTTAACATATTTGTGGTTACATTTTACGCCACATCCCAACTTAGTTAAAGTGGGCTTTCCTATTTAAGAGCACTTTAAACTGCATTTGACATAAACCGATAATAAAATTTATCACTAAAAACGTGCATGGAGCCATCACAGTTGAAATAGATGGCTTGATGGAGCACAAAGTCTCTGCTTTAGGTGAATGGCTAAAAAAGTTTTCAGGATGAATTTCATTTCCTTCAGTTTGTGAGGAGTTGTTGGCAGCACAAGCTAGCCAAAAGTCTTTATCTATTATTTCTTTTTTTAATTGACATGTCAATGTACAATTGTTCAATTTAGTTGGAGACCCACATGTTCTTACATTTTCAGGATGTTTTTTTTTTAAAACAATGGTTTCTGAGTTTTCGAGTATCATCATTTGAGATGTTTCTTGACCGCATTGCTGGGCTTTTTGGTCTTATAACAAGGACATGTAGTAACAGTGATTCATGCCCATTCACCTATCAGAACATCTGTAGAGTAGAAAACACATAAACAGAGCTTTACATGTTGATGCATACATCAGCAACTGTGAGTTATGGTACTATGCCTGAAGCGGCTCACCCTGTAATCCATCTGAAACCAAGCCTATTAAAATGCTATCAAAATCTTTTTAATCAAAGACTAATCTCATCTAATTAATCAAACAGGCCCCGCTTTAATACCCAACACTGTCGAGCTAGGAAATGGTTCATGGAGATAATAAAACACAATAAAAATGATAACATGTTGTGGATTGAATTCTTCATTCAGGAAATTGATTCATTGAAATCAAGGACAGTTTAATAACAGAGATTCAGAGTCTAATGACATGTTTTAAGAAGGCTCAAATGAGCAATGAAATCACTCTGATACAGATTTAGAAGAATAGATGGAGCTGGTGCAATAAAGGGGATTTATATAAGTATGGATCAAATATCGGTCTGTCAAGGACTTCAAATAAATCTAAAAAAGGCAAAGGGAAGATCGAATTATGATATTATCTTTATTCTCCTTCTTGAACAAAAAGTTACATGGATGGATCCCCAATTGGGCCTCAAATTTTCCTATCCTACACTTTAACAAACCATCATTATTACTTTAAAAATAGAAGTAATAAAATATAAAGGTATTGACGGTTTATGTGTTTCTACACAGTGATGCCGTATTTTGTGGGTGGACCCAAACCAGTGGCATAGATACAAACACCTATCAGTTTAGGACTGCCCAGATGCATTTTCTAACTATTTTAAATGTTTGTTAGATGAAGACAAGTTGTCCTAAAGTAATTGTAACCCATTGGTGTTGGGCCAGTGTTTTCTGACTGCTGATCTCGTGGATGAAGATCCAAAAATGGACAAGTTAGTTAGACATCTTAGAGCTGTCCCTGCCTACAGGGAGTATAAGCAGGCTCCAGTGGTGCCACAGTGTGTGTGGGGTATCCGTATGAGCAATGAATACTTTGAATAAATGGTGCATTCTAGTTGATCTAGGAAGTCAGAGCCTTTAAGTTAAAAACAATAATTTAATACATTGAGAATGTCTCCTTTGGTCAGAATTGCTTTCTCGAAAGTTGGACAATATTCAGCTACCCCTTCTTTTCAAGCTTGTAACAGGAATGCATTTAAGTGGGATCTGACTTCCAATTCCGAAATCTGATTCTAAAGTAAATGCAACCAATCATAGGCCTCATACATTAATCAGCCACAAGGCCTTCAACTTCCCCCTTCCTCTTCCACCCTTGCACAATTCAACATCTTCTGTCTTTCTCTCTATGATTCTCTCTCCCTGTGTCTTTTGGACTCCTGACCACAGTGTGAAAACTTCTTGTGAGAGAAAATGCAGCTCTGTGCTTCTGATTGTTCCGAAACAGCAGTGGTGGTAAGACTATAAAGCCTGACGTATTTGAGAATGTTGATTGTCGGCCTGTAGATGATAGACTTGCGTGATGTTAGAGGCAAATCACTGAATCATAATATTGCTGGGGTGCCAAAATGGCTAGGGACTGGTCTGCATCTAAAAATAGATCTTGTCAGTCTATAAAACTCAAACTATGAAAACCTCACATTATGTTCCACGATGGTTCAGGGTCTCCTTCTTTCCAGATATGCCCATGAAAAACAAAGAGTTCCCTGTTACCTGAATGTGATGCTTGGAATCATCAAATAATTTAGGACTGTCAAATACTGAAAGTCAAAAATACTAGCTGGATATGTCATCCATTTGGAAGCTGTCCATCTCTATCATGTGTTGGGACAACAAGAGGCATGGACACACTTTCACCAGTTCACACAGTCACTCTGTATCTGTATTCCTAAGCCAGCAGCAAGGACATGAAACTCAGCTTTACAAGATCTAAGGGACCATAAAGAAGACAGCATTAATGAGCTGATGGTGATTTACTCTAATTTATGGATGAGCATTACCTCTTTCCTCTTTGTTAATTATAATTCATTGTATAAGAAATGTCAACACAATGCAAATCACTAGAAGTAAAACTTTAACATCTGTCCTTAACTCACAAGAGTATCTACTCAATGATGGTGTTTTTCCAGCAATGTTTTTCTCCGTCCTATTTTATATGGTGAGCATTGACAGAAAAATAAATCAGTTTGTCACCTAAAACCTAGTTATCTGAACTGTTTCTCAATATTTATTTCCATGTATTCCCAGCTGTCTTTCTACCATCACTCTGAGTGTGAAACAACTGTGAAAGGAACATAAAGTCGGCTCCAAAACAAACCAAATAACATTTATGAGTCAAAACTCAAATATTTTCAAAAAGAAATTTTACAATAAACCAAAACATAAAAAATACCCAAAGCATTACATTTTCTCTGTTCTTACAAAATTATTTAGCATTTCCCAAAACATAATGCCTTCAATCCAAACATCATCCAAATAACTCCATAAAGGCTTTTAATTTAAGCCAAACATTTGACATTTTAATCTCCTCTAAGCAGCGTCATCATTAAATGATGCATTTTTCTTCAGTGTCTGAACACAAAAGTATTTTTCACAAAATGTACATTTCGGAAAATAAGCAGAAACTGCAGCGCTCACCCATTAACTCAACATGAATCATGGTGTTCATAAATAGAGCACTGCTCTTTAATATGGATTTAGGAAGATACTGTACCTACACGTGATGTGTGAACTTGCTCAAAGGACAATTTAGTGTGTTACAATCATTTTGCTGGGTACATTTAACACCTGTTCATTCCATCCACTGTTTTCAGTGAGGTTTTAGAGTCAAAAAAGACAAATGAAATAAAACAACATTTATGATAAAAAGCAGATTTGTACAGCATATGAGGACAGACATTATTACCATTGCCAAGGTTATGGTTTTGCCACTATTTGTGTGTTTGTTTGTCAATTCCTTTATGTGCAAGATAACTCTTAATGTTAGCATGTTAGTCATGACACCAATGGTGATGGTGATGACCTTAACCTAGATCTTCACCCAGGAAGTTTCAAAGGATTCTTGAAAACTGTGAGGTAGAGCAGCTAATAACTCTGCCACACTGCCTTGATGAAAGTTTGTGCTCTCTTAGCACTGTATGCTTGTTTTCTTGCAATGACAAAACAGCTTATAGAATTTGCTGTTAGCTTGAATTTCTTAAAAACAAATTCAAACATCATTCAGCCATAAAGACAGATGTATTATAAATCCAAAGCACAGTGAAGCTGACAATGACAAAGAAGGAACATTTCACATTTTCAAGTATTTTTTTCTTGAAAATCCATGTCAGAGGAGGTTATGTTTTGCCAGTGTGTGTTTGTTTTATTGTTTGTTTACACAAAAGCTACCAGACAGATTTTGCTGAAATATTTAGAAGATGTTGGGAATGGGCCAACGTGACAATAACTTGATTTTTGGTGGTTTTGCTCATTAAACTCTTTAAATTGTAATAATGTCAACATGATTCCTCTTACTAGACATAGTTTTTTCAGGCTTGTTTTTCAATGATGATGGCTTTATCATGGAACTGTTGCTTACAGACGTAACAGTTGTATGTGAGCTACCTTGGCAGAGGTTGAGTGCTTTAGGGTTTTACTGCGTGCTTGAGAACAAGTCATCCAGTAACTACTCTTGTAAGTGGATAAATAGTTGAAGTTTCTCAAGTTTATCATGCCAGAAAGACAGTGAAGGCTACTTTGCTGAGCTGATGCTGCATGATATATGCGGAAACACATTAACAGACACACACAGACATACCAGTGGGAGCTGCGCCACAGTTTTACTTTAAATCCTCCAAAAGTTCTGTTATCAGCTTGCCCCAGACGCCTTTGTCTCTGTGTGAAGGTAGTATGCCAGTGTGAGATTGTGCCTGTGTGTGTACTTGGGTGTTAGTTCATGTATACTGCTGAGAGGATGGCATCGTGTTTGGATGTTGCATGCAGACTCATGAATAAGGTCACGGCAGGAGAAAGAGAGGTGAGAAGGGGTGAGACAAAGGAAGGAAATGGGAGCAAAGATCAGGACAAGGAAGGGGGAGAATGTAAGAAGGAAAGGAGGACAGAGAGGGAGTGTTGTAAAACTGCAGAGAAAAGATGAAGAAGCAGATCAGAATACCAAGAGAGAGAGCTGAGGGGGAAATGGAAGATAGATAGAGAAGTAAAAGGGGTGAGGAGGGTGGGTACGAAGAAAGAGGGACTGCGACAAAGTGAAAAATGAGGAGGAAAAGAAGCAGAAACTGGATGAAAAGACTGACATAAAGAGGGAGAATGGATGGAGGGAGCAGCTTTGTAGAAGCAAATGGTCGGGGCTGATAAGACATGAAACACTTCACAGTGGAGCCAAAAAGGCACGCAGGACCCAATGTAAGCCACTTAGCCAGTCGGTGTTAAAAACAGGCACCTGACTGGACTTTCACCTCAACGTCTGGCTATTCAGTGCGGCTGCCAATCAATCAGTTCAGCGTTTCCAAAAGCCAGACTGTCACAAAAGGAGCCAGCCAACCATCGAGACATTTAATCAGCCCATGAGATGTCCTAAGAGGAGAGCCAGGCAGTCGCTTAGTCACAGGCTGCTTCAGCCAGTCAGTGGACCAATCAGTTCATTCATTAAATAATTACTGCAATTACAGTACATAATCATCTATCCAGTCACATATCTGGGCTGTGAGTCAGCGTGATTATCCCTCAGCAATTCAGCCACAAAGAGAAGGAAGAAGCTCAGCAATAAGTCAACCAGCAAACCATGGAGAAACTCAGAGAGTCAGTCAGTGAACTCAGTCTGCCAGCTAAGATGAAACTTTGTTTAAAACATTTAGATGTTTAAAACAATTAGTGACTGACTGACTGACCATCTACATCTCTAGATGGATCAGACCAGTCCCTGCTTTTACCTATATTTAAACTATGAATGAAACGCTGCGGCTGAATATAGAATATCACAAGCACTGCATTCAAGATACTTGTAAAATGTGATAGCTACCAATGAAAAAACAAACAAACACAGCTTTTCTTCACCAAAGCTACAGATGGGGGAGAAGTGGGAAGCTAAGAAACAGCAACAACACAGAAGCAGCTCATGCCATTTAGGCTTTGCTCATCTTTAAAAGCAATATCTAAATAACAACAGGGCTGCCAATTCTCAAGCATTTGATTTGCTTCAAAGGCTCTCACACAACATCTCCAATTTCTCATGCAGAAGCAAGGTTATAATAGTTTTGGATTTGTCATTATAGTTTAGTTTTAGTTAGTTTTGACATTGTTTTTCCATTACAGTTTAGTTTTAATTAGTTTTAGAGTGGGCATTCTAGTTTTTATTTAGTTTTGATTTTTGCAACAAGGCTTAGTTTTATTTTTTCATACCTTATTTGCCAGGTGCAGGATTCAAAAAGGTCAGTGTAAGTATTTTAGAATACTGTTAATTTTCAAGTCCAACATAGTGCTCACTGCTCAGTCAATGCTGATACTGTACTGTTGGCTGATGCCTTAAACACAAGAAAATAACATAAACTTAATATAAAAATATAAACATCATTATAAACTCTCGGCTTCTTTGTTATAGGCTGTATAAGCCTCCTCATGGGTGCTCCTCAAATGGGCTTTCAAGTTTGTGGGATTTTTCTCCTTAAGAAGCGCTCCACATATCGCATCAGTTTTAATTTTCCGCCAGGCACTTGCATTTGTTTGTCTCACTGTGGTACTCAAAAAATCCTAAATGGGACACTGCCACCTCCTCCCAACTTTAGCCATTTCTTCCAAGTTGTTCCAACAACACGTTTCGTTGTGGCACAGAGCACAGCCAGTCAGAGCAGAAAACAAGCACGTCCCAGTACGTCGCTATGATGGTGCCATACGGTGCTGACAACTGCCGAAAACTGTCGTTAAATTGGTTGGGAAAATGTGTTGGATTAATTCAAATCCTAAAGGCTAATAAATATTGTTTAAAAATGCTAACAAAGGACATTTTGTCTATAATTTTGGTTAGTTTCAGTTAGTTTTGTGAACACAAGATACAGTTTTAGTTTACTTATCGTTTTTTGTTTTCTTTTCTAGTTTTTACTAGTTTGACTTTTAACTGTAATGTGTTTTAAATTTTAGTTTTCATTTTTAGTTTCGTTTTAGTTTGTTTTTAGTTTTCCAAGTTTCGTTTGGTGGCAGTACAATACAAGTCACGCTACTTATAAACACATTGTTTGACAAATTTAACTACTGAAAGATTCCAACCCCCCCTCGATTATCGCAGTAGTTTGATCCAGTGTGGCTTCTGCCCCTCACACATGCATTTTAGTTATTTATCACTCCACTTGTTCAAAGAACATGAAAAGCACTATTTCAACTCCTTTGCGCGAAGTTTGCCAGGATGTGCTAAATAAACACAGCACAGTATTAAAGCTAATTAACAGAGTTTTAATTGTTAAACCAAAACTAAATTTGTATATAGCACAGCCATTCATCTTGGTTTGCAATGGATCTGTGAATTATCCAGTTTTCCACTGCTGCTGCAAACAGCCTCTGCTGTCTGCCTGATGATACAGGCTGTAAATGTCAGGGAGTCTGACATCATCATTCATTTCTTACCTTTTACCAGAGTTGACTGCACTTGCACCATTTGTTACTTCTGTGTACTAGATTACCTACACGAAATAAGACATTCTGTGTTGAATATATTTCTGCCATGTATGCATCAACATTTTAGTTGGCTCCATGAAATCTCCTTGAAAAGTTGGCAGCCCTGTAACAATGAGGATAACAATAATAAAAAGGAGATACAATTAATAATAGCAATGCCTCTTTTTGCCCCCCTACTACATGATGGGGCAATGTCAGTGACCTATGACACTTCATCTCAGTAGCTGTGGTTCATCTACCCTGAAACTCTAGTCTGTTAACCATGTATGGAAATCAATACTCTAAACCCTGCAGTTCAGCTCTCAAACCCATGGATTAAACAAGATGCCATGCAGACCATGGGTTCTGCTGAGAACTTGGTGGGTGAGAAAATTAAAAATTCTTTTTGTGCTACCTCATCATGCTAGAGTTCACATCTTTGCAAAGCTTTAGTCCTCCTTAGTCTCATTAGCTGAGATTCCTGTTCTGACATTTGACTTTGTAAATTTTTCCAAAAAAGAGTAGCGACAGATTCATAGCTGTTTAACATTTCCTCTAAATCAGGGGTATTCAATAAAAAGTTACAGAGGCCCAGTTAATAAAATTTCCTTCAATAAAAGGTCCAAACCAAAGTCCAGTTGTGTCTTAAAGTCTTCCCCTATGCCCACATTTTCATGGTTTCAACAATATTTATTGTCAATTTTTAATGCAGGATATGTTTTATTGAGTGCACAGCTAGCTCTTTTATCATAAATAAAATTAGTACTAGGGATATTAATTTAAAGCCTTTATTTTATTTCAGAAAACAATAAATAAAAGGTGTCTCTTTTCAGGAAAAAGTAAGTGCATACAGAGCACTGACTAAATATGTGTGCTCTTCTTTTTTCTTAAATAAGAGAGGTCAAGCCTAAAAAACAAAGGCCTATACTTCCCTTAAAAAAGTCAACATCTTCATAATTCAAGAAATTAACTCTTAAAAGTAAAACTATTTGTCATATGTAACTGCTCTTCCACTGTGTATTTGCAATATAATGTAACAAGAAAGTGAAAGGAAGACAAATATTTTATTTGTGCAGGTTCCAGAGTTTGCTGTAGCCTATATCCGCATCTGTCTGAAAAAATGCTCAAATAAAATCTATTTTCATGAATTTATCAGAGATTGGTCACGGGTCTGGACAGAACCATCACTTGGTCCAGATCCAGACCAGAGTCCGCCATTTGGTGATGCCTGCTCTAAATCCACGCTTTGATTTCTCAGGGTGTGGTCAAGAAAAATGCTTTGAGTAATACAAGCAAACTAGCTAGCTGATGACTAGCAAGCCTCCCACTGTGAATGTGATTCTTGTGAAAAGGTGAAGGTCAAGGTGATGTCTTGAGCCAAAACTGCTGAGTCAAGCAGTGGCATTAACAGACTACATAACAGGCCAACCAGCCCCAGTAAACATGTACCATATTTCACTTTGCAACCAGCATGGTTCAGTTTGTGTCTTTTTTTTTCAGGTGTGGGACTCCAAAATGCAATACACTTAGCTCTATGATGCTATAACTTCTTAATTACTTGAGAATGGTTTATGTTCATGATACTTCCCAATGACCATGCTACAAGTTAGTTTACCCACTTAAGCTGCAAGATATCAATTTACTTTCTCCGCTTGGTCTCTGCCAGCTCTGCTATGCATCAGTGTTACTTGTTTGTTTCAACCCTCCAGCTCCTCAGAATCCATCTGTATTCACTCCAGAGATTTGAGATGCTATCGCATCACTATTCAAATTCTGCTTAAAAACATTTGGAAGGTATGACTGAGTCAAGGCCTTGAAAGTCAAAGTCTTGTTTCTGTAATAAAATTGTTTTAAGTAAGACTTAAAAAAGAAACAGTGGCATGAGTTGTCTCACTGAGTAATAACTTTTCATGTTGAAACCACTGTTTTATCTTCAGGCAGATAGACTCACAGTATAGGTCTAAATATCAAGATCACAAATTCAGCCTGTTGAAGGGACAAAAGAAAGCCCCACATAAACCAAGTACTTCAAATATTTCTTTTTAGTTAACCATTCAGTTGAACTTGTTTTTGTCCCCAGAGCAGCCATTTCAGAGGCATGCATATTTTCCCTCCTGTTTATGTAATTTGACCCACTTTAAACTAGTTTCCATAAATAATGTACCCCTTTAATATCAATTTCTCATCTGCAGCTCTGTTGAAGAGTGCCATGCATCCTGATGAGGAGCTAAGTAGCATAAGAACATTAACCTTTCATTTGTTGACTCACAGCGGGGGACTCAACAGTGAGCGGACTGAACTGTTGTGTTTTTATGGACGCCCTTTAATTATTTCTCCATCATACAGAACACAACAGAATTGCTTGATTTAAATCTGAAGGTTTAAAACAATTAAATTATTTGGTGAAACCAATTGGGCACACGAATAGCCGACAGAACATTATCTAAACAGTGGTTAAATAGGCTGAAGTAAAAGCAAGAGTCTGTTATTTCCTCAGGGGCTGCTAACAAGAACACAGCTAAGAAGCCAATGAAGAAATGCTTTCCCAAAAAATGATACCACTGCTCTTTATGCGTACAAATTATATTTGTTTTGTTAAAGTTTCCATGCATAGTGTTTGTACTGTTTAAGTTTGGACCAAAGGATGCAGTACACAACTAAAGTGAAAGCATAAGTGCTCTTTAACAAATATCACTCAATTAAATCTTTCCTGGCTTACACCGATATGATTTCATTACAAGAGCTAGATACAAAACATAGTAAAACTGGAGGCAAATATATATTGCCACCACAGGCTAGCAATCAGTGCAGCAATCTAACCCTGAATTTTCACGTAGTTCACCTGTGCATTGTCATACCCACACTGTGGATTTACTCCAACAGATGACACATATCCTCACCCAATGCAAGCATATTATAAAATACTGAGTATCAGAGTGTAGCCATAAAATCCTAAAATACAGGATTTTGAAGATTGTGAGAAAACTACAACTTCACAAGGTAATTGAGGCCTCATAAGATAACAGGAAGAGCATTATGCAAACAACGGGTTATACTCCCTGTCTGATGTTGATTTACTGTAGGCATCAACATTGTTTCCACTATCCACACAAATGACCCCTAAATTCTGAGGCTGTAAACAAGTGATAGGACATTGCACTGTTTGGGTGCTGGTGAAAAAATTAAACTATACAATTGTAACCTCCGCCAAGGAGGTTATGTTTTTGGGAGAGTTTGTTTGTCTGTCTATCTGTGAACAAAACATCTCAAAAAGTTATGGATGGATTTCAATGAAATTTTCAGGAAATGTTCAGCATGGGAAAAGGAAGAACTGATTAAATTTTGGTGTTAATCTGGATCACCGTCTGGATCCGCCATGACGAAAAATGTGATTTTTGTGAATAACTACTGAGCTAAAATGGATATCATTATGAAACCAATTGCTAATGGTATGTTTTCATGGTCAAGGAATCTAAATATTTACATTAAATAAAGGTAGGACTAATATTCATGGAAAAAATCACAATATGGGGGAGGACTGTGGTGCTGGCGGAGATCTGCGCTCTCCAAGTGCTTTTCTAGTTTATTTATTGTAAAGATTACAACTATCACAAAACTGAGCTTTGTTATTGCACATCCTGTCTTTTACTCATATTTTGTAGACCCCTCCTCTTGTTCATTTGTTCATGAAAACCTACTGTACACTTTCATTCAAACAAATATTTTTGATGTACTTTTGTGGCTATGTTAGCTAACCATATGTCTCTGATGGAAAGTTTATCAGGCTTGAAAGTGCCCATAGAAAGTGAATGCAGGACAGTTTGATCCATTCATAGTTTCTTGATAACCTGACACTCCAGATGGACTGTTTAAAATACCCCTTGGATATAATTCACTCGTCCTACAGGCAGTGACTGTGAAGGGCAGAATCTTTATAGAAAAATGGAAAGAAAATTGAATTTATATTTTTTGTCATATTTATGATAGGCAAACCTTAGGTGTGCAATCATGTCTGGCTTTCAGCACAACAAATCCAGCATCGTTGTAAGTCTTAGGGCGCTTTCACACCAACCACATTTAGTGCGCACCAAAGAAGATTTGGCCCAGGGTTTGGTACGTTAGTGTCAATGTGAATGCAACCACCCCACTTTGGTGCGCACCAAATCAGCTGGTCCGAGACCTCCATGAAGGGGTGGTCTCAATCCACTCAATCTCCGGTTTCACTGGTGTGAAACAAAGTGGTCCGAACTGATGTACTTTTGATGCATTACCTTCTGTTAATCCCGCGGTTGAATCTTTTGCTTACTCAATTTGCTGATTTGTATATTCTGGTTGAGGATTACGATGATTTACAAGGGTCCAGAAGGTCGCTGATGCCGTCTCAAACACAATAAAAAAACACATTTGCAGGAAAATGTAGAAGAGAGCGAAACGTAAACATTGGTTGTCTGGTGTAGGAAATGGTTACCATGGTAGCCTCTTCTTCGTTCTCCTCTGTAGCAGGTTTGGTAACCAGTTACGTGCATATCGCCCCCTGCTGTTTCAAACTGAGTAAATACACAAGTGGGCCCGTGCATGGTTCAATGTTGCCAGTGTGAATGCAAGCCAGCGGGGGAGGGGGAGGGGGGCGAACCCATGGCAAACCGCGCCGCAGCACGGTTCGAAACAAGTGGACCTAATGTGAAAACGCCCTTAGTGTGAGGATTCATCCTTCTGCTCCAGTTTGCCTCTGCTCCTTTCCCCCTCCCCTCTCGGGTTTCTCCTCTCTCTCTCTCTCTCTCTCTCCTGGGTGCTGTGGCTTGGGCGTGGCCTGGAGCGGACCTGCCGTGGAGCCTCACCTGTTCCCTGTTCTCCTGATTACCCCTCTACTTAAGCCGGGAGTTGCACTTCACTAGTGGTTCGTTTCGCCTTTAGTCTCTCAGTGCCTGGCCTTAAGCCCTGTCTCCGACACACGGAGCTCATTCTCTTTTCTGATGTTTTTTTGTGTGCTTTTGCTCTCCACACCTGAGGACTCACCTACTCTGTCTTTTGTCTTTCCAGGTCTCCACGAGCTCCTACCACCGCCACCATCACCCTGTACATAGTTAACTTTTTTGAAAAGACTTTTTGTGTTTTGGAACTGTTTGAGAACAATAAATCCTGAGTTAACCACCTTCCTGATCGTTCTGCCTCTGCTCTGGATCCAACCTTTATATTTCAACACCATATCCTAACACTTAGAGGGTTATGCATCAAAGTATTAGTTACAGGAGTGTTTAGGTGCAACTTTTTACGTGTAAAATTAACAACCCTGTAGCGATTGATTGTGACTTAAATAAAAAGTACAGCTTAACAAATTCATAACGTGAGTTGCACAGGAGTTCAAATACAGTAAAGGGAGCTGACTGATTAAACATGACTGAGCAGCTAAGCAGCAGAGCAGAGAGATGGTGGGCAAGTTACCAAAGAGCTGTAAGAGGTGGTGACGACCTGTCCCTGTGTCCCTGCCCTTCTAAAAATATGCAAAAGAATGTATGAATGTAGGAAAAATAGTGATTCTGAAGCATTTCTATCCAATTAATCTCTAGAGTTTAACAGAGAAAGTAAGGATGATTGTTGTTTTCTCCAGGGGAGTGAAAAGAATCTGAATTAACAGGCCTGTCTGATGGTCTGCTGATTTTGTGCGGCCAGATGTCAAAATCTAACAGCGGGCGAAGAAATCCCTCGCAGAGCTCGTGTCCAATTGCGGCTTATGTCATGTGGGGACGACAGGAGCATGGTGAGCAAGGCGTCCCAGTGCCACACAAGCTCGAAATATATGGCAGCTTTTAATCTCCTTTCATCCCTCTTTGTCATTGTCGCTATGTTAATGCAGAAGAAATCACCTTCAAAACAACACAGAGGCAAACAAAAAGAGTCTTTGTGAGGAGTTTTAGAGACACTCAGTCTATCAGTCTGTCATCTCTCATTTTCCCGAGGGTGGGTCTGTGTTTCAGTGTCTTCCTGCAGACCCGGTGTCAGTGTCGCCGTAGAGGCTTCCTCATCATCAGAGGCTGCAAAGAGGAGGAGGCGGCTGAGCTAACGTTAGCGAAGGCCTGTTGAGGTCACCATCCACAGAGAAATATGCAGGTTGGGGAGACATGGAGGTAAAAAGGAAGCACAGAGGAGGGGCACAGTGACAGAGAGAAACAGAGAAAGAGGGGATAGTCGGATTGGAAAATAGCAGACAAAAGAATAGACAGGACAGACAAGGGTGGAAAGAAAAAGGGAGGGGGCACACATGGAAAAGACGTATGCAGTAATGCCAAAGTCTGTTCTGCACACGCATCTCTTTTACAGGCACACAATACTGATATAAAAAACAAACCATAGGTCAAAAAATATGACATAAAATTGACATCACATACGCAGGTTTTCATTTTGTTGGCAGCTAATTTGTCTGCTGTTAGACCACACAGTGGGGTTCCACAGGGCTCCATCCTAGGACTTTTTTTTATCCATTTAAATGCTAGTTACAAAGCTCCAGACTATCACCAATAATGTTTGTTGATGGCACCATTCAATTCACTCTCATTTGAATTTAATGGAACATACCAGTAAATTCCTAAGCGGGAAAAAGATGTTTATGCATACAAATATTATTTACTGTTACACAATTCCATTGATATTTTCAGCTTTATCTGAATCCTTATGAGTGAGTGTTTGTTTTTTACTTGGTTTACCCAAGCCATACCCAAAATCAGGCCAAAATCTACAGCCACATCCCTTTTGAATTTATAAAAAAGTATGGCCTCCTGACACTCATAACACTATCTTTCTGTATAAATGTATATGCATAATGTATACATATCTGTATATGTTTATTTATATTTTGTACACATGATGTTTTAATAAAAAAAACTGTATAACTGAGCTTGTAAAATATGTTTCAGTTCTTATACTTATCCAAGCAAAGATTATTTATATTAATATATACCTTTTGCAATGATTTAGAATTTGGCCAGAAACTTTGCCATATATAGGAAAACACAAACAACTTGAATCGTAATTGTTAAAATCTCTCATAAATGAAAGGAAGAAATAAGTACAACAAATACCATCCACTTTCTTAAGACATTTATCACTTGATAGGGTTTATAAAGAGTTTTTGAAGTACAAGTATCTGCATTTGTATGTATAAATTCACCAAATGTGTGTACTGATCAAGCCATAGTAGTTGTTGTTGTTAGTTGCTGTATAGTTTTGATAAAAATCTAAGTACAAAGACCGAGGCACTTATAGACTTGCCTCAAGGCTCACAAGTGTGTCCCAAGTCATGACTGTTTAATTTCACAAAAATGCAGCTTTTTCTTCTTCTTATGTAATTTTTTGCTGTTTTTTGTTATTGCGTATATTGAGCCCTCTTGTAGACACAATACACAATCCTGCACTGAGGTTTAACAATTCATTAACAGTTGAAGGGTGCACATCTGTTGGCAGGGTCTTAGAATTCAGCTGAATCAATTTTTCTAAACTCTTTGTGCTGCGTGTGAAGCTGCTCTCCAGTGTCCACCACCACTTCTGTCCACTAGAGGCACTGTAGACTAACACTGCACTGTCCCATCAACATCTGGGCACAGTATTCCATTCATAGGTGTCTATATGAGCACTGACTCACACTGCAAGTACAACTACAGATATTTTTGACATACTCAGGAATTTTCTGAACAAAAGGATAAGTCTTGAAATAAAATGCTGACTTGCCAAAAGCTCAAGCATCTGTGGCTTGTTTTATCTCTGGGCTGAAAGTAGTCCTTGGAGTTGCTTTCACTTGCATCATTTTGCATGCCCAATTGAATTAGACTGATTGCATTTACAGGAAGGGGATGGCCACCATAAAAAGGCTGCAGATGGGTGAAGTGAAATCAAATGTAAGCGGAGGATGTGCACAAATCCACCGATTAGCCCTTCTTTCTCCGTGTTTGCAGAGGGAAGGGGAATAATTAGAGTGGGCTGCAGACTGGTGTCTATGTGGAAGCCATTAGAAGAGACCGGACCGGGGTCACCTCTAAATGGTGATCTCAGGTCGGCTTTAGATTTGCCTGCTAATGAAACATTAGTGCAATCTTCCAGCTGGACAAGTGCCACTCCCCCCTGGCTCAGCTCTGAGTACTTGCTTCAGTTTGCAAAGCTTGAAAAAGTGAAGAAAAACTGCTGTATAACAACCCCTGCTGTGCATTTCAAAGCAGATTAGTTCAACAAATTTGTCTTATGAGGATACCATCGGAGGTTAAATCATATCCTCTTTACCTATCTTTGCCAAATTTGTGTCAAACCACTTGGAGTGTCCTGCCTAAAAGCCCTAAAAAATTCAAAGTTTTACTTTCATCCGATGTCCATGGCTTATAACTCAGGCTGTGGAAAAAGCCATAATTCAAAATTATTTACCTGCAACATCAAATACGGTTTCAGAACAAGATAACTAAAAGAAATATTAAAGTATTTTGACCAAAATTTTCAGATGTTGCTAGTGATGGCCCAGGAAAGTCATGATCTGAGTCTTGATGGGGATCCAGGAGTTTTTTGAAGGATTTGTGAACATTGCAAGACAGAACAGCTTTCCACATTTTTTTGCAAATAAATCTACAAATTCTCAACTGATTTTCACAACATTTTCAGACAATGTTGGTCATGACAAAAGGAAGATGTGATATGCTTTTGGTGGTGAAACAAATCTAAATGTAGATCCTGGAATTATTAAAATGTTTGTGAACAATGTGGGACAGGCAATAGGCAGTCCTTCACATTTCTGCTAATAAATACATTGATGATGTTATAATCATCTTGGATCAACTTTGTTTTCCTGCAGAGCCGGCTGGCCCATTAGGCAATATAGACAAATGCTAAGGCTATAATGGCCTCCAGGGGTGCCACAAAATTAGGAAAAAAAAATCCTCATCAATATAATTACATTAAAACTACTCATTTATATTTACTCTTAGAACTGAAAAGCTGACATTGATTCAAATGTAAGCAATGCTTAATTAATATTAATACAAATTACAATACTAAACAAGTCTATGGTGCTATTTTATTTAGATTAGATATAGTTATTGCATTGTGTTATTATTATTTATTCATGTAATTTCAGGATTTTTATTTTGTTGGTGAGGGGATTTATTTTGTATTTCAGATATTTTTTGTATTTATTTGTAATTTGCTGAGCATGCAAACTGGGTGACATGTTATAAGTTAAAGACAATGATAAAAACAATGAGATTTGACTATTTTTTGTAAGTTTTGTATGTAAATTGCTGATGGAGGGGAGCACCATATAAAATTTTGCATTTAGTGGCACATTGAGTAGGGCTGGCTCTATTTTACTGTATGAATAAAATTAAGGTTACTATTTTGAGTTTTCAATCTATTCATCTTTATAGTTTAAGGCAGCAACCCTGTTTTTTTTCCTGTAATAAGGTAATTTTTCAGTTGTTTCCTTGAGTTTTAATAATTTAAAGTGTGGGGAAAAACTTTTCAGCTTTTCTTTACTGTTAAGTGGTTTTCGACATAAGATCCAGAAACTTTTTAAAACACTTAATTGTTTCTATGGCTCATGGTTGTTTGATATTAAGTAGACTGAACTATTCAAAACATCCAAAAGAAGGGGGAGTTAAGTGTTGGAGCCCAGCAGTTTCAAGCTCCGGTGAGGAGCCCTCTGAAATGGAAGTTTGTGATAGCTACCTGCACAAAAAAAGAAAAAAAAAGCGAGACAGCTGCTGTGGACACAGGTCTAAACCATAAAAAGTATTTTACAATTATTTGAGCAAACACTAACCCCGATCCATAACTCTGAGTCACTCAGTTCATAAATGAACTTAGTCAAGCTGAACCTCCTTATCTATGCACTCATCACTGAGCCAACAAAACATCCAAGTATGTCCATAATTTAGGCTGGGAAAAGGTGGGAAAGAGTGTTTTAATTTAATTTTAGTTGTGAAATCAATCATCAACTTTACACCTAATGTGCCATTGGGATCAGCACCAATTTTGTCTCTAAAAACATCCATCACATTGGTCCCAAGGTTTCAGCTGACATTAAGAAAAAAATAAAAATAATTTTGAAGGATAGTGTCCTTCAAGTAGCCCTGAATCACTGAGTATTTAGAGAAGGAAAGAAGTTTGGTGTTACATTACCATGATGGTTGTCACAACCACTGTCCGGTTCTCCATCGCTGAGCTGTCATTGGATAGACTGTTTTCACTCTGGACCAGCACCAGCTTGTCTATGTCGTTCCAGTATCCGATCTGAGTTCAACAAAGGTGTAAGACAAGGAGGCTTGATGAAGCAGAATATCCTTCAAACAAAGACACTTCTAATCCAGGGGTGTCCAAATTATGGCCTGCGGGCCAGTTGTAGCCTACAGTCCATTTTAAGCTCGAAAGAATTATGGGAATTTGGCCCACAACAGACTGTAAAATTGTGCTTGACCAATGAATAATGATGGTGTTTGGTGCTTGAAGCTCGTCTTCCCCAAGCACCAACCAAGCTCCCATAAAGTTTGTAAATTGACCAGAGGCCCATCCTGTGGTAGTCTGGGGCCCCCTGAAATCTGACTGGACACCCCAATATCTTTTACCATTTTACCATGAATGACTGTTGTTGAGTCATGACTGGAAAGGTATGATGCAAGCTGCTCTTTTGTCAAGATGTGATTAAGTGAATCACAAGCCAATTAACACTGCTGTTTAAAGGTGTAAGATTTACACCACTGTGACATTTTGCCTCCATTATGTAAATCATGAAGACGGAATCATTAAAATGAAATGCACACAAAAATGAACCCTAAAATGCCAACAGAAGAAAGAAAAATATAAGACACAAATAAATTGTATACACAAAGAACAACCTGTGTGAAACGGGAATCAAGAAAAAGGAAGATATAAGTCAATAGAACGAGCTCACTCCAGCAGATTTCCCATCGGAACAGGACAAGATATTGAGAGATATTGAGTTTGAGCCAGGAACTTTCAATAAACGCACATTGCTGTCCAAGGAACACTTGAGAAGCAGGGACATAGTGTTATTTCTTTGTTATAGCTGCTATGTGCGGCCTCTTTTTTTCAAGAATAGAGAAGTAATGACTCCCTCCAACATGATGCTCTTCCGTGGCATTGTAGGGATGGATTATGTTCAAACTTTACTTATTTTCATCTCTGCAAAGCTTTATGTACCTCAGGTTGTGTGGGAAGTTTTCTCCAATGTACGCTAAGGAAAGCTATAACAGGCCCAGGCAGAGATTGTTGAAACGCAGTTATCTGAGGATATTTATTACTGCAGGAAGGCTGTTATTAATTAACGATTATGAAGGTAATTACACAGTAAATGAATTAATTCTTTAACAATCACTCATCAGGAGAGATGAAAGAGGACAAATGCAGCAGCAGCTGATGAAAAAAATCATCCTTGAACAGTAACAGTGAGCTCATGTCCTCTCAGCAGTGATTGAAAACGAGCTTTCTTGTTAAAACATTGAGTTTTCTACAGGAACTGACTTTTTTCCTCAGACCCTGAAAACTGAATAGCAAAGGTTGAGCTTTTAAACTCGTGACATTATTATAATCAGTGGCATCATACAGGGGGAGAAAGCTAGGAAGACTGTAAGAGCCAGTGACTATCAGGGGTCTGAAAAAATCACATTATCAGTATTGCTAACAAATACATGTACCAACCTTTTGGCAAAGGTCTTAAAGATTGCTCATTCTCTTCACATGAGAAATAGAATATGTTTTTAAGGGAAAAGGTAATATTCAGGGTCTTTTGCATATATTAACCACATAAAATAGCAATGACATAACAACGCCCTTTTTACCATTTAGGTAAATGATTTGAGGATTATAATTTGGTGTTTACATTTGCAGTTATAAATAGAGTTTTTGGGTATGAAAAAAGAGCTAGGAGAAATACTTACGTCAAATTTGCGAAAGTTTAATCTTTTTATATGGATAATACTTCAGAGATTCATAAGGACTGATCAAATGATCAATACAACATAGTGTATTTTAAATGCTTCAAGTGTTTCATATGCCAAAGGTTCTGTATATTAAATGGTTAATTCTCAATTTATTCTATAATTTCAGCTGGAGAGTGTTTTCTCAACCATTTGAAGGTTATTTATATCTTTGAACAGAATACCTTGATTGTAATGATATTTATCTTATATTTTTATCACTTTGTATTACATTTTTGCTCTGAGAAACTCCATAGAGCTGGTTTGGGATAAGGATCAATCTGATATCTTGTCATGTGGCAAACATTTCTGGCAGTGCCCCTGTTGATAAAATACCTTGCGGGGTCCGTTACTCTTCAGTTCAAATACGTCCATGGTGTAGTTGACCCTCCGACCGTAGTGATCAAACTGAATGTTCCCAGTCAGGCCCTGAATACGAACCTGGATTGAAAACCAAGGCAGTTAAGGATGTAAAACATAAACAGCAAAGAAATGATTACAAGATCTGGATTTCAGTCAAACAGAAATATATATTTCTGCAATATGTTTAACTATCAGAAAAATGGACGGTGAAATGTGTCAAGTAATCACCAAAATTTGCAATATGATTAACAGCACTTTCAGCTTTAGAAATACCTTTTTTTTCTTTTCTTCTTCATATGCTAACTTCTTATGCCAGAAGTTTGGCTGACTGTCCATGGTTGTGTGTGTATGTTCTTGTGAATGTCTAAGTGGTCTGTCCATCTGTGACAATGCCAAACTTGTACCAACCTGTTTCAGAGCACGCTCCATGTCTATTCCTTGGTTCCAGGGAGCAGCAGGATTGGCAAGGCAGTCCCCTGCATTGCCACGACGACTGATATCAATTTTCTGACGACGAAGGGTGCGAAAAGCCTCAGCCATCACAAGGACTCCGTCATATGTTAGTGATGAGGTATACTGCAGAAAGGAAGCGGGAGACGGAAGACTTTGATCATTTTTCAATTTAAGGTCCTGTTTACACGGCAAGTTGTCACCAGCAACTAAAGGAATTATTCTTTTCAAGTGCCCCGCGTTCACACAAAGATGGTGTTAGAAGGGTGCACATTCACTCGGATCCATGAGAATGACTGAAATTTGCATGTATGCCAGACCAGTAGTTGGCAATTTAGGCTTGTAGTGAAACAGTGGTGTGAGTACTGCACAAATGCTGCACATCACCATTTTTCATGACAACACTGATTCCTGTTAACATGGGGACTGATACAGAAGAATTTTCAAAGCTTTTCAGTCTGGACCCTGTTTATAAATCTTTGTGGCTTCAGGCACTCCTGGCACTGTTCTTGTGTAAACGCAAGGTGCGAACGCAATGAAAACTCTCCATTTTTGGCAATTTTTATTGCTGCCTAAATGGCCCCTAAGCCTGAAAGATGAATTCATCTGAAGCTATTCCTCAGCAAGTAGTCTCAGCACCACTGTAACTGTGAGTTAAGCTGCTGAAATGAGATGACATTTGAGATGTTATGTTCAAAAGTTTCTGGTGACATTGGAACCTATTTTCTATGCATTTGGGCTTAGCTTGATTTTATGTTCTTACATCAGACATAGTATGTTTTAAAATTTAAGACAAAATGACTGCCCAAAGTAACATTTTAGAGTTATTTGCCATTTACAGTGGACAAAACACAAGACAGTGTCCTTTTGTGTTCCCTCCCAGTGGACAGCACTTAATTAAGTGCCTTCTGATGTGTCCTCTCAGTGTACAATAAAGTCAAAGTGTCCTCAAAACTGCCTTGCTAGTGGACAAATCATCATAAAGTGATCTCTGGTGTGTTCTTTTAGAGGACAAACACCAAAAAGTGCCCCCCAATAAAACATGATAAGATCTCTCCGATGCACAAAGAGGACAAAATCTGGTAAAGTGCCCCCTTGGGTGCCCTTTTCAGTTGGCAAAACACAACAGAACGTGGACAAAATTGTTTGGAGTGCTCTCCCTATTAGCCTCCCAGTAGACAGAACATGTAGGATTAGCATTCTGGTGCACAAAACATCATAAAGTCATTTCCGGGTGCCCTAACAGTGGTGCCCTCAAACAGGTCCTTTGAGGGAACATCTTCAATAAAGTGCTATAAAGGCTGCCCTGTTTAATATAAATTAAAGTTTTCTTGCAAAGAACAAACAACAATAAAAAAAACTGTAAACATTTTTTCTTCTCCTTTTACTGCTAAATATGTCAATTGTTTCCATTACACAACAGGGAAAGACTTCATTTTGGAATTTTGGGGGACTGTTACAATATCAGGAAGTATCATGAAGGAAATAACTTTGTAGTGGGCCCCAAAACTACTGACAACTGTCTATACTCCAAAAGTTCAGAAACATTATTTCGACTAATAAATTTCTTCCCTTTAATAATACCAACTGGTATTGTTATTTCATATTGTTGGAACACTGATTCGTCACCTTTACAAGTTACAGCTTGTAAGGATTGTGGAATGAACTACACAGCTGAACATGAGGGTAGTGCACAAAAAGATGTGCCAAAATTCCCTTCGACTATAACCTGGTGTTTCTGTATGTAGAGCGATGGCATTATTTGGTGTCAACTCTGGTACCATTTCCAAACTTGGGACCAAGTTCTATTTGACTGGTGAAGGCGGCAAAGTAGGCATCCCAGAAAGATGATTACCAAGAAGAGGGGTTCCTCACCCTTGGTTGACGGAGGAATTATAGCTTTTCTTCAAAGAGAAAGGGGGATTTTGACATGTCTGGGGGCGTTAACCATGTTTAGCTGTTTCCCTTTTCGCAAATGTTCAATCCTCACAAGCTGTACCTTGTTCTAAAGGTGTCTAATCAGCTTTTTCAATGATGTGAAACACAATACCAAATTGGTCTCATCATAGGGGACAATTAATCAAGTGAAATAGCGTTTCCAAACTTTTTTGAGGCGTTTTTTTTTTTTTTTACACCAATCACACATAAAATTATAACTATTGACAGGCAAAGTGAGAAACTCTGATTATCTCTTCCTCATGGCACCTGTTAATGGGTGGGATGCATTAAGCAGCAAGTGAACATTTTGTCCTCAAAGTTCATGTTAGGTGCAGGAAAAAGGGTGAAGAATTTAACAAAACTGACAATGGGCAAATTGTGCAGTGGTCAATATCTATCACAAGTGGTATAAGGAAGGAACAGTGGTGAACCAGCAACTGGGTCATGGCTAACTGATGCACATTAGGAATGAAGACTGGTTTGTGTGGTCTGATCCAACAGATAAGCTACTGATGCTTAAACTGCAGAAGAGAATTATGCTGGAACTGATAAAAAGAAAACAGTGTCCAGTTTGTGGCATATGGGGTTGTATAGCTGCAGAATTGTGAGGGTGGCAGATGGTCATAATGTTGTGCCTGGACCATGTATATCAACCCTGTATATATTTACTTTATCATGGCTGTTGAAGCAAATCAAAAAGCATCTGCCTTGAATTCATTATCATCACTGCTGTCAAAAAACATTTTTGATCTGCTCAAAGTCACTGCAATAAATACCACTGACATCAATCTCCATTAAAGGATCAGTATAGTTGCTGGTGTTGCTATTAGAATGATCAGTCAGTTATGATACGTTTTTGTATCTGCTGATATAAACCATGCAGCAATTATTGTATCTTATTATTATTCCTTTTTGCTTCTCTCTTTGTCTTACTCTGTCCCTAGACAATCCCAATAAGGTCTTGTCAGATGGCTTCTCTGCTTGAGGTTTCTGCGAGTTAAATTGATATTTTCCTTGCTTTAACCTCGATGAATGTCTCTGTGCTGAGGTCGGATGAATGTTTGGTCTTTAAATAATATAGCAGTTCTTTGAAAAACAATTGCACTTCTGTAACAAACCATTTTAACATCATACAAACCAACCTCACTAGTATAAACATGCTGACCTGTGCCTCAATCCATCTTACTGCTCTGACTGTTATTTGACTTCCATCGTTAACACCAATGAACATCAATCACCAGCACTGTAAATGTACCGTCACTGTAAAAGTGCCACTTTTAGACTTGGTTATGGTTTTATACACTGTCATTTAGTCTTTAAATGACTTTAAAACTGTGTCAATCAATTAGTGAAGCTATTAATTGCATCCTTATAAGGATTGAAAAAACCTAAAGGCTTTGCAAAGTGCTTTTTCATTCTTAATTTTCTTAAACAGACAGCACTCTTTATTATGAATTTGTAGAAATCTAAACGAACTTTGTCAAGGAAAGGGAGACAAAAAGAGAAACAGACTATCCATCTAAAGAAATTATTAAAAGCTCCGACAGTCTTGACAGATTGTTTGACAAATTAATTATAGGTAGGACTGAGCGCAGCAGGAAACAGCACCACACACTCCTCTGCAACAAACCCACCCGGCACACACATGGACACACACAGTGCCGTGCACACTGAGGCAGTCAAACACACAGCGGGCTGCTTTCACATCACTGCGGAGACAAGCAGAGAGATGAAAATGGGAGGAAAGAGGGAAGTCGGTTGAGAGAGTCTGCCGTACTCTCCACGCCCCTGCAGGTAGTTTTCTCTCTCACCGACACCCCTTGATTTGGATCCCAAAAGGCGCGCTTTGGAAGGCTGCACAATCATGTCAACCTGCCTTCATCTCTCTTTTTTGAAACTAAAGAAGCCTTTAGGCACAAGCGACTGGCAGATGACGACTATTGAATCTAAATGAAGGAGAAAACATCAACAAAAGTGAACCAGCTAGCGTACACTCTTCTATCTCTGTCAGAGGCTGAACACAAAAACCTTTGGGACACAAAGGGACCTGGATTGGATTTTATAAACTTCAAGCTGTGGAACATTTTTCACGACTGTTCAAACCCCTACATTCTGGTAAGTTCACAAAGCTGGAGAGGTTTCTCTGCCAAAATGTCAATTCATATGTAGCCCTTAAAAACACAAAGCCCTTAACCAAATAACTGCCATCATAAATGCTGCCTGGATCATGACCCACACCAAATTATCACCCCTGTTCGCATCCAACTTCACTGGCCCCCCAAACAATACCGCATCCACTATAAAAACCTTTGCTCTCTACGACCTAGCCCCTACTTACCTCCACGACCTCCTTCATGAAAACACCCTCAGTGGCGCTCCCATAAATGTCCAGCCCAGACAAAATTTATCAAGAGCTTTATCCCATGTTTGGCACATTTCCTCAATCCATGCAACTGAACATCACTAAAAGAAATATTCATGGCATTTCACAAATCTTTAAAATGGACTGTTTACAATCATGGCTGGGGCTTCACACTTTAGAAAATAGCCTCAAGCTAAAAAATATGCAATAAATGGTTCATTTAACAATGCAGTATGACTCTTTTGCATGAGGAACACTTGAGACATTCTGCATATTTATTTGGATATATCTGCATATAGGACAGATTACACCTTCAACTTGTATTGAAGGTGTAATCTGTCCTGATTAACAACTATTTTTCAAACACTGTCAAGGATTTACATTTTTGCAGAAAATACATTTGTTTCACTCCACATTCCGATAATTGTCTTTCAAAGTTTCAATATATACATGAAAAGAATAAACATAATAATCTAGAAGCAGGAAAGACGACAGATGTCCAAGAACATTTTTGATACACTTATTTATCAACACTGTTGCCATAATCAGGCCTAAACTTGTGTATTTGTCCTATGTATCTGTTTTGTCAAGGGCTCTATCTCCAATTTTTACTGAGCAATGTGCAATGCAACTAGCACTTTATATTCCTAGGTACTCTAGTATCACAAATTACCATCGCTGGTATTAGATTATTGTAATATGCAATTGAGCATTAGGCAATCAAAATAGCACTTTATATTTTCTGGGCAATTTGCAACACAATAATGCACTTTACACTTTAGCACTCTGCACTTTAACCAGCCCCTTGGCTTAAATATATATATATTTTTTTGATGATCAACTTTGCCTTGTTTCGTATTGTTTGTTTTGCTTTGTCTTGTTTTGTTTTTGTTGTGTATAAATGTTTTGTACAACACCAACCTGCCAGTGGGACTAGAGATGGAAATTAGCCACAGGGCTATAATCTTACATGTTTACGTTTATATGTTCATTAACATGTACAGTCCCATTCCTTCTTTTAAAAATAAACAAATCTACTTTACACAATCTAGGGGTGTAAACATTAAAAACAGATGACACAAAAGAGCGCTTACTTGGCAAGGAAGATTAGCCTGTTGCTCATTTATTGTTGTGCTGTTTCACAGCAACGAAAGCAACCCCACTGGACTGCAAATTACTTGTATCATCCGTGCTACATAAATTATAAAGTAAATTACCAAGAAAGGTCTGGGTTTACATATTTCACATTTTGAAGGCTGTTGGATACTCAAAGGATCCAAATATATTTGCAAACACACTAATGTGTTTTTCTTACATGTCCCCTTTGGATAAGAAAAGAAACTAACAAGAAAAGGAAGAAATCCTAAACATATCTGGATTAAAATTTCTCATGATAAAAAGGAGACCCACATCGGTGTCTTGCAAACACATCAACAAATGTCTGATTTACTTTTAACACGCTTCCTCAGCTATATATATTTATGTTTTGTCATAGTAATTTCAGAAAGTTCCCTAACAGTCTGATACCTAGAGATATATGCTTGATCAAAAGCATGCTGGCAGCATTTGGATATAGTTAATATATGACTTTGCCAGGTCAGTGATCATTTTCATTACATTGAACAAACTCCAGAGGCAAAAGAGCTGAGAATCATTGGTTTGACTGAGAATATGATTGATGGCCAAAAGCAGCAAATTGAAAATTCAGTTGCCAGTGCAGAAGGGACATGTCCCAGTGGTGCTTTTCACCCACACATGATTAGACCAGAGTTCTACTTTGCCTCAGGCTACGAGCTGGCCTTAGGCTAACTGAGGTCTTCTTCTTTTTTTCTTTTTTCTTTTTTTTTACATGGCACCAATTAGCTTAAAGCAACATGGAGGCATTGGGTTGCCATGTCATTTATTTTGTTTAACTATTGAAAATGGTGTCCTTTTAGTAGAAAGCAGGGATTAAAGACAATTAAGAACCTTCAAAGAAATCATAACAGTTGCTAAAGCTTTGCTGATGAATGATGCTTGCTTTTTTAATTTAAACATGTTCACTGTGTGTCTGTCACCCTCATGCATAATAAGTTTACCTCCATTAACACACAAGCATCTGTGTGAAAGATAAGGGTCAATTGATGCAGCCGCCATCTGCTAATGAGATTTCATCAGGTCAATCCGAGGACGATGATTAGCCAATTAATTTAGTCCTTGGGTGACAAATGACATTCCACTAGTGGAGAAAGCATCAGCATCAATGTGTTTGCAGCTCCAGAATTCCCAGTCGCAGCCTTGCCCTTTGTGCAGATATCACACCACAGAGGTAAGAGCGAGCCAAAGGGAGAGGACAGTGCTGCAGTATGATGTATATTTAATAGGTAGGTGGACGGATTTCAAGTTAATATATGCACAAATCAAACACAATTGGCTGCAGGTCAGTGTCCGGTCAATAGAGGTGTGATGAGGAGGGAGGAGGGAAGGACGCTGATAGAGACAGATCGGAAAAGAGGGAGTGGTAGAGACTAAATAGAGACAAACATGACTGACAGAAAGGTGCATTTGCAGAAGATTCAAAGGATGGCAAGAAGACAGAGGAGAGGGATTATACTAAGAGAGGCAGGGAGTCACATTTATAAGCAAGACCATAAAGCATATAAACATAGAGCAGAACAAAGGAGGAGGGAGACAGGGAGACATAGGGTCCTATCCTACGCCCAGTGCAAAGTGTTTGGCATGCATCACAGGTGTTTTTTTCTATGTTCCACCTAATGCTGGTGTCATTTGATCATCCAAATCTGCTTTGCCAATGCCAAACAGCTTTTTGTTGCTGTTGCTATTAACCCTCCTGAGCATGGCAGCCAATTGGTGTCTATTTCCAGAATCACAATGCCACGTTTGAGTGATCTAGATGAGGCTTGTACAGAAGGGCAACGTCGAAGTAATATTCTGGAGCCAAGTTGCTGCATTATTTGAGGTGAGCTCTAGTACTTCCAAACTGAAGACCAAGTTCCATGTAACTTTGGATGTCAGAGACAAGCTACAAAGTAGTCATCCAAAGAACACAACACCCCGAGATGGCTGTTTCCTCACCCTGTCGGTGCCTGGGAACTGTAGGCAGTCTTCTACAGGTTTGTGGTCAAAGTTTGCAGAATGATAATGCCAATGACTCTGTGCACATACAATCCAGACCAGACTGAAAGCATCAATTTTCTAGTCTCACAGAGTTCCCAGGAGTCCTGCCATGACAGCCAGTTATTGTTATTCCAATTTGTACTAATGTTAGTAACACACGCATGGAACCAGAACATGTGAGGGAAGATTATGTATAATCTAGATTTTGCATGTATTTAGTATCAAAGTGTGGAGAAGATATCGTGAACACTATGCTGACTGCTACAAAGACAGAGAAACATCATTTGGTGGAAGCAGTGTGATGGTGTGAAGCTACATCTCCCTCACACTGGAAAAGTGAGGCTTGTCATCACTGGAGGCAGAAAGATATCAAGATTAGATTCTGCAACCAGTGGCAATCTCATATCTCCACAGTCCGTGTTTATCAGAGACTACATCCAGAATGTGGGAGTGGGGAAAATGGAATGACCGGCCAGCTGTCCTAACCTTAACCCCATTAAAGTCTTGTGGGATCATCTTGGGGATGCGATTTATCCTGTGACCAACACAACCACATTGTTTGACCTGCAACAAATGTTGGTTGAAGAACAGAATGCCATCCCATGCAGTGTGACCAGCATGAGGAACTGCCAGGTTGTTGTGGCTCGTCCACACGCTACTGTGGCTGCTGTTTGGGAAATGATAAATTGTTAAATTTCCAATATGATTTGTTTCAGACTTAAATAATGAAACCCCCCAAACAACACCAAGCAAGAGTTGATAGCAAAATAAGCGTTACAAGATTATTTTTCGGCCAAGAAACATCATTGCACCAAATAAATAATCTGCCAAACACTAATATCACTGTCTTATGTGCACTGTTGAGTAGCTCAGCCCAACACTGACATCTATCTATCAACACAGATAGATAGATAGATAGATAGATAGATAGATAGATAGATAGATAGATAGATAGATAGATAGATAGATAGATAGATAGATAGATAGATAGATAGATAGATAGATAGATAGATAGATAGATAGATAGACGGACGGACAGACGGACGGACAGATACAGTATATAGATAGATGGACCAATAAATGGATAAATAGCATTTTACATATGCACTCTGCCTAAGATGATTAAGCAGATAAGGACTGTTTTCTGTTTCAGCAACATAACCTCTATTGCTACTATATTGCAGATACCTAAATGCTAAACTCTTGTTCATTAATGACTGTCTCTATTAAAAAATGTCGCTCTCCTCCCTTTTCCTCCTACACTTAATTAAACCCTTTTCAGTAAAAATCACAAGTTGGACTGTAATAAAGTAATTTCATATTTATCTCCTCAGAACATATTTTATTTTGTTGGGTGTCTGCTTTGACCTATTCTCTCTTCATAGCTCCTCTTACATGCAAATATGTGAGAGCCAGGTGATGAAAAAAAATGCAACTCTTCTAGTTGAAGTCTACAGGAGGAAGCTGCGGAGCTTGTGGGGCTTTAAGAAAGACCACAGCACTGGAGCAGGGGCAATGGTTGCAATGACAGTGCACAAAGAAGGGATGGGAATCCATCTGCTTAAAACAGTGATATGCGGAGACCAAACATCAAGAGACATAAGACGCTTGAGACAATGAGATACTAAGTTCACATTTTGGGGCTTGTTGTCACATCATTAAGAAATTCAGAGGAGAAGTTAGTTATGGTCTAAATCAGTCTGCATAGTGCACAGTGGTGAGTCAAACATTCTGGTCTGATTAACTGGTCAATACATATAGTACATACAGGCCAGTAAAACTGTTTAAAGATGAATATTAACTCTCTAACCATGATTCAGGTATTGCTTCAGAATTAAGGGCAATGTCCAAAATGCACAATATCCCACTAAGTGCTGTATGTCTGAAGGGGCAAGTCCAGAACATCTCAACACCTGCTATTTCAGTGTTTGAGAGAGTCTCTAATCTGAATACTACAGTAGGGGACAGATTATCGTCATTACCTTAGGTGGGCTTTCAGATCCAGGGTACTCTCTCTGGTCCAGTTTGTTCCAGCGCTGCATCAGTTTGATCACAATAGCTCTGCTGAAGTCCACCAGCTGAAAACCAGTCACATTTGCCCCTCCGTGCATAAACCTCTCCAGAGATATGTCCTTAAAACCCTGACAACGACAGGCAAAGATAGGAAAATGGAAAGAAAAGGTCAAGGGATAATCCAAGTGCTGAGAAAACTTCCCAAACTAATTACAGAGCAGCCAGAACAGAACAACACCCTCTGTCAGAGTGTGCGCTGACAAATCACTCTTCACATTCTCCGACAGTTTACCTGGTTATTTATAACCATACTTAATATGGAGTGGCTTCTACAGCTGTGAGGGTGACTTCATGCAGAGTGTCACTTTGTAGTGAAGTGTTGGTGGAGAGGGATCCATTTGGGAATGGGCCAGAGACAGGCAGAGTGTGCAGACGTGTGAGGGTTATCCTGGGTTGATGGATGCTAATTGCTGAAAGCTCTGAGAGCCTATCTTACTTGACCCAAGCTCACAAGCCCTTTAATCACCACCCCAGAGAGAATTGCATTGGAACAGATTTAGAGATTGAGGTTAAAACAATGTGAATATTTCAAATAAGAGTTTGAGCAGCTTGAAGCTTTTGCTTTATTTTAAAGACAGAAATGGTAATACTGTAATTCCAAAGGAAAGACAGAAAGTGACACCTTGGTGAGACTGTTTCAAAATCAATGTGCATCTGGCAAGCATTGCAGCTTTCATTTTTTTGCTCATAACTCAAAAAAATGAACACCTCAGGGGCTGGCTGAATGTCTCATAATGTAAGCCCAAGCAGTGTAGACATGTGACATTTTGAAATTTCTCCAGGATCCATGAGAATTTTGAGGAACTCTTTCAAAATGTACAAGCTAGGATCTACATCAAATCCCAAATTTATTAACATCAACCTCAGAAAATATGTTCTTGTGATGGGAAAGTACTTCGGTGTTCAATGTGAGACTGAATGTCTTAGACTGGTTGAGCATGTGCAGCATTTCATTTACAATATGTATTAATAAAATCTTCAGTGTCAACCTGCAGTACGAACAGAGTTTCAACAAACATGAGCCCCATAATACTATTTAACATTTCAGTTTCCACTAGTTATTCGGCTGGCTCTGAAAAACACAATAAACTGTAAGGTTCATGTTCTATAAGCCATTCGAGAAAAGTTTAAATTTCTATGCCCCCTCCTGGATCAGTGTCCAGCCCTAAGAAAGTCTAGTAAGAGATGTCTGCTTTTTGGCTTATTAGGGAAAGCACCTCCATGAGTTGCACTCCTAAGGTACGCCCACTTTTCAGCCAATCAGGAAGAGCAATCCAAGTGGCTTCTCTACTGAGGCATATGTGTGAGCATAGAAATGTAAACAATGCTGGAGGTACTTGTCCGCAAAGTGGCAATACTAGCATTAGCAATGACTGCCTGTGCAGCTAAACAACCAAAGAAAAGAAAGGCAGAGGAAGCTAAATGGCTGGAGCAATAAGACACGTGTGAACACTTATAGAGCATTTGAAAGGCGGGGACAACTGTGCAGGAACATTGCATGATTTCTTTATGTGAAAACAAAGACATCTTCGACTAGACATCGCACTCAAATTCCCTTGATAATACATGTCATGCCATTCAGATATCTTACCAAGTTGGCGATGATGTAATGGTATCCTTTCACATGTTTCCCCACACTGACAGCCTGAAGAGAAAAAAAACAACAGAGAAAAAAGATAATGGTAATGTGGTGTAGGATAGAGGGACAGGCTCTGGTTTCATTTGTATGCTGATTAAAAGCAGAGTGAGTAATGAGCCTGTGAGAACTTTGCTTGTCCTCATTTCATGCTGGCTCAGACTCTGCAGACACATTTAAAGGAGTTTAAGCATTGTGCTGTTGTAGGAAAGTGTGCTGTTGACCTGTCTGGTCACAGTAGATTAATAAAAACTGCATTTTGTAAGAAGGTTGCTCCACTAATAGCATTAATGAGGTGTCTACATCCAAACATGACAGCCTAAGCAGCAAAAGATGGCACGCTTCCTTCAGTGCTGACATTTGCATTTGTCTGAGTATGATGACGTTTTATCAACTGTAATGTTGGCTGTTTCAGTGCATCAGTGTTACATGACCAATGGCAGAAAGAATATCAAAATGTACACAAAACATGAGATATGACTGAAAACTTTTTAATGTTTTACACAGAGGGATGGGGCATTTTTCATCATGGAGGGAGCAATTATTTTGCAGGGTACTATGTGCAAAAAGAGGATATGCTACAATTTGACAATAAAATCTAACCTTCTTTCTCAGCCTATCCCCTACACTTGGCTTGCTACCAAGTGGGGATGGCAGTGGGGGATGGATGTGTGGCTGGGGGTATAAGCCAGACACTTAAGTGGCTCCCAAGAGAAGACTGAGTAGTCAACAGGATGCTAACTTTTTTGTCTTTCATATAAATAATCATTCAGAAGAGACTTGTCAAACACACTGGATGGCATGTAATAAAAATATAAAAAAACAAGTTCTTTGAATTAATCGTGAACCACGACTTCTCAAATTGGAGCTTGCATAGAAGCATGTCAGATCCCAAAATGAACATGTTCCAAAGGCACACACCTCCTCCAAAGCATTTCCAAAATGGTCAAGTGAGTTCTTGTCAAATATGTGGAAAATTGCCCTATCTCGCACTGGTGACAAATTCCTTGATCTCCACCAATATCTAATTTCCTGTCCTGTGTGCCATGACCAACATTTCCTAGAAATGTCATAAAAATCCTTTGAGAACTTACTCAGTGAATTATTGACAAAGATGCTAGAAAACTGGCCCAGCTGTAAATGTGTCAAATCCTTGGAAAAATCCTGGTTCAACAACCAGATGTGCATCACCACCATAATCTAACCACTTCTCCCGTGTGTCGTGTCCAACACTCCCTGAACAGTTCATGAAAACATGTTGAAATGTATTGAGTTGTTCGCAAAAATGTTCGAAATCAGTCCATGGCTTTTTGAGTTACCCTGATCAAAAACTAACAAAGGCGGGTAGAGGTTGATATTCTCATTGTGGGGCAGAAACCTCAGAAGTCCAGTTCTTTATTATTTTCATGCTATTGTTCACTTTACCTTCAGTATATTTTATTCAACAAATGCTTGTTGCTTACTTTGGCCACACCTTTACACCTACTCTTTTCCACTTCATGCACAGTCGATACCTGTTACCTTTGAGCAGAATTTATCTCTGATTATCTGTCTGCCATGTTTACGTGAGATTACATGGCTGATGGTTCCAGCACAGCAGCAGTCAATACTGTTATCGCTCACAAAGTGGGATCTGTAATTTTTTCTGTCATGCTTGAGTCTGTGCAGAGAGATGAGGTAAATTCTGCTCAAATGATGTGATTGCTACACAAGAGTGTATTTGTATAAAAATGGTGCATCAAACTTTTTTCATAAATTACTTGTTTGTGCACTCTTATCTCTGCCTCACATATCAACAGATATGTACTGACACAGACAGATGCACACTAACACACACACACACACACACACACACACACAGATCGCAGCTGGCAGGGGCAGACAAACAGAGCAGTCTGTGTCTCAGAGCAGGGATGTTAGCCAGTGCCAGGACTGCAGAGCCCACTGTGAGGGGAGTGTGTGTTTCTGTCTCAGTATAGACCAGAGCATGTGTGTGTGTGTGTTTGTGTGTGTCCCAGTCTGTCTGTTCACACCAAAGAAGCCAATTAAGAAACTGTCAGCGTGTATGTCTGGGGTGCTGCCTTTGTGGATGTTTAGCGTGTGTGTTGCTTTCTTATTATCTGTCTTACAAACCCTAATACCAAAAAAGTAGAGATGTGGCATAAACAAATAGGAACAGAATGCAATGATTAGCAAATCTTTTTTTAAACTAATAATAAATTGAATTCACTACAAAGACAATATATTAAATGTTCTAACTGATAAACTTTGTTTTTTGCAAATATTGCCTCATTTTGGATTTGATGCCTGCAACATGTTCCAATATATCTGACAGAGGCATGATTACCACTGTTACATTACCTTCCCTTTTAAAAACACTCAATAAATGTTAACAAGAACTGAGGACACAAGTTGTTGAAGATTTTAATACATTCCCATTCTTGCTTAATGCATGACTTCAGTTGCTCCAAAGTGAGTGTCTCTGTTGACATATTTTGCGCATCATAATGTGCCGCACATTTTCAACAGGAGACAGGTTGTGTCTGCAGATGGGTCAGTCTAGTACTTCAACTCTTTTACTATGAAGCCACACCATGGTAACACATGCAGAGTGTGGCTTAGCATATTTTGCTTCAAAACCTGTAAGTACCCTTCCGCATTTATGATGTCTTCACAGATGTGCAAGTTACCCATGCCATGGGCACAAGCCCTAACCCTAACCCCCCACACCATCACAGATGCTGGCTGTTGAACTTTGGTCTGATAACAGTCTGTATGGTCCTTTTTCTCCTTAGCCTGGAGAACACAATGCCCATGATTTCCAAAAACAATTTGGATGTGGACTCTTCAGACAACAGCATGTTTTATCTCAGCTGAACTTGAGTCAAATGAAGCTTGTGGCATTTCTGGGGTGTTTTGATATCCTTTACAGAATTATATTGGGTTTCAATGCAGTGCCATTTGAAGGATCAAGGGTCACATGTAATCAATTGTGTTAGTCTTGCTTTTTATGTGCAGAAATGTCTTCATCTCCTCAGATTATTTTGATATTAAAGACCATAGATGCTAAAATCCTTAAATTTCTTGCATTTGTACTTCGAGAATGTTGTTGTTGTTAAAGTATTCAACCAGTTGCTCATACAGTCAAAAGTAGTGAACCTCCTCCCATCCATGCCTGTGAACACCTTAGCCTTTCAGGCATGCTCTTTATATGTCCAATCATAGAAACTAACATGTTTCCAATTACCTGCTGCTTTGCAGATGTTCCACGTGGGTGTTCTTACCTTTCCCAGGCTTTTGTTACCCTAACCCAGCTTCTTAGGAAGCTGTTGCAGGCATTACATTGAAAACAAGTGAATATTTGCAAAAAAACACAAAGTCTACAAGTCTGACTATTAGATGTCTTTTCTCTAAAATGTATTCAACATAATATAGGTCAAAAAATGTGAATAATTGTATTCTGTTTAGTCACAACTCTCAACTCTCAAAGTCACAACTTCATTGTCATTGGGGTTTATAAATGCTGAGTACTGTGTGTCTGTTACTGTTGGGCACAAATCTCCTTTTTTTAAGATTTTCATTTCCATTTTTAAAACAGTGTTTTTGGTTGTATCCCATATTTGCAAATGGGCTTTTTAAACCTTTAACCTAAATAAAACACAACCATTTTAAATCAGTGCAAATAAAACTATCACAATTTATTCACTGGTAGGCAATTTCTTTATTATTATTTTCATTTCCTGAAAAGTAGCAATTTTGTGATAGGTGGTATTTGCCCAACAGGGACACTATTTCACAGATAAACATGCTTGTGTGTTCATAGGTGTGTGGTTTGTATGTGTGTAACCAAGTTTGTCAGACGTGAAGACAGATGATCAGATGTGATGACAGGTGGCAGAGGAAATAGGGTGACGCTCTGAAACCTAAGTCAAAGGGCATGCACACACTCTCACACACACATCTGCGCCACCTGTCAGAGCTTCACCATGAGGCAAGACAGATAATCTAATGAACTTGGACAAGCAAAAGGTGTCAGAATGTGTGAACTCATATATCACATGTCTTTGCGTGTCTGTGTCTATGTGCTTAAAACCTCTGAGTGTGAGTCCAGTTTGTTGCAGCAATCATACAGTGATGCCGTCGGGGAAGTCACATTCCTCTCTTCACTTTATGAACTCCAGGGAAAGCTCAAATCTTGTTTACCCTCCAGATGTCAAAAACGATAAAGAGAAGTGTTACAACAGGCCGAGTAAAGCAGGCTGCAGGCTGATAGGCACCATCAGTACAGTAAAAGTAATACAGATGATAATATTTGATTGTTTTAATTTTTGATTTTTTTCAGGGTTAAAGGGCTGGATTGGATTTTATGAAGTGCGGTTGGTTGAGGATTATGACACTTGTAGATATAATTGCCAACAAAGCAACTTGAGCACTTTGTTTCCAATGGGAATGTGGCCATGTTTAGGTTAAAACAATAATAAAAAAATGTTTGTTTAACTAGATGCTGCAGTAAGTTTCATATTTTTCCAACAAAGCTCCTGTATTTAGAGCTACTTTGTGAAGTTACATATCCCTTTGCTAGCAACACACCGCTGTCCTGGTAGTGGTCACTGGTACACAAACTGATATAAACCAAACCCCCTTGATATAATAAAGATATGTTGGTCCTGTATCCATTCTGGATGTAACAACAGCCCAAACAAATGTTTAATATTCGGATTTCACCGCATTCCATGATGTGGCCATTCACCAACTGTGGCTTAAGATTTTGAGTATGGACATCAGGCTTCCCCCCCTCTGCAATGACAGAACATTGTGTTTGCAATAAAGGCTGCTTGGGCTATGTCCATACATAAGTTGATATTTTTAAAAAAATGAGTTTTCCCCTTCCGTTTTTAAAAAATATTCCCATCACACAAGGCATGAAAAACACATAAATGGACAGCCAAACACGGTTTATAACTTTGTATTTATGTCTTTGATGTTCAACTTTTTCTTGCAATTTTTTTTTTGCAAAAGCCATTTCATATTCATATCTTTAGCCCCATGTCCAACTACTGTTATTGTATAAATTGTGGCTACGTTAACTGGTGTAAGAAGGTGAGCTGAGTGAATATTTTTTATTTCATTGGAGATTAATCTGATGATTTTGATCAAAACCTGTTATTAAAAAATTTCATAGGTAATCCTATTGGTTAAAACTATCGTTATTATCAAGGCAAAGCCCAACACAAAGCAAGATGTAGTTATACTTAGGACACAATAACAATGGGTCTCATCCTAAACTTTGGCAGTGCTTCTATCAAGTGTTTTTAATCCATTAAAATTAGTGAGCAACAGAAAGTATGTGTTGGCATGTAAATAGTCCAGTTTTAACACTTAAAAACAGTAAAGCTTTTCCAGTTAGGTCGATGCGTAATGTGTAATATTTAGACCAAAACCAGTGTTTCCCCCATTTCCCTATTTTCCTGTCCACATGGAGACACCCCAAACAGCATTTGAAAAAAAAAAAATCCCTTGACTCTTTCAGTGACCGAAAAACACCAATTACATGTAGACAGAACGCCAAAATGCACCAAAAATTATCCTGCTCCTCAGTTTTTACAACAGATTTTACCATCCTTTTTACCACCTGTGACTCCATCTGCCAAAGTGTGTTGAGGTTCTGAGGTTCTTAATGATTTCCTTTTGTGCCAACAACAAAGGGTATTGTGTAATCACTCATTATTATTAGTTCAGTCTTAATGAAGTCAGTGTTTATTGATTCTTTTGATGAAGGTAGAGGGATACATATCCCCTAAGTTGCAACACGCATATCCTTGACAAAAAATGAACACTGTAAAGAATCTTACCGTAGCATCCAAGTGGGCTAATATTGTTCTTGGAGTAGTTTTAACCTATGCCAAGTGATTGCACTGCAATTGATAGCACCAATGACTACTTTATATTGTCCCTTGATATCTCATTAAACACTAAGTTCACAAGTTGCTTGCAGTCATACTTAGTGGTGCCATAGGACTCAAGCAACTCCAATTCAAACAACCAAACAATACTTTTTAGCCCTCTTACTTTTACAACAAAGATGGGAACACTAGCTTTTCTATCATTCATTCACAGAAGCCACTGTAAGTCTGATTCATATGGGCTGCCTTTTTGAAGTCTCTGTTCATAGAAAGTAACTGCTTAGCCAACATTCTCCCAATTGTCCCAGTCTCCACTTGTTCATTTGCTGTTGCTTTTGGTGCCCCATGAGACGAAATCAATCTATAAAGTGCTGATCTTGTCTTGCATGTACATGATGTTTTGTGATCAGCACTTTATCCCTACTGTCTTTTAGACGTATTTTTGAGCATTCAATCTGATTTTTATCCATTGTCTGATCAAACAATTACACAAAGAGCTGTTTCATAATAATTTTGACAGGAAAGCCAAAGTGCTAAGTAATTAATTGGTCCCTAATTGATGGAAATTAGTTGCTGTAACAGCTCCAAGTCAAGGGTAAGGGTAATGAATTGCTGATTATGAACTGCAGAGGACAAACTACTCACAGGAATAGAAGAGAAAAATAATAACACTATTAAATACAGTCATTAGACAATTTATATGGTAAAATCTGCAAGCACCAGGTTAGTCCTCCTTTTGCTTTCTGAGCTGCCTTAATTAATTGCAGCCACTGACTCTTCATGGTGCTGGAAACACTCTAGACAGACATGATAGCATCACATGGCTACTGCAGATTTGTCAACTGCACAGCTATTATGCGAATATCCACCATATCTCACATGTGCTCTATTGTTTTGATATCTGTTGACTGTGGAGGCCATTGGGGAACAGTGAACTCATAGCCATGTTCAAGAAACCAGTTTGAGTTTAAATAAGCTTTGTGCCATGGTGTGTTATCCTACCGGATCAGCCATTAGGAGATAGCTGTGGTCACAGACTGATGGACATGGTCAGCAACTAAACTCAAACAGGCTGTGACAAACAATGCGAGGTTAGCACAAACAGGCCCAAAATGTGCTAAAAACATGTGCCCGACAAAACTGCACCATCAACATCAGTCTGGTCTATTGATACAAGGCAGGGTGGATCTATGCTTTTGTGTTCTTTATGCCCAATTGACCCTGACCCTATAAATTTAAGTTTCATTGATATTGAGACTCATCAGACAAAGCAACATGTTTCACTTTGTTGTTGTCCCAGGTTGGTTAATTAGCCTTAGCTTTTTGTTCTGTGGTAAAAGGAAAGGTCTTGGTGTGGTACTCTGTTGCTGTAGCCCTTCTGGCACCAACAAGGCATTTTCACTTATATAGAACTACTGCACAGATATGGTTGTGTGTGTATTTTTCTTTTTCTTTTTTTTTGTAAACCAGCAAATTTGAAAATTCATCGATAGCAATGATTATATTTTAGCATTAAACAAACTAAATCCTACATACTGGTGTGTTAACCATTACAGAAACATAAAAAATTAATTTGAGTAATTAGCAATGTTGTTGATTTAGAGCAGCTGTGAATGAAACCTTGCACTGGGTGGTGGTCTATCAACTTTGTTAAGGACTGTATTCCTAGTCTCAGTTAAAACTTAATTGATGAAACATGGTCAATGACATGTCAGTGATTTTTATTTTTGTGCTATGTTAACTCAAGAAAAACTTCCCTAACTACCAGGTGGCTACTTGAAGAATTGCCTGTTTTTACCAAGGGCCATGCAATCGAAAAAGTGGCACAGTCTGTCTGGCTTGCAAATATAAATCCTAGTAGGCAATACATGTTTTTAAACTGTAGGATGAGTATGACAAACGTGGCCTTTTTTTTGGCCTAAGCGGGTTATGTGTGATTATTTTTATTACACAGAGCACTTTGGGCCTTTGATAATAGAGGAAGTCTAATAAAAAAAACAACAACAAACAGCCAAATTTCATGTCATATGGATTATCAGAAACAAAAAGTGCACTTTCCCACAAGGGACAAGAGGGATCTGAGGGTTAAATTTACTTAACCAGAGCCAAATAATCTCTGTTCTTTTCATCTTCTATTAATGTTGAAAACAATCAGCTCCAGTCCTTGATATTCACCAGGCATAAAACTGCATTTTACATGCCTTATTACTTTGCTGACTTCAGTACCACTGTGTAATGCAGCATTAGCATTATACAAATGTTACCTGCTCTAGGATGCTCTGTAGTCTCTCAGGCTCTAGGTCAATGACATATTTCCTCTCCTGGCGCCGGTCCAGGTCCTCTAAAAGCCGTCGGTACGCTGCCTCGTTGAAACTCTCCACACAGATGGCGCTCACCTGCATCAACATACATACATGTGATAAACAGAAAGTGCACACAAGCACAAAGGGGGAGTAGGAATAAGGTCAACCATGCAAATTACCAGCAAGATAAGTGTTGTAAAACAGTGGTGTAATTATGCATAAGCTTTGTGTGGGTGTGCATTTCTGGTCTGTTTCAGGAATGTGTGCATTTATGTGAGTGTTTGTGTGTATGTGTGATCTGACCTGCCATCCATTCTGCCCCGCTCTCTCCATAATTGCCTGCAGTATTGCATAACCTAGACAACAGAGAGTAAAGGAAGGGAAGAGGGAATTAATTCAGTCGAAGGTAAAGCTGTACTTTGGACACACAGAAATAATAGTCTGAAAGTTTTTGCAGACACAACTTAAAGTCTAAAATTCACACTAGTCTGCTTTATATTTTGCCGCATTGTGTAACAAAGTGTATATTCCAGTAGAATTATCAGCCCACCTACTATTACAAAAGCAACACTGACGTCTTGTATTGAAATGTGACTGAAAAAGCACTCAGCACCTGGGCAGCCCTGTCTTGAGCACCACCTTATCAAACAAACCCACAGAGCTTATCAGAACAAAGACTTATGCTGCACAACAATAGAGACTGTCAGATTCATTGTGGGGGAAACTGTTGATAGTGGCACTTCATTGAAATTAAACTTGTCATCACTTCTTGTTCAGCTGTGAACTTTGATTCAAATGTAAGCCATCAGAGAAATATGCTGCCACTTATCAATTTTATAGCCTGTAACAAAGCACAGAGTTCTTTTTCAACAATATAAAGGAGGGCAGCTTTTGAGCAGGGTGATTGTGCCTCTCGGCGTGGTATTAGATGAGTTTTAAAGTTATGGTGTTATGAGAGGCAGGTGGCAATATCAGCAACAATGAACTACAGAGTTTTTCACAGTGTGTAACATCAAACTGCAGTAAACAACTTAAAAAGAAGGAAAAGATTACTATAATAGAGGACATGATATCACAGTAACAAGTACTCCTAGTGCACAAGCCTCCACCAAGGCAGTCAAATTGTTGGATGAGATTCATGCCCTGAAAATGTCATTAAAATCTTTTGTAAGATAAATATCTGCAAACATCTCACTATGTTAACAACTGATTCAATTCAAACACACAGACAGGCCATGATCAATGTAATACAGTCCTTAATTGAAAACCAGTTCCAGTTCTATGAATCAATATCATTAATCATGTTGCTTATCAAATATTTTCACTTTTTTCTGCATACTTAGTAGTTTGCAGAAATGATGAAAAAGATGCTAAATCATGGGGGCAAGAGTGGTCAAGATTTAGCTTAAGTTTTGACAAAAGGATGCTTATTGAACAACTGACAGTAAGCAGAACCAACAGGAGCTTGCAGAAGCATTTACTGATCCAGAGGAGTGTCATTTGTTCGATAGTGTTGACACTAAAAAAATATGGATGCCACCTTTTTATCCCACACTGAAAATCTGCAGGAATCGATAAAGGAATTGTAAAAGGGTTAGATTGATAAGCAGCATCGCTAATAGCCATTGCGTTTAATGAAATTTTCAAATTCCCATCACTAGTCCTGAACATACAATAGTGTCTATTAATGTTATTTGAAGATCTGTTCTTTTTTTTTTGCGGAAACTATGAGTGTATTTGAGTTTGTGATGAAAACAGATCTGTATATATTCACAGGCAATTTAGAAAGTGTTATTCTCCGACTTATACAAGTGTTCGTCCACAAATTCATTTAGATTTTTTCATTTTTCCACACATAGTTCTCCGATTCTACTCTTGCTACAGTTTCCTAGAGTCTGATGATATTCTTTGGTGTTTTATTTTCCTATTCACTCAAGGTTTACAACTCTGTTTTGGTAATGTCTGCCATTCAATATTCCAGTAACCATCCACACGGAGACAAACTTTTATAAAGGCTAGGGGTATTCAATTAAAAGTGACTGCGGTTCACCAACTAAAAGGCCTGAACTGTGAAGTCCAGTTTGTTTTATTAAGCCTTCCCCTATATCTACATTGTCATAGTTATAACAACATTTACTGTCAATTTTCATGCAGAGTATGTTTACTGAATGCATAGATATAGCTCTTTTATCATAAATAAAAGTAGTCCAAAGCAAATTAATTAAAGGCTTTTATTTCAGATTAAAGAAAACAAAAACCTTGGAACAAAATTTAAAAAAGGCCTACAGAGCTGATTAACCCTTTTTTTTCTTGAACGAAAGAGATCCCAGCCTCGAGTTGAAAGTCTACACTTCAAGTAAAAAAGTCAACATCTTTAGAAAACAAGAAATAAAAGGTGGTGAGGATTGGCAAAAAAAAAACGTTTATCTTTTTTCCTTTTTGGAAGGAGGTCTCAATCTGAAAAACACTGAAGGCCCCCAATTCATGTAAAAAAAAACTCACCATCTTCTGAAAACAAGAAATACACTTAAAAGTACAACCTCCTGTCATCTGTAAGTGCTTTTCCACTGTATTGTTGCAATATGATTTAACCTGAAAGTGATAGGAGGATCAATATTTTATTTGGATTTTGCTCTCTCTCCCTGTCTTTTGGTCTCTCTCTTTTTCTTTCTCTAACACAATCATTCAGCACTACACATATTGCATGAATCCACACTTGCAACATAAATAAATCAATAGAACAAGGTTGCTAGAACTTGCAAAATGTTAAATAATCAAAGACAAACTGGTGGGAAAAATGTAGACCAGCAACATGAAAATAACACAAACAAACGATCACAGCGGTTAGTAAACAGTTGTAGAATGAACCTGACAAATGAACAGGATCAGCACCACGGACAGCGCATTGCAAAAACAGTCCAACAGCTCTCAGCCCTCACCGGCCTCATCTATTAATGTCGGAAAAATGCTCCATTAACATCTATTCTCCTAAACTAATCAGAGGTTGATTACTGGTCTGGACAGAACCATCACTCGGTCTGAATCCTGACCAACTTCTGCCATTTGGTGATGCATAGCATTAAGCTATTGTTCACACAGATATGGTAAAATAGGTGCCAGAGTGGTTAAATCTAAAAATGCAAGCCAAGTATTTCTGTATGGACAAAGACTATGAAGCCTCAGAAACATGATGTTAAAGCCCCATCTGTTCCTAAAACCACATGCATGAACCCTTACAACCACGGTAAAATACGGTGTCTCAGCATGCTGCAAAAGCCACTGAGCTTGTTTTGGCTTTTACAGCAAAATCTTCTATTCCTCAACAAACAACGTGGGCAACAAGAGGACACGCAGAACAGAAGTATTTGTTGACATTTCTCATGATGTTTGTATATGCTCCATGTCATCTTCTCTGGTTTTGTTGTATGTCTGCAGCAGCAATCCGGTGCTTTTGGTGATTACATATGGACGGAAACATTTACTGAAACTATGTCACATTTGTATCCCTGTGTGGACAGGATCTCACTTATCACAACAACTGATCAGCGTGTGGAAGCGGATTGTTGTCAGTGCATAAAAATGCAGCAAAACCAAAAACAAAGAGGAGAGAGTTAAGTTTTACCTGCCTGTGATGCTCTTTGTTGAAACATTTTTTTTCACTGGCCCTAATCCTCTTCAGAATAGTGAAATGCTGCGCTGTTGTGGCTTTTTTAATGCCACCCATCAAGAGTAAAACCAGGCTTCAATGGGCCTTGAAGGTTTGTTAAGTGGGCTTTGCAAGTTGACTTCTGACTGAGACCTTTTATTTTTTAGAGGATTATTATCAAGAGACTGAAGTCAGAAGTTCAGAATAGAAGAAAAAAGTGTGCGACTAGGCATTTCTATTAAAGGTGAATCACCAAAAACTCTGAAAATGTCTTCTTGCACTGTTCTACACCTGGTCTGTATGAAGGGTAAGCATGTCATGGTCAGTGCAAGTGCGTGAATGTCACTCACTGAGTGGCAACAAGCAAAGACTGACATCAGCAATCAGAGGGAAGTTAGATGCTAAACACTTTGGTTCAACTGAAAAGTTAACTGTTTTTTTCTGTTAGTATTTGACAAGCTTCCTGGTGGGTAGTGAAGCTCTTCAGCTGATGTTGGTGAAACATTTGGAACTGTAACATCAGGTATGATGAAAATGATGAGGCTGTCATCAAATCTTAGGGCATGCAGGTATCAAAGTAATGATGAATATGATCCCCTCTTCTCTTGATTTCTGTTCTTTTTTTTCTATTTTTTATTAAATTAAATATCAGTGAATTAAACAATGTGGAACTGAGGACATGAGATAATGTTTTCATACATGTAGCCAAAAAAACAAACAAAAAAAAAACAGATCTGATTACAACGGCTGGTTTGGCAATTGTCTAACTTGATGAAATAACAAAGTTAATATAACTTACATTTTATCTTTTTTCTATGAAATGAAGGTATCTGACCCATATGTCACATACAAAGATAAATGTAAGGAAACAGTTAAACGAGGAAACAATGGTTGGCCAGATGCAAATGCCACACACCAAGAGAAAGTCTGGGTGCATCAGTATCACTTTGGATACACAAAATAACAGATACATGTTATAGTTGTCTCCACAGGGCTTCACCCTACAACGCTGAGCATTGAGCTGCTTGGCTCCCCAGTTATGGAACTCACTCCCTCCTGATCTTCCTAACACTGAGTCCTTACCTCTCTTTAAATAAACCCATCTGTTTAAGCTCTTCTAAACCCTCTTATCATTTGCACTATCTGATGTATTGTATTGCTTGTTTGTTGTTAGACCTTTTTTAGTTGCACTTTTGTCAGGTGACCTTAAATAAAATGTTTGATCATTATTATTGACTCAGACTGATTAATACTACATCTTAAACAAACTAGAATCTACATTTTCTCAATAAACATAATCAAAAACTTACTAAGTCTACTGAAAATCACTAAAATACCCTGCCACTCAGTAAGTGGAACTGACAGTCTATCACTCCAGTTGTGAAGTCAATCCATAACCTGTATTGAAAAGTCTGCAAATCATTACCAAACCTCCTGTTATGCTTTGAGGAAATAACAGAAATTGTGAAAAGGACACAGTCTTGAATATACACCTGACACACAAACACAACAGTATTTCATAACTCACATAAGCACACATTGAATAGCAGGGGTACAAAATGTTCAAGATTTAACAGAGGCAGTTATTTCCCACATGAGTTGCAGCATGAAGCCCATGTGAAGCCTCAGTGATCACAGTTTGTGTGCAGCACTTTGTGAGTATTATTATGGTTTACATTTCTGAGAGCTTCACCAGAGCTTCATCTTTCAGCCTCCCAAGTTGCTTATACATACACCACACGTGTGTAATATCTTTATATGTGTACCTTGTTTGTATCATCTAACTCATACTAATGTGAAGCATGCACGGATGCACATACTAAATGTAAATTTATGCACGTCCTGTTATGTGTTTGTATGCCTTTCCCTCTGTGGACGTACCTCAGATGGAGTGTGTGTGTTGGTGTGTGTGTGTGTCGGCAGGCTGTCTGTGTAGCCGACCAGAGCAGAGAGCATAAAACAGATCACAGCGTTACTGCCCATTTTCCGGCACATTACCGGCAGCAGGGCCTGATGGGAGCTCATAATGAAGGGCCCTGCCTCGGCCAAGTCAAGGGTGAACACAGCCCAAACTCTCCAATCTATCCTGTGCTCCATTTCCCCCTCCTCTTCCTCCTCTCCCTCTGCTGCCTTTAACCTCTTCCTCCTCCTTCTTCTTATATATTCTACTGTATCCCCCCAGAGGCTTTTCTCCTGTCTGTGCTCCCTCGCTGTAATACCCCCTCTTCCTCCCTTCACTGCCTCCCATCTACCTCCAGTGGACCTTTTCCCTTTTCTTCTTGTGTGTCTTCTCGTCTCTTTTTGTCCCACCAGACTTTTTTTCTCTCTTCAGCTTCCCCAGCAGTGATGTGTCGCCTATGAGCAAGCCATTTTAAAGAAGCTCTTTTACATGAGCCATGAGAGACAGCTCTTTTCAAATTTCCCCTTCCACCAAATAATGACTTTTTTCAGTGGACTGCAAATCTACACTAAAACTGCTCCTAAGGACATTTTTCACTATCTGGATTGGAGAAAAAATTCTGAAGAAATTTTTACTAACTTCGATACTTTTGAAATTGCAGAAATAGCACTTTTGAACCAACTATATTTTGATGATTGTGCTTATTACCTCACTTTGCACTAGAGACTTTTGAAAATTCTGTTTCTTTTCAATACTTCATTGCAGGTAAGCTTAAAAATGAAATATCTATTCATCATACATGCCACTTATCCCTTAGGGTTATAGCCTATCCAAGCTGACATTGGCCGAGAAAGGGTTATGCCCCAGACCTTTCGTCAGCGAATTACAGGGCCATACAAGAAGATGGACAGCCATTCATGCTCACCTGACAATTCAGAGTCAATAATTATCTTAGCGTGTTTTCGGTCTGTGGGAGGACACAAGAGTGGCCCGGAGAAATCACGAAACACTCAAATTCCACAAAGAAAGGGACTGATTGACACAGAGAGTTGAACCAGTAACCTTACTGCTGTGATGCATGCTCACTAACCCAGTGCACCACTGTGCAGTGTAAACTAGGACTGATCAAGGAGTCAAACTGCTGCAAAGGCATTTCAGAATTATTTGGTGATACTGTCCAAAATTTGGAAAAAGCTGTCCCATCTTGCACTGTTAACAAAGCTTTGAATTACTGGATCCACATCTGGTTTTGGATCATCACTAAAATCTAACCACATCTCCCTCGTACCATTACCACCATTCCCTGAACATCATACCTAAATCCATTGAGAAAATATTGAGTTATTTATCAAGAATGTGGAGAACTGCCTTATCTGCTAATGTAAACAATTTCTTGAAGACATTTTTTTCTTGCTCAGCTAAAATCCCCAAAAACAACAAACATTAACTGTCTATGCTCATTGCCAGATTTGGCTAATTGACCAACTCCCAAATGGCACCAAATGAAATACCAAACTAAGAAAGTTAAATGAAAGATATATGATGTAGGTCACAAGACGGAGCCTGAATTTCAAAATCTCTCACTCCACAAACTCCACTCACCTCTCCTGTCTTCCCTGCAGCCCTTCCCTCCACTCTGGCTCTGCTCCCCTGGGGCAGTCACTCAAAAATCCTGTATTAGCCTACTGCTATGAGAGACCCCACACCAGCTCAGTATTAGGCTGCTCTAACATGCCACTGTACCGCTGTCTGGGGACTTCGCGTCATGGTTTGACCTGTGTTTCTTCCCCCCGTGGCAGGGACTTAGTGTGTATCTGAGGCACACACACACACACACACACTGATAACGTTCCAAGCGTTCCCATGGCAGTGGTCTAGAGGCTAAAGACATCAGCTGTGCCTCCTCCACTTTCTTATGTGCACTGCATGATGGGACAGTTCAATTAAAGGCAGGTGAACACTGCCAAAGCTGATGCCAAACTCAGGCTGAAAAGTGCCTGAGTGTACCCCTTGTTTTTGCAGCTGTATCCTCCCATGAATGTGAGATCCAGCTGCTCAGTGTTTATGCTTTTTTTTCTCAGTTAACAGGACTCTTGCGAGAATTAAACTGAAGGCAAATAAATTCTTAGGCAAAGAGACTTTTCAAAAGGACGATTATGTCTTGCTGATACAATAATATTGTTCTCAGTGTGGCTTTTCCAACTGTGCTGAAATTAAAGATAATTCTTGGTGGGAAATTTGTTTGGGAGCAGACTCATTTACAAATCTATTTCAATCAGCCAGAGCTGAGTTTTTATTATCCCACAGATAAAGCTGAAATAGAGAGAGCCGCCGTTATCACCAGAGAGTTGAATTAATCTTTTTTGTGATTACATAAGGAAACAGTTCTGCTCTTGTCACAGCCTTTTGGACAGTTCTGGTACACTTTGAACTTACAGTATAGTACAGAGTTACAGCTCTTTCTGCATGCTTACACCAAATCCTTCCCTGACCTTCTTTCTTCAAAACCCAACAAAAAGAGGAAATGTAGCACGACAGAAGAATAAGAATGCAGGAGGACAAATGTGAGACATCAAAACAGTACCAGAAGACATTTTGAGGGTTATTGGTGATAAATTTTAGATGAAAGCACTCCAGTCAAACAGTTTTCCTCTTCCCATCAGAACTTCTGACTTTGGTCTTTCAATATTCTTACTCTATAAAATAGTCTCAGTTGAAAGCAAACTTGCAAATCCAACTTAACTTACCTTCAGGGTTCTTCAACCAAAGCTAGGGACCGGGGTTCGAGACTTACACGAGTTACACTGAAGCAACAAACAGAGGATATCTAAGACTCAACTTGAACTCACCTAAAGACTTCAGAAGCTACTCAGACTCTGGGTCTGAGCCTGTTTCCTATTAATTGATTTTGCAGGTATGACTCATTGTAAATTGTTCCTACACATCGCTCATCAATGTTTTTGTGACTTAAACCTCACAAATGACTAGAAAATACAGCTTCTAATACACAGAGCATGTGCAAAGGGTAAAACATGCACAAAATGCTCAAATCTTTCAGCCTGAAGTGTAGCTGGATCCACCTAATTGAATGTCTATAATTGGACGGATCCATCTTACCAAGCTCCAGTCTCCGATGACTGTGAGTGGCCCGGAGCAGCACGGCCCAATCAGAGTCCTTTAGAGCAGGAAGAGGTGGGAGCTATGAGCGAGGGGACAGTAGAAAATGTCTGCTCGAAAAGAGATTGGCTTAGATGCTATCAGCAGTCGCAGTTTTATCAGATTTTGGTAGTATTTGTTCATAAAAAAATTATACTGAAAGACTTGATAGAAAGGGTGCTTTTACTCTGCTTCTGACATGATTTGGTAAGAGTTTGTTGAATGATGTGGCTTGCATTTTGTAATTTACACCACATCAGTAGCACCCATCACTATGCACTATGTACTACATCATCTGATTGGCTCGGTATGAATGTGGCTGATGGATGATGGTTGAATCACTTTTCAATATGCTATGACAGGTTTTGCCCGTTCCCAAACAGTTTCTATGGGCTGTTGCCCAGATGGAATAGTGAAATATACTAGACAGTCCAGCTGGTGTACCAGGTTACACAAACTGATCTGTTGAACAGATTGGGTCCTAAGGTGCTGCAGTGTCATTTGCATTTGTTGCACTGTAATAACTGTATATAACTCCTGTTACCTTCACACTATCACTTTAATATCACTGTCACTTTTCCTCCTCTGCACTGCACAGCATGGCTCAGTTGCCCTGAATGACACTTATTCAACATTGTGAAAACCTCATAGGCTACTGTTTGCTGCTACTGGACGGTTTATTGTTTCTCCATTTTGTTTTGTTTATTATATGCCACCCTTGCTTCGTCCTAAACTATGTGTAATTCTTGAACCCAATGCATGCCACTACCCTTGTACTTGCCCTATACTGCTGCAATAGGTGAATTTCCCCTCTAGAGATCAATAAAGGATTACCTCATTTACATGGATGCAAATAAAACAGTATTTTAACATTTTCAAGCAAAATTGACCTGACTCTCTACAGCTTAGCCCTGCTGCAAACACTACCATATTCACAAAGGCTAGTGTTATTTGCAACAGGCAATATAAGTTGAACAATTTAACAGCACCAAAACAGGGAGGTCACGTACACCTCGTGGCAGGAACATTGCTGGTTCAACCCTGTGAATGTCAAGGCCGTTTTACATGGAGTTTGAATGTTCTCCCAGTGCAGACACGGATTCTCTCAGAGCTCTTAATATGCTTGATAAGTAATTTGGTAACTCTAAGTTGCCCCTAGGCGTGAGTGCGAGCATGAATGGTTTCTAGTCTCTTCATGTGGCCCTGTGTTTGACTGGTGACCACTCTAAAGTAAACCCTCCTCCCATCTATTGGGGGCTGGGATAGGCTTGACTCAGAGAGGGAAAGGCGGCATTGATAATGGGTGAGACCTGTGTTAAATTAAAATCGTGCAGTTCCTCTTTATGTCCCTTTTCTTTCCCTCTCTCCGTACTCACTCTCTAATGATTGTACCGTCATAAAATTTTATTCACAACCTGCACAGCCTAAACTCCATGGCCTATTATTGATTGAGATACATTTTAAAAAATCAAATTATATGTAGTCGTAACTCACACCACTGCCATGCATGTCCAACCTGACGTTTAATATATGGTTATGTTGCAAGGCTCCACTCAGCTCAATCCACCTCTGTTGTTGACTTTCTCTTTTTAATTGAGGGGTCTTTCAACAAAACTAACAAAGCAACATATTTGTGTTAAAAATTTTAATGTCTACAAAAAACACCAGTTGTTGGCACAATGGCCTTCAAGTGGCTACAGCTTGTCACTTCCACTCTGGAGCTTATTGACTTCATACAGTCATTGAGAAATGGCAGTCAAATGTGATGTAAGATTAAAGGTCAGGGTTCAGCTGCCATTTTGCCAATAATACCCAAATGTTTTATCATGGTAAAAAATGGCAAATGCAGTGGATTTTCATGACTAAATAGGACAATGTTCATACCATACAACAGCAATATCTGGATTGGGGCTGGCACAATATTAAATTTTCACCCCAAAACAAACAAGGCCAAAGATATTACAATTATTTTGTAGTGCTGCAACACTGGCCCTTCATATTCCTCAGTAACAAACGTATCACAGAGTAATTACCTCTGTCTGTGTCATAGAGGAAGACAAATCGGCTCCAGTCGTAGTGGTCCAGCAGTGACAGTAGAGCCCCTCTGATGGACGGCCGTAGCTGCAGGGTGAACTGGCCCTCTCCTTCTGTGGGGAAGCTGGGCGTCACCAGGCTGATGTGCAGGGCCCCACAGAACGACGTCAGCGTGTTCACAGATCGCTTGTCGTAAAGGCCGAAGATGGCAAAGACCCCCCTTGAATACTGGGAACAGACTGATGAGAGAGAGAAGAAAAAGAGGATTCATGGTTAAAAATGGAGACACATATAATCAGAGTAAATGACACTCTTTTAAGAGGTTATCATTTATTTGACGAGTTAATAGAGTAAAAAACAAAAAGGAGAACCTGAGGAGGCCTGTGGTCTGTAATTAAGCTGACACTGTGGAAGCTGGTCAAAACTGTCATCTGTTTTAATGGGCTGAATGTTCAGCTTGTGTAAAGGACTCCTTCACACATCTAATTATTTAAAAGCAGGACTCTTTGAGTGGTCTGAGCAAAAGGATCCATAAATCTAAATTGAGTTCTCTGAATAAAAAGTACTTTTTCTCCACAATATAGCAGAATTTTGGCCTTCACAGAGAGGGGTTGTTTTTGGTTCTGTTAAAAGTTTCATAGCTTTAAAAAGTCATTTTCTCTCATCATTGTAGTTCAGTGCTGTGGTGCCCTCGTCCTTTTATTAAACGAGACAATGCCCAGGATTTCGGTGGCAGCAGCTGGAAGGACTTGGGTTTGCGACCTGAGGTTGGCAGGTTTAAGTCCTGACCAAACCATGTTTTCATCATCATAGGACTTGCTTGTGCGATTGCTTTTCAGACTGTGTTTGTGTGACATGTCTCAACAGACTGTAAAAGAATATGTCCCCAAAAGAGATTAATATGTTTGTCTTCTTCTTTCTTCTTAATCATTGTTATTTAAAACTTTTATAGATATTTTGTGTCACTTAAAAAAGGAGAAACTCAAATGTTCTCCTGCTTACTGGCATCTCTGACTGCACAAATGATTATCAGATTTTGTTGATGTTGCAAACAGGAAACAATGGACTGCAGAAATTAACCATGCCAAAACCCATAACGTGACATGGACTGAAACCATCAGTACTCTAAAGCTTCTGTCATGATTGTGTTTTTGTCCAGCCACAGGGTCCTTGGGGTGGGGTGGTGGTTGGCTCTTCGTTGCCCTTGGACATAAACCTCCTTTCTCCAAAAATTCTACTTTACAGGAAATTAAAAACTACCCAGCTACTGAATGAAAGACTATTTTATCCTCCAGATTTCAGTTGGGTTTTTTGTATTTCAATTTAGTTCAAAGTTTATGAAACCCACACACAAACATGGAAGGTGACTGACAGCACTGTTATTTGAAAAAAAAAATGGAGATACAGGATTTGTGCCCAACAGCTGCATATTTATTACCATAAAGAATAGCTTTACTTTACTGTTAACCTTTTAGTTGTTGTTCTTTGACTCAAATATTCATATTTTTAAGGAAGAAATGTATAATACCTATTCATCCCTGCTGTATCTCTTTTATGGTTACTGTAACCACAAACAATCCATCCAATATTGTAAATATCATGAATAAATAAAATGGAGAAACTCACAATTGTTTGTCTGAAAGACCTGCTGGGCAAGATTTCCTTTGCTATAGCTGTTGATAATTGCACTTTTACATTAGTAGCGATAGCGCCCCTCTCCTGGCTTAGCAGAAAATGTGCTTAGGTGTACACATTAATTAGACAGTCTGCAAAGCAGCAATAGATGACAATGTGGCTACCCTGTCTGAGTTTTGGTCAAGTTTGCAGGGGAGATAGGTGCACTTTCCAATGTGAATGTCTTATATGAAAATGAAGCAGATTGTCTGACCAATAGCAACATCTCATTTCCAGAAATGTGAATCCTTCATAAATGATCAGGTCTAATTATCTAAAATGCAGCTGAAAAATAGTAGTACATCAAAATGTTAGGCCTATATGAGAGAGCCCGGGGGATAAGCTTTTTTAAAATGCTACTGGTCCTGTAAACAGGGGGCGAGAGAAGTCCCAACTCTCTATCACAGAGAGGAGGCATGTAAAACACACTAAAGGGCTCAAAAAAACCCAAAAACTTGCTCTTTAAAATGATGGAAATGCAGGATCCTCCAGCCAATTTATGCACATTTATTATCAAAGTTTGGGCAGACATTTTTGCATATACATGGATAGAAATCAAAACTCAGTGTAGGCCTCTGGATAGCAATTTTCAAATTTTCTGACAGCCACGAAATCATTCCCACAAGGCAAAAACCGGCATGGCTGCTGATACACTTGTTAAAAAAAAATACAGCCAAATAATTCCACCTCTTCGAGCATAACTTCCCAAAGATCCACCCAAATGCTGACACACACATCCACATTCTCACACTTACAGATATCAGACCCTTGACTGACCGAGCCACAAGCTCTCTTCAAATGTGGAGTCATTTTCCGGTACAACACTGCAACTCTGAGTTCAAACAACCCAGAGCTTTCAACCATGACATAAAGGAGAGTGAAAGGCAGCGGCAGTCTCAAACTATCTCGCAAAAAAATCTCTCTGTCGCCTCAGTTTGTAGTTCATCTGTGCAGCTTGACCAACACCAGTTTTGAACACGAAATAATCTCTCGAGTGTGTGAAGAGGAAAGTGCTTCAGATTATGTCAAATCAACTGAATTGTGCACACAAACACTTTCTAGGATTAAGCAAGTGAAGTAAAACCAAGAAAAAGTACGTGTCAACTTTTCTTTTGAATGTTTCTCTTTGTCTGTCTTTTTCTCCTACATCCTCTTAGTTCATCTCCTTTTTCCTCTTTAGACCCATTCATCCTTTTAGCTTGATTCTTCTAGGCAGGGATGTTTTAATCTGGAGCTCTATCCTGCGTCATAATTCACTCTTCAGCCTGTAATACGTCACACTGGAGTAAACATTAAGACAGGGGAGGGGGGACTGCAGACTTTGCTTTTGGCAAAAAGCGTCCATGGCTGTAACCTTTTCCCTCCTTTTAATCTCCTCTTTTGCATCGTTTCATCTCATAATTTCCTCTCTCTTCTGTTTTCAAAGCACACACCGCCTCCATCCTCCTCTCTCTTCCTCTCTCCTTCATCTCTGCCTCCTCTTTCTCTGTTCCTCCCTCCCTCTCTTCTCCTGGGACTCAGAGTAATTCCATTATCAGCTATAAGCCTCAGTAGGGGTAAACACTGAGGGAGATGCAGCTTTGGTGCTTCGGCTTGTGGCAATTAAACAAAGCTGGGGCCTCTGCACCCAGGAGGCGATAAGGCAGGGATTTAGCCTCTGATTATGACAGCAGCTAAATGTCTCCAATTCAAAGAACTAGCATACCACGTACTTAGCATGCGTCAGTCAGAAGGAGCTGAGTCATGTCGTTCTGAAAGTCAGCAAACTTAGTGTCTCTTGGGGTGATTTCTGCTTGGATTTCTAGGTTTCATTGGGATAATGCAGAGCACATCGCACATTTCTGATTTCAAGGATGTGCATGTTGAACTTTTAAAAGAAAGGTAGGATGTTCTACTAAGACATCGGATCAGACTAATACCTGAAATGCACATCAGTGTTTACAAAATCCCACGTGTCTCGACATCTTAATTAGGCGCTAAGGGAACAAGAGCAGAAGTTCATCTAAAAATAAAATAACGGCAAAATGACAAGTACAGGGAGACAGAGCCATGCCTGCATTTCACAAATGTGGTAGCAAAGTTTTAACAAGAACATCAGATGTAAGTTTCACTTGTAAATGCATGTCAAAATTTTTAAAGAGAAGAAATGTCAAACTTAGCACAAATATCCACTCTGTCCAAAAAACAAAGGGACAGTATCTTGGAAGTATTAGGTCAAAGGTGAAGGCTAATTTCCACTGTAACATCTTTTGCTTATGAATGCTTCATGTCAATACTGCATTCGTTTTTTTCTCAAACTCAGAACAAATGTCCAAATTGCATTTTTTAAATAATAGGTCATTGGCGTCATGATCATTCCTTGTGGCCACAATACTTCTCAAGATCTCTTTTTTTTTTTTTTTTTCTCTAACATGTTATGTCCCAACTGACTGTCTTTTCTGTTTATGCTTATATCAACATGCTTGTCCTTTCTTTACCCAGGCACCTCGAAGCATCTTCCATTTAAACTGGAGATCATGGGCACATTGCTCCTCTGGTCAGACTCAGGGCTGCTCATCTATGCTCTCCTAAGCTGTTTTGTTAAGTTTTAGTTGTTTGGTACTCTTTGATACTTGCATACAACATCCAACATGCACTTAGGCCTACTACTGACTTTACAGATTATTACAGATTTACATATTTAATGTTGTTACCTCTGCCAAGGAGGTTAAGTTTTCAAAGGGTCTGTCTTTTTTGTTTTTGTTTGTTTTTTTGTCTGTTTATCTATTAGCAAGATTACACAAAAACTACAGGATGGATTTTCATGAAAAGTTTACCAGAGGTGTGGTTTGGTCCAAGGAAAAGCCATTACATTCTGTTGGTGTTCAATATATTTGTCTGGATGGAAAAAAAATCCCAGAATTTGCCAAAACTCCCATAACTTATGATTGGGCCATCATTTAAGAAATCATATCTCTGACATCACTTGATGGATTTGCTTCAATTTTAACACATAATATAAGTCTTTCATCAAGGCAAATTTTATCTGGATTCCTTCCACATTGACGTCACAACAAAACATTGCAGTTTATAAAATCCTATGAATTTCTCCTCGGCTGCTGTGAGGGTTCTGCCCTCTCTACATCATTATGGGAATTGCAGTTTATTTGCAAACTGACTTCAATGATTTCTAAGTATATTTCACTACATTTCCCAGCTTCCCTTGCAATGCCAGCAGAGGAGTTCTCCAGTTGGAGTGCATGGGGATCCAGAATTTTATCTTTTTCTGCAGTTGTGAAAGGCCACTGCCATAACTAAGCTGTTAAGCAAAGTTCTGCACTCTGAGTGCTTTTCTGTGTTTTTGTCATTATTTGTCATAATAGATATTCATTTTTCTTTGCTTAATTCCTTTCAGATGCAGAAATTCAAAGGATCAAGCTTAAAAGTTGTCGAGGCAAACAATGTCAAACTTCAGATCTAGTTTGAAATGAAAAAAATTGAACTAAATTCAGTCTTACTGCTCAGTCATGATGCAAGTGCCTCAGTACAAAGTGGCTCTGCTCAGAAAAACAATGTGCTTACTCATGTAGAAACAAAACAGAATCAAAACACAATTTGATTTCTTTGACAGCCGTGTCTTTGTAAATTCCATTACTGTTGCTTTAAAATGAATTTATATTTTGAGGGATCAGCTGTTTTTAGTATAAAGCAGACAAATAAAGGCAGTGTTGCACATGTGAGCTGACATGCTGGGTACCAAACGAAGCTGAGTGCTGCTCCCATGCCAACTTGCGCATCATTTTTTAGAGACTAAACAAAACTGTAACTGGCCTAGATGCAGTGTGTGACTTCAGAGTCTGAAAGTTTTATTTTATCCAGCTCGTGGGTCTCCATCAAAACTTAAGAAAATATTGATAGCCTTAATCCCCAAACACTCTATTTTTAACAATACTGAGACATCTCAGCTGCACACAGACAAGCCCTGAGCGTATCATATTACTCTTCTATTCTCAGTCTCATTCTTCATTCATCTACTGTCATTTTTGCTACTGTCTTCACCCCCTTGTTCCTTTTTTGGCCTTGTTTTCTACCTCAACCTTTTGGTCATTTCCCTTTTTTACCTCTACTCTTCTTGTATTGTGATGGACCTGCTTTTCTGCAACCCCCCTCCACCATCAGCTGCACCTTCACCGCCACTACCCGCCGCAGGGTTGGAATGTGCCAGACAGTGGCGTCATTGTAATAAAATGTGTGCTAAGCTTGCTTCATAAAGCTTTAATGAGAGGAAGGGACCGGCAGCATGGTGCATCATCACTACAGTAAAAGCATTGGACACAATAGGCCTCGCGGGACCTCCTCTACCTGAACCTCTAGTACCTCCCCCTCATCTCCATATGTTTGATTATTTTAATGTTGTGTACAGTCTTCTGGCCATAGACGATCTTTATTGCTGTCTGTGCCTGTCAAGCCTTGTCTTGCGCCTTCTCCATAAATCTCTTCAGAACCTTCCCGTTATCTGCATTACTCCATTCAGTATATCAAACCTCCACACATGTGCATCTCCGTCTGCAGCTCCCCCTCTCCTCTCTGATTCATTCCCCTTTTTGTGCATTCAGAAAGCCCTCTCCATCATGTGCATCCTCTACACATCACTTTACTTCTTGTTTTCTCAAATTCAAATGTGTCCAATTTGCATAACAGGGAGGAAAATGCAGCTTAGGCTGCTCCGTTTTTCAGACTGAAATGTAAGCTCTCTGTTTCTTTAGCATTGTTTCTCCTCTCTCTCTCTCATATGGTTCCCCTCAGTCTTATTTCTTTTGCCTTACCTCTCTCAGCATGATGCCCTTTTCTCTTGACCACTGTTTGTTTGTGTTTCATATGACATAAGAACAGATGCTCACAGACAAACCAACCGCTCGTTACCTGTCCCTGCACCACCATGCAAAACAAGTAAAACAAAACACACTTTCACCCAGTTTCACCTTGTTTGAACTCTCACATGCATATTTATGTCTATCTCACACAAAAGTCCCAACTCAGTGAGTGTGTTTTCATTTAGAAAAATGTAAGATGTCCAGATGTCCCTTAACATATCTTTAAAGTTTCTTGCAAATAAACCACACAGACGATGGATCTTGGTATATGAACCCCTATGCTGCAGCCCTGCATGGAACGGGCTGTTTTGGTGTAAATCCTTAATAACATAGTTATGTTTATCCACACAAGTCTTAAATGGACCGTGCAGTTTATTTGAAGTGGGGTTGTATGAGCTCCTTATGGCCACTAAGTACATAACACGCAGTAGAAAGTTCTCGCCTCTCCCTCAGTAAGACACAGTCTGCAAGAGTCTGTTACACAGAACTAGCCACAAACAGGGTAGTATTGTACCAAATACAAAGAGTATTTTCTCCGCCGACAAGAGCACCCATCAAGAAATAATACCACAGCTTAAGAGTATGCTACCTTGAATTTTTTTTTTCTTTTTTTTTGAGTGAATTAGCTGTTTGGGGAAAAAAAAATATCTGGAACAAACTGACTCACAGCATGTATTCCTCTGTGCAGTGCTGGCATAAGTCACACAATGCTCCACAACAGTAATGGTTGTGTGTGTGAGAGCAAGAGACACATATACAAGTAGTCTGCAGTTTATGGTAAACAGCCTCCTCTACTCTGCTTAATTGTCTCAGATGGATCATTATGACTTACTTTGAGGATAAACTGTCATTCAGGTTTGGGACATTTTTCCATTCTATCTGTGGGAAATTGAAGAATGCCTACAAAACTCCGGGAGTCAGGAGAGAAGGAAAGTCTGTTTGCTGAGTAATACATTTGGTTTGATGGTTTCCATTTGCAGCAGCTCTTCTTCTGTGAACTCCAGATCATACAGATATCCTCTTGGCTCCAAAGTGAATGGAACTTTATCGTTGCTGTAATAAAACTCCTTTTTAATTTCTTACATTGTCTCTTCCTCAAACCGCTAAGAGTCAGAACAAAAGAATAACAAAACTAGATAAAAGTTACATGAGACTACAATCAGCATCTGAAGTCACTAGCATATTTTTACAGCAGCTGAGAGGCAGGTGGTGTGATTGAGTGGCTCACAGTAGCACTGCATGGAGGAATACGTGACATGATTCGGTTAGTTCCAGATAAACTTTATTTTTCCGACAAAGTTAGAGCACTCTATTCTTTAACTTCTAGGTAGCATACTCTTAAGCTGTGGTTTTATTTTTTGATGGGAGTTTTTGTAGGTGGAGAAAATACCCTTTGTATTTGGTACAATACTACCCTGGTTGTGGCTAGTTCTGAGTCTTACAAACTGTGGCTCACTGAGGGAGAGAAGAGAATGTTCTACTACATCTAATGTAGTTAGTGGCCATGTGGAGCTCATACAACCCAACTTCAAATAAACTGCACTGTCCCTTTTAGAAGAGGATGTGGTCTAATTTTTCCCTTGCTGTACTTTGAAGGATAAGTTCAGTTTCTGTAGCTTTCACATTGTTTATAGAATGAAGTAGAACAATATACTCACCCAGAAGGCTTTCCTGATCCAAACAGTGCTTCGGGAGATATTTAGATCCAAAATCGAGCAGCGAACATCCGTATAATGGTAGCACATAGCGCATGTATAGCGCTGCTCCTAAAACTGCATTAATCGTCCAAAAACTCATTGGTTTTACCAATATTTCATCATGGTCCGCTCGGGCTACTCCTCCATTACAGTCTGTGTCGCTCCAGACATGTTTTGTGAATGTGCTGACCTCTGAATTGAAGAAGAAGAACGTTTGCCTCCGCGCATGCGCAGTACTCTCTGGAGAACTGTTCTTCTCTTTGCCTCCACGTCCTCCTTTCGATGAGCTCCTCATCTGTAAACTCTGGCTCGAAACTGTAAGGACACCCATTATATTCAAAGTTCTCCTCCACAACATCTTCATCCGATAGATATTTGTACATTTCGCACAAAACTGGAAGAAGAAAGTCGTTGTGTAGCCGGCGGTCTTCCCCTGAAACAATGAGCCGCACGGCGCATGCACTGAGGCAAACATTCTTCATCAGTTCAGTTCAGAGGTCAGCACAGTTACAAAAACATGTCTGAAGTGACACAGACTGTAATGGAGGAGTAGCGTGAGTGTACCATAATGAATATTGGTGAAACTAATGAGTTTTTGGACAATTAATGCAGTTTTAGGAGCAGCGCTATACATGCCCTATGTGCTACCATTATACAGATGTCTGCCGCTCAATTTTGGATCTAAATATCTCCAGAAGCACTGTTTGCATCAGGAAAGCCTTCTGGGTGAGTATATTGTTCTACTTCATTCTATAAACAATGTGAAAGCTGTAGAAACCGAACTTATGCTTTAATGTTTACAGTGACAGTACTGACATGCTCAGACATATTCAACTGGGGTTGTAGTTTCATCCCTAGTTACATGATTGGGGGATTTTCTCTTAAATGCACGATTTGAACATCTACATTTTGAAAGGTGGAGCAGGAAGCAGTCGGAGCCAAGGGGTTTCTTTATGTTGCAGTGGGGGAGTCAGCAGGCCATGGACACAAGAAAACATTCAAATGTGGTGGAGGGTACAGTGGTGTGCCTTGGGACAAGACAAGGTGTGCCTTGGTCTAAACTATGAACTATAACCCATTATAACAACTGTACTGATGAATGAGGTGCAGCTACAACTATATTTAATTTGAGTTTCAAATAGATTCTTGACTAAAACTTTAGTTGAATATTTTATGAGTAATTTGACTTTTTCAGGCACTAAGTTATCATTTACAGACTGATAAGACAGAGGCATTGGAGCATGGGTTTATGAGGCTATTTAGCTTGTAAATGAATATGGTGTGCCTCAAAACCTAAGCTTGACTTCAGGTGTCCCTTGGGCTAAAAAAAGTTAGAAAAAACAGCCATATGACCTTTAAAATCAGCCTAGACCAACTTTTGATCCAAAATCTCAATGATTTAAGGGTACTCAGCTTTGCCTCTTATCCTTCATGGCCTTTTTATGTGTGAAAAGATTTATTCTTTTGCTCTGGAGGAATAAATTTGTCTGTCTATAAAAGATTGACTAATATTTCTCACTGACACCTTCCTCATGGAGCTCAATTGATATTTGTCATGCAGCTGGCTATATTTATGTCTAGTATAATGAGCCATATTTCACTATACTTTTCTAAATGTACAGTTCACTCTGAGTTTTTAAAATAAGATGGACTGGTATTTGTGTACTTGGCTGGTCATAATGAAGTCACAAGTATCTAAGTTGAATCCCCATATAAGCACCCTAAATCTGATTAGAAAATAAGATTCTACTTGGAATGTTCTGCTCCCACTACGTGAAAAAACAACCTGAAATAAATTAGATTCAAATAGTGGCACTTTAAAAGCATTTGACAAGACAAGGAAACCAAATCTCAGTATCTGTTTTATAGGTATGTTTATGCCTGATGCTTATGCATTGTCACCAGGTCTTAATTAGGTCTGAGGTGGTACATTTTGAAGAAATACAGTGGGCAAGATTACAACCTATTCAGGTGTTTTCTTTTTTTTATTTGCTTATTTTTCCCAGGTGTCCTCTGTGATGAGTTCATTGCATATTTTTCAATTGCAATGATGATGTGGTTAAAAGTTCAGGTCTGTTACAAACACAGATTTATCAGCTTAGGCTGAAAGATCCAAAAGTCATCGTCTAAGGCATCTATGTCCGATCCAACAACCTCAAATACCTGCTGTCTACTCTAAAAGAGAGCTGTAGAGACCACCTGCCCAAGACACAAATCCCTCTGCAGCACAACACAATCTGCAGGAGCAGCTTATCTGAAACTTTTCCCCCATTTCAAGGCACACTTTAAACAAAGATAACAGAAGTAAACCTGGAGGGGTCACAAAGCAAAGGCTGCTGTTTTTAGCACTTTTCACATTACACAAGTCGGAGGAAAGAAGTTTAAGTAGAGCCAACTTGATAATAAAGTGCAATGACGTGAAAGGCCTTCAGATTAGTTTTGAACCCCAGCATCCTAAGATGAAAGGCTTTCAGAAGGTGCATGTACATGTAAAACAACACTGTAATCCATCCAAGGGATCGAAGTGACAACAAGAAGTGGTTTCATTGTGGCAAAAGAAAAGCAGATTTATTCATGTAATAAAATAGCAGGTGCTACTCAAACTTCTTCATATGTTGCTTATTGTGCTTATTGTTAATATAAAAATGGACAAGTTTCAGCTAAAAACATGAGGTACGGAAAGATAAAGACTCAATCACATTACCATGAGACATAATAATAAAGAGCAGGGTAAGTCGTTTCAACTCATTAAGAGTGTTATGTCTTTACTAAAACCAGAGAGGCTGATACACTGGAGTAGACATGAGAATAAATGATTGTATCCTCTACATACAACGTAGATTTGGATTACACAACACTCAATACTATTGATTTATGGTATAAATAATAACAGTCAAAATGGTGAGATAGAGGAATCCTATTAATAGCTTAACGTTGTGACTAGAAGTGCTCCAACAGCAGAGAACTCAAGAGTTGTTGTCAAAAATGTGGAAAATGTGGAAAAGCCCCAATTTGTACTGTTAACAAATCGTTGAAATCTGGATCCACCAAAATCTAAAGAGTTCCCTTGTGCCAGGACCAACATTCCCTGAAAATGTAAAACTTAGGGGAGAGCATATTAAGAAAACTGACCCATCTCGCCATATTATGAAATCTTTAAAAAAAATCCACAAGTACCCTCCTGTGCCATCATCAATATTTTCTGAAAATATCATCTGTTCATTGTTATGTTTTTTTTTTTTTTTTTTTTTTAAAGTTATTTTTTTGGGCTTTTTATGGCCTTTATTAGGTAGGACAGCTGAAGATGACAGGAAAGCGGGTGAAGAGAGGGGGAATGACATGCAGCACAGGGCTGAGGCCGGGATTCGAACCTACAGCCGCTGCTGGGGGTGGGGGTGGGGAGCCCCCGTACATGGGGCGGACGCTCTACCAACTGAGCTAATGTCCGCCCCATGTTTTTTTAAATTGTTCACATAAAAAACAACCTTCTTGGTGTAGTAAACAAAGGGAAGTGAGGTCTACAACCTACACATGATGTGATCTTTTTGATATATGGTGGCTTAACCATTAAAGAGATTATTCTAACAGAACGAAATTGTGCAGTTTATCATTTTAATAGCTATTTTCAGACACCCTGTCCTGAAACTGCAGATAATCCTCACCTAGTATTGTCTGAAAAAATTATAAGCCCTTTTCATAGTGACGAAGCTCTTTCATCATTACACCTCAAGACATTCACATCAATATGATGGCATAGTATCAGTGTCAAGCCACAGTGTAATCTGGCTTGGACAGTCTAAGTGCCTCCCTCTCTGCAATAACACACTTCTGATACAACTTCGAAAGAGCACATTTAAGGTCAGCTTGATCCTCTCTTTCAAATCTCCATGACGTTCAGAGTGGAGGCAAAGCGTCACAGAGGTGTCAATATTGCAGCTTGAAACGACAGTGTAAATGAGACAGTCACTTCTAGACAGAGAAACAAAGATGTGTTTGACTCATATTACCTGCATCTAAAAGACCCCAAATGTTGTTTAAAAAACCAATCATCATTTCCACCAACATTGCTCCTGGTTACCTAAAATACAGCAGGGTGGTACCTGGAAGTCAAGAAAAGGTAAATGCAAATCAGGGGAGATGAAAGAGGGGAAAGTTAGGAAGATTCTAGGTGTTAGTGACTGAAAATCAACCCTTAAAGTTACAAGTTACCCTTAAGTTTTTTCATTGATTTATTTACTTTTAGCAATACACTTTTCAAAGATCTTGTTTGCATTGGAAAACTCCAATTAAATAACATTTATGTAATTAATATTTATTTTGAACATTTATTAGGAATTTTAGTTTTGTTAATAACTCACCTGGTTTGTATATCACATCAGATTTTAGAATATTTTACCCAAAAAAAAGACCAGAGGTTCATGAGGACTGATAATATTTTATTAACTAATGTTTCAAATGCTTAAAATGTTCCAAATGTCTAAAAGTGTATTAAACTTTACTCTAAAATTTCATCAGAGGAATGACTTCTTCACTGTTTGACACTTTTTGTGTCTTTAAATAGAATACCATGACAGTAATAATTACAAGCAGTACTTTGAAAATACATATTGTTATATTTTATATGTCAATTTGCTTTACAGATCATGGTTTGAGAAACTGTGCAGAGCTAGCTGGGGATAGGACCCAATCTGATGTCTTTTATTGCAGCAGAAAATTCCTGATGCCAGCCCTGATGGCACTAATAGGCATTTTTGTGCCAAAATATTACAAAGAAATCTATCACCCAAAGCTTAAAACTGACATCCAAGACAGAAGCAGTCATATTCTCAAGAGGAGTGAGCTCATTCGTCCATTCACTTTTAGCACAACATGAGCTAAAGAGGGAAAAGCAAAGACTGGGGCCCCGGCAACACGAAGCATTGCGTTTCTAGAGACTAGAAGAGTAGGCTAATACAGACTGACACAACTAGTTCAAACTGTAAAATAAATTAACACTTCTTGTCAGCTATAAATACTGAAAAAAGGGTAAGAATGCTTTGCTAAAAGAGAGAGTGTTCTTCCGCTGTAACAGTGGTTTTTATCTGAGGGGAATGAAGAATAGCTGATGTGTTAAAAGATGTGTGAAATTCCCCTTTAAATATATCTGTGGTTCTACCAAGGTAGAAAAGTTAATACACCTTGACAGATCCATTTCACATCCCATAAAGTATGTTTTTCAAGAGAATAACTAGAAGATGCTCAAATTTCAACAGAGATGCATCATTAAGCTAATTTTTGCTGATACAGGGGTCCAACTTGCCAAACTCTTTTTTAAGATGAGTCGTTTGAACTTTTATCGTGAGTTATGGTTTGATTCATCCAATACTTTGATTACAGAATCAAATAAATGCAAGTCACAGAGGAGAAAGGAGAATAAACCTGCACCCAAAACTCTAAAAATGACCTTGTTTCATCAAATGCACAAAGAAATATGAGCTTAATTGTCTGCCTGAATAGAGACAGGTCTTTGAAAGGGCTGCTGTTAGTAAGGACGCAAACAGAGGTCAGGGGGTGGGCAGTGGGGGGATGACCACAACAAAAGGTTTTACTCTTTGTTTAAACAGGCTTTAGCTCATATGTTGATGCCACCAAAGATCCGTGTTGTTTTGTGTATTTATACATGGTATAAACACCATTCTGCACTAACAACAAAAGGTAGGCCATCAACGTCTTAAAGGAGTTACAACATGACATTTTTTAGAACAGATTATCTCGGCTGGTAGGAGTTAAACACTAAAATCTGTCCTCATAGAACGGCTCATACTTCCGACATTATTCCAGTATTTCGAACTTTCTTCATTCTTTATTATGTAGTCTCTTCATGAAAAATATCATAGGATATAAAACAGATTTAATAAAAAGGCACACACAGCCAGCAGTGCTAATTACTGACTTCCAGCTGTGATGACTTTAGCTCAACTGGGCTCTCAATATGCAGCAAACAGCAAAACATCTACCATATTCATTGCAAAGTGGCTTGGAGGATTTGGGTTTTGCACACAAACCAATTCAGGCAAATGTGCATTGGGTTTTGAGCCACCACATGTCCCAGTTAAACTGAAATAGGGCAGTTTGTTTTAGTTTAATTATTTTTGACATTTTGGCTGAAATCAGGAGGCCCATGATGTTTAAAGCTGTTAATCTTTCTAGAGATGGATGATAATGCTTTCTTGAAGCTTGTTATTAGTGTTTAATTGCTGTTTTATGCCCAAGTGTCATTGTTCAACCAAATGAAAAAGAATGAAAAGTAAATTTGTTTCATTAAAATAATCAGTAATCATCAGCACCAGAAATATTTTTTGTGATGTATTCATCTTGTATTTAGGGTATAAGAAAAAAAAAACAATAATTAAACATCACAATATATTATATTGCACTACTTCATTAATTCTTTGTAGCACTGCTTTGATTTTATATGAAATAATAATATGCATACTGGACAGTCGAATTATCTTGATGGTCAACCTCCAAACACTTGTTGATTGCAGAAAATACTACTATGTGACTCTTTCAAGCTTACAGGCCTCATGAGCACTAGAGATTTGTATGCCGTTCAGCTGTTCCCCTCAGCTGTTGCTCTCTTGATCAAACAACATGAGGTACACCTCGAGAAAATGGAGCACAGACAACGACAAGACTGGGCTGCATGCTGCTTATGTGCGACACAGGACCAATTGTTGATCTTGCAGCCACCACAGTCCAGTGTTACCTCATCAAATGCTCAGCCCCAGGCAACCAGGTCCTTCTTGGTCCCCCATTAGAGATGTCAAAAAAAGGCCATCAGGTGCAAGACTGCAAGATTCATTCATAAGGACATAAGGTCCATCAGTGTGACCTCAGGAGAGTTAAATAGTAAAAATCTAATGAACATACTTCATTGTTAAATAGCAGACAGGCCTACCGGAGAGTTGAATACCTTCGGTTTGGCAAGTTTCATTTTGGAGAAAAGTGACAGCTTTTGCACACAGTGCAAATGAAGAAAAACAAGGAAACTAAGGCTTTTATCAGGGCAATGCAAGATCAAGTAGTAGATGTGATGATTGTTTGGGTTTGCACATTCCTATGACACAAGGACTGTGCCTGGAGTGCTTGAATCTGCAAGTTTTTGAAACTGGGAACCAAAGTTAAAAGTTTTAAAAATAGGTTGGTGTCCATCTCCTTGTAAACAGAATCAGCAATTTCAGAGAAAACAATGCTCATGCGCAATACTCTTTCAGATGAAGGTTGCGAGCACTCTGAGGAACAACAGCTACAGCCACCTACAGAGCAACATGTGTGTCTTATTGTGAATGCTTTGTTATCCAGACAAAAATATCCCAACAGATTTTTTGTCCAGACAAGAAACTCCTGCATCTTTGTGCTTCCACTCACCATTGTTTTTTGTGAAAAGTTTGTTTTCACTGGAAAGCGTAAGCGTGTTGTACACTGCTACTTCTCTACAAAACCTACATGGGCAACTACTAGCCTGACACATACATTACAGCGTTTTCAGTCATTTTCATGGATATGAATGTGCATCATTTTCATATCATCTCTGTGTGAACGTGGAGCACTTTTGAAAACTCAAAGGAAAATCTGTCTGTTCTGATGACAATGTTGTCATGTAAACAGGGCCTTGGATACACTTTATCAACCCCTTTAGAAGATTCCTTCAGGGAAATTATAAAATGTATTCCCTCAGGTTTCCCAATCAAGTTAAAGTAAGGTTGTAGCAATCTAAACTAAGTTAACTTTGCACAAAATGTTGGACTCATCTCTCTAAAACAAACGCCCTGTGATCAGTAAAGTCACCCTGATCACAGAATACTCCCATCACCCCTTCACCTCTCTTTCCAGTTACTGCAATCAGGCAGTGATTACAAATCCTCTGGCCTGCAAACAGCATATACAAACTCTCCAAATTTTGTGTTTTAAAACCACCATGAAAAGTACCCACTGGACCGTGCATGACATCTGCTTTTATTGGCTGTAACTTTGAAGATTTTGTGTCTGTAAACTACTTTTTGTGTGAATTTCTGTCAATGGAAAGATAATCAATTTACCAATTAATGTTCAAGGGACATGCTTTATATGAATGACACTTTTTATGCAAAAATATTAGATTATTTTGGGATGTATTAGATCATACTATGTCACATTAAACCCCAGTGTGTGTCATATCACCATATTCTTTCCAATACACAGCTCTTATTCATATGTTTGCTTTGTTTCCAGTAAAACCGCTCTTATATTTTGTTTCTTTCTTCTAGATGTGCAACTTTGGCCATATCCATTCATACACATGCAAATGTTATTTTGCTGTAAACCTGAGTTCTACACCCACAGGAGTCCTGCACAATGAGTTTATGTGGAGCATTATAAAGACAGGAGAGAGGGGAAAGTCTGAGGATCGATAGCATCTGGCTGGGAGCACAGTCACTGTATGGATTTCATATTTGTTCCTACACACTGGAACACAGATTATGAGCACAATGGAGCCTCTTTTCAGAGGACACCAGGGCAGCTCAAGAGATTTAGAAAACATATTTTTCCCAGATATGATACTTTTAAAACAGTGCTTCTTCAGGGTGTATCTCCTTTTAGACCAGATAGATATCTTATCCAGGCAAAAACATTTAATGCATGAAATTTAATCATGAAAAGCTAAAAGGCTAAGGATCAATATTCTACAAGAGGTTGTGCTTATTACATTAAAATGTGGAAGAAAATAAAAAAAGCTTTAAAAGGGATGATCAGCTATTTCAGAGCTCCAATGAGGCCTTTGTAATTTCCTAGAGACAATAGATTATTAAACAAGTAAGTGTGTGTCCGTAAATGAGTAATACAGTGGGTTATGAACTACCATGTTTGGCATTTTCTGGAAGTATTTGTACTCTAGTTATCTGTATAGTTTTGGAAAAAGCCTCCTTAAAAGCCTCTTTAGCTTCATGTCCTTACTGCACTTAAAAAAGCTATTATCTTTTATGTTTTGCAGCACATGAGAGCACAAACAGATTTTAAAGATTCCTCCACTCCTCCCCTAACCTGACATACAAGATGAATTTCTCCATATATATTATACAAAAAATGTAGTTCACTGGTGAGTCGTCCATGTGGGCAACATACCATAGATACAAATGAAAATGTAATAGAGAAAATGGGGGGAAAAAACCTTCTGTTTACGTGTAAATGGAGCCCACAATGTCTGAAAAAAGCATCAGGACACATACATATTTTTCAATATTAATTTCTTTGAAAACCTTGCCATCTCTTCATATCTAAGCACTCTGCAAAATAAAATTAATTGATCAGTAGTTTGGATTACTGTACAAAATACAATCCACAGTTAAGGGAAAATTGCATTTTTAGGTAGAAATGTTAACAAGAAGAAAGTAACTTTTTTTACTAAAATAAATTACAATCATACTAAATGACATGAGGTGAGATCAGATTATATAAGCTGCATTTAATGAGGTTTGGGTGGACAATATTATCAAATGCAGTGATAAATAAATAGAATATAGACAGTAACAGCTAATTAAATATTTACCACAGCACAGTGTCAAATAAACATAGCTGCACAAGTGAATTATGATCAAAATAATTATTACCACTAGTTCTTCTTTTACAGTTACAACTTTTTTGCTGCAATTAATAATTTAATAACAATCACAATAATAAATACAGTAAATAAATAGAAAAAAGCAATGAACAAAAGTAACAGAAATGAACAAAAATGATCAGTATCTGTTATATATTTAATATTTTAGATGTAATTATGACGTGAGCCAATTCAAGTTTTCATTGTGCTCTTTGGTGTGTGTTTTAAGTGTATAAAACAGCATAGTAATAAAGCTGAACAAAAATATATTTGCTCATTTTACTTGGTTCTAATCATTTAATAGCAGTGATGATGCCTTGGCTTGTGGCACTATAATTATAAGGGCCAACTCTGCATTCACCTTATAAGATTATTAGCAAGGAGAGTTCCTGAAACACCTCTCTATTGTTTCCATTCAGAGGATGTGAATGTGTATTCAACTATTAGCATCATGTCTATAGTTTGTGGCTAAAAGGCCTTTGTAGAGAATGTAACAACCTCCCTCAAGGACATTATGTTTTTGCCTGTGTTTGTCTGGCTGTTTGTTTTTGGCAAGATTACTCAAAAACTACTGCACAGAAATTGCTAAAATGTTCAGGGTATATTGAAAATGGTCCAACTTAAAAATGAATACATTTTGGTGGAGATCCGGATAACTGTCATTGGTAAGTTACTGAAAGTGTTCCTGAGCCCTGATGTTGATATCCCATTGTTCAATTCTGTGGCAACTGAGGGATACAAGGTCATGGGCAATCACTGTTAGTTTTGGTCTTGCCACTTACATGAAGAAATTTTAATAATCTTATAGACTGTAGATAATAAAATGACTTAGTTTTTTGTGGATACTCATCTTATTCCCATCATGACATTCATCTGTTTCCAATTAATCTGAAGAATGCTCTAGACAGGTGTTTTTGACCATTACTAACTTTTCTCTGTCTTTTGTTGACCTCTTTCAAGAAGTTTTGGAACATGGCATAAAATTCAACATGAGTTAAGAATAAAGTTTGGATATTAAACATCATCAAAAAGGATATGAAATCATTGCATTCTGATTTGTTTTACATTTTACACATTGTCTCAACTTCAGCAGAATACGTATCTCAGACTACGGTGGCGTATTGCATTCACTTGAAAATAAATAAAAAATCTGCCTGTTTTTTGAGATACTATCTTGTAAAAACAGGAATTTATTTATTTTTGATTTTCCTGTTTTTTATGAGATACTATCTTGTTAAAACAGGATTCCCCCTGACGCTTTGCTTCGAGACTGGCTTCTGCATTTATCAACCAGGTAAGTGGTCAACACAGGTAAGGTAGGCCCACCATACTGGTCCAACTGATCATGTACAAAAACCGCAAAGTTGAGCAGATCCGTGTGGGTTTTGCGTCGTAACAACCGCAAATTCCTCTGCGCAATGTGGACAAACTAACAATACCATCCACACTGCTCAAAGACACAAGTATCTCCTAATGTTTTAAACTGAGTGAGTAGTAAAACTGAATGAGGTCTAACATGCGCAACATGTTTGTTACTTTTAAGATTCCTTAGTATCTCATAAAAACAAGAAACTTGAAAATAAATCATTTTCTGTTTTTACGAGACAGTTTCTCGTAAAAACAGGAAACTCGGAAATAAATCATTTTTTGTTTTTACGAGATAGTATCTCATAAAAACAGGAAAATCAAAAATAAATAATTTCCTGTTTTTCCGAGATAGTATCTCATAAAAACGGGCAGATTTTATTTATTTTCAAGTGAATGCAATACGCCACCGTATCAGACAGCCAAACCATTATTTATTTTTATTTATTTATTTTTTTTATGTATATTTTGGGCATTTTGTGCCTTTATTGATAGGAGAGAGACAGTGGATAGTCTTGTGAAAGGGGGTGAGAGAGTAGGGGAAGACACTCTGCAAACTGGTCACAGGCAGGATTCGAACCTGGACTGGCAGAAGCAAGTACATGGGGTGCCTGGTTGCTAACCACACTGCCAAACCAGCACCCCCAAACCATTAAATTGAACTATTTCAGTGACAACGAACTATAACTCACTATACATTTAGTTAAAGATATAACGCTGAGAAATAGACACTCAAATATATCTTGAATTATCAGTTTTATGTCCAATATGAGTATCACATCACAGCTGATGTGTCTCTCAATCACAGGCTTATTTCAGGAGAAGGGTTTGGATAGAAATTCTGTGATTTTTGGATCATATCACCAGCTCCTAGTGGTTTGCGCTGTTTACCGCTGCATCAAAGCATTGAGAGGTCGGCATCTTGGTCCCGACCTCAACACCCCTTACAGGTTGAGGTGTGATGAGACAATAACTGACACCGTCAAACTATCAAATGTAACACTAGCATGTGGAAACATTCTGCACTGAAAGAGCAGGGAGTGAGAAACTAGGCCAAAAAGATCAGGCTTGAAATGGTCTTGTGTGCTACAAGCCGTAAGTGACTGTAAAACTACATAAGAGCTATATAAGTGCTTTACCATTTGATACAAAAGTTCTGAAATTCAGTTTTCATAAGTTCATTTCTAATATAAAACATGACAACAAGCCTTGTAAAAACTGAAGTGATGTTATTACTGACAGCAGGCCTCGAGTGTACCCGTCATCATCAGCTTTACAAAGAGAGGATAAAAGATAAAGCTCTGCAATCAATAGTCAGGCTGGGGACTTCTGCCACCTTATGGATTTCATATCTGATCCCCTGCTCTGGAACATAGTTTACAAGATAACTGAGCCGCAGTGGCTTCATAAACAGGCCGGCGATTATTGAGAGTGATAGGGCATTGTGTTCTGTGCTGTATCTGTGTGGGCCTGCTTCTCCGTGCTTGTGAATGAGGCCATTCATCCCTCCCGTCTGCCTCCTTCTCCTGTCTGTCTATCCTCTCTCTTTCACAAAAAAATGCCTCAAGCTGAGAGGAAAAGGGGGCTTCAGTTGTTTCACAGTGAGGGTAGGAGAGTGGGAGAGGAAGAGAGTGGTTCCAAAACCCACAAGGGGGCTCTGACAGTGACGAGAGAGTATGAGTGTGCCAAGAGACACTGCAGAGACAGAGAGAGAGAGAGAGAAAGGGAGAGTGAGGGAAGAGGTACGAGAGGAAGAAAAGCAGATAAGAAAGAGAGGAGATGCCGCCAGCAGGACAGCAAAGGGGAGAAAAGAGTTGAAATTAGTCCTTAAATGTCTCAGAGCTCTTTGATTCAACCTCACACATGCACACAGGTGCCTCATGAGCGACATTTTTTGGCTTCACTGTGTTGGAAAAAGGCTGAATATGCGGGTCAGAGGTAAGGTACTCTTGGGTAAAGCTGTCACTTCTTTAATCTTTATCCTTCCACCTCTCTGCACCTGTTTTCCATCCACTTCCTCCATCCTAGGTAGCCTCCTCCGAGCCCTGTCCCTCAGGCTGCATGAATAAAGCTTCTAAAAATAAGACCAGTGATTGGGGAAAATGGGGGCATGTACCCCAGAGGAGGGCGGCCAACTCAGTAGCCTTTGGTGTTGTCACAGTTTGGCAAATGTGCTGATAGTTGGTGACACATGGCAACCTCCCATGTGTAATTGTAGAAGTTAAGAAAATTATATGACCCAAAAGAGAATCATTAGCAATCAGGCAGGCAGATGTGAGAGCTTTAACCAAGATGAATTTCATTTGTGGCTGCGAACATTGTGAAATTCAAAAAATGCCAAATAGTGACAGAAACAAGAACAGCTTTGCATGTGTAATGGTTGCCACATTGTCTTTCTCACAAAAGCACATGTTGGGTTTAAAAAAATCTGCAGTTTCTTGCTCCATTTTACATCTAGATAAATCATGATCTCCTGTACAGTGTGATACATCTTTCTTTTAACCAAGTTTCGATGTTGAGTTCATATACTGTTTTTTTTTTTTTTTTTTTGAATCACGGATGCCGTGTCCTCCAGGCAAGAGGAAAAGGACCATCCAGACTGTTATCAATGCAAAGCTCAAAAGTCAGAATCTGTATTGGTATGGTGTGTATTAGTGCCCATGGCATGGGTAACTTGCACATCTGTGAAAGCACCATTAATGCTGAACGTACATCCAGATTTTAGAGCTAACTATGCTGTGATCTAATGCCTAAGTCACACATCCCCGTTTCTCATGGCGATTGTGCACGACTGTACACGATTGACGAGGCTGGTGTGATCGCTATGATACGGGATGAAATGACTGTCTCACCCCTGGACACATCCTGTAAGTACACCGTCAGTAGCACTTCTACAGCCCTTCTACAGCGCTTCTACAGCGCTTCTACAGCGCTTCGGGGGCATTCATCCTGCTCTAATTAGGTTACTACAATGATATGATGAGGATTCCATGAATATCCATCCCGCTGACACGATGTCAGCCCCGCTCGAGCTCAGTTCGTGTCACGTAAGCCCCGACTGAGCCCCGTCGCTTGCGCCGTCTTGAACTGGACACAGTCGGGGCACAAACGGATACATCCTTGTCAGTTGTCCTCATAAAGCTTTCAGGATTGAGCCACGATCAGCCAGACTGAGCCCCGCTAATACCGTTCGCCTTAGCGGCGATTCTCCACGACAGTTTTGAACAGTTCAAAACTGTTGGGACCCTTCCACGTTCCCCGCCATTCATCCACGAGTATACAATGCTGACCTAGACCAAGTAGCGCATGCACCACGACCAAAGCATGTTTTATCAGGATTATGACAATCATGCACAATTGCCATGAGAAACGGGAATGTGTGACTGGGGCATAAGCAGCATGCTTTTCAGGGACATCCCTGCTTATGTCAACAAAATGATGGCAAACCACATTCTGCATGCATTAAAACAGCATTACTTGAGGCAAAGAGTAATCCACTGGCAGTCCAGACCTGCCCCACTCTGAAAATGTGTGATGCATTATGAAGTGAATACAACAACAGAGATACGACATAGATCTGTTGAGCAACTGAAGTCATACATCAAGCAAGAATGGGAAAGAATTCTACCTACAAAGCTTCCACCATTAGTGTCTCCAGTTCACAAAAGCTTACTGAGTACAGTGAAAAGGAAAGGTGATTTAACACAGTGGTAAACATGATCCAGTCCCAGCTTTTTGGATTTTAACCTGATTTAAAGGTAGTGAATATTTACAAATTTACTCATGTATTTGAAAGAGGACAGTAGTTGCTACATCTATTAGTATTCAGTCATCTATGTTGGTTGTAGATGCTGCTATCTCTGCCCGATCAGCCATGTATGTGACCAGTCAGTACTTATTTTACTTTGTCAGTATAGTCAAAAGGAAATTAAACTTTCTGGTAGCATCTCATTGGTCGGTCTGGTAAATTTTTCTTAGCTCAGCACATTACCCAGAGTAACAAGCTCAACTCACAAACTCTCAGAGTCACTGAGTTCTCCCTGACGTCTGTATATGAAGTATTTTCAAAATTTGGTCAGTCATCATGTGCAAGTCTTTTTGTCTTGTGCAAAGGAGACTTTAAAAGAAACTGAAGGGCACATACATCATAAAAAAACATGGGATTGTTTAAGTCTGGTGCAAAATAGCAACATTTGGACTACTCTGAAAATGGTGTTTTTTACTTTCAAACACCAACTACTTTCAATACTAAAAGGAAACCAAGCAGTGGTACAGTGAGACATTTGGTGGAGTAAAGGCAATGGCAACATAGGGCTGAATTTGCCCTGCGGTATGATGCAGGAAAACAACACAGCAAACACATGATGGAATGTTACTGCGAGAACACTTAACCCCAGATTTTCAAAGAGGTGTATCCAACATGGAGTTAAAAATAAGGGCTTCAGAATTTCCAAAAAAGAGTTAACCTTGTCACCTAAGAGCAATTCAAGCCCACGAAATAACCTGACAAACAAATTTTTGGTCTAGGAGAAGGCCAGAATGCAAGGGTGCAAGGAGAGAATCCATGCATGCACAAGAAGAACATGCAAACTCCAGATGAAAAGACCCTGACCAACTGCGAGTTTGAAACAGCAAGCTTCCTGCTGTGAGGCATATTCACTACCTGCTGCACCACCAGGTTGCCACATATACTGTATTTATGATATAAAATCAGTTAATCTAGCACAAACAAAACCCACACTTTACATTCTGTCGATTTAAATTACAGCTTTGTTTGTGACATCAATGCAGCAATGTAAAAATATACATGTGCATATCCACTGTGCACTAAGGTTTCATAAATCTTGTGTTACAGAACCTTGAAAAGGGCCTACAGCAAAACTGTGGCCATTAAACATATTTGTTGACAGCATTAGACACCAGTAAAATAAGCATTCTCTAATGTGTGCACACATAAATATGAATATATTTGCACAGCACATGCAGAACAGACGATGCTGTGCAGAAACTTTGCCTCGCGTTGGGGTCTGCAGCCACTGAGATAAAAGATAGAGGGAGGGAAGGAGCCTGAATGTAAGAGAATAAGAGAAGAAGAAAACATATCACCTGTCAAAGTGCTTTACTGTGTACCCGTAGGACACAATCCTTTAAACGGGGCTAATCTGTGTGTGCATGTGTGTGTGTGTGTGTCTGTGCGTGTGTGATAGAAGGAGAGATAGAAAAAGGTAGAGCAAAAGAGAGGGAGAAAGAGATGTGACAGAGAGCCTTTTTACTCCAGTCATCTTTAAGCACTACTAACAGTAGCTAAAGCCCCGTGGGCCTGTCCGGTAAGAACACAGTCATTCATCACACACACACACACACACACACACATACTGGTTTTGCAACACACACACATGCACATAAGGCTGATATCAAAACCATTCATCACAACAGACAGGGGGAGAAGGAAGAGAAGAAAGTAAAGAGGGGAGGAGAAACTCGCTCCCGATGCAGGACTCCTGCTGCATATGAGCTTTCATCTCCATCTGAGGCAGCCAGTGCACAGAAACCTGCAGAAGAAACACTGATGTCCCACGGTTTGGCTCTGCACTGCACTCTTCTGACAAGCTTTGCATGTTTTTTTTTGGTTTCTCAGTGGCTTTGAAAAAACCTTCAAAATGTTCAAATCTTGTCAATTTCATGCACATAAGCTGGGCAGCCTCATGTGAATGGAGACATTTATTTATAGAGCTTTTTTTTTTAGCTTGTGGAGCCTTTGTTGACATGTGTGAGTGCTAAAACATGACAAGTGATCTATACCACAGCTACACTGAGAGCTAACTAGGCCATAAGTAGATGTATTATTACAGGACTGCACAAGTAACAGGGGCCAGGATTGAAAAATATTAGTGAAAAGCAAAAGGTCTCATGCTGAGAGATGCATTCTTATTAACATGCTCTGCACTGCAGCCATGGCTGGAGAAAGATGAGGCGGGTTGTAGGTCTGTAAGTGAATTGTTATGGTTGTTATGGACCATAGTTATACATACAACATTAAATACTTCAAGATTTTGCAAAATTAACCACTTTTTTCTTTACAATGAAAAAAAGATTATATGGTTCAAAGGCCAAGATTATGGTCCATCATGTTCATCTCTTTGTCTGAAGAAAATGTATTCAAAAGGGGGGTTTCAGATGTTTCAGGCAGTGACTGATGCTGCAGAGGAAGTGATTCAAATGCAGCAGATTCAGCTGAGTAACCGATCACATGAAAGAGAGATGTAAAACACATAAATGGGCATGATTTTTTTTAAGCATAGTATGAGCTTCTTCAAATGAAAGGATATGTCTTTTAATTATGGGTGCGATTGTTAAGGGGATATTTCAGTACTTTTGAAGTTGGGTTGTATGAGGCACTTGACAACAGTCAGTAAGTACCTAAAAGCAGGAAGCAGTGCTGCACCTTTAAGGAGAATGAGTTCAGCTACACTGCTATTGGCACGTACAGTTATTTAACATAATTGTGAGTATTACATGTCACAAAGCTATGATGTGTTGAATGTACAATTGGGGGAAAAAATACAGAGCACTTTGTTTTCCATCCAGGAAGTCTTTGTGTTTGGCTCTATTATACGATACAGCAAACATCTATGTGTTCTTCAACCTGTGCACATTGAGTTTGCCATTTTGCTGTTTTGCTCGATTTGAAAGGATAATGCAACAACAGCAGGGGAAACTAATATGGCACCAAAACAAGTGATTTTTAGTCAAGCAACAATGGGGATCCTCTTACTGTAGATGCAAGGGGCACCGTTATGAACCCGAGTATATAGAGGAGGAAGTTCTTCAGAGCGAGATTCAGCAATGGAGTCAATGCATGCAGGCAGAATACGTAGCAATTTGCTGCATTGTAAAACAGTACCAGACACAGACTTCCTGGAAGGAATATAAAAGGCTTTGAATGTTTTGGCAAATCATGTGATCAAACTGACAAAGTTATGTGGCTCATTTTTCCTAGAACTCGCATAATTACACAGAACAACTGCACCAGTGTCCAGACACAACTGCAGAAGTTATATTGAGCATATGTAGTTTTCACCCACACAGATTCAGCATTTTGGAAGCCCCAAAATGCACATTTTTTAAAAAGGGTCCCACAAAGAATAATGTCACCTTTCTATGTGTGTGACAAATACACATATTTCAGAAATTATGACACATTGCTCCCCACTCCCTTAAACCCCATGCACTGACCCCAACAACAATAGAACCAATGGCAAAATATGGTGTTGCCCTCACGCTGCAGAAACTACTGAGCTTGTTCAGGTTTTTAAAGCAAAATCTCTTGCTGCTCTCCACACCAGCAGTGTAACAGTGCCACTTACAGGCCTGGTATACAAATTACAGCATGTTCAGTGTTTTAATGTGGACTGACACATTTCATGAAACAATCCAATGTTTACAGAAAAACATCAATTTGAAAATGTTTTATCTCTGTGTGGACAGGGCCTCAGTTTGTTCTCCTTAAAGATACCGCACTGGTGCTACACCATTTTTTGTTTTGGTTTTTGTTACAACCATGCATCTAATATCAAAATCATTAATATTATCAACTAATGACTACATCGTACATAAATGCACATAAGACCAAACTAAAAAAAAAGCTTTGTTCCCTGAATATTTATGTCACACTAAATTGGGGAAACATACTATATTTTTTCAGTGGTGTCATGAATTTAATGAGTATGTGCACATGGCTGCGTGGGCCTCAAAAAATCTGTGCAGGACCTCACTCTGTGTAGGGAAAGGTACTTTACAACTAAACCTCTTTAGCTCTTCAGCTTTTACTCTTAGCCTTCAGCTCAGAATAACCAGCCAGCAATCTTCGCTGTATTAAGCCCATTTACACTGATTCACCTGAGTTTGTGTTCTGCATCTCAAGTCTTAAAGAAAGTCTAAGAGCACACTCCATTAGTCGCTTACATCTTCTCCTTTCCTGTTCTGCATCTGACTGAAATGAGTTATAATACCTCTGAGGGATGTACTTATTCTTAAGAGGACAGTCCTGAAACTTCAGTTGTAAATTGAGCTTAAGTGTGAGTAATTTTAACTTTAAATGCATCACTGGGATTTGGATTAGTGTCTGATGCCAGAGGTTGCGCTGCATCTGGTACACTTTCGTCAGTGAAACAACGGTTTAATGTTCACTCACAGCCTGGCAAAAAGTAACTCGGAGACAGCAGAGGTTACTGTTCTTTTCAAAGTATTTAATTTTAGCCATTTAAGTCCATCTCATCCTTACTTTTTTTCCTTTGGATGCTATAAATAAAAGCTTTAAGTACTAACAGATGCGTTATAATGCAGACAGTCTGACAGGCTGAGAGGCTGTCTCAGATAAATTTGTATAACCTTCCCTCACTGTTGTCTGCTTTTAAACTGCAAAATATCTACCTGCGTCTATCACCTTAATGTTATCATTGACCTTGTCTGCTCAGCTCTGACAAGTAAATGTATGGCTGTAGAATGGCCTAAAACGAGGAGGAATGTGAATGGTGTTTGTGTTGAAGCAGTGAGATAAGAAAAAGATCCTCTGTTTGTTCTCATTCCACACCGAAAGGCAGAATATTACTTGATGGAATTCCATAAAAAGTAATAAAAAATCCCTTCATCTGTGCACTCTCGCTCACACTGGTGTTTGTTTGTGCCTGGTATTTCAGCTCAGTTGTGATTGAGTGTGCACACAAGATAAACAGAGCAGTAATTTAACTGAGGAAATGACACCCAGCACCCATTCCTCCTGCTGTCTCACTCCTCAACTCACTATCCTTCATTCTTCTTCTGGTACATCTATCGCACTCTCTCCAGCTGTTCTCCTCCGTCTCCTCGTGTTATCCTTCTAGCCCATATAAACTTTTCTCTGGACTTTAACTTGTTTCAGTATAAATCTCTGTGAAGACACAAAAACCTACATTTTAAGCTGGACACAGTGTAAGACTGTGCAATGAACCAACAGACCAAATATCATTTGCAAAAACATAAATAAATGAACAAATCACAAAGTATATAAAACTATGAATCAAAATAATAAAAATGATGTTATCAATGCTAATCCCTGTACAAACAGCTTTAGAAGCAGTTTCATCAGATCTGGACCACAACTTCTAATTAACAGAAAGGACATTTTCACTCTACTTCTATCATGTTGTGATAATAGCTTGTTCTACGTAGTGGCCTACGTTTTGTATTTTACACGGTGGTAATAGCACACACCTAATACATTATCTGAATGGCAGTAACAAATGTGATTGACGGAACAATTGTCCAATCACCTACCACATTTGCTTTTGAAATGTTCTGTCCATTCCTTTACATGGTCTATACCCAGATGTACAAGTGAAATATACTGCATGGTCTATCTAGTGTGCCAGGTTAGGCAACGTTTGGTAGCTGATGCCCCCCCTCTGCTTGCTGTCATCTGCTATAATAAATATATATATGCCAAAGGTAGAGTCCGACCCAATGTGTGGCAACTATTTGGAAAGACAATTGATTGCAAAAGCCCAATTGGATATTGCCCCCTGGTTCTTCAAATGGCAAACTGGGTCAAAAACTGTCTAAGCTTCCTATTTTTATGTAGTATGTCAGATGCCTTACATAAACCTCCGATGCATTTATTTGTAAAATAAAATTTGTAGCCTTCTAGGCATAGATGCAGTCCCTCTCTCTATCCTTTTCACATGACAAACTAAAGCCCATTGGCCGAAAATGTCTAGATCCTAGCTCCCTAGGCAGGAGGCCTTGACAAAAAACATATGCAGTCACCTCTCAGACTTAATTGTTCTGGACAAAAGCCTATGATTCCCAGGAAAGCGGACAGAAAATGCGAACACAGACTGCAATGCATCAGCATATGTTTCAGATTCACAAGCTGTCCATTGCTGCTCTGCTCTGTTTGCATTTCGGCTACAATAGTCTGCCTGTAAACATACAAACTGTCTCTGCTGAGCCTCCTTCTCCGGCCTCTTTACCCCCTTGTTTGCTATGAAAGAGATGCCTGCTTCTTAAAGTGCTAACAGTTGAGCATATTTTTACTCAATGTGCCAGTGTGATTAAAGTTAAAAACCAATTTCACCCAAAGAGCTTTGTGCTTCCAGTAGTCTCACATCGTCTCATAGCAACAGTCGGAGCCATGACTAGCACTTTCTCTGAGCATCTGCTATGTGTTGCTGCTATGGCTAAAAAAAGAGGTGTCTGGGTGAACGGAGCCCTAAGTGTGTTGTAGTTCTCTTAGAATTAGTGAAGACAGACATTTAATTTGATGTGCCAAATCCTTATTTTGCCTTTGATTTAGTGATAAGACTCCTACTAAGATACACACTACATCTCAGGGTAGTTGCTGTAGAGCTGACCCAAAATTCGAGACCCCTCTGTTGTATACTTAAAAGTTTATCCAGAGTGAATGTGAAGAAGGGAAAGATTAGGAATATTCTAAGGGCATGACTGCCAAAGGGGTGAAAAATATTGCAGTATATTACTGCTACATTTTGCCATCAGTGTTTAAAGATTTTTACCAGTTATAGAAACCAATGATTTTCTTGTGTTTACTTGCAAGAAGAAAAATGTATTCAACCTTTATGTCACTATTTTCACAAAGTGACATTTATGAAAAGAGAAGGCTCTTCAGAGCATTAATTAAACATTAGTTTCTTCTATGCCTTTTCCATATATCAGAATGTCTGAATAACATTAAAAAAATACAGATTGTGGGGTATGACAAACATTTAATCTGCAAAAGCTTAACATTTTGTGTCAGAGTCAAAAGATTCACAAGGGCTAATTATATCCTAAAATAAAAATAAAATACAATTCCGAATGCTTAAAATGGTCCAAATGCCAGAAACACTTTTCATAGAGCATAGTAAAATTTACCACTCATAGTATGACTTTGTACGGAGCCCTGGAGGTGTCAGGGTGCAGAATATTTTATTTAGGAGAGGGAACGCCTTCTATAGTGTGGGTATGCATTATTAAAGCATTACTTCACTATAATAAAGTGAGGGAACGGGATAAATAAGGTATTCCCACGCTATATTATAGTGAGGGAACGGGATAAATATAGCTTTCCCCTTGCTATGTTATAGTAAGGGAAAGGGATAAATAAAGCATTACCTCGCGATATTATAGTGAGGGAACGGGATAAATAAAGCATTACCTCGCGATATTATAGTGAGGGAACGGGATAAATAAAGCGTGACCTCACTATAATTAAGTGAGGGAACGCTACAATAAATTGAGCACACCTCTATGTTCTTGATGAGCGTTCGCGATCTGAGATGATGCATGCTGTTCACGCAACCATAACATGGTTACATTATACCGAGGGAACACCTTATTTATCCCGTTCCCTCACTGTATTATAGTGAGGGAACGCCTTATTTATTACGCTCCCTCACTTTATTATGGCAAGGTAACCCTTAGTTTATCCCATTCCCTCACTATAATATAGCGAGGTAACCCTTTATTTATCCCGTTCCCTCACTATAATAAAGCGTTTGAATGCCTTATTTATCCTGTTCCCTCACTTGATCATAGGGAGGTATCACTTAAAGGATAAGTTCGGTTCCTGCAGCTTTCACATTGTTTATAGAATGAAGTAGAACAATATACTCACCCAGAAGGCTTTCCTGATCCAAACAGTGCTTCGGGAGATATTTAGATCCAAAATCGAGCGGCGGACATCCGTATAATGGTAGCACATAGGGCATACAGCGCCGCTCCTAAAACTGCATTAATCGTCCAAAAACTCATTCGTTTCACCAATGTTCCATCATGGTCCTTTCGGGCTACTCCTCCACATCAGTCTGTGTCGCCCCAGACATGTTTTTGTAGCTGTGCCGATCTCTGAACTGAAGAAGAAGAACGCTTGCCTCAGCACCTGCGCAGTACTCTCTGGAGCGCTGCCTCCGCGTCCTCCTTTCAATGAGCTCCTCATCTGTAAACTCTGGCTCGAAACTGTAAGGACACCCATCATATTCAAAGTTCTCCTCCACAACATCTTCATCCAGTAGATATTCGTCCATTTTGCACAAAACTGGGAGAAGAAAGTCGTTGTGTAGCCGGCTGTCTTCCCCTGAAACAATGAGCCGCACTGCGCAGGCGCGGAGCAAGTGCTCTTCTTCTTCAGTTCAGAGGTCAGCACAGTCACACAACATGTCTGGAGTGACACAGATTGTAATGGAGGAGTAGCATGAGCGGATCATGATGAAATATTGGTGAAACGAATGAGTTTTTGGATGATTAATGCAGTTTTAGGAGCGGTGCTGTATGCCCTATGTGCTACCATTATACGGATGTCCGCTGCTCGATTTTGGATCTAAATATCTCCTGAAGCACTGTTTGGATCAGGCAAGCCTTCTGGGTGAGTATATTGTTCTACTTCATTCTATAAACAATGTGAAAGCTGCAGAAACCGAACTTATCCTTTAAATAACACGTGCCCACAGTATCGAACACGTTCCCTCGCCTTAATAAAATATTCTGCACCCTGACACCTCCGGGGCTCCGTAACTTTCAACTACAGAGAGTTTTTCTTTTCTTTCACGCTGATCTGTGGCCCTAAACAGAACAACTTGGCTATAATAGCTGACATTGGTCCATTTCTTAAATCATATTTACCTCCGCAAAAGAGGTTATATTTTTGGTCACATTTGTATGTCTGTTTGTACGTTAACAAGATTACACAAAGACTGCTGGACAGATTTTGCTGTAATTTCCAGGAGATATTGGTTATGGTCCAATTTTAAAACGATTACATTTTGGTGGTGATCCAGATAAACAGCATTAGCGAACAATCATTTTTGCTCAAAAACTGACTAACTAATAATGACATCAACATGATTCCGAGTCATAAGAGTGGGTTTTCAGGGTCAAGGAATCATATTATGATGGAAACTTTATAATGGAAGAATTACTTTAGATGTAACAGCATTATGTGAGCCACCTTGGAAATTTGCACTCTCTGACTGCTTTCCAGTTACATATTTGCTTGACAGATGCTTAGTTCAGAAAACTGTGCACAGCTGCTTTGAGACAGGGCCCAGTGTAATAGATTTCCTTTGGCCCAAAAATATTTGGCAGTGCCTCTGAGCATATCTGTAGCTTCAATAAGTGAACATGAGACCCTGGAGGACTGTGTACAAATGTGTATTTGCTGTTCATCCAACTCAGGCAGTCACTACAGTGACATAAGTATGCACACATGTAAAGGGTGACATAACAGTTTCTTAAGGAAAGGACTGCTGTAAACACACAACACCCTCTGTTTAAAAAGAATGTAATGTAAACTTGAACAGAAATTAATTTTTTACCTTAATTTGAGACCTGGACAGGCTCTAACTCAAATCTGTAGAGCAACCTTAGTTTTCTGCTATGTTAGATGATAAAATAGAATAGCTTTACTGCTCTATTGTTCAATGTTTTCCTTCCATTAAAGACTTCCTCAATGTCCAGTGTAAAGAAGGAAAATAATTATCACTGTTGTAAATGTTTATAAGGATGGCAATCCCCCCAAAAGTTTGAAATGTTACAAGTGTTATTTGGGTTGATTATTTAAACCATTTGATTTCACCAATTGGTATTTTATTTTAAGATTTTGGAAAGCCTGATTTTTAAGTCAAAATTAACCCCATTAGAAAAAAAATACTTTGTGCTCTTACTGTAAAAAGCAAAGGTTAACAGACATTATCTGGACTTGAAACATTGTCAAGCCTCTCCATCTACAGCACATATGAGGTTATAGACAGCCATTCAGTATGGTACATGTTAAAAGCAACAGGAAAATTAAGCATGCTGTCTTGATTTTAGTATTGTGAGGACAGCCTTAAAAACCAGTGTAGATACAGATCTGTATGATTGCTTTAACAGATCATTTAAAACTGTGTTTCTGAATTGTATAACATAATAATAACTGGGACAAAATTAGACCAAAAAATACTGTGTTCCTGTTAAATCCACAGCCAGACTGCGGCTACTGTTTGTGTGTGTTGAGCTCCCAGCCTGGGTAAACACAGATTGTCTAAGACAGAAGGTTTGGGAATCCAAAATCAACACATTAAATCATTGAAAGAAACTTGTGAACAAACTTGTCCTGCGATGACAGGTTTCCTCTGATGTTAATGTAACCAACAAGGACTAAACATGATCCAGATGTGGGGGACTAAATTGGGTTAGTTGGTATATAAAATGTTGATAAGCAGGACAGATGAATCTAATTAGCAAGTGAAAACTGAATCCTCTAGCATAATCTCCAGTATAATAGGGGTGGCTTCTTGATGTATAATAAGTAGGCTGCCTCTGATTACATTGGAGTTTTGATTTCTTTTGTACATATTCTTGAAAATAATGCAGAGGAAAAGTGCAACACCATCCACTGAGAGTATTAACTCTATAATCATGGAATAAAAGACCAAACACTTTTTTGGTACCAGAAAAAATAAATAATTAACTCTCGGACTGAGTTAGTGGACAGAGCCTGCGCTGTCAGTCTCAAATAGTGGTAAATGATGAGGACGTTGTGATACTGCAGTAACATATGATGCAAATATCAGCTGTAAACTCAACCAGGCTGAGAAGAGTACAGATTATGTGCCTTTCTCATACATAGGTGTGTTTTGCGCATAACAGCTCAAAAGTCAATTTAACAAATAATCACCATAGATGTTTTTATCCCTTCATCACATATAAAATGCTGATGTTAAACAACCCTTGCATATCTGACAATAGGATACTTAGCATCATTATACAGAGAAAAAAAAAAACACTCAAATGTGAAAACAACCTCAATTGTAGTAACATATTAGACAATTGTAGGTAAAGCATAACACATACATACAAATTAAAACACTTGAACATCTTGAATTATGATGAACATCAGGAATCACTGTCAAAAAGACATGCTATTCAAGGAGGAAAAGTGTATAAAAACCTACATACACACATAAATGCATTTATATCGGCCACTGAACTCCCAAGACAAGACATTCAAAATATTTAGACAAAATAGAAATAAATTTACTTCATATCCCAGTTCACGCATAGTTTTGTATTGGTGTCTTAGGTTTAATTACCTTTAGTGGATTCTGTTATGTTTCTTTGTGGACACAATTACTGTTGTGGAGGGCCACATTCTGCCCCTGACTTGCCCACTCCTTCCCTACATTTAGGCACTTTGAAAATATGGGCCACTGAGGCAAGAAAGTGAAAAGGTGTATTTACCCAAATCTAACATTCAGAAGAAATCCCAATCGATTAAGGCACCCCTGACAATAAGGGACAGCACTGTAGCACGGCAGGATATTGCCCATGTTCATTGCAGGAAGACTTGTTTCATTTCTTGTGTGGACCAGGGTCTTTTTTTGTGGAGTTTGTGTGGTCCATGTCTTACAATTTCCCAGGGGCATATTTTCATGGTCTACATGATCTGGTGAACATATGAATCTCCAGAAACACTTGAATCAAAGCCTTTGACTGTTTACTACCCTTTGATTACTGCTGTTAATCTTTACTCATTGCCACTCAGTGAGCTGCATTCCATTTATTTGCTCTTGTGAATCTGATTCTTTTGGCCCTAAACTGAACATGGCTATATATGACATGGTCAGCATTAACAACACATATTCCCAGTTAAGCAAACCTGGTCTGTGTAAAGTCAGAGAATAACAGACAGAACAGGAAAGAGGGACAATTTTATTTTGAGTTTACAGTCCTGCCCTGAATGTTACCAGTTAAAAGCTGCACATCTCAAAACACAGACAATGCAGCAACTTGTCCAAAAAAGTCAACCTCTGCTTATGAAAGCTAAACACACATGCCCAGAAATATGCACACACACTGGCTGATTCATCACCACTGTATGCTCATTGATTTATATCTTTCCTCTGGATAGTCCTCTGTAACCTCAGACGAACAAACATACACCTCACAACATCCATGACTTACACTTGGGAAACACGCACATATAAATCTACTCTTAACAAACACAAAGTCTTTTGAAGCTTGACCCCACATGACCATGATAAAGGAAGCTACACACTTTCAATGCACACATTAAGGACAATAGCAGAGTGTTGAGTTTCATACAAAGACCCTATGACAACATTTCTGTCTCAAATTCTCTCTGCGCGAACAAAATCATTCAAACTGACCTCTAAAGTATAACTGTGAACCAAATCTATTTCTCCTGTTACCCTTGCTTTAGAATTGCAGTCTTATGCTGCCCTTTCTCACTGAGAGGATAATGAATTGGCTCAAAAAGTCTTGCACCTCTAAAGGTTGCTCCATGCTCTTCAAGTCTCCTTTTGGTACAAAATATCCCAATTTACTTTTCAGCCTTCTACATGCAGCGCTAATCTGGAGAATTACAAGGAGCTGAGAAACTTTCAATGTGATGTTCAGGCACTTGCAAAGAAAAAACTGAAAGCCTTAGCTTTTTATCATAGAGTAATCTGTCAAAGTGCTCACGTAGCTCGAGTGAATTGACCGTGTAAAACATGCTTAAATACCAAAGTAGACACACCAGGGCCGGAGCAGATTTTGGAAGGTCAGGACTAGAGGTTTTCTGGATTGTGTGAGGAAAGAGTGGTGTGTAGAGTCTCTCTTAAACCATTGCTGATATGCCCTTGAAGGAGGGAGTTAATGTTTTGATTGCTACATTTAAGATATTTAACACCTACATATTAAATGATAATTAAACATATAATAAATCAACTGGGATGGCATGTTGGGATCTCCGCAAGCACCCTTCATCCTCCAATAGACCAAAAACATGCTCACTAAATTGGACTTAAGTATGAGTGTGAATGGTTGTGAGTGTCTCTGTGTGGCCCGCCGATCGACTGGTGACTAGTTCAGGGTGGTGTACCCCGCCTCTCACCCACTGCCAGCTGGGATAGGTTCCTGCCCCCACAGCCCTGAAAGGAATAAGCCATATAAGTGATGGATGAATGGATGGAAAAAATAAACTGGAAGAACAGCCTTTTGATGAAAGTTAAATGGAGCCACATTATTTGAAGGGTCATTGCTGCTTAGCTTTGTAAGTAAAGAAAATTAATGCAAAGATTTTCACATGTACTCATTATAAGGTGTGATCACAGCTCCACTATCAGGAGACATCTTTATCAATCTACTAGATTAAACCTCTCCAAGTTCAATTAATGTATGTTGATGATACTGTCCTATACACACCAGCAAGAACAGCAATGAAAGCTGCTGAGCAGTTACACGATCCGTTGCACTCTCTAGCACTTTGGCTTAAGTCTTCTCTCTTGACATTGAACATTACGAAAACTGTCTCAATATGTTTCTCTATGTGAAAACAACACGATGGAGAATCATTCTTGATTCAGATCAATAATAAGCACATTAATGTAGCTATGATGTAAAGTACTTAGGAATCATCCTAGACTCACATCTGCAACTTGAAAAACAAGTGAATTTTGTTTGCAAAACATTTTCATCCAAATTAACCTGTTTCAGGATCATCAGTATATATTTTTAATTAAACACAGCCAAAGTCTTCATGCACACTACGATTTTTTCTCATCTGTCATACTGCCTCACTTCCATTTCCCAAGCCTCACAAACAACTTTCAAACCAATCATAGAACCAGACAATAAAAATCACTGACAAAAAACCTATGCGATGGCATCACTGTATAGCATCAGAGAAACATACTTCTAAAGTTTCATTACTTATTGTAATCCTAAAATGTTTTACAAATGCTAACACAGTCCAGTCCCTTTTATACTTGATGAATTTGCTAGCAGGAATCAAGGCTTCAGTTGAGCGGACACATGGTCTTCTGTTAATGGTAACTGTTGAACTGTTTAATGTGCAAAACGTTCTTTGGACTAATTAGCGTTATCTGTCACAGGAGCTAAACTAAGGAATAGTCTACCTATTGAGCTGGAAATGAAACTAACTTTAAAGTCTTCACTAAAGGTATTGAAACATGGCTGAAGGAGCAACAATATTATTCCCACATATATACATGTTTACCTGAAGGAACCATCTCATTTAGCTTTTTTAATGGACCTGCTTTAATGGACCTGAAACTTTGGTTTTTAGTGAGAGTCATCTGGCAGAGCTTTAAAGATGATCCTGCATACTTTTTCTTTTTTAATGGACAATGTACAGTGATTTTTATATTGTCTGTATTGTCTTTCAGAGTTGTTCTGTTTTTTAGTGGGACAGTGTATGTGACTGTGTATGGCTGTTGTGTTTTTGTGTGTTTTTTCACTCGACTGCAAATGAATTTCCTCACGGGGACAATAAATTCAACCTACCTACCTAAATATTTCAAACCTCTTTATCCACTTTTGCGTGCCAGTGACTTTAAATATGGCATTGTTGTTGACAGCCAGGCTCGTATTTCAGAAACTATCTCTGGGCCAAATGCCTTGTTGATGCCAGAGGTCAGAGCAGAAAGGCAACAATAAGGTACATTAAAGTGGTATTACAGCCAAGGTATTTAGAGCATGTCTTAAAGCACAATCTTGAATCAGATAGGCTACAGCAGCAGAGGACCATGCTGGGTGACACTCCTGTCAGGCTCAGCAAAACTGGACAATAGATGTTCATATGTTCCTTGGTCTCATGACCCTTGATTTCAGACTTTGATGTGAACTTCATGGAAGCATGGATCCATCCTGCCTTGGTTGGCTGGTTTAATGGTGTGGGGAATATTTCTTGACACACTTTTGGCCCATTCGTACCAACTGGGCACCAATGGTGTTCAAACGCCATTGCCTACCTTATGCTGCGTTCACACCGCAAGCGACCCAGCTACCAAAGTCACGTCGCCCACTGACGTATCGTCACGCGTCCATAAATATCTCATTTTGGTAACCGCTGCCGTCGGCCGTCGCTCGGTGACGTCACGTCCGCTCGAGTTTCACCGCGATCATTTCATATATCATATAATAGGATGTATAAGCGGACATTAATCCAGCTGTATCCTTTTCACTCACTTATCAACCACAAACCACTGCAGCTGATGCCCTGCAGCAGCATCATCTGTGAGTTTACCGCGGTCCGTCTAGGCGGAACTAATGTCCTCACTGACATTAGTTCTGCCTATGATGGATAGATTGTAATTTTCAATTGTTAAAACTGTATTACTGGAGAAAACCTCCCTTGAAGCAAGTCTTTGTGCCTCCCTTTCCAAGCTCTCAATCCTTGCTTGTGTCAAGGAGGTTTTTCCTTGCACTGGTTGCTCAGTTCATGTTAACAAAGGAAAAACAAAGAGTTCCTCTTAATAACAGTTTGTAGACTGCAGTCTGGCCGTGCTTTATCTTTGAATTTTGCTGTTGTTTGGCACAACATGACTAATTATTTTAATGATTCATTGTAGCCTCAGGTAGAGCTTGTATTTATTACTCAAGCTGCATTTGCTCATTATGTAATTTCAAAAATGAATTATGAACAAATCAGGATGAGGCGAGTTTCAGTGCATACTTTACAGATTTTGTCTATTTTTGTACAGCACTTTGTTTCAGCTGTGGTTGTTTTTAATAGCATTATAAATAAAGATGAGTTGAGTTGAGATTTCTGGATACAGTCAATTTTCTGAGTCACTGACTTAATTAGTATGAAGAAATGTAAGAGTTAAAAACTTCTCTTTACTACTGCACCACTCCATTGGTTAATATGATGCCATAAACACCTAAGTCATGACAACAGACAAAAATAGGGCGCTGCGCACACTGCCATGCATGTGTTTTTTAACAGCACAGCTTGCATCACATGTAAAAGTTTTTCACACTGTGGTTTTGTACTGCTTTACTTTTTTCCTCAACTGGAGGATCCACTGCAGAGGATTTGTCCAATTTCATACAATGAAAAAAGTTTATCTGAGACGCACAGCAGCAGAATGTCCCAGAAAGCTGTTTGAGAGAGATTTCTCCTTGACAGAGAAAGTCTGTTTTTCAGTTTTTAGACTTTGCAGCAGATGAAACAGAGGATTTTAATCATTAGCAGAGCCACAGCACATCCATGCAGGCTTAAAGAAGATATTAAGAAGATAAGCCTTATAAGGTTGGTAAACATCATTGATTCACAACAAATTGTCTTGGGAACATTTCTAAAGACGGATGGATAAATGCTGAGAGTCAGCAGGATGTGTCTCCAATTGATGCCCAAGGTCTTTGTCAATGTCTGCCTGGTAAGCACTCCTAATCTGTTCTCATGTAGTAAATTATATTATTATAGACATACAAACGTTAAGAACTTTATATTTGAGCATAAAGACTGGGTGGTATTTGCTTTCTGTTACTCTTAAAAACTGACCTTGATTTTCAATAAACACTTAAAGCTATAGTCTACGATTTGGAAGCTTTGTACATTTTAATAACACCGTTTATAAGGCTGTTATGGTCCTATGGTCCTATCTACACAGTATAAAGACCAAAAAGAACGAAAAAAATCCATTCAGTATATCCTGACCAATCAAGCATAGAAGCCTGTAAGGTTCAATTGGTCCGTGAGTTGGTCCGTGAGTCCATCCAATCCCCTGTCACCCTCACGACGCAGCATCATGCGTAGTGCGTCATGGTCCCGCCTCCTCCCCTCTACCTCCGGTGAGCAGCTAGCAGCGTTAGCTACTGAGCTATCATGGAGCCGGAACAGCCTAGCGCCGAAACCGGGAAGCCGCTTCTGCGGGGGCCCAACGGAGCTCTGCCCGCGGGTCAAGGCCTGTTAGCGGGCTAACGGCTAACGAATGGCCTCAGCTGGCCGGCAGACCTTCAGCATCGGCCGTTTCGCCCCTGGTTGATCAGGTAATGGCTTTGTTTACTACAGTGGGAGATGTCTTCTGAATAACTCTGGTTAGTCTGTGCCTGGCCTGGCTAATGACTTGTAGCGAAGCGGGTTAGCCTGTTAGCCGCTAATCGTTTGCACTGTAAGCTGAGCTGGGGAGGATAGGCCGAGAAAGATAAATCCTCCCCCACAATCGGCTCCGCTCTGGCGGCGCCAGACCCGCATTGCCGCCGGTCCAATTGAAATGGCTACCGCTGTGTGTTACAAGGGGGATGTCTGTCGTGTTTGATACTTTCAGTTGAGCTGAGCTGTTTTTGATTGAGTTTGCTGCTGATATATTATGCTAGAAGCTCGTAGTTCAGTCCGAGGGGGCTTATATGAGGCGCCACGAGCTGGGGGCGGGATCTTGGAACACGGAGGGGAGAGGTGAGGGAAGGGGGGGCAGGCTGCGGTTTCAAATCGTAGACCACAGCTTTAAGCTAACAGTACACTTCTATAACTGTAAAGATGTGAAGGGGCCAATTTAATGAAACTTTACTTAATTTTTCAGAGGGTGTCAAAGCAGATTGTTGATGCATATTTGAAGTCCTGTTGCTAAAACTTATACATAATTTTAAACATACTATTAGATGTTTCATTGACGCTCAAGAAAATGCTTATTTCGTAGCTGTATTTGTTATAGGAATTAAAACATCTGGTAACTGACAAGATGACTGCGTTAAAAATCATTGGCCTTCATGCAAAAAGTGTTTATGTTTCGAATACTCATTTTCTTAGTTTACTTAATTTACTTATTCTGGCTATGTCATGTATCTAATCAATAGCGGTCTTAAAATCTGTGGGTTTTTTTATCAGATATGGAATCATTTTTTTCTTTGAAAGAGGAGCAAAGAATGTCCCTCGAAGCTTGTCTTACGAGAAATCATGTTTTGCTCATCTGTGAGAGAAGACTGGGAGAGAACGGAAATCTTCCACAAACAGTCTATGGTCATCATGCTTACTCAGTGACACTTGGCGAAATTTGCCTGACTCAGATGTTTACGGGGACACTTGGTAGGGATTTTCTTTGATGTGGTTCATGTCACATATAAGTGTTAAATGATACATCTGTGTGGTATAATTTAATGTAAGACAATAGTCTAAGGTAGTTTAAGCTAATGGTTAACGACAGTGCAAACTGCTACATCATACGTAACGGCGTTGCTTGATATGGATTGGTCTGTGATGAGTGTGACAAGTCGAACAATTGTCCAATCATGAGCTGCTGTTGTTTTTGAAGGTTTTGCCTCTGAAAACAATTTAAATCGTCTCTTTCCCAGATGAGTTAGTTAAATATTTCCTTGGTGGATATATGGAGCAGTTTGTTCTAGTAATGGGCACGGCAGTTCTCTTAAACCTGGCTCACACAACAGGATTCTCGGCCAGAGTTAACCCAGACTCAGTCCTCCCAACAATCGGGGAAGAAATCTAGTCTTGGACCAAAATCGGCCCCAACGTTCGGCCAAGATTATCTTCTAGTGTGAGTGGGTGACAGATGAATATGAATATGGAGTACAGGTCGTGACAAGACCACAAATGTTTACACAACTTTTCATGCAGAGACTATCACAAACAATGTGAAAAGGACAAGCGTGGGAGAGAAATCGCATCAGCATTAAATATTCCAGGTGAGATAATAATGTGGCAGAACGCTGCAGGTAATCACCCCCGGCGCTGATATCCAGGACAACAGCACTCGCTCTCATGTGATATTGCTTGTTTACATCAGTTATACAAGTGCATTTTACTAGTCAACAGTAATAAGCGAGAAGGAATAATTATTTGTTTGCCAGCAGTACTGCACAAGTCTCCATCTTTTGTGTTTTTGTTTACATTTGCTCCTGGGTGAGATGACGTAGGATCACGTTGAGCATCGCTCTGGTCCGATAATCTTGATGAAATCCTGTAGTGTGTGCTGGTCACGATTTTCAAATCTTGTAGTGTGTGTGTGCTTAAGAGTTAAGAAAAGATAATCAGTCAAGATTCTCTTTATGTGTGTGATACAACCCAATTTCAGAATCTTATAAGATTTTAAAAATCCAGTAGTGTGCGCCAGGCTTTAGCTGTACTGAATCACTAGAGTCAGTTCACTAAAAAGATTTGTTAAAACATTTTTTATGGCTGTGACCGACAGTTCAAGTGAAAATTATGCCTTAAAAATCACACCAACTATATTAATTACAATTTAATAATTATAAGTACTATCAAATAGCTTGCGAAGTAAAAGCTTAAGAGTTGTTTTGTTGTTTAATAAAATCTTATCAATTCCCATCCCTACTGAAAATTAAATTTCTTAAAGCAACGAGGAATAACGGTCACCATGAAAGTGTATCCCTCAGAAGAAAATAAATCAGGAGAGTGAAGTTCACTGAGTGCTTCCTCCACCGACTGATTCAGGAGGATCCAGTAGTTCACTGAGTGTTTCGTTCACCGACTGATTCGGAAGGTGAGTGAGGATCACTGAGTGATTCAGGCGTCGGCAACGCGGTGCAGTCGGCGTGTGCGGTCCCTCCCTTTCTGCAGTGGCTTGCCAGCTGCCCTCTCGGCGCTACTGGCAGCTCAACTGAACTGAGATATGAACAAATCCTTGAGGAAGTGATTCGGTTCAGTACTTAAGCTAAGATTTGTTTTTTTGAACGAATCTCTAGAACGACACAACACTAGTTTGCTCTCTGCTTTAGTTTTACAAACTAGAAATTTTAGTTCTTCAGTTCGATTCTTAGGCAGGACATTAAACTCAAAAGCATGTTTTCCGTTCATTTTCATGCACTTCTATGTACACATTATCCTGTGGGCAGAAATGGCACCCATTTGGCCTTCTGTATTGTGGTGTACACTCATATCTTTGCATCTTAATTGCAGATTAATTTTTTATTTCCACAAGATAAAAAGTATTTCATTGAAACATAGAAAACATTAACTAAGGCCAAGATCCTTGCGGTACAAACCATGCTTTTATTTATATCCCCCCTTCCCCCAAGGCCCATATACTATACACATATCATCACACGTATACAGACAAACATTGGGAGTCTTATCTCCACATCCGTGCCATAATGATTCACTCTGTCTTTCTCCAGGCTGAGCTGTTTGCATGCAGAACACCATAAACAAACAGGGCAGATAATTGCACACATGAAATGAAATATGAAGAGGAATGTGCAAAGACATGCAGGATATGAACAACTGCTTAGATGGATGGTTGGTTAAGCACAAACACAACAGCAGCACACAAACACAGATTCAGTGGATGTTGTAGTTTGCCCTCTGTCTAATCTGTTGGAGAGAAATATCTCTTCAAATTAAGAACAAAAGGAGATGTTTTCCAAGCTTTGCAGGCAGTTAGTGTCGGAGCCCTCTATTCTTTTTTCCTGATCCCTCTTGTTTTCTGTCTTGGCATCTTTGTGTACAGCATCTATAACAGGCAAATACTGAAAAAGTCCAGAAGGGCTAAAAATGCACAAGTCCTTTATAAAATATGGATTAGCTCCATAAAAAGATGCTACAATCTTTATTCTTGAGTCCTTTCAGGCTGCTTCTATAAAAATGATCTGAAGGGGGATTCAGATACACAGACCAGAATAAAGGTTATACCGTTCTTGTTTTTATCTTGACAATGCCCTCATTTATTTAATGGAAACTGAATAAATAGCAATTTAATGCAAAGTGTCTGATTAACTGTCCATTGACACCAGCTTCATTTTTTTCAGGATTTTTCAGGATTTTTGCAAAATCTCAATTTTTATCCAAACAACGCAAGTTTTCCAGACAAGCATTTATTTAAAAAAAGCATGAATCCATCCATTATTTACACCACTTATGGGGTCACAAGAGGGCTGTAGCCTATCTCAAAAATAATGGAGCATGAAGTGATTTACACCCAGCCAATTACAGGGCTGGTGTGAGAGACAAACAACCTCAACTTCTGTCTGTTTGTCTGTCTGTTAGCAAGATAACGCAAAAAACTACTGGATTGATTTACATGAAAATTTTACCAGAGCTATGGTTTGGTCCAAGGGAGAAACTAATATTCTGGTGCTGCCAATCTAGATTAATCTCACAAAAAATGTTAAAGTCTATAACAGCAAATCCAGTTCATTTACAGCATTATGGGAATTGTACTTTATTTTAAAACCGACGTCAGGAAATTGCTCCGATACTGCAGAAAATGCTGGTATCAGTATTGGTGAGTACTGGCATCCAGGCACCATCAGATACCATGTGATTGATGAAATTAGTCATTTTTTTAGTACGATAACTAGTACGATCATGCTGCGTCACTGCTGCATTTATTCATGTTTTACAAAGGTTTTAACCTGAGCCAGGCCTTTCCACAATGATAATCATATCACAGTCATGCAGGTGTAGTATGAAAGCTTTTTTCATGAACTGGTGTCAGATCAGTACTCAGAAACGGCCAATACCTACTGCACAAGTATCAGAGCCAGTATTCAGAGGGAAAAAATGGTTTCAGAACATTTCTAGCCTCCATGCAGACTCAGGGCATAGTGAACAGCCAATCAGCAGTGAAAGCTGAGCATGCACATCTGTGCTCACGGACATAGCAGAGAGGAGGAAGTTTTGCTGATGGAGAAAGCCTGGCGCTGTTCCTTGAGCCTTGGTGTCTAAAATAAATAAAGTGAGCAACTCTCCTGAAGTTGTACTAAACATTCCAGTCCTCCACATCTCACAGCTACTAGTGGCATTGCTGTGAGCCCATTAACATTATCGAAAAATACTCTGCAGCTCTGCTCACAGTCCCTCAAGCCATGACGTTTAATCACTTGAAACAAGGTTGCTGGTAATGTCAACACAGAAATAGTCCATCATTGTAGCATGTATATGTGAGAGTGTAAAAATCTAACCCCCAAATTCCACACAGAGCAAACACACTGCTAACTGAGGCACTGTGGCTTTGCACCAGCTGACAGGCTGGTGGCATCACCCACTGGAAGCACCCCAGCGCACATAATATCATCATCTGTAAAAGCAGCAGGAAATTGGTCCAGTCAACAAGTTACAAAATCCAGTACTAACTAGGTCACTCTATTGGATAATATTTATGCCAACAATTATCACACTTTGTGCTGACTGATGGTTTTTGTTCCACAATGTGAGTATAAAATAAATATGGGACTATAATGTTGGGTGCAATCACAATTTCTGGGTGTAACTGAGCTGCTTGGTGGAGGTCTGTGCTCTGTGATTCCTTTTCTAGTTGTTTAAATTATTGGTTGTTTTGATTATGAAAGGTTGTGTTCTTTTAACACACCCAATGCTGTGCTGTGTGTTCTCTGCAAAAGTAGGTTTGCAGTTTTTGAACAAATAGGACTGTGTGGGTCAAATGTAAAATGGCATGACAGATTTTTAGATGGGAGAAGTGGTAGGTTAATGGTGCACAGCAGCAGGATCCAACTGATTCTAAGTCCGGCATCAGGCAAATCCATCTTGCCAAGCTCCAATCTACAACAATTTTACTTGGTCTGGAGGGGCACTGCCTTATTAGTGTCCTTTAAAACAGGAAAAGGTGGAGCTATGAGCCTCATGACAGATATGTCTGCTCATAGATTAGCATGGCTCCAGTGTCATCTTTGTCAGATCTGAACTGCAATTTTCTATTAAAAGGCAAACAAATAATAAATTACTGAAAGCATTTCTTAATAGAAAACATTATTTGTTCAAGTTCAAACATGTTTTGGTGAGTTTGTTGTGGAAAGTGGCTCATCTTCTATACTTTACACCACGGCAGTAGCTACCTACTGGAACATCCAGTCAGCCCATTTGAATGTGATTGACAAAGCTGTCGCCCAATCATTTGCTGAAAATGCTTTCAAACATCCTTCCCTCCCTAACATTTTCTATGGGCTGCTGCACAGATGGACAAGTGAAATATACTCTGCGGAAAGCGATCTATCTAATGTGTTGGGTTAGTGGTAGGTTTTCTTCTCTGAAACTCTCTTTCGAAAGCAATTTTCGCTGTGCATACCAAACGACACACATCAGAGAAATGTGTGACACTTTGGAGACATTCACTGGGAAATCAGAATTCAAATGTTCATATTGTTCTCTGTTTTTTTTAAAAGGGGTTGTGTCTAACTGCTGATGAGGATCTAAACCATAATAGTATTTCCTGGGCAGGTCTAAAATGGAGGAGTTTATTGGCTACTTGAATCCCATATCTGGATGGATTCTCGGTTTAAAAACTCTATTTAAAAAAGCACTCAAAAATATGTAGCCTACTGTAAGCATTCACAGTCAGTGTAAAACTCTAAAAATGGGATAATCTGAATCACACTTAGAAAAAAAATATACATGAATTGTTAACATCATCTTTTCTTGGTACAATTTTCTGTTTTGTCTGTATGACTTGATTTCTACTGTGGTAACCTAATAACAGCCTTATCTGGCTGTTCTGATGTGAATTATGCATTGCAACCAAAATATATCTCAAGAGAGGAGATTTTGGTAGATTGATGCTGAAAAAAAGACATAAATGCTGTTATGTCTGCTTGCTAAATAAGCGGTTCATTAAAGGTAAGATCGTGGCGTAGCATAAGAGGAAATAGCAGCTCACCAAGTGGAAGGTTACTCAGTTATCACTTAGATAAAATGGATTCGAATTGAACTGTGCTGGTAATCTCTACATTATAGCAATTACTCCCCTGAACAAATTATCACACTGACAAGTACATTAAAACTCTAAACATGAAGTCCTTTAATTAAACAATTTGAATCTTCAGTGCATTAGGGTGAGTAATTCACATAAAATGTAGACATAATTAAAGCATTCACAAACTTAGCCACATGCAATTAGGAGTACCCCTCATCAGTCTGCTTCATCTGCTAGAATCTGTGGAAGGACTTGAAAAGAACAACTAAGCTTATAGTAATTTCACTTGCTCTTAGCTTCTAGGAAATTTGAGAAGGTGATGCGAATACCACAATGACAGGAGGATGTTTATATATTTCACTCAATAAGTTTATCAAATCAAAATAGTATCAAATATATTCCTCCCATTACTCTGCAAGGTCAGTCATTTTTAAAATTATTAAAGAAACCAAAAGTCTGATTGTGTGTATAGGTACATGTAATGTGGCCAAACTGGTGTAACTGGTGAATATATGGGTGTCAAAATATCCTGCAACAACAATGGCAATCCAAACATTGGCAGCACAAGTTGCCAGTTAACATATGGTGACCCTTTAGGCCTTGGACAATTTAAATGTGGGGTCTACATCTTTTTAAACCAAGTTTTGTAACAACCAGCTGGAGCAGCAGCAAAAGTTTAGAAATGCCTGCCACATCTCGGGTTCTATCAAATCTGCGATCATGGAATCGCAGACGGTATCATGGAATTGGTCATTAAACGCAGATTTCAATATAAACACGGAATATCATGGAAATGACAGTCATTTTACATTACACCTGTTTCTTTTAGATTAAAACTGAACGTATCTCTCGGGAAAATGCCCCGAGGGGATCACTGGGGCTATGGCAAATGCACATTTCACTTCCTCTGCCCCTCTTTCTCCCCTCATTAACGATGTCAACATGTCACAGCGGCCACCGAGACACCGGCTGACCCTGAGTTCACACCAAGAGTGATCTGAGCGCCCTCTGCGTCAAGCTGCCATTCATTTTCAATGATTGCTGGCATTGGGGAGTGACGAGTGGTCAACAAACTGTCGACTGGACACATAAAGATATGTGTGAGGACCACCTGAAGAGTCAGTGACTATATTTTATTACTTTAGATTGCGACTTGGGGTTAAATTTGCATAAAATACAAAAATGAAAAAATGGAAATGGAAATAATGGAATATGGGAAAAATAACAGATTTCATAGGGCCCTACACATCACAGCATTGATGATGTGTCACATCGAGGAGAAGCCATCACATAGTTTGATGCTTCAAGTCCAAAATGCTGTATTAGCTTTCTACATGTTTGTACTGATAAAACAGTTAATAAGAATCTCCACTGTAAAGCATCAACGTTTAGTAAGCCAGCATCAATGCAGACTTCCTTTTGGAGGGTTAAATAACCCACCATCACTCTGCACTTCAAATATCTGAATACTTAAAGGTATAATTGAAGTTTTTTGAAGTTGAGTTGCTCAGAGTCCTTGGCACTTGTAAATATAAATGCCAAGAAAGCAACTAGCCAGCCCTGCCCCAAGTGAAGACTTGCAGATGATGGTTTCAACGAAAGCCTCATTGTTATCCCACTTTTAGGGTAAAACTACTCAAAAAGACTACATCGGTTCAGCTAGACTCTACAGTGTCATTCTCTGCAGTGCTTCACTTTTCCTCGCCAATGCCCCTGTGTTTGTAACTATTTTGTGATGCAACCCATATCTTTCTGCCAGCCACGGCCGCTCTCTTCTTATCATGCTACAGTGGGGTCAGTTAGTGGTCATTAGAGCACAAACTGATATAAATCCAACTCTCCTGAATAGTAGTAGGATGGGTCAGTCCCGTATTTATCCCCTATGTAAACAGAGGAAAAACAAATGGTCAACAAATGGTTTGTTACTTGACGTGGGCCTTGCCAACTTTGGCTTTTGTTTGAATATGAACTTTAGGATATCCTCCTCATCGATGACAGGATACTATGTTTGTAGTGCCCATTTTACCCATCAGAGATAGAAATGTCCAGGAGAAGCGTTGTTGCTACGACCCACTTGTTACAGCCCACAATGGGCCTCTGGGTTTGTGGGCATGAACTCACAGTTCATACATATGCACCACCAGCTTAAATTTTGATCTGTCCTGCTCCTCAGTTTCCACTACAGCTTTTCCCATCTCTCTTTCTATCCATGACTCCATCTGCCAAAGTTCTTCTGTGAACTCAAAAAGATATTGTCTTGTACCTACAACTAATTGCATGTAGTTTTCCCCCGAGTCCAAATTGCTCATTTTTAGTCCAGTTTTAGTGAAGTTAGTGGTTGTTATTTCTTGTGGAGACCAACAACGTGAGTGCACGGTAGTGCATAGCTGGAGGAAATACATGTTGTCCATATGTTGTAGCATTTATGTAGCATCTAGTCATGCCAACAGAGTTTTTGTTCTGTTGTTTAACCCTAAAAATTGAGTCCTTATGAATCCTTTAGTGACTGACTGCTTTGTAACACCTAGTGTCCATACATGGCTATCTTCCCTTTAGGGGCAAAGGTGGGCAGTTGCTTTATTATCCATAAGTTTCACTAATGCCATAGGCCACAAGCAGCCTCACCTCAAAAAACACAGGTGAAAATTCTAAAATCCCTGTAAGATGGCCTTTGGCGACCCTTTACCACATACTGTTCTTTTAACAACAGGTGCTGTATTTTCATATGTGAATGCTATAGTGTAAATTTAACCACAATGTTCAATAGTTAAATATACATACTGGTAAACAAGATGCCAGAGGAAGAGCAAATGGATATGTTCTTATAGCAATTTGAAATAAAACATAGGCTACATCTCCATTAAGACACAAAGCTGTTTCATCAATGACAACATCCACTACCCCCTCATTACAATAAGATACACAGCAATGACTCCAAATGACTGAATCCAGTCATGTACAAACCGTGTTCAACAGAAAGTCAACCGCTCGCTCCCTCACTTCCCCTCCACGAAACTAATCTCCCTCTCTTCATCTCCCCAGACGGCTGCTCTGACGATATTACCTTCCCATATGGAGAATATTACTCTAGTATGCCATCTGTACTATCATCCTATCATCCCCTCGAGCGTGTGACCGCTTCTGTGTGTATGTGTGTGTGTGTGTGTGTGTGTGTGTGTGTGTGTGTGTGTGTTAGGAGCTGAGCCTGTGGGAGAAAGAGCACAGAGGGAGCGAGACGTGTGTTTCTGTGTGTGTACTGTGGTTTAAATGAGTAAGATGGAGGAAGCCAGTCAGTGTACATACATTCTTTCCCGTAATTCACACATCGTGTCACACAACCATAGAGAGCAGTGACTTCATCCTAGAATGGAGCAAAACGCTGATGCGCTTTTTGCTGTTGTAGGGCCCTGTTTTAAAAACATGAGATTTATTGTTCGTGGTGCATTGTGGTTTTGTCTATATTTTGCTATTTTGACAAAGGAAATTCTTGGCTGGTGGATTACGTTGAAGTGTAGTTGGATCTGCCTGATTTAATGCCAATAATTAGGCAGATCTATGATCCAAGGATTTTGTTTTTGAAGTGGCTCATGTTTGGTCCATTACACCACTGCTGTACCATCCATCTACTACATTATCTTATTGGCCAGGGGGCCACATTAGGCCCTCTTCTTTAATCAATGTGACCTGCTGGTCAATTTTAAGTGTCCAAATACAGTAACCATGAAGATGAAAACATAATCAATATTATTTCTATAATAGTGTTAACTGGTTTTATTCTTTTCTGTCCAAAAGGCTATTAGATATGGTTTTCTAAAATAGTATCGGTCCTGATATTTTATAAAGCATGACTAACGTATGTGGGAAAAAAGACAATTCATTGTACTCGATCTATTTATCTATTTATCTAGATAGATGGATAGATGGATAGATGGATAGATGGATGGATAGATAGATAGATAGATAGATAGATAGATAGATAGATAGATAGATAGATAGATAGATAGATAGATAGATTAAATATGGAGAGAGAGATAGAGAGGGGCAAGGCGGTACGTTGTAAGTTGTAATAATGAGGCTGAGAACAACACTTATGTGGTCCCGTATCTAAAGTTTCTTTAGCTACTGTAATTAAGCATGCCTGGCTGTGGGTTTAGTTGTTTGGTCCAATTTTGACTCGTTTATTTAAATAATCTCTTTCTGTTGTGCTCAAAGAGTGCACACAGTACACCATATGAAGTATATTATTGCTTAGACTAAGGTATTTTTATGTTTTTCATTTTTATTGAAGCATCCCAGAGCATAAGAAAAGATCAAAATGATGAGTCCGACGCAATAGCAAACCTCATCAATAATCAAAATCAGGATAATCGGGATCCCACTTCTTCATGTTTATTAAAGACCTGATCACTGCACTCCAAATTTATGGATAACAATTTTTTGCTCATTTTTGCTGCTGGTATCATCGCCTCTCTTCTCTATTGTTTGCATAAAACACATTGGACAGCCTGTTTTGTCATCTGTGAGCACTGTTATTGGTGTGCACTAGAGCGCATGGGAATAGGAGCACTGCAAAAAGTCAGGCTGTATCTCAGGCTGTCCCATTACAAACTATAAACTAAATATATTCACCAATTACCTTTATATAACGGATGTTTTCTTTTGAGCATCCAATGTTAAAAATTATAGAGGACATCACGTCTATGTAGATTCTCATTCATCCAGGTCATGGTTATCTTGAAGATTCAAAATCCAGGCAATTTAACACAGTCCAGTTGCCTCAATTTTGAGTTCTCAAGATATAGAGGACACCTATGGTTTTGCACCCGCCATAGATAGACTGTAGAGTTTAAAGGGTCTTTCAGTGATCTCACAAACTCGGTGATCGATGTTAAGTGCATGAACATATTTTAAGAAGTACTGTACAGAAAACCAAGCCGGATGCAACATGTTATCTATCACGCAAAATATGATAGAGGATTTGCTGCCCACTTTTCAGAAAAAACATTTAAATACAAAGAAAATAATGTTTTTTTCAGTGTTATGAGTGCAAAACAGTTGAATGGTTTCTTTTTTTAACACTCTGTCTCCCACATACTCCCAACTCTTGTTCAAATATACTTTCCTCACCCAAATCTTTCCATTCATGTCTCACCTACTGCCTCACAAACACCACAACCTGCCCAAGGTAAGGAGAAAGCAAGAAAGCAAGAAAGAAAGATGACTGTTGATTCAACTCAGCACTATACTGTAGGAAATATTGGACAATGTCTGAATGGCATCATCAACTTGGTTATTGAGGTGGTTCTTTTGAAGCCAATTTGAGCAAAGCTAATTCAACCCCCCTTGCTGTCTGCTGCCTGTGATGATGTAGTTATGAACTAATCTAACTAGGCCGTGAATTTGTTCATTTCCACAACAGTATTTGGTGACTGGGCACTGATTGCTTCTCATATGGAAAAGGCTAGATGTTTGTCCTGCAAGTTATTGGACACATTATGTCTCTCAGAGCTTTTTTCACAACCACAATGTTACTCAAACTTGTGTGCATTTTTGTATCTGTATCTGTAAAATGATCATCTTTAAAATGTATTAATCAGCCCTAGCTTATCATTCTAATGTGTCAGTATTTCACAGGCTTTAAGAGAAGAAAGCACTTTAAACATTACACATTAATAGGCAAAGTAAATTAGTTTTTGGTTTACATTTTTATTCCAACTCTGATCTCCTCATCTTCGCAAATCCACTTCCTTTTCTCTTGTAACTGTCAAATTTCTTGTCTTTGCATAGAATCAGATGAGTCCCCCTCCTTTGGAAACACTGAGCTCTTAGGGATCAGGAAGCTACAGGAGGATATGATGGTCACGGTGTCTGCCTGTAATGAACAGAATACATAAAAGTGGTGGATGTGGAGCTTTTACATCATAAAGCCCATACAGTTAAAAAAAGATTATTTAGGGACAGCCCCATCCAACAACTAAAACCAAACACTGAGCAAAGCAAAGAAAATTGATTTTGTAGGGCATGGGAACTTTAAGAACACCAAGTCTCTTCTGTACCAGAATTAATCAGTCCTTCTCTTGGGACAGTATATTTGTGTTAGAAACGGGTGTTATACAAGAAAACTGTGTTGATTTTAAAAGTCACCATTCTGTTATGACAATGCAAAGCATGATGGTACTTTTTAAAATGGCCGATTTAATGATTGTATAAAAAAATATGGCTGCTATGTGTGGCTTATATGTCAGCCATAAATATCTGCAGAAATGTTTATATTTTCTAATACTGATTATCAGTTTTAAGCAATCATCTACCAATAATAGCTCACCTTGCTGTGCATCTGAAACCTCTTTAATATCTGTAATCGGTCAGATCCAGCCTGTCAGGCTTATCAGCGTAATTTACAGCATAGGGATATTTTTGCTCCACTTCTGACATGTTTTGCTGAGAGTTTGGCTCCTGTTTTGAGCTTTACACAGCATGCATGTTTGACTGTTATATTATCTGAATGACCCATAATAAATGTGATTAATGGAATGATCCTACAATCCCTTTGCCTTATATGCTTTTGAAAGTTTCTGCCCATTTTAAGCATCTTCCATGGTGAAACAATGGTCTGTGTGATGTGTCCGGTTCAATAAAAACATAAACTTTAACACTAGAAAAGCCAAGGGGGTAAATTTTACCCCCTGGCATTTTCAAATGCTTGTATTTCTTTTAAAATAAAACCCCTGCATCTTAAAGTCCATGACTTTGCCTAAAATGGATTTATTGATCATTTGGTGAATTTTGTTAAGTGTGTGATAAAAAAAAAAAAAAAAAAGAGCATTTTTACCTACAACTGCCAAGGAGTCATTTTTACCCCCTCATCTAAAACGCTGTATATTGCAGTCATATTGGAGCAGCATCTCGTACGCCTTGCTCAGCAGCTCGTATCTTTTCGCGCCACGCCCCTCCCACCATTTTGGTTGCTAAGCAACGCTTGTTTTGTAGTCTGATTTTGACAGCTATTAGTAGCTATTGCAACCAGCTGTCATATTAGTAATATGGATCTGAACAAAAGGTTTACAATGTACTGGACATTGCCGCACTGAATGCATTGGTCCTGTACTGGGGCTGCACAGACACAAATATTGCCCGGCAAGATTTCATCCTGGAGCTATGCAAGCTGTAGCGCACTGAGCACATCTTGAGGCTAGCACCAAATCCTGTACTTCCGTCATCACAGGCCACCCCTAGGAGAAGAGGAGAAACTGTACCAGAAGCGTAAATGCATAAAGAACAAAACCACAAAAACATGCCAACGTGCAGTTTGTGGACAGTCCAGTCAGTGTACAGCGGGTGTATGTGTCAATGTGTTTGTGTATGTCTATTTACACGAGTGTGCCTGTGTGCCTGTGTGTGTGTGTGTGTGTGTGTGTGTGTATGTGGGGGGGTATGTGCATGTGATATGTATGTTGAGATGTTGTGAATGTTAGTGTGAATGTGACAATGTGACCTGCATGTATGTGAGTGTGTGTTATTGTAAAAAGTTGATTTGATTGTTTAATAAAGTTTTTTTTTTTATAAAAAGGCAGAAATAAATCTTTTAAAACACTTTTGTTGCCAAGTTTCCATAATTACTTCAAATAAACTTCAAATAGATGGAAATAAACCACTTCACATGTTTCAGAAATGACACCATAGATTTGCTAAAGTTGTTTCAGCTTGGGGGTAAAAATGACCCCCCATGGCTGTTCTAGGGGGATTGGAATGTTGGCTGTTCTAGTGTTAAAAATGTAAAATAGATATATTTATAAATAAAAGCTTGTGAATTTAACTCTGTTTAGGAGGGCGTTGCTGACTCTGATGTCTGGCCACTATTAAATCCTGTTGTGTCTTGGTTCATCTAAAATGGCTTGCTATAGTCTGTACCGAAAAGTGACAGGATCTGTCTGAGCCAAAATAATGGACCACATTTTAAGAGATAAGGAAGGAAGAAAAAAAGTCTGTAGATCTCAATTTAGTGAATCACGATAATGGGCTCCATTGTGACAAAAAAACACACTCCTACACACAGTTTGACATTTACCTATGCGACTTATTTATGTATAATTACTAACTGTACTTTGACAACTATTGCAATCAAGGCTTTCAGAGCTGTGAGTGTTCTCCAGCTGCTCTGACAATAATAGCTGCTAATGAAGGCTATTGAGCATTTTTGGATTAAAATGCAGCATGCACCTCAGACAGATGGAGAGATGGGGGCATAAAGGAAGTTATTCTTCAACTATTTATACATGTTTCCATAAAAGTGCACTTTAAAAAAGACTGTCTAGACACTGCCAGACCAAACGTGTAAAGGACAGAGAACAGTGCCCTTTAACTTGAGAAAATTAGAGAGAGGAAAAACACAAAAAAACAACAGCAGAGGGGCCCTCCAGGCAGTTGGTGATCCCATTTAGTAAGCACCCTCTGGTGACTCCTCCAACTAAAAGGGCCCCAGATGGGAGGGCTTTGACCTTGTTATGAACCTTTTCTGCACCGCCAAGAGCTAATATGGATGCTCGGCTAGTTTACATTTCCCAACTCAATGGCTGTCTAAATGGAGTCATCACAGGAACCATGATTGTCGTTGTGATTATTACACAGACTGTCTGACTCACAAGTATATTTTTATGGTACAGTTTAAGGGTCTCTTTAATTAAGTCAGAGCCACTTCCACTTACAGCGAGTTCATTTGAATTAGATTGCAATCAGGTTTTATTGTCTGAATGTAGTTTGGTAAATTAATAAAAAGCCTAAGTAGGGGGGATGTTTCCAGTTGTGGAAGTAGTATAGATGCTTCTCCTGGAAAAAAAAAAACACAAGGTATGAAATACATGTATGAAATCAAAGATAAGAACCTGACTGGACATTAACACCATCAGTGTGTCTGTAAAGCTGCTCATTTTGGCCAACAAGTTGGTAAAATCTTATATTACATGTAGTTGTCAAGGTTCAATTCCTATTTTCTACTCTCTGCCAATATCAGAAAATCATCTTACATTTTTTCACCATTGTTCATGTTCATTGTTCATTGCCTCAAGACTGGGAATCCAAAAGGTAGCTGAGATTGGCTTTTAAAAAAGACTTGTCAGCTGAATATGTGCTAGCGTAAAATTGTTAGCTGAAATGCCTATGTTCTTATGAAACACTTAAAGTCACATTCTTCCTCCAAAAAGGTCACCAATGGCTGAAGCAAAATATCAGCTTGAGATAGACAACCTCCATTAACTTACAAGTCCCAGGCCCCAGAAGGATGTTAATACATATAAATAAATTTGCCTCCGTAGTGAGGCGTTATTTTACCTGAATTTGGGGTGCCTTTCATGTCAATGCATTTTTTTGAATTACACTTAAATGTCATTATATACTGATGTTTAACTTTGCATGTGTTTTTATTTTGTACTATTAAGGAATGAAGGAAGGCTGTAGAGCTTATTAATACAAACCTGAATGCAATCTTTTTTACATTAACTCCATTGGATGCACTACAAAGATGCAATATTTAATGTTTAAACTGCTAAAACTTTATCTAATGATTTTGTTGTTGTTTGATAAATAGAACCCGTTGCAAAAAAGCTGGGACCAGGGCATATTTACCACTGTGTTACATCACCTTTTCTTTTAACACTTAATAAATGTTTGGGGACTGAGGACGCTAATTGTAGGTGGAATTCATTCCTATTCTTGCTTGATGTACAACTGAAGTCTCTCAACGGTCCCGGGTCTGTGTTGTCATATTTGTATTTCATCATGTGAGACACGTTGTGTGGCTTGGCAGTCTCGCTGAAATAAGCCTGAACGTCCCGAAAGAGACTTGGCTTGTAGATTTAGTGACAAACTGTGAACTGACAATGTTCTTTCAATGTGTTCCTGAGCACAGTAGTAACATCCTTTACAGGAGAAGGCCAGCTTTTTCATGCTGTGGCAGTTAAGGAGTAAAGGATTACATGAAATCAGTGTTGATGTTCATGTCGACCAGCCTTTCCCAAAGTTTGGGTTCCCGCCCAAAATGGGTTACAGGCCATTTTTTATTACATCACAGGTTGTCAGACTTAGATCACTTTCATGACTGTGAGGAGCAGCCATGCTCATCCTCTCCTCATCTTTGCACAACCCTGCCCATTGACACATGCATTTTCCTTTTGGCTCGGCAAAACAGGGAAAGATGTGTGAATATGGGAGTACCAATTTTTAGTGTGGTGTCTATGGTGCCAAAGTAAAAGTATAAACATGACATTATAAACATTAGCTTTGCCAAGGCTCTTTGGATGAGGCAGAGAGGCTATATGATCTTTTATATCTTTAACAGTGCAAAAAAAGCACCTAAAAATCAGCCCATCAATAGTGGCAAAGCACATAGCTTTAGGTCTTTTTAGGTGTCATTTTAAATCTCTGTCCTCATGAGTGTCGCATGCAAAATCATACACAACGCAGCAGGAAGCCCTCACTTGTTCAGTGAAACTCAACAGGAGCGTCAGCATGATTAATCCAATTAATCTGCAGCCTTTACCAAAGGAGGTACAGGCAGCAGTGTTCATACCAGAGGACAGCTCACTTATACACATTCTCCTTCTTAGTTTACAGATAATTTGATCCACAGCTTTTGATTTTTGTTTACAGAGTGGTTATCCCTACCCCATCCTTGTTTGTGAACAAGAGATGCTCCCTTTACCCATTAGGACACTCACATGTGTCCAATTAACCTTTTCACCTGAGTAACATTCCATACAGGTGTTATTTGAGCAGTTCTCAACTTTGCTATAAAGCCAAGGAAGTTAGTTTGAATATTAAATATTTTGTGTTTGTAATGTGTGGTTGAAATGGGTTTGCAAACCATTGTATGCTGTTTTGATGTACATTCTACTGTACACAACGTCCAAACTTTATTGGGATTGAGCATTGTAATAAACTATCCTTTCGTGGCTCTTGTCTACTCAGGGATCCAATACACTGTCTATCTTTCTTGATATGTCATGAAAGTGAAGTAGTCTTCACACTGAAGAAACATGAAAGCATTGTTAAGCATGTATTGTGCACATAGCAGCACAAGAGTCAGCAGCTTTCCTCTGAAGCTACACCTGTCCGTCATCCCTGTTCTCTGTGTTTTTCTTTGACATGATTCTGTATGATTAAAGATGAACATCTCTTCAGAGAGCGCCTTGTGAAGCAGCAAGTTCTTACCACACGCAGCTACTCTGTTTCATGCTGCCTCACAAGTAGAAGAGTCAGGAGTTTGAATTAAGAAGACGCTGCTTGGTGAGGAAAAAAGGAAAACCCTGCAGGGCTGCTGCCGGGGTAGAAACACACTACTCATAAAAATGCAATTGTAAACATCCCCATGGCCCACAAACAGACTCAGTTTTTTTTTTCTTCTTTTGGTTTTTAATCATGATACAGGGATTTTCTTCATGTTCCTTTACTTGTGAAGATAAGAAGGCAGACACCAAGTGCTCAGGGGTAAAAATAGAAGCAGGGGAGTATCCATCCATCACTGTGACTGTCTGGAGGGCCGGATCGATCGTGTGTGTGCCAGTGTGTGTGTGTGTGTGCACCTCCTTTTTGATGCACTTCACTACCTCAGCAAGAAGAGCCACAATGTGAGTGGGCAAACTGTGATGTGACTTTTGAAACATGCACACACGCACATGCATGAACACACACAGGTAAACCAGCAGGCTTAAGGAGATAAATACCAATGCTGTCAGAAAAAAAAAATCGATCTCTGAGGCTTGTATAGAAAACAAACAAAAGCCCATCCAAACATGCATAGCATCATCATACACAGCCTTGGACAAAGGTTAAAACCTCACCTCTGCTGCATTGCGTTGAGTGTGTGATTGCATGTGTGCTCATATGCAGGTCCTCCCTGCCTCTTTCTGTGTGTCCAACCCTCTCAAATGATAATCGCATCAGAGTGCATAATTAATTATTTTCCTCTTTTTCCATGATAGCCTTTCTCTCTCTTCATATGAGCTTGGCTCTGATCACTTTGATAGTATTTTTTTTATTTTTTTTTTTGCTTCCGACTCTGTCTCTTCCTATTTGAAAGTGTGATGAATTACCTGCTGGTTACCTTGGAATCTATTCCTCCTGAATACCAATGGGCCATTAGGGATGAATTGGTTCAAGGCCGACATTGGCTTTGAGGTTTGAGAGAATCGCAATGAAATCAATGAGGCTTTTGCTAATTTATATCAGGGCTGTGCAATAAACTGGCATGGAAGATGAATATTTTACTTAAAAATGCCATTATCATATATATTGACATATTGAGCTAAAAAAAAAGGCATTCAATGTGGCTGTTTGCTTCTCAAAGGAAGCCTGTTCAACCATAACCCGACTCACCAGCTGGATCATTCACTATATTTTACTAGTCCATTTTAGCGACAGCCCATATAAACTGTTTGGAAATGGGCAGAACCTTTCCAAAGTATAGACAGCAAGGGAGTGTACAAAGTTCCGTCAATCTTACCCATCATTGGCCAATCAGATGCAGTAGGTGGCAAAGTGTAAAGTACAAAATGTAAACCATTTCTTGTCAAAAAGTGCTCTTAGTGTTGTCATTTGTTTATCATTTTAAAAAGAAATGTGCTCCAGATCTGATAAAACTGCTACTGAAGCTGTTAGCATCTGTTCTACTCTCTGTACAACCAGTCACTTCCTGCTACTGTTATTTACTGTTCCAGAAATAACAATGACATTTGGACCATTAACCCTCTATTGCATGAATTATTACTTAAAAATGGTAAAAAAAAAAAAAAAAAAAAAGTTTTGAATGTTTTTATTACTTAAAATGGCCTGAATAATAGATAAATGACTTTTTTTTTTTTCTTTTTTTTTTTTTTTTTTTTTTTAAGTTTAAAGGGGCATCAGTGGCGCAGTTGGATAGTGCGCTTGGTCAGTGATCAGAAGGTTGCAGGTTCAAGCCCAGCTCCGGGCAACACATGGCGATGTGTCCTTGGGCAAGACACTTAACCCCTAGTTGCTCCCACTGCTGCGTCAGTGGTGTGTGAAAGGGCGTGAATGTGTTAGAGATACAGATGGATAACTAACATAGAAACTCTGAACCATCAGTGAGTGAATGTGAGAGTGAATGGGTGTGAATGGGTAGGCGTGACCTGTAGTGTAAAGCAGCTTTGAGTAGTCAATGACTAGAAAAGCACTATATAAGCTCAAGTCCATTTACCATTTAAAGGGGGGTCGTTGATCAATTGTTGCCATGTGGCAACAATATGCAATCGTGGAAAGTACCATAAATCAACATTTTTGACCAAAAAGGCATTTTATTTAAAACAAGACTCAACATATCCATGTCATACTCATCCAAAATGAACAAATCAACATTTATACAGTGAACTAATTTCAATAGTTATCTAAAACATCTGCTAATAAAAACTCAAATCCTTGAACCTGGCTCAATAAAGTGCGATCTATCATTCTTTATTTAAATTTCATTAAGTTTTTTTTTTCTGTTTCAGTTAATTTGATTTAATCTGATTTCATTAATCTGATCTGATTTCATTAATTTGATCTGATTTCATTTCATGCCTTGTGAAAGTCAACAAAGCACTTCCTCTCAACATCTGCTAATAGAAACAAATAACCTTGAACCTGTTTCAATTAAGTTCAATCTATCATTCTTATTTTTTTCATTTCATTGTTGTTTTTTCTGTTTTATTTCATTTGATTCATTTGATTTCAACTCATTTCAGTTGATTTTGATCTGATTCCTCCTCTAGTGTGACAGTTATTTCTACCCCGCTCTCTTTCCCTCCCCCGTAGAAGTAGCTGGGATGAGTCTTTTATGGAGGAAATTGGATACCATGCTAAAGATACCCAGCAACATACCTTAAATTACAAAATATAAAAAATATATAATGTTATTACTTTTAAAACATAAGCAAAAGATGTAAGCAGTCTCAGGATAGTTTCATGCTATGTAAATGAATGGAGCTCCATTAGGTTGTATACACTAAGAATTTTCCATATTTGCATATTGTTGCCATGTGGCAACAAATCTGTTTTGGCATATTACAAAAAAATTATAACAACAAAATTTAATTAAATGTAAAAAAAAATAAAGTTTACTTACTCCAAATAGTGATTATAACTTTTATTTGGTGAAAATACTCCAAATATTCTAAATAAAAGACAATCTTGGAGAGCCTCAGACTGTTATGTGTGGATGTCAAATGTCCATTAGCAAAAAGGACTGTCAAACAAGATCTCCTGGTCATGTGGCCTCATAAATTCTATTTCCTTCAAACTAAAAGCCCCCTTTTCACACCTAAATGTAAAAACATGCATTTTATGTCACAGCTTTTTAGAAAAATGAAGATAAAGTAATTGTTGCCATATAGCAACACTATGCAATAGAGGGTTAAAACATTCAACTTTTTTTAATGTATTATATTATTACATGCCTTTTTAAATCTCTGGCCTTTTAACTTTGTCAGTGTCTTGAATTTGTTGTGTTATCATATCTCTTACCCTAAAACTGGTCATTCTCAAGATTCAAATATTCTTACATGCTAGGCAGACAAAGTGATATACATCAAAGTGCACAAGTCAAACAAGTATAACTTTTATTATGTCTCTGTAGTTTCTATTTGTATAGAAATGTCATTTAATGACATTTGAGGTATTCAAACAATGCATCTATATCACATTTTGTAATGAAACAGGAAAATCAGGGTAATTTCTGGAAAGATGTTGATGATTCTGGAATATTTGGGGCCCCTTTCAGACATGGGCCATTGGAATTTTTATAACTTTCCCCATTTTACTGCCCCCCTGAACACACACAGAATGTACAGTGTGTGCATTTACACCATGCTCTCTCAGTAACTGTGATATCTGTAAATTGAAACATGATTATGTAAGTGTGCTCAAACTGAAATGTGTCATAGTTTGTCTTTAAGCCTTGACAAGGACTTTGTGCTGGAATATATCGACATAGGTTGGCATGTTTAGGACTGGAGCCATTACATCTCCATTTTAACCACTGTTACAGAGGCTTAAATGTGAGCTGAAAATAAGTTCTTGTTTCTTTTTAAGTCCTAAATTATCCATAGAAGATGCTTAAGACAATATAGGCCAGACAATTGGACTCAAGTCATAGGGACTCGGACTCGAGTTGACTTCTAATGAGACAATTGCAACTCGACTTGAACTTGGGAGGTAAAAACTAGAGACTCGACTCTGACTCGAGAGAAAATGTCTCCAGACTCGACCTGACTTGAGACAACATGATTCGGAAAATTGCATGCACTCAGGCTTTATATGAAGAGCCAGACAGGAGATATACACTGCTCTTTCCTTTTAGGTTTACTTTACTGATGCTCCAATCACAGTGCACTAGTCCGTCACCTAATATTGTCCCACACACGACCCAGTACTACACACAAAAGTTCCTACCAACACCCGCTTCTGCTACAGTGATGATCAGTGGGCAGGGTGCACGGAACGTGGGTTTCAAATTGGCAACCGCTATGTCTTCTATACCCAAAGTTATTTTCTTCGCATTAAATGAATTTCAATAGGATGTATAATGAAGACAGGCCAAGTGCACGACCTGCAACACTTCGATAAGCGATAAAGAGGGCACAACATCGAACTGTATCCGCCACCTGAGGACACATGAGGCCAAGTAAGTGAAACCGGCAAATGTTAGCCAGGTAGCAAACGTTCCTGCCACAGGTCAATATGGCAGGAACGTTAGCCCTAGCTGTGGTCAATATGAAGCTAGCAAAGCTAACATTAGTAAAAGGGCGTACGTGTGTTGTATGTGTGGGAAAATAAGGTTTCTCTCTTCAAGATAAAAATCTGAGTGCTTTTTGGGTGGACGGGGGAACAATGGTCAACTCGACTTGCCCAAAACAAAAAAAACTTGGGACTTGCTTGACACTCGGATCAAATGACTTGAGACTTGCTTGGGACTTAGATCGGAGAGACTTGGGCAATTGTCTGCTATAGGCCCTCAAAACCAAAGTTAAGCAGGGCAAAACTCTGTCAGGGGTTAACTTTGCATCTGAAAGATTTTCACATTAAAACCCCTCATCTGTAACTATGTGCAAATGCTTTTTATAAGTATTTGAACAACCAAAGCAAGAATTTGCTTGTTTTCAAGCAGCAGGTTAAACTCAAGAGATGAATGAACCACTAGATCAGTTACAGACACAGACTGTAAATGAAATCAGAGACTTTAGAATTCATCTCTTTGTGATTTATATTTTTATAAAACACAGAGATAAGCTTTGTGTGAAATTGTGCTTGATTTTAAGGGGTAAGAAGGGGTTGTAGGTGGCAGCATGAGGGTGCAGCAGATTAGTGTGTAGCAAAAGAAGGCTGCTGGCTTGAATCCTCATATCAGCCAGGGTCTCCCTGTGTGGAATTTGCATATTCTTCCCATGCCTTTTCCTTTTTCTCTAGGTTTTTGCCGGGCACTCTGATTTCCTCCCACAGACCAAAAACATGCTTGTTAGGCTAATTGGTGACTCTAAATTGCCCTCAGGTATGAATTTGTTAGTAAATGGTTGCCCTCTCTATGTGGTCCTGTGATCGGCTGGAAACGGGTTCAAGGTGTAACCCCCTCTTTCACCCAATGTCCGCTGATATAGGCTCCAGCCCCTTGACCCCAAAAGGTTCATAGATGATGGATGGATGGGGCAGCAGATCTTAACAATGCACATTTGAAAACACAATCTATTTTGGCTTTGTAACAATCTCATTACTGCAGAGAGAAAGAGCAGAATGAATGAAAAAATAGGTCATATCTCTCCAAACTATCATTTGGTTGTCTTTTTTCATCATTATGACTTTTTCATCGTACATTTTTCATACAGTTGTGGTTTTTATGCAGTCTCTCCATCTCCTGAGATACCATTTTAAAGAGTAAAAATTAGGTTTGTATTCATTAGACATAGGTAATTGATCTTTTTCAAATTCTTTATAAATATCATAAAATCATTATTTTTCTCCAATAATCCTGAGGTAAAATGTCATTATCATGACAGCCTTAATTAAGACCAGCATGTGCATCAGTGCATGTCAGTCTGTGCACCCTGGATTTTTCATGTTTAAAAGCACAGAGCAGAAAGGGTTCAACTTTATTAATACAAAAAGAGATGAACCGAAGCTCTGTGAGGTTTTTTCTGTTTTCTCAGTGCATTTGTAATGGAAGTGTGTGGGTGCACACATCGGCGTGAGTGTGTAAAGGTCAGGCCTCTCATCTCTAAGTGAGCCTCAGTGAGAAGGACTGAGTGGCAGCACTCATCAATATTAACTAATGCCCTTCCTTTCATCCACATCATAAATCCATGGAAACAAACACGCACACACACAAGAAGGTTTGGGGTGGTTGTGTGTTCCTTAACATTAATGTGTGTGATTCTTGTTGAGCCTTATGAAAAACAGACTGAATCACAGTAAAATTTAAATTATTTAGAAAATTGATATTTTAAAATCAAGTTCTAAAATTAATGCTTTGCATTATTAATAGTATAAAAGCATGTTTCTTTTGCTCAGTCACACATTCATATACCATCACAAAATGGCTGACTTGACCAATGTTGAGAAAGTATCTACACTTCTGGTAAAGTGCGTTCCTGGGTTTATTTTTTCTGTGTTCGATGGGGGTCGACGTATCTAAAGCAGAGAGAAATAGTGTCCTGGTGGAGTATGATGCTTCCCAGCAACCTCTCGCTAATTGTAGATGGATTTATGTTGCTAAGGTAGATGTAACACGTAACAAGTTCAACTTGGTGGAACTTCGGATTAACGTAACTTGATGGTGCTTAATGTTGTGAACACATATTGCACATTGAAATATGGATGTACAAGCCCAAAATTTCATCAACAGTGATGAAAGCAGCTGAAACTGAGAAGAGGGAAGATAAGCAGAGATCAAACTTCACCAGTGTTCCAAGTGTATTGGATCTATCGTTGGAATTTTTTAACCATACACCTTTCTATATCACCAATGAAGATCAGCATTGCCCAGCTGACTTTAACTCAGTTCTGCGTGGCCGTAGCATGAGGCAGCTTAACATTTCCCTTATGGAGTCAAAAGCTTAACCTGACATGCCAGACGGACATTTCATATATCTACCACAGAAATATTTCACTAATCCATCTGCGAAAGAGCCGTTCATAAATATAATCAGTGGCAGAACCCTCAAAAATAGCAGCTTGTGATTGGACGATTGGCTCATCACACTCACACAGACCATCCACATCTGCTACGTATGACGTAGCTCATGCTGTTGTTAGCCATTAGCTTAAACTACCTTTGACTATCGTCTTACATTAAATTATATCACACAGAAATGTCATTTAACACTAATATGTGACATGAACCTCGTCAAGGATGATCTCTGCAAAGTTTTTCCAGTAAATTGTTTTCAAACATGCAATCATTTCCTGTTGTCGTCACGTCAGCAGATCTCTTCCCTGATTGGGCTGTTAAGCATTTAGCTGAGTGAAGTCGTTGGACAAAGGAGGTTGGCAAGATGGACTTCCAGATATCAGACAATTAATCAGGCAGGTCCGTCTGGGCTATCAAAAAATAACCATAATGTCAGAGTGTGAATGGGGCTTTACGCACACGGTAGTGAGTCAACATATTTGGGCACCACCTCAATAACATGATCACATGATAACTTACATGTGGATCACAGATTATGTTTGGGTGGAAGTTACTGTTGCTGTACTGAACGGTGGATGGGTTTGAGAAATTATAAGCATTTCTCTAAAAAACACTAACTTATCATTGTTAATGTACCTGCTTTACGGTGGGATAATTTTGACTCTTGATTGTATGCATTTGGGCCTTTATTTGCAAAAAAAAAAAAGACTGACAAATACAAAGGATAGCTTCCAGTGAGCACCAGCTGTTGATAGAGGGCACAGCTGGGACCCTGAACCAGTGAAGTAGAAATGCTAAACTTCATGGTAATTTTTTTTAATTGAAAACTATCAGTGTGGCATTATTTGTTGATGTTATCAAAGAAGGAAGGAACATGTTTCTAAAATCATCTACCAAAAAAGGTTTTCTTGAACCCAGCATGACCTCAACATGTTACAAGCTCACTACTCGATATCTGCTCATCGTTTGACAGAGAGGCAGGATTATCAGAAAGAAGAGACACTGATCATACAAAACAAAAACAGGCTCATACACCATTGCGTTATACAAAATTCAAAATTTTTGATTAATCAACTCTATAAAGCCAATTGTATCATAATTGATACATACTTTTTTAATACCTCTTTCTACACAATATGATAAACAAATTACAAAAAAAAACATCTAATTACAATCAGATAAATGATAAAAAAAAATGTCCTCAAATGGATTTTCAGTTGCCAAAAACACCTAATGTATCAAATGAGATACAAAAAATGTATATGTTGAATTTTATGGACATTTTGAGTTTTATGGATTTTAGCAGAAAGCTCCAAAAAATTAGAATTTTCTGGCTATAATCTATGGTCTTGAGCCTTAAAGGGCCAAGGAGGAAGTTGATGTATGGGGCTGGAAGGGGGTGTGAGAGAAGATAATTGTTCATATATTTTACTGTTCTTCTATTAAGACAAAAGGTGTGGTTACCTTGACATGTTTCTAAGTACTCTGCCGTCTTCTTCAGAAACTGTCATCCTGAAAGCTGTGACGTATCTTTATCAGCTGCTTTCTCCGGAAGCACCTTTTGTCTTAATTGAAGAACAGTAAAACATTTGTATTCTCACAAAACAAGATGAATCTAATCAGTAAGATAATTGTTCAGTTCTGCCATGACTGGACTTCTGTGATTTCATGCAGAATTTGTCTTACTATGTCACATTTTTAAAAAAAAAAAATATTTTTTTTTTTATGTATTTTTTGGGCACCTTGTGCCTCCATTGATAGGAGAGAGACAGCGGACAGGCCGATGAAAAGGGTCGAGACAGCAGGGGAAGACACCCCGCAAACTGGCCACAGGCTGGACTCGAACCCGGACCAGCAGAAGCAAGTACATGGGGTGCCTGGTTGCTAACCACTCCACCAAAGCAGCACCCCATGTCACTTATTTTTTTATGTAGAACAGAGAGAACGTGCTTTTAATCTTACATAGATTACATAGTAATTGTAGAAAAACAATGACTTCTTAAGAAAATCTCCTTGCCTAATTATTCATCTAAACAGGGTTGCTCACACCGTGCAAAGACAGCTGCCAGATGAGATTTTTGAAAGGTGTAAAAGCTGTCACACTATGCAGAATTTCTGGATTTAATTAGGTCATTTTAGTGCCTGCCTATAACATTCCTAATGTAAAACAGAACTAAATATAGTATTTCACAAGATAGGCATGTTGATGCCATGGATGGATTAGCTTTAACTATCATTATCACTTAGTTTAAATGTTTTCAATCCTTAATAATACAAATCTGTTAACTATGGCCATCAAATCTGCAGTAACTGCATGATGCTGTCATATCAACATGGACCAGAGGAATCTTTAAAGCACCTTGTTGAATCTGCCACTGTTAATAAGACAGTTCTGAGGGCAAAAGAGGATACCTAATGAAATGGCTGAAAGGTAGTATACATTTTAACATTTATAGATAGGATTCATTTGGTGAAAATAGGAAAACCAAAAAACGAAACACAAGGACGGACATGAGTGACAGATGTGAGGATGAAGGTGATTTTGCTTTAGCAGCTAGCATTGCCCACAACAACAAGCCAGTCAACGACTCATAAGTTAATGAGACAGCAAATAATAACAAGCGGAGGTGTGAGTGCAAGAAAAAGCAGAGGAAGGAAGTACTGTAAGTGAGGCGAAAACAAAAGATAAACGTTGAGCGTGTCTCAAGAAAATTGCAGGCATGAAAGAAAAGAAAGGCGGAGAAGCAGGCAAGGAGAAAATACCATGTTTGTGTGATGGCGATTATGTATCCTTGTGCTCACAAGCGTAAAATAAAAAGGGAAAAAAGTGAGAGGCATGAGACAAGAAAGACTGCAAATGGAAATCCTTTGATCGGGACATGAAAAACAAGAGCAGCTAAAGCCGAGTGAGTGAAGAACAACAAAAAGACGTCACAGACAATTACTGCGAACACGACTCTGTTCAGTATAAACACCCCTGAGTTTTGCTTAGGCGATGGGTAACACTTAAAATCCTCTGTCATCTTCTCTCATGCTTTTCATCTTCCAAATGCCAAGGCAAGAAAAAACTAACAACAAGAGGAAACAGGCAATTCACTGTTTACAATGCTGCCTTCATGCCCAGTGGGAGAATAGAGTTCCTAATGAAACATATTAGACAGGCAGAGGCAGTGGAGGCTCAGAAGGTGAGTGTGCGCGTAGGTCAGTGAGTAGGTTAAAGAGGCAGACTATTCCTTTTATGCTGGTGAAGTCAGACTACCTGGAGGGGATGTGCCGATTCATTGAAACATGCAGCGTAGTCTAATAATATAATTCACTCTTCATTACTGCTAAGATTTGAGCAAACAGCCGAGAGAATACAGCCCTGACCTGGAATTCATACCCACATGTGAAGGAAAAAAGAATCCTCCCTCTTTCTGTCATCCCTCGATCCCTACCTGACCTGGACCAGCTAATTAAAATGTTTTTCGGCTAGTCCCTTTCATATCAGGCGGCTGAACGAGACCAAACGCCGCAGAATGCTGTGGGAGGGTTTTACCCAACATGCTCAAGGCTTATGCTCAGTAAGACCTGCAATAAGACTGTCTCACACTGCCTCAGCCCGCCTGGAGAAACTGCAGAGCCACAAAAAAAGGAATTCATTAATATAAGTTTCAGTGGAGCTTTGGTAAGAGAACAAATTCTTTAATGCTGTCTCATCTACTTATTTTTAACATGTAGAAGTAATAATTTTATTTCTGCCAGATCATCAAATACACACTCAACAAAAAAAAAAAAAATCAAATGAGGAAAGTTCCTTAAGATATCAGTGACAGTTTTGGTCCTTAAAGTCTAATTATCGTACATATCCAAAGGTCCTAAATCATGCTTGACATGCTTTTAATGTTGTATACAAAACTAAAGATTCTCACTCTGTTAACAAATCCTGTAAAGAAAATGTGAGCATTTCTTAATTGTGTGATGGAAACCACAGAGGGTTTCAATCCCTAGACCTACAGGAAGTCATAACTGCACAGTGAATTCTCAAAGGGTATATTAACAGGAGCTAGTCCTTGTCCCAACTGAAGAATTTAAATTTCTTGGAGTCTAGTTCACAAGTGAGGGTAAAATGGTCCAAGGGATTGGTGCAGCATCTGCAGTGCAGCCTACTCTGTTCTGAAATGTTGTGGTAAAGAGGGAATTAAGCTGTCATGAGCTCTCGGTAATGGCCAAAAGAGTGAGGTCACGGATATAAGCGGTTGAAATGTTGTTCCTCAGAAGGTGGCTGGGCTCAGCCCTATGCTGTCCACACCGTAAGCGACCCAGCTACCAAAATCGCGTCACTCTCTGATGTATTGTCGCACATCCGTATGTACCTCATTTTGCTCACCGTTGCCGTCGGCCGTCGCTCGGTGACGTCACGTCCGCTCGAGTTTCACCGCAATCATATCATACATCATATTATAACATCTATAAGCGGACATTATTCCAACTGTATCCTTTTCACTCATTCATCAAACACAAAACACTGCAGCTGATGCCCTGTAGCAGCATTATCTGTGAGTTCTCTGCGGTGAGAAGTGAAAATTTGGCAGTGGAGAGGGAAGTCTGGGCTCACCTGCTTGGCCTGCTGAGACGGCGACATAGCCTCAGATAAGTGGAAGTAGATTGATTGATGGATGTATTAACAAACCCCATTTTCAACAAAGTTAGGGAGCTGTTTAAAATGTGAATAAAAACAGATAAAACAGGTAAACATACCCTTGTCCTTGCTTTTTTCGGAAAGTGTTATAAGCATATCATTCAAAATGAGGGAATGTGTGCAAAAAAATCAAAAAAAGTTTTATTTTTGCAGAGCAGACGGACCTGACTCTGGAATCCTTCATGTCTGCCTTGCCAACCTCCATTGTCCAATGACTTAATTTGGCTAAATGCTCAGGGAAGATAGGTGGGAGCTGCAGATGTGACGACACAGAGAAGTCACAGCATGTTTGAAAAGAAAGGCGGCTTCTACAGCGGTCTCAACAAATACGTTTTCTTTTATCAGAAAGTGACTCCATTTTTTTTTTTAAAAAGAGGAGGAAAGAACATCACTTGAAGCTCGTCTTATGAGAAATCATGTTTTTGCTCTTCTCCTGACGGGGGATCACTGCTGGGAAACTGGGAGAGAATGCAGAGATCCTTAAGTCTTTGGAGAGGTTCATTTCACATATAAGTGTTAAATGATGCATCTGTGCGGTATAATTTAATGTAAGACAATATTCATTTAGTTGAAGCTAAAGGCCAACTGCTGTTAGCTATTAGCTGCTACGTATAGCAGCTACATATGCTACATCATAAGTAACAGTGTTGTTTGTTATGGATCGGTCAGTGATGAATGTGGCGAGCTGAATCATTGTCCTATCACAAGCTGCTGTTGTTTTTGAAGGTTCTGCCTCTGAAAACATTTTCGAACGATTCTTTCCCTGAAGGATTAGTGAAATATTTCCATGGTGGACAAGTGGAACTGTCCAAATGGCATTTCAGTTTAAAAATGGTTCTCAAATTAAACGTTAAATATCTTGTCTTTGTAGTGTATTACATTTCTGCAGGGGTTTTGCAAAGCATCATATTACTTTCCCTTTATTTATAACACAATGCCTCAACCACACTGGAATCAGGGTTTGTAACATTTTTTGCATAGGTAATCTGAACAATGCACTTTAAGCCTTCAAGTGGCTGCCTATGTCAGTAGACTCACATTGTCTGACCTTTACTTGGCAGTGGGATAGGGTGCAGTGTTTTGTTTTTGGTTCTTTCAATTTTTAATTAATTCAGCATCTACATATTGACGCTGCCAAAGCACCAGACCATCTGTTGCTGATTCCGTTTTAAAGCAATTAGCAGCTGAAACTATTAATTTTCTTAAAACATTCACAGACTACCTAATTGAGTTTTATATTACTGGCCATTGTTAGTCATAATGTGTGGGCAATACAGGCAGTAAGTTGTTGCTGATACATTATCTGTTCAGTTTTTGTGTGGAGCAAGAAATGACAGATGAAAAAGGAGCTACACTGTACTGCCTGATAATGAAGTCAGCCTCCAAGTCCTCAGCAGGAGATAGAAGCCTAATCTGTTGTTTTGGGGAGGTGCAAGGACACCATGAAGCCACACTATAATTATTTTAGAAGCTTTTATTGGCACACAATAACAGTTTGGCCCCATGAACATATAAGAAAGTTGTTCTTCAGTTTTAGTGGAAGCTTAGGGAGCATTTGCTGTCTTGAACTATTACCCTATTAAACAGGAGGGTCCCCAAATCAGCCAGGACTGATGCTTTAAGGGCTTACACTTGAGATGAAACTGAATAAAGGGCATCATAAAGACAGGACGGGACAGACTGCTCTCACTGTGGCTACAAACCCAGCTTGTACTGTGCAACAGAAAATAAAAAAAAAAGAAATAATACCAGAATGACACATATTGAGTGTAATGATGTCTGTGCAGGCAGCCCTCAGCTCTATTTGCTATACAAAACAGTTTCAGGCTCTAAAAATTCTTCTCTATTGCCAGTGCATTGTGGACTTTCTAATGAAAGAAGTGAGACACAGTCTGTTTTATTGTAGCACTAAATGAAATCAGATTACCTGCAGCCAAATGTGTGGACACATTATGACATGCTGCATGCTCGGATAGTACTGCTGCTGTGTGGTTATTACTGCTGAGGATGGAATAAAATGATGCAACTGAGCGATCCTTCAGGGAGCACTAACAGCACTACATGAGATACAGACACACAACAAAACATTTCTGTATGCAAACACAGGGATACACACACACACACACATAAATTACATATCTATTCATACGTAGGGATATTTTTAAGGTCGCATGTCCTTGTATGTTTGACCCTTAACATCATGTCTTGAGAGTCTATTAAGCAAGAATTTGCTTGACAGGGTGTTCCCTACAATTTTATTTATGATGACTTGTACATGGACTGGACAGTTCTCAATAATGAACTCACAATATCATGGGAGCCTACACAAGATATGCTGGATTTAGCTCAGTGCTAGGTTCCTGCAGTTACATACATCCTTTAATGCTTCAATGTGAATAAGTGATGAATAGCCAGAATATGCCAGACGATTCTGTCAGAGAAACTAGACCCACATGAACACACCAATGCACAAAGTCCACCATGGTGTGAACTCAAGTCCAAGTAAAAGTCACTGATTTTAAAGGTCTGTCATTGACCTCCTGAAGACAATTTATCACCAAATAAAAATTTAAAAAAGGCTCTGTCTTCTTTTATACTCCAAGTAATGGGCAACATTATTGTATAAAGTCTTGATTTCTTGCAAAAGTGGTCGTTTTCAAGCTTTTCACTGCAAATATCTGCACATGCGGAGAAGATAAGAGCCATAGAATTGAAGAAGCAGCTCATATCCACAACAGTCATCATCTGTAAGACTCTGAATAATGAGCCTGTGAAAGTAACAGGGCAGAAAAAAACGTCTGAGCTTGAACTGTGTATGTATATTTGCTTTTCATTAATGCATCATTGTTAATATTTTAGTAACAAAATGTGACTTTAGCCAATGTCTAAATGTGTGATGCATTAATTATTAATGGTTACTATCAACTGATGACTAACAGATTAGAGTACTCTAAATGTACCTTTAAATAGAAAATGTTTAAATTACACTAATCCATTACTGCTATGCTTTTAGCACTGAACCATCTAATGTATCTTGATGCCAGGAAAAGCATTTAGGGCACTGCTAGAGTCATCTGGCACTTTCAATACCCCAGTAACAGGAATAAACGAAGGCATGCAGAAAAATAAATCTCCTTGCCTTGCCAGGGTTTCAGATATCATTTCACTCTATTTCCCCCAGTGTGGCTATTAAGAAGACATACAACCATGCAAAACGTCACCGATAGAGATGATGGTACAGTGCTATTATTGAGCGTCTCAAATCAAGTACAAGATGACTGAGCCATTTAATGTAAGGAGGAAGTGAGGGAGAAGCACATTGAAGTGTTGTGTGAGTTGAAGTTGGGATGTATGGATAGATTTGTAAATCAGTGTATGAATAAGTGTTTGTGTTTTTAGAGATCATCATAAGCTGAGCAATAGGAAGAAAACAATACTGCACTGTTTCTCCTCCTGTGGTATTCACGTGAGAATGGATGCATTTTTCTTGTTAACATTAAGCAACATTTTTTTGGTGAGAGTTTTATCAGTTCGGTTTTTAAGCAGACCCAGCCAAACTCAACACGCAGATGAAAAGATTGTGCAGCAATATGTTCATAAGCTTTACAAACTGTCTCATGGCTTACACCGGACTCCACACGTTTCTATCAATGCTTAAAGTTACATTTAGTTTGTATTTTTTTGCAAAAGAGAAGTCAAAGAAAAAAGTGACAAACCTAAACTTACATGTGCAGGTGAGGTAGAAACCCAATGTGGGCTTATTTACAAACATAACCTACGACTAAATAGATGTAGATGTATAATAGACTAAGATGCATGATACAGTAGTAGGTACAGGTTGTTGCTTTGTCTTGTTGAATAAAAGTTCACATGAGGATTTTGAATAAAGAGCATTTTAAAGCTTTCTGGTAATTTGGTACTCATTTAATTGACTTTACAGATAAAAATATACATTTGAAGAGTATTCATATCAGAAATAGATAAGATATTACACTTCAAAAAGTTGGAGAAGAAGCATCCCTGGATCTTGAAAAAAGTGGCAAATCTGACAAACCCTTCTTTAGCAGTAAAATTTTAAGTAGATATGCCGAATAAGTGTTGCTTCATCCAATATTACAAAAAGTGAGATATGGATAAATGAGGCTGAAGTGTCAGAATACCAGATAAAAATGCACAAATTTTCTAATACTCTCCCAAATAATAGTCTAATACTCTCCATAATAACCCCCAAAGATTTTGTTACTTTACTACAGACAAAACTGATATGGTCTTTCCATGTAAGTTTATCATCAGTTACCTCTACAGTTTGAATTTGAGGTTTTAGTCAATCTGCATGATAGATATTTCTTTCCAGCAATTATCATAACCAGATTGTGACCGAAATTCACTTCACTGTGTAGAACACTGAGAACCACCAGGATGACATGCTCTTAATTCTCATTATTTGTATCATTTACATACCAATATTGAAGAATGTCTCCCCTTCCAATGCTGACCTCATAAAATCCAAAATATATGAACAGTTTGTTTGTAATTTGTATTATCTGGATCAATAAATCCTCTGTTTAAGAGGTGAAAAACAGGATTTTTTTATCATAAAACACTGGTGAGTAATAAGAAAGCAATAACATATAGCATCAGTAGGATCAACTATCAGTGGTCACTTTTAGTCAGTGTTTGATAATTTTATTTTAAGTGGAAAGTACTCTTGTTTTTTAAAATCTCTAAATGATCTTGGTCCATCCTATTTATCTGATTTTCTTTACCATATAAGTCCAGTAGCGCCCTTAGGTCTTTGGGTAGTGGTCTTTAAACTGTTCTCAAAGTAAAAACCAAAAGATACAGTGAAGAAGTATCATTTCATAGTTACAGCTTTAATCTGTGGAACAGTCTGAAGACCTGAGGGCAGCACCAACTATTCATATTTAAAAAGGTAAACTCAAGACCTACCTTTTTAGTCTGGCTTTTAGGTAAATGTTTCTTTGTTCTCTTCATCTGCATTATATGTGTTTTACTTCATTTTAGTTTCAGAGTTTCTATTTTATGTTTAACCACTTTTAATTTATTTTCTTTTATTGTTTGGTTTTAGAGCTGTTTTATTTTAATCAACTTTTAAAGCTGTATTATCTTTGTTATATCTTATTGTGGTTTTATCAGTTTAGTCCTCGCTCCTGTGTTTCCTCATTTTTAATTCAGGATAACTTTTCCTCAATCCTCTGTGGCTGTTGATTAGTCCTGACTTAGTGTCCCTGTGTGTGTGTGTCTTCTTGGGTGCATTTGTGCCAGAGTGGCTGTCTGTGTTGAATGTGGGCTGGAAGGGTGGGTGGTGTTTTTGTATTCTATTTTGTGTCCCCTGACTCCTTTCTGCTCGTGTCCTCGTATTTTATGTATGAAAAGTGCTGCATAAATAAAGTTTGTTTGATTGATCATCCTCAGAGGATTATTTTGGAGGGTTAGAAATGCAAATGATTTAATCTCTATCTTAATCTCTGAATACTGTGGTACAATAGTTCCAAGTATGAACCCGAGCGTTGATTTTTTAAAAATGTTTTTCCTTACAGACATCGCAATATTAAAGCAGCACTACGGAAGATCCCCGCTTGACCGGGGAGTGAACTCAATTACCCATGAGCTCTAGCGCGCGCATACTGTCGTAAGACAGATCTGCCGGTCGCGTGCGTTTGTTTTGTAGGCGAATCACAGAAGCCAGGACTTCGCTCAAAAGTATTCTTCTGTCTTCAGCGGCTGTTTACAGGATGAATAGCGACGAGGTAATGTATCTATGTTTGACTAAATGACGATGTTAAAAATCGTTAAGTTCAACTTGGGTTTATTACCGTGAAGTCGCCCCCGCCCCTGTCCTGTTGAAGCGATAAAGTGAATAACAGTAAAGACAACGACGAGCTGGCGATATCACACACTTGAAATAGGTCGAAACAAAACTACATACTGGTACGTTCTGGATTTGCTGTGCTGTACTTTTTCCTGTCAAGGTTTTTTGAGGAACTTCGTCATAAATTAATCGCCCAACATACCTGATAGTAGTCGGACATCTCTCCTCGTCCTTTATTTCACGCCAGCGAGTGAACGCCGAACCGATGTTTATTCTGGTCTGAGCATTCAGCTTGTTTTTCTCTCGCTTTTTTTGTTTTGTATCCTCCGACAAAACTTTTCTATTCATTACGTTCTTCGTTTCCTCCGCCATGGTTACAGCTCGGCGTTGACGATTGGCTTTCGCCGAAACTTCTGTGTTTTAAACGAATCAGGAATCGGGGGAAGTGACGTATGCCGTAAAGCAGTCCAAAACTTGTAGTTTTTTAGTGTGGCAGGGTTCCCACCATCCACCTCGAAGTTACATAGCGCCAGTGAAAGGGATACAGACCACGACAGAGGTGTCATTCAACTCCATTGTAAAGTGGTGGACCATCACAATGAATATCAAAGGATTATATCATGTTTGAAAAACTACATAGTGTTGGTTTAAGACTCCTTATATTTACAGCTTGACTACCACCAAGGCATGGGAAACAGAGTTGTCATGTAGTATGTCACTTGTTATCTCGAAGAAGGAGAAAGGTGCGAGGACACCCTGGAAATAACTGTGGAGAGCAATGTCAGTGTGAGGTGTTGAAAATAGTGATGTCCGCCTTCCTGGAACTGACTGATCAGTTTATGCAGAACAATGAGGACTGAATAAGGGGTGAGTCATAGGCACTACAAAGAAGTCTGGTTGTTCGATTCAACAAGCCAGTCTTATCTCAACAGTGTTATCTCTCTGTCATGCACAAAACAAGAAAAAAAGACTGTTATATTTATTAATAAGCATAATTAGCACACTCATTTTGAACTGCAATGAACTACACAGTGACCAATTAGAAGAACTGCAACACTGTCTATGATGTGTCAAGCTGTCACTTGATGACACAGTGAACACTTTAATTAATTTTCAACAAACTTGTTTTTTAACAGAACCATTTTTGCATTTGATGCACCATAAGCGCTCTGTAACATCTGCAAGAGTTGTCCCTGAGCCACCCTCTTGATTTGGGTTTTGATTTAATGTGACTTAGGGGACAATGGTCCAATCACCTTCTGTCCTCTTCAAACACTTTCAATGGGCGGTTGCCCAGAGGGACAAGTGAGACATGCTGTATAATATATATTGAACTGTGTTTTCGGTGTTCAGGCTACATACTGTATTTCTGAGAAGTAGATTGAGTTAAGAAGGCACTAAATGAAGAAAAGGATAAGAAGATGACTGACCAAACTTGCGTAAGTAGGCTTCAGGTGATATAAACAAAGACAAGTATGTTTTATAACAGAATTTATCAAAGTATTTAAACCTCTCTGTTGGAACAGCTGGTGAGCAAATACATTTTTTACCTGATAGATTAAACATAAACTCAATGCAATGCAAAACCCCTTTGGTCAGGTCAAACTAACCTTGATATGACCAAATCTAATGCAGGATTTGTTAGGAGATCACACATTTATTTAGTTTCTCATGAGTGCGGTCAGCCAGTGTGAACGCCAAGGTTACACCATCGATGATTCATTAGGTGTTATTTTAATGCAAATGCAGTAATTCGAGGTGAGAGGCTTGAAAGGATGAATTCCTCCCCTTGTCACGATTGTAGGTCTCATTACTGTCCCTAATTCAGATGACTAATCGCTTTCAGCACTCTGAATTAAATAATTCTGTCCTTAACCCAGAACAACAAAACAAGAGTGACACCTCAAGGAGCTTCTAACTCCCACGTTTCGACTCTGGCGGGCTGCAGAGATAATCAGGTGCAGCCAGGATGTAAATGCAATCTGCAGCAGTCAATAGTACATAAACAGTATGGATTTATGAATGATTCACTATAGGTACAATCTATATTAAATCTGGGTGACAAATGAGGTTATGTGTCAGCTCAATGATCAACCAATCAAACATCACACTAAATATCATCATTATTATTGTCATTACCGAAGGACTGTAGGAACATCTGGGAAAGAAAAAAAAGCAAAATGTACAGTCTCAACATGTTCTGTTTTCATATAATTCTGGCTAACATTGTCAGCATATCATTTAGCTTTGCTGTAGGTAAAACAATCCACCAATTTTTTGAGAGGTAGTCATGTTCTCATCTCAAAAACAACACAGTTGTTATTGGTGCTGACTCAAAAACCATTCCAGCAAATGACAAAAGCATCAGCACTTCCACTGAAGTCTTCAACTTTTCTTTAAGCTTATACAACAGCAGCAAAAAGGAAACATTTCAGATTTTTAAACAAAAGAACTTCCTCAGGCTAAAATGTGTCCTCCAAACATATAAGCTGGTTCTGTCTAGCCAGTTGTTTTTTGGCTTGCCATTGGGAATTGCAAATAATGTACATCTCTCCAGGAAGGAGGGTTTTACTTTAAGGAAAAAAAAAAAAACATTAACACTGACTGACAATGGCAGATGGACAAAATTACATTTTTTTGGTCATTTCCATTACTACATCCATCCAGCCTTCAAGTGGCTCTTGACATTGTCTAAGGTCATGACATCTGTCTTCATTTATTCCATCCCAGTAACACGTATATGGATAATTACACATCTGACAAAAAATCTCAAGTGATCCTTTTATTATGACACAAAAATAAATCAAATTGACCTTGAGGTTGCAGAGATACACTCTTTTCTTTATGTGTATGTTGTTTTCAAGCAGAAGGCTTGAAAAAGGGGCTAGGGCTGAACAGGTTAAACATGTGAAATTCCCTCATGAAACCAGGACAATGGTTTACTGATAAGTAATTAAATCTTGAGGAGTGCAGGTTTTTTATGTGACCTACAGAATCACATAAGGAAGCCAGCAAATGAGGGCAGAATTGAGTCACAGCCGGGGGAAGCTCGGGTCCCTTTCCCGGCAATGCAAAATCTCACCTTACACTTCTGACTAATGATGGGGCTACATCCATCAAGCATGTGTTCAGTGATGAATGAATCTGTCTGATCTGTTCGCTCTCATAGGGGAAGAACACCTTGGCTGGCTGCTTTTCTTTTCTATGATCGTAGAGACAGAATTTGCTGAAACACGTGCCAGAATGTCATCATGTGTACAAATTTAGAAATCTGACACTGACTGGTGGGCCACAGACATACAGAGGAAGATGATTACATGTGACACCCCTGGCCACTGGTTGCCCACATCTGGTAAAGAAATGTTATTTTCAACAGAGAAAAAGGATGAAGACAAATTTCTGGTCTGGACATTCATAAATGACCACAATCAAAAATTCTCATTTTAGTACATCTGTCTCTTACTGCCTCTCTGTCCTTTCTACATCTCTGTTAAAGGTCCCATGTCCTACAAAATCAATTTCTTTGCTTTTTATTACGTTTAAGAGGCTTGGGACACAGAAGAAAATGACACCTTTTTCTAAAGTCTCAGTTCATAGAAAAATGTAGTATGGCTCTTTTGAGAAAACAGCCTGCTAGAGCTCTGTTTTTTTACGTTCTGGAGTTTATTATGCCATAGCTTTACAGCCTTCACCTACACGTGTGTTTTCTGCTCATCAAAAGCAGATCTATGACTGTTTTGAGTTAGGGGTGGGACAAAAAATCGATATGGCGATTATCGTCGTCCTATCTCCTGTAATATGATTATCGATAAGCGGGAGCCAAATATCGATATTTTAATTCATATAATACGGCGCTCTACATGCTGTATGTATCCCTGTTTATCTTCCGGCACCACTACTTGGTAACTCCGGAAGGGGGCGCTCCACACTTGTAAGAGTGAAACTTGAACGGGAACTACCAGCCGAAGAAGAAAAAGTTTGCAGAGCGGAAATGTCGGACATCGGCACAGGGGGATATATACTGAAGGATGCCCCAGCCACGTACAAATGGAAAGTGTGGCCACACTTCAGCTTCTACAGCATAGAAGAGACTGACAAACTCGACAAAGACTATGCAGTATGCAAGAAATGATGTACGAAAGTAAAGTACACAGGAAATACCACGAACATGCAGAGCTAGATGCAACGCCACCACCCGGACCTTCCGGCTGTGAGAATGGCTGAAGCTAATGCTAGAGGTAAACAGGCAGCCGTGAATGCCTTGTTTAACACAAAGCTCCCTTTCTCCCCTCCGAGGGCTGTCAACATAATGCTACGGCCACACCGGACGCGAATTGGCGAATTTTAACGCGTGTAAAGCCTGTAATGCACTGCGCTTAACGCCTGAAGCTGGACGCTGGACATTTTGACAAGCTGTGGGACGACGCGCGTCCGGGCGCATGCGCAGTAGAGAGCCGGAGCCGGTCGGACTCAGTGATAAACCGTGCAGGCAAATCCAGCTGGAAACGAATATTTACAGAACTTACCTTCAAAACCTGTCTCCTCAGCGACTTTCACCCAAGCCTGCTCCTTTTGTTCCAGTCTCTGTAGAGGACACACGCCGAGTAGTTTAGCTCCGGATGATAACAAACAGCGCAGATAAACCTCTCCTCCATCTTTGAGAGGGGTTTAAGCAGGAGCAGGAGGCTGGGGCGTCACACATTATTAAATAAAACCTGTCTCCTCAGCGACTTTCACCCAAGTCTGCTCCTTTTTGTTCCGGTCTCTGTAGAGTACACATGCTGAATAGTATAGCTCCGAATGATAGCAAACAGTGCCGATAAACCTCTCCTCCATCTTTGAGAGGGGCTTGAGCGACAAATGTCATGGAGCCACACGCTTCTACAACATAGAACTGAAAGAGACTGAAGATTGCGACAAAGACTAAGCAATGCTGTGCAGTAACTTTCACAGAAATACCCGCGAACATGCAAAAGACCACGAACCACGCGGACCTACGCTGTGAACGCTGGCTGAAATGCTAACGCTGCTGAGTTTAATTCGTGGCGCTAATGCCTTGTTTGCAGACTTTGTAAAGCTCCCTTTCTCCCCTCTGAGGGCTGTCAACATACCAAAGTCCATCGTTAAATTCATCTGCAAGGATCCCCGCCCATATAGTGTGGTCGAAAATGAAGGTTTTCACCAGATGTCACAAACTCTTGAACCAAGATATGAAATACCAAGCCGAAAATATTTCACAGAAAAGGCACTAGTTAAGCGCTAGTCCATGAACCGTTTTTGAAAAAGGAAATTCATTTGTTCTTATGTTGACAAAAACTGGAAAACAGTTCAATCTTGACATGTTGAATGTTTGTTTAAAAAAAGTTATCGAACTATGTCTGTTTACATGAAATTTGAGCTTTACCAATATAAGCACAAAATGTGTCCAAGTTTACATACAGCATGTGTCAAATTTTGCTAAACTGTCTAACATATATTGTGATATATCGTTACATTATTTTTTGGATATATATCGATTGTCGCAAAATCGCTGTATCGTGATAATATCGTTATCGTGGACCATGCATCGTGTATCGTATCGTATCGTGAGGGACCTCGTGATTCCCATCCCTATTTTGAATCTGTTTTACAAGGCATGTAATATCTCCCTCCCTCTCCCATCAAGCATTGCTTGAGCAACCAACTAGTACAGACCTAATTATCATAGCTCTCAAAGTCTTTCCGCCCCACATATCTGACTGTTTTCAAAGGGGAGGGTATAAGAGCTGCACCTGGTTCCTAACATTGAAAACATTTTTTTTTCCTTTTTTTTTATTAAGCTCAGATAAGATTCTAGCCAATCAGACACCCCAGACATGATTTTGATGGTCAAACACAAGTGGACATGGGAACTCGAAGCAAAAAAAATAAAAAAAATTATAATGAAATACATTAACATTAAATGTATAGAAAGAGCACAGCATTGGTAAACTCTTTTGTACAGCGTCAGAGGTAACATTTGTTATGATTTTGGTGCTTTGCAAAAAAATACTAATCAATTAAAAGATTACAGGTTTACGGATGGAATGCTGAGAGTAAAAGAGACAAATGCTCTGGTTGGAAAAGAACAAAAGCCTCTGTACTGCAATCCAAAATACTTTCCAGCTTTATGACAGGGCAATGAGATTTTTTAAAAAAATGACTTTTTGAAAAACTGCAAACCACCATCTTGCAGTTTTCAAACATCCTCTACTATATCATATCATATCCTTACATCCTCATAAGTTTAGTTCTGTCGAATTCTTGCTTCAGTTCTCATTGATAAAACTGTCTAGAATAGAAGAAGCATTTATTCATCATTTGTCCAATGCTTTGATTCAAAATAAATTCAAATAGAAGAGTTATTTCTAACATAAAGAATCACATTAAGAGTCGTGACAGTGTGTCATTGTGTCTCTTAGCTTCAGCACCACAAACCAGCCGTGAACACCTCTTTGTTACAGATCCTTTCCTCTCCATTTCTCTCTCCTCCGTCCCTAATTCACCTTATCACTTTCTGTCTATCTTCATCTGGCTCTGTCTCAGCGGGTCCTCCTCACAGCACACACACATACACACACACAGCCCAATGCCTGTGCACCTCAGTGTCACACATGTTAGCACCCGAGTGCCCAGAATATGGACAGAAATGTCAGCACACATACACACATTCACTGCGGCATTTGGCCATGCTAATCCATGTGTATTATTTGCCATACGCTGTGGAGGAAAAAGGGAGTGATGAGCCATGTGGGATTGTGTGCTGCTCTGAATGAGGCACATCAAAGATACATGTTATAAAAAGATGCAAACAGGGCTTCAAGAAAATTATACTCAACTTTTCATCTTAACAGAGACACAAGGTTGAGTGTGTGCGCACAGAAAACAACAAAGAAGGATTGACAACAGCAGAGGCAGCGTGGATGTGTGACCCTGGGACAAGAAAATGGCTTGTATTCCTTGGTGAATAGTAGAAACGATGGGGACCAAGGATTTTTATGATCCGTTCACGCTTCCTGAATACCAGAATAGAGAGGAAGTAGCCAAGGTCAGAGGCAGAATTCCCTATTCTAATGCAGAGCCGTTGCTCACCAACCGGAGCAAGAGTCAGGGATTAATTTAGAGATCCATTCACCACGCCTGTGCGGAGGGGAAAGACAGCAAAACATGATGAAGAATGGAGGAGCGGAGAGAAAGACGGACAACAGGGAGAGCAATGGAGAGGAGAAAATGAGGAAGAGAGAACAAGTGGGCAAGAGAGAGAAAGAGGCGGAAAGAAGGACAGACAGAGACAGAGAGAAGTGGTCACGCATGTTATGCGTAGCCTGCGGAGAGACAGCAGACGGTTTACATAGAAGAGCTCCATTTTCTAAACACTCCTCCTCTCATGGCCCGTCGCCTACATGAGTGTGTGTGAATATGTGACTAAGTGTGTTTGTGAGCCTCTGTGAGAAAGATAGACAGATGATATGTAGGCAGGGAAAACCTCTGGAAGGGAGCGATAGAAGGAGTTTGTTGTGCAAAAGTTGAATAAAAGTGATCCTGAAGCAGAACACAGGAGAGAGGCAATCAAAAGTGTGCGTTCCTCAAAGAATAAAGTTTGTGTTTCACTTGTTTACTTTCCTTTTTGTCAAATCAAAGGGCTCTCAGAGACTGCAGAGCTGGGCTACAGCCAACAGTCCTTGCCAGAATCTGCACAAGAATTGATTGGGGTCTTTTGTCCAGGCAACATCTTTACAGTAAGTTGCAGAAATATCAAGCCTGCATTTCCAATATTACTTCTGACAGTGAAGCTGTACAGAAAAAGAATAAGAATAAGAAAAATCCCATCAAAGGATGCAGGTCTTTCATGGGTAAAATCCAACTAACACTAAAGAAATCATGTATTTTCAAGTTTAATTGATTTTTTCCCCTCAAACATACAACAAAACACGACAATAAAAGTACAGACATAAAAAAGGAGCACTTGGATAAATGTGACTTGTCATGAGTTATAATGTACTTATTATGTGCAGCCAGTTATCAACCAATTACCAGCCAGTGTAAGTCCCACCTCAAACTTTTTCTTACTTTTTAGATTAGCTGCCAAATCAAGAAGGAAATGGGCAGGCCAGCCATGAATGTTTCAGTTAAAGTTTCTGCATCTGCACATGTTTATTCCTATTGATATGATTTACATGCCTCTTGTGTCTGATAGAGTTCCTCTGTTGATAACACAACAAAGATCACAGCCTCTTGACTTCTTTCTCTTCCCTTTTCAAGAGATCTGATTCTGCCTGAATGGCAATACCTCAATCCATCCCAAAGTAGAGCTATCACTTTTACATCCCACCCCTGCTGTATAGGTCTGTCACCTCATATTTTTTGTTCAAATATTCATTCAAATTTAGGGTGAATATTTGAACTGTAAATACAAATTTGAATTTAAAAATATATAACTCAGCAGTATATTAGTGTGTCTGGAGCAGTGAACCACCCGATCCAACAGAGGGCGCTCCCAGTACAACCTAAACGTCTTTTGCTCCTTTGACTTAGGAAGTACACCTCTGGAAACTGAGTTCAGGCAAAGCCATCAGTGGAAGCACTTTGGGCTTCACACTGCTGATGGCAAAATAAAGAATGAAGACAGGAGTGCAAAGAGCAAAGCAGCTGGCCCACTTCTTTTCTATGACAAAGCCAAAGACCCACGTGCATTTGTAGGCAAGTATTCAGCAACATGCAACCAAGTCCTCCTCAGCAGGCCTGACTCTTGCTGTGAGCACTAGCTCTTGCTCTAGCAATCCATTAAATCACATATGTGAAACCACTTTAGGGGCATCTTCACTCCAATCTCAGTATATATATATATATATATATATTAACCTTCTGTCTATGCCCATCCCCTATATATATATATATATATATATATATATATATATATATATATATATATATATATATATATATATATATATATATATATATATATATATATATATATATATATATATATATATATATATATATATATATATATATATATATATATATATATATAGATATATATATATATAGATAGATAGATAGATATATAAATATATATATATATATATATATATATATATATATAAATAAATATATATATATATATTTATATATATCTATATATATATATATATATATATATATATATATATATATATATATATATATATATATATATATATATATATATATATATATATATATATATAGATAGATAGATAGATAGATAGATAGATAGATAGATAGATATTATCTGTTTGTTGTTCGTTTTTTGCTCATCTGTCTTAGTTCACTGGCACAATGCAGCGGGGAGTTACTTCTCTCAAACCCGCAGATTACCCTTTCCTTTGTCTCACTCATGTTATCTGAGCCCTTTGCCCATTTGTTTCTCTTGCAGTCATAACTCTTTTAAACTGGGTCATAAATACACACTTAATTTCTAAATGGGCTGCTTAATTTCCCCAAACAGCTGGGCACTGTAGCTTAGAGCAAATTATATTCAAACCATAAGGAAACATGTGTATGTTGGAGACTATTGTCAGTCATGGGTGAGAGCACATTTCAGTGACTTGTAGATTCTGGTCTTAGTATGATTTGTAAGAAAATTAGGTCAAGAAAAAAAAAAAAAGAAGTATAAAGAATGCCTCAGTGATAACCCCTTTTTCAAAAGCACACTGAAAAGTGTTCATCCAGAGTTACATATCTCAATATACCATACCAGTTCAGTCTGTAGGAGGTCCCTATTGTCTGCTAAAATCAACAGCTGCAATAGACCTCGCTTGCAACACCAAAATCTATTATTAAATCTAGTATCAAATCTGTTCACAAGCACTCTTTAAGATGGCTCCCAGTGCCGCTTAATTTTTCTAAATATGTTTTTTAGTCTATTTAAAGGAAAAGTTTGGTTCCTGCAGCTTTTACATTGTTTATAGAATGAAGAACAACAATATACTCACCCAGAAGGCTTTCCTGATCCAAACAGTGCTTCGGGAGATATTTAGATCCAAAATCGAGCAGCGGACACCGATATAATGGTAGCCTGTAGGGCATAGATCGCCGCTCCTAAAAACTTAATTAATCGTCCAAAAACTCATGTTTTTCACCAATATTCCATCATGATCCGTTCCAGATGATCCACCATTGCAGTCTGTGTCACTCCACACAGCGCTGTGTGGCTGAACTAACGAGTTTGTTTACGTGCCCCTCGCGCATGCGCAGTGCAGCTCATTGTTTCAGGGGAAGACCGCCAGCTACAAATCGACTTTCTTCTTCCGGTTTTGTGCAAAATGGACGAATATCTATCAAATGAAGATGTTGTGGAGGAGAACTGTGAATATGATGGATGTCCTCGAGTTTCGAGCCAGAGTTTACAGATAAGGAGCTCATAGAAAGGAGGAAGCGAAGGCAACGCTCCAGAGAGTACTGCGCATGCGCGAAGGGCACGTAAACAAACTCGTCAGTTCAGAGTTAGTACAGCCACACAGCGCTGTGTGGAGAGACACAGACTGCAATGGAGGACCATCCGGAACGGATCATGATGGAATATTGGTGAAAAACATGAGTTTTTGGACGATTAATGCAGTTTTTAGGAGCGGCGATCCATGCCCTACGGGCTACCATTATATCGGTGTCCGCTGCTTGATTTTGGATCTAAATATCTCCCGAAGCACCGTTTGCATCAGGAAAGCCTTCTGGGTGAGTATATTGTTGTTCTTCATTCTATAAACAATGTAAAGGCTGCAGGAACTGAACTTTTCCTTTAAGACTGCTTATTATCTACAAAGACTGGTTATATTATCCTTTTACTGAAGTGATCCATTTACTTTTTTTAATCAGTCAATCCAATATGTATGATTAATAATGTTTGTGTTTTATGTTTTTGCTCTGATGACTCACTATTTTGCATGTCTATGTGTTTGTGAATCTGTATGTACAAGCTGCACCAAAGAAACTATTGATAAAGACATGAATAAAGTTGATCAGTTTTACATAATCTGACTGAACTGAGTTGAAATACATTGGAGCTACACAGTGGTGCCTCACAGCTAGAAGGTTGATGGATTGACACTCTGAGTCATGAGGACCCTTCTGTATGGAATAATTATGTCCTCTATGTGAATGTTTGTTTTCTCTGATTACTTCTGCCCATGTATCAAAAACATGCTTGTTGGAGACTCTTGGACCCTGTCCACACGGAGATGAAAACATTCTCTGTAGATGGCACTGTTTCAGAAACTGTGTCTGTCCACATGAAAACACCTGAAATGCTGTAGTATTTATGCCAGGCCAACTGATGATGTAACGTTGCTGCAAACATGCACCAAAACAAGAGAAGAAGACATGGAGCATGCACAATTATGATAAGAAATGTGAGCAAACAGTGAAGTTGTCCTCTTGTTGCTCATGGTGGTCATAGAGGAGCAGAAGATTTTGCTATAAAAGCCAAAAATAAGTGTAGTAGCTCTTGAGGCATGACATAGACACTGCATTCTGGCAAGGTTGTGCATGTGAGAGGTGAAGATATGACATGATTGAGTCTAAAACTATCCAAATTCATTCCAAGTACAGAAACAAACAGCTGGTGTTTTTCAGATTTATTCACTCTGGAACCTGTTTTCAAAAATGTGTGTTTTTCAACTCAGTTTTTGGTTCAAAGAATTTTATTGGCATGACTGATTTTTGGCAGATTTTTGCTTCTTTATGGTTGCTGTTTTTGGAAATTTGAAATTGACTGCAGGCAGCTCTGAGCTAGGAGGAGGGCCATATGTGGCCCATTTGCTGTCAGGGGCCCACCCCCGATATAGAAAATGAATAGATGGATGAATAAAAGTGAATAGATTTGAAGTCAATGGAATTTAATATTTTATATGTACTGAACTGATTTGATTAAATTGAATTACACTGAATCAAATAATATCAGTTCAACTGTACTCTCTTTGTGTTTTATCAAATTGTATCTAAGGATGGATCTATTAGTAATATTTCAAAAACAAGAAATAGCCCAGAAATGTTGTATCCACAAAGCAATAGTAACATGAAACTTTAAACGAATTTTTCAAGAATTAGATACAGTTTTGTGGGATTAAATAACACCAGCTTGCATTGCAGGATTTTTCTCATACTCGAACAACTGGCAGGTCACTGGGGTTAAAATCCACCTAGTCACAGAGGAGTTAGTTGAAGGATACTCAGATGCAGCCTTAATTACACATTTCTTTTTTCAATACTAAATACCATTCGGCCCATTCCTCTGCTCCTCAGCACACCACTTAACTAACCTCTTATAAACCCCCCTCCTCCCATTACATTAGAAGAAAGCCAGCTAATGTGTATTCAGTGTGAGCTGTCCCACTCCCAGTGAACAGAAACAGACGCAGCATGTAATGATATTTGTGGGTGGGAGGTAGTGGATGGACTATTAATTTTCCAATCACTGTAGGTTGTATTAACTTGTCTATTCAGTCATGTGGAGCTCCAATGCAGGGGGCAGGAGACAAAACAAACTTGGATTGCATTACACAGTTTTGATTTATGCCTCGATGGGACTAGCACTTGGCTGCAGTTAAATTACAGAATTATGTACTAAAGGGTATAGAACAGCAAAATTTGTTTTAAGTCCCATGCAACCGAGAACAGATCAATAGCTAGATGATATTAAAGATGCTCGAAAGAGAAATATTCTTTACCATTTGCAGCTGCTCAGTTTTATGATGCAGCAACTCTTTGATTTTCAGCCAGCAGATATTTAAAGAAACTTGATGAACAGAGCTACAGTGCCAGGGGAGAAGTATGCTATTGTATCATACTGTATTGATCCTGCTTGCCTTGCCTAGTTAACAGCCCCAGTGGTCGATCTGTTAAAGTTTAATGAGAAAGGGAAGGGAGACATCACAGAACAATCAGATGAAATTTTCTCTAAGATAGATGAAGCACACACTGTATGAAAGGCGGAACCTGGTTCTCTTGTGGGAATTTCAGCCTGTAAGGCAATTGTTAAGTTGTGTTCACATTTAATATCAATATAGAAATGTAATCCTTTTCTAAAAATCAAGGCTTTTTAATGCACAACACTCTAATTTAAGACTTAAAATCTTTGATTTTGTGTTGGATCAAAGAGCAAATAAATAACCAGTAATATTACATTATTCTGAATTAATGTTTTTGGCTGGTTGTGAAGCCGAATCAAATTCTAACTGAGGCCTTTAAATGTCCAACAAAAGAGAATCAAACCATGAGCAGCACAACTGATTGTTTCTATAGCAGACACAAATGTCAACAAATTCTGTAAATGGTAAATCTGATGCAGCAGAAACATCCTTACTCAACTTTACACAGCAGAGGTTTCTCTTTATTAGACACTAGGGGACCTGTTTTGCCGTGAAGCAAGCTGTCTAAACTGTTGGGCATGTTGGTCTATATTTCACGATTTTGAGGACACATGCTAGGTGTGGGGTTCATAGAGGACAGATTATGTGCCTTAAATGCATACTGATGTATGTTGGGCGTAACATGGACTAAACCAATCAGAGTGTCAGCTCCCATTCCCTTTAAATCAGTGCGTCCTGTGTACGGAATATTGTATGGTATTTGCTCCTGCTCAGATTTAAGTTCTTATTTTGTCACTGAAGAATGCAGGTCATAAGAAAGTATCCAAAAGATGAGTTAGACTCTTCCACAAAAAAGGTAAGAGTGAAACCTCATAATTAACTGGACCAATAAGACACTTCTCAGCTGTGCATAGCATTTTGGACTTTTGGTTTTCAGGTTTCCTCTTCACACGTGCTCTTGTGTATTTGTGACCTTTATTCCTGATGTTAGAGAGTGATATCAACCCTTTTTCATTTTTGTTTTTAATTAATGAAATTTAGTTTTGTATTAATTATTTCCTTATTTTTCATTTTTGTGTTGGGGGACCACATTGTTCAAAAATGATGTTAGGTGCTGTTAACAGGCTCATACCTTTCTCTTGATTCATAAGCATCAATAAAATACTTAAAAAAGTGAAGCCTCATTAACTATTAACGTCTCCAGTTAAAACCAACAGGATCAGGCTTCTAATGGCCCTTTTCCATCAGCCCTACTCTACTCTACTGTACTTGACTCTACCCGGCTCTACTCTACTCGCCTTATGCTGCTTTTCCATTTGCCCCAGTCGCCTGCCCAACAGGGTGCAGTGTCGTTGAGCGGCTCTGCAATGACGTCATTTTGAGCGCGACACAACAATCTGTGGCTTTTTGTCACAAACCGAGTAAAAGAGGAAAGCATGAGAGGGCTGCAGGTAGTAAGTAGAAATAACCCTTGAGAAGCACAGGAGAGTTTTGGAAGCTATACAGCAGAATGAAGCTGAGGACGAGAGCAATCGAACTGCAAAGAAAAGATGTATGAGGGTAAGCTAATGGTAGCTACTGCTAGCATGCTAGGTTGTAGCGCTCATGACTCATCGATGACGACATTGTCTGACCAATCAGTAGCTGGCAGTCGGTGATGTCATCTTTTAGTTTGGACTCAGCTCGCTTGGAACCAGAGCAGAGTAGGAACTAAAACTAGCTTGTTTTAGGAGGTACCGGGCTAGTGGAAACACGCTGCAAATCAAGTAGGGCCGAGTAGAGTAGGGCCAAGGCGTACTAGTGGAAATAAGCCATAAATGTTTATAACAGATTGTTTACCGAACGTCAATAACTGTTATCTTTAAACAACTTAGTCCTTCCTTTTTCTGCAGGAGACCTTGACCATTTTCTCTATTTTTGCACAAGACACACTGAACAGTCTGCTTTATTATCTATGAGCATAATTATCAGTGAGATCAATATGTAAACAAATATTCAAAATGTAGCTTTTTTGTTGTGTGGAAATATTTAATTCTTTATGTGTTTTTCTTGTTTATGAGAATACTTATGCACTCAAAAAAGGCCACACTCTAACTGGCATTTTTGCCACTTTGGTGTATTTTCTACAACATTGAATATTAATGATGTGGGGGTGCGCAGGGCTAAGACTACAAGGTGTAGAGGATGCTGGATAAACAGATGAAGAGAGAAATAATGTTGCATTTCCACCAAGCAGTCTGATTCAGTTTTGCTCAGTGAAAACTGAATATGGTTGTTTCCACTATCCAATTTGAACCCAAATAATTGGCCTGTACCATCTCAATTTTTAAGCATACCAAACAACCCCAAATCTGGAGCTAAAAGTACTGCAGTATGTTGTTACTTCTCATGCCACAGTAGGTTAAGCAAAAAAGCACAGCACGCCATGTACAAATAAGGCATGGTTTTGGAGTGATTCAGTGGTTCACTGCTATTGCTGTAAAGAATGACTGAACAAAACAATGCTCCACAGAGCACTTATGTGCTGGGCATCCTCCACTGCTGCTCTTTGTTTACAGTCATGGTGTACTTCTGACTGCTTTACTGTGTTTGATGCTGTAGGTCAAGCAATTACCGAGCTGGTATAACCCTCTCTTTCTGGCTCTCATGCCCGCCCTTAAGTTAAGGTATAGCTGGCAGTGAAAATGGAAACAGAATCATTGTTTACCAAACTATGCCGAACCAAACAAGACCACCTGGTGGAAACACAGCTTTAGATCAGTTGCTGAGAACAAATATGGCTAGTGCCTCTCAGGCCCTCGACAAAATGGAACCCATTGTTCATAATTATCAAAATATCATCGAATCAAATATATGTTAAACTTGTTTAAAGACTTCCTTCTCAATCACTACAAGAACACACATTCAGCTAAACACAGAGACAAACCCAGTAGTCTTTGTGACACTTGGATGAGGACAAAGAATGAACTAGCGTCTCCAGTAGATTTTAGAAAACGCTAACCCAAACTCTCACGGTAATCCAAATAAATACAGTGGTTTGCAGAAGCTTTGTCTCTAAATGCAAGAAGCCAGGCTAAGCCAATGCAATACACTCTTTCCCAAGGACACACAAAAAGATAATGTCAGAAATCTCTTCTGATGACAGAGTGCCATCAGATCATTTTCATTAAATTGGGATGTTTTTCACGGCAGAGGGCAAACAGAACTAAAGGCAGCAGTCCAAAAGAAGAGATAGTTATACATTACGAACATTCAAAGAAGTGGATCATGATCATTGCTGGGGGAGTTTAGACTATGATGTAATAAAGTCTGGAAAATGTGATGAATGGTTGGCAAAGGCAAAATTGGAGGCTTGGGCAAAGCAGCTATTTCACATGTCTGCAATACCTAGCGCCGAGGCCAAGAGTAAAAGCTGTTTCAGAAGTTATCAGGAAGACAGTTTGATGTCTTATATATGCTGCAGGTGAGGTGATTACAGCTCTCAATCTATGTGTCTCATGAAGTACACATTCATGCGTGTTTGCGTTAACATGTTTACTGCTCAAACATCCTCCCAAGTTCACATCAAGATTCTTAAGCACTATAAAGAAGCCACATTGCCAGTCAATATCAATTAGAACTAGAGAATTTGCATTTCCATAAAGGAAATGCGTTGAAATGCTAAGCGTGACTGCTGAAACTGTGAAATGAAATAGCTAAAAGTAATGCAAAGAAAGTTAAAAATGTGACATGAATAGTTGTAAGCAGTAAATCATGGCTGAAAATGTGTGAAATGTGCAATAAAAATGTTTGCAGAACATCATAGCTACTGGAGGTCAGATGTGCAGGTCACGTGACCACGCTCTAACTTCAAAGAAATGTGCAAAAGTAGATGCTGCTTCAACAGTCACATCTCAGAAACTGTAGCAGATAGTGAAAAGTTCACGAAAAACTGTTTGCAGTTGTGAAAGAAAGCAGATGTCTGTTTTGTAACATGTTTCAATGTGGTGATATTTGTAGATGTACCTAAGAAAGTGGCCAGTCAGTGTAATTTATGTGAAATGGGGTTGAGAGTGCAAAGAAAAGCACGAATATGCTATTACAATGAAGAATCTGTATCAGATGGAGAATAAAATAATACAGGCTCTGCCTGAATTCGTACCCTCGAGCTTGGAGTCCATAGTCCGCTGTTCTGACCACTCGGCTATGGGGCCAAATATGCTGAATCATCGAAAGCATGGTATTTCTCCTAGTTGTATTGTGCGCATGTATAAGTGTCATACAGCAGGCTCATAACGCTTGGTACTTCCGGGTAAACGAACACTCGCTGTGCCAAAACCGTGATAGATATCAGAAAAGGGATTGCACTGTGAGCATCCCAAGAACATGCTGAAGCTATGGGTGTAATTTTTATGTCCATACAGTAAAGAATGTTGACATAGTGGCGAGTTAAAAACGGGCTTCAAAGTTGAGCGCCCAGCTGTCCCGAGGTAAAGAATTGCATTACCGCAGATGAGAAGATTTTGAGTCATACCGCAAAAGCTGAAGCTCACTGAGACAAAACGATGTCAGATCAAACTTTGAAGTGGACTTCACGTGTAAGAGAAGAAGGGCAGCGACGTTTTGATGCATAAATCATGTTTGTGGAGGACGTTTTGACGAAGTTAAAGCAGGATAATTCTGCTGAGTCCAAGAGAATTCTTGTGTCCGTTCCGCTCTGAGATCACGTCACAATAGCTCAAAGGCCATTGATTTCCTTAGAACTTGTTGTTGCTTAAAAATTCATATTTAAAAAACTGTAGAAGCCAGCAAAAGCTGAAGATATGTAAAAATGGCTGAGAAGTCAGTGCAGCTTTTAAAGTACGAATGAAGTCTGTAGGTGGAAGCATGCCCAAGCTGTGGAGCTTCAAAGTTGCAGAAGTTTTCAGCAGAGCTGCGGAAACGTCCCATTGATTTCAATGTAAAAATACATGCAGAAATTATTTTTTACTGTAAAAAGTATAACTGTTAAACCTGTGAAAAATACAAGCGCACTTCTCCTGAACATGCTGCATATGTCAATTTTTTTCTGTGAAAATCTGTGCAAATTTGAAGCCTGTGAAAGGTGGCAAACCTCAGGGATAAGAAAAAGAAAAAGAACAAAATGGAGGTTAGGGAGAACAATATGTTGAAACGCTGACTCAGCATTTCAACATAATAATCAGTTTATCAAAATGCAAGAAGTAAAAGCTTTGTGCTATTTATATTTACAAGGAAAGGGAGTTGAGGGGATCTTAGACCCTTAAGACCCCAGCTACTAATTGGTGTCAGCTATTAATGATTAAAATTTCATGTTGCCACCAGCAAGCCAGCAACTAAGGAGCTACTGGTTTTGATGCTGGCAAGTGCCTTTGTTATGTTATGTTATATAAAGTGTTAAGTGTAGTAAATAATTATGTCAAAGCTGCTCTTTCAATTGCTCTCATGTTAAATTCAATAAAGTTACCTGGAGTTCTAGGACACCAATTTATGGTCAGACTTTTGTGCCAGCTGCAGTCAAATTCACTGCTATTCTGTTTACCATTTTATGAAGCTCGTACTGCCCCATCTCTAAAATACTGGACCATCCCTTCACGATAAAATCAATGATAGTAACGATGATTAGCGCTCTAAAATAACTCCTCCTTTGGTCAGTTTTTTGGGAGAAATTTGTTCTTATTGATCCATTTTTACAAATTGGTTGTAAGAGTTTTTTTAATCATATTTTATTTGTTTTAAAAATGTGATAGTGCTGTTTAAGCTCTCTATTTTAATCTTTATTGATAATTACTATTTCTTAACAGTCTCTAGAATAATCAGATTTTCCCAAATTCATCTTCTCTTTATTTCATGACAGGGAGCAAGTTGCCAAATGTTAACAAGAAACAAACAAGTTGTCTGTCAGAATTAAAAGGATGGTCATTTGTAACATTTGACAAAAATGCTTTATAGAGTGGCTAAGCTTTATGTTATTTTGGCATACTTTTATTTGATTTCTTCTCGTAGCCAAGGTTTAAAGAAAGCACATTTAGAAATGCTTGTTACTCAGTAATCTGTTTGTGAGTAGGAGATAGTTCTGCAAGGTTTGAATTCAGGTTTCATTGTTTTCTATAGTCATAAACCTTTAATCCATTAGTCTTACATCATTATAGCATAAATATTCTGATTGCTCAAGTGGTCCTAAAAATATTGCTTCACCTTGATTGTGGCTACAACGTTTGAGGCTCTCAATGCATAATTTATATTTAGAAAAAATCCAGGTGAAGTGGAAATAGCAGAAAATGTATTGGAACTACAGGGGTTTAATTGTTAAAAGGATTAAATTGTTTCTGTTTGGTATTGTTAGCATTATGAACTGGTCTATTCAACTGAGCTGTTCGACCAGATGCACAAGGCTATATTAGCAATGACAGGATACCTGAGACAAACAACAAACAAAGAAAAAAAAGAGGGCATAGTGACATGTTTGATCCCAACAGTAATCAAAACAACACTTTCGAGTCACCTGCAACACCTGAAGGGAATCAAACCAAACGTCAACGGTGAAACTAGTGTTCATGCTTCTGATCCAACAGGCATGCACCAATTTAATCACAGCACATGCAGGGCAGACCCATTAATGTGGGAGGGTCTGTACAGTACACAATGCCATGTCAAAAAAATAAGTTTTATAGCTGAATTCAACTCATTGATACAGCTATTTTGCATGTTAGTGCATCATTTAGTGAGGCTTCTGAGCCATCTCCTCCAGATTTTATAACCTGTTTTTGACAAATTTCTTGTTTTGCTTCAGAGCCTCTACACACTGTTTCTATCTGTGTAAGACAAACCCAGACACCTGTGGCACGCCGAGCAGAGCTGTACTACTGGCATCTGTTGGCTTCCCACACAGCCTTGTTAACACTGACTTGCCAGTGCAAACATCACTAACTCTCTCTCACACAGGCTCCCAGGTCGAGCGGCAGAGTGCAGGATTAGATCTTAGCTCCCTGAGAACAGAGAGGGGATGGTGAAAGATTAGCTGCCATCCTTCAAAAAGATCAGAGAGGACACACAAATCAACCACTTCCCTCTGTTCTGAACACAAAGGGACCGTTTTCATCATTGTCTACCACTGAGGCGAACCTGAATGACGTGATGAGGTGTTTCCAAAATATATAGAAAAGATCTTAATGACAAATTAAGAGTATGAATAATCATAAATAATTCTGGCCATAATTGATAGAAGAAAATAATTAAATTATCCTTTCCTTTCAAGCTCATTATGCCCTCAAACAAGTGGCACTAAAGTAGTCCCGCTGTAAGACCTACTCCCTCCCAAAGAGTAACTAAAACCCAAAGTTCTGGCTGAGGAGCATCAGCCTTGGCATATAAATAAATCTGCTGGAATGTCATGGACATGACAGGGAGAAGAGAGGCTTAAGACACACCTGCTTACTCTCTCTTGCTGTCCCTATCAACCATAGTGTTAGTCAATGCTGCATTTGCAGATTTGATTATGAATGTTGTGTCCATCCAAGGGAGACTAACCATGAGCTACCTGATGATAAACTGGTTGTATGTGTCTGTGCAGTGTAGGGGTGTCTAACTTAATCAAAGAAGGGTCAAAACTTAGAATTCAGTCTAAGATGCAGCCAAGACATTTATTGAACCGTCTAAAACCGACTGATTTGATCAGAAACGTTATTTTGAAAAGCATATTTATGTTAGTACTGGCCAGTGTTGTCATTTGCTGTCAGTTTATCATATTACACATATATGAGTTTGTCATATTAATGTAGTGGAGAAGAGTTTGGTGCACAGGTCCTGCATGGCATCTGTTGCAGTGCACTGTGGGGTTTGTAGTATGAGTGGGGGGAGTGCTATTTAATGACAGGCCATTAATAAGAGACACGTAATTATCTTGCGGTCATATTTCTTTATATCACAGGCCACATTTGGCCCATGGGCCTAAAGTCTGACACCTTTGGTGACTTTAATTTTATGCAACAGCACCCATTATCCAAGAATGTATCAATGACATCTCTGAGCATTGTGTATCCACATCCCAAATATCCTCATTAGGGGAAATATTCCAGACAAACTGAGCAAACAGCTTCTGAAATTTAGCACTAGAAACTAAGGAAAGGGAGTCTGAGGCTTCTTCAAATTGGCGACTGGATTTGTTTAGGTGTCTTCTCTGAATAAACAAATAAAATAATGATATAATTTTGCACTCTTGTGATCTCAGTGTGTCCTTGTCCATGCATGTGGAATAGATAAGGTAGAGTAAGAGTATGTTTGAGATAAAGGTGTTCTCAGGGTGTTCAACAGCCTCCCATTGCAGCTCTCACTCAAAGAATTCATGTCATCACTTCTCCACGATGCTTCTAACCTTGCAGTGCAGCTGATTCCGCCCAATTCATTTCCAGTAATCACCCAGATACATCTTATGAATTTCCAAGCCAGAGCCACTGTGCTCAGTCTGCAGATGCACTATCCAATATGTGCCCTTAAAAGCGAGAAGAGGCAGAAGCTATGATTATGATGACAGTGAGAGGCAACTGCTTAGCAAGTGTCAAGTGCAACACTGAAAGCATATAATGACAGAAAGGATGTTTTTGCTTCTCTTTTCAAAACTTTCGGTAAGAGTTTGCTTCACAAATTGGTTCACATTTTGTACATTACACTGCAGCAGCAGTGCCTGCCAGATACAAACATCTGATTGGCCCATAATGAATGGGACTGACAGAATGATCTTTATTTTTAAAAGTTCTGCCCTTCCAAAACACTTTCTATCTATCTGGTCTGATTGGGTTGACAGACATATTCAGTTTTGTCATTTTTTTAGGAGGAGAAGCACACCATCTTCAAGAAACCTAACAAATCTGTATGCCACGGTTAAAGATACCTCAGAACCTACAGATGTTTCCGGGGTGGAAGAGGTTTTCCTGTGTTTGGGATAGGACTATAGACTATGATGAAATTTTAGCTTTAGTTGTTTAAGTAACCTTGAGAAATTGACTCATTGCCCTGGTAAACTCTTTTTATCTGAAGATACTGTGACAAATACATCACAATCTCAAGGAAAAAAGTATATTTTACTCATAATCTCTGTAAATGAAGCAAAATAATTGAACGTTTCTTTGCTTCGGGCAAAGATGACACATGGGTTGCTGGTTTGGTGGAGAGGTTGATATTAGGCACATCCATTAAATTTAGCAGGAACCTGGGTTCAATTCCACACAATGCCTGTTTGACCGTGTCCTTCCATGTTCACACCTTGCTTCTCAAGACAATCCACTGCCTTTCACATACAGTATCATCAATAAAAGATTAAAAAATGCCCCCGAAAAAGACGATGCTTGTGCAGCTGACTACAAAGAGCTCTGACCTGTTTGGTCCTGAACCCCCCTTGAGAACCACTGTTCAAAACAACTGGTAGAATCAGTGCTTCAAAATGGAAGTCGTTGCAGGCACTACTTCAGAAAAGCCAGTCTTTAAACACTAAAGAAACCCAAACTCCATATCTGTGCATGAAAAAGAGTCTCAAAAAAGTTGCAGCATGATCCTTAAAACAACTCAAGCTCCTAATTAGACTATACTTTATCCAACAGTAAAGAGAGGCGTGAGCTCACAGAGGCTTAAAAACAAACACTGAGACAGCCTGAGAGAGAAAGTCGTAGAAACCTTAAGGGAGGAGGAAATAGAGGAGGTTCTTTACGGTAAGTTCAGCGAGTTCTTGAGGATGCATGCACATTAGATACTTACATGCATTGGTGACTGCAAAGCTGTTGGCCGTTTCTATATTGTCAACATGTGGAACCAGGTTAAAGGGTGCTTCTGTAGCATTTGGGCTGGTGTTGTGAAGGAAGATAGCTAGCCGAAACGCTGTGTACTCCTGATCAGTATTCCTAATGAACAAGCCACCTGGAGAGAGAGACAGAGAGGAGGAAAGGAGCATGATGAAAAGGGGAGGAAATGAGTTATTGTTGGGAGGAGAGAAGGACAAAGACAGGAAGAAGGAAGGTAAGGTAGGAAGGGATAAAAAGATAGATAAATGGTGAGGGAGGGGGAGAAAACAGAGAAGAAGAAAGCCAAGATCTTCATTAGCTTTGTTACAAAAAGGTAATTTGTCTTCCAGTACAAACACACTTGAGGATAGCCACACTGCACATTTTTATCGACGGAATCGGAGGAAGATAGAAGGGGATGGAGGAGAGGAGAAGAAAAGAGACACAACAAAGCTGACAGGGAGGCAGTCAAAGGGATAATGAGGGAGAGAGGACATAAAAGACCAAAGAATGAAGGCCAGATCAGACCAAGACTGAGACATAAAGAGGGGATCATGGAGAACACATCAGGGAGAGGGAGTGGGGTTAGTTTGAAGTTTAAAAACAGACAAGCTGAGAGGTTACAAATCCAAACTCAAACATAAGTAAGAAAAAGTCAGACGTGTGAGTCATTTGGGATGCATGGTAGAGGGTAGTGGCACGAAGCACAGGTTGACAGCAGTGATCTGAGGGGGGTAAGCAGTCAAGAGCATAAATTCATCAGGGAGGTATCACATTTTTGTTATAATTATTTAGCAATGTTCACCAAAGACAGGATAGGTCATCAGCTGATGTTAGAGAAGCAATTGGAGCTGTTGTGTATGTTTCTAATGAAGATGAAGTCGTGTTGTTACAGCAGCTGGCATCATATCACTGAGTGTGGAAGCATTCAGTTGATGATGAATATGAATTCTTCTTATTCTCATTTAGTTTTTACTTTAGAGAAAAATTGAAACATTAAATTAAAGCAAAACAATCATAAAAAGTAAAAACAATATCTTAGATGATGAGGCACTTAGGACATTAGATTAAGTTTTCATGCTTGTAGCCTTCATAAAACTCAAGGAGTCCTTTTACAACAGCCTGTTTGACAATAAACTATTTAAAAAATGTACTCCTCAAAAAAGTTTGGAAATGTAATCACAGTGCATTATTTCTCCAATTTAATAATACCAGTTGGTATTGTATGTTATACCATTGGAAAGTCTGATTAGTCACCTTCACAATGATTTACATATTCTAAAGGTGCGTTCACACCGGATGCGACTTGTACTACCTTGGTGATCACTCTCCATTCAAAGTCAATGTACAGCCGCGACGGGGCGGGGCTAACCCTCCCGCGATGCGACAGCCGCTTTTCACACTACCACTTAGTTTGTTGCATGATGTTAAGGTAAAAAAAAGTTGATCTTTTCAGACGATGTCATGTTTGGCTGTGCAGCAGCAGCCAATCAGCTGTGTGTGCACGTGTGACGGTGCCCGTGACAGACAGTTTTTCATCCGGACTACAGAGGAACAATCCATGTCCGTGTGGGAAACATTAGTCAGTGAGGACATTAATTCCGCCGAGACGGACCGCAGGAAACTGACAGATAATGCTGCTGCACGGCATCAGCTGCAGTGTTTTGTGGTTGATAAGTGAATGAAAAGGATACAGCTGGAATAATGTCCGCTTATACATCCTATTATATGATATATCATATGATCGCGGTGAAACCCGAGTGGACGTGACGTCATCGAGCGACAGCCGACTGCAATGGTGGCCAAAATGAGGTATTCATGGACGCGCGACGATACGTCAGTGGGCGACGCGATTTTGGTAGCTGGGTCGCTTGCAGTGTGAACGCAGCATAAGGGTTGTGCATTTATGTAATGTGGGCATGTGGGTAGTGCTCCAAAAACCTGTGCCAAAATCCTCTAAGTTTGGAAATGGGTATCAGGGCTGACACCAAACAATGCTGCTTACCAGAACACAAGCCGCCAGTTGCAGTGGTTTTGGGCACTTTTGGGGGGTGCTTTTGACCACATATTGATTTAATACTTAAATAATATAACTTCCATTTGGCCAGACATTGATGCTATTTTTGAATATTTTCATATTTTCCAACCAGTTTGCAAAACTCAAATGAATATTAAAGCTGTAAGCTCGAAGAAGGCCTTGTTACACCAACCTCCTTTTCAATTTACATAAAATCACGCAGATGCAGAGTTCAGAACTTCAGTCCTCAGAGCCCACTGAAATTGTCAGTAGTTTGTTGTGTAAGCTCCATCTGATGTTATGCTGTTAAGATGAAACTTAGCCCTTCATTTAAAGTAGTTAAGCTGTAACTGAAGGTGGGTCCCTGTTCAGTTGCACCAGGGACTTAAAAGTTCATCTTCACAAATACAACTCAATGCCTAAACTAACCCCAATCTCATCACATTTTTACTCCTCTATGACCATCAAATCAGAAGCATTTGTTGATTTTGTTTACAGTACTACCTCCTGTGCTGGATTGTCTTGGGCCAGATGACTTGAAACTTAACTGTATGTAATTTTTACCTTGCAATATGGTGATAACTGAATCATAAAGCCTTAATCTACATTAACCATAGTGATAACCTACAGTTTTCTTTTCAGTAACATCAGATTATTTACTATACTGAATTGTTGTGCAGCTAGAAATATTTCCTCTGAGAGCAAATTCAAGTGCAAGCAAGAAAGTTGTCTTACATTTCTGAGGGATGTAATCTATGGTGATGAATCCAGTACTGGCTCAAACACCCACTAAAGCCTTCTGCTCATCCTCAGTCTCCAAGCTATCACACCTTTAACCGCGACAAACATATTTCACTGAAGACTTCACACCTATAAGAAGGCAGACTTGCAATTCAAGCTTATGTTCAAGCTGGAACATCGATTTAAATGGTAGAAGACTTTAACCTTAAACATAAATCACAACTTTTGTTCTAACTGCTGTAGTAACATAAAGCTGATGCAACCCCCAACAGAGAATAAAGATAAAGAAATAAGGTGCAGGCTCAGTTAAAACTCCACAAACTTCCTGGTCCACCTTTATACTGTGACACATCCTTATTTACTTGTACGCTCAGCTGATATGCACAGTGATATCGGCTTCTTTGATTTGCCGGGCTCTAACATTAATGCCAAATGTGTCTGAAAGCCTTGTAGAGATGATCGTCACATTTGCTCCCAATGCTGCTGTGACTGCAGTGAAATAAACGGATGTGACTCAAGTTCTTTTGAATCAGACTTCACTCGTCTGAGCTGGATCATAACGGCAGACTGTAAAGGCTTGACTTAACATCAAGAGAGGGAGAAGGGAGGGAAGATGACAGAGGAGGAGTGTGGAGGCACAACACATTGACCCAAACAATGTCTCTGATGTCTCCAATGTCTGGAAAGGCTGGGTAATACCGCTCCAAAAGTCATATCTCTGAATCAATATTTTTAATGTGCATGCACCCTGACATCTTGTCTAATCCTACTTACATAAACTAAAAATATCAATACATTAAACCTTTACATCTCTTTAATTTATAACCCTCTGGAGACCCTTGAGCCAAAAATGTACATGCACAAAAATTGCTATAAAATCATCATACATCTTTTTTTTTTTTTTTTTTTGCAAAAGTCTCTCAAACCACTTCAGATTTGGTCAGAAAAAATAATCAAAATTCTTTGGGTTTTAACCCCTTAAATGCCAGTTTGAAAACATGCTGTAACTTGGTTTATTTGAAAAACTCTAAACGTTTATGTAAGGAATAAGCCGGTGGGCAGGACATGGCTGGTGATTAAAGTCTAGAATGTACAAAAAAGTATTGATTTCATTGCAATGGTATTATTTTTTTTGTTTTATCAGGAACCAAATTTTGCATCTTTTGGGAACCCTTGAGCCAAAAGAGTTTAAAACAATGCTGAAAAAAATCCAAATATACCAATATTTACCTCTGCCAAGGAGGCTGTGTTTATAGTCATATATTTGTGTTTATTTGTATGTTTGTTTATTTATTTGCAGGATTATGCAAAAACCACCTGAAGGATTTTGCTGAAATTTTTTAGGAGATGTTGGTAATGGCCCAAATTGGAAATTATTAGGTTTTGGTGGTGATCAAGATAACTGCCAACAATCATTTTTGCTCAATGACTAATAACAATATCAACATGATTCTGAGCACTAGGTGTGGGTTTTAGGGGTTATGAATCATATTATGATGGTATCTTTACCGAAGAAGTATTGCTTGAATGTGTAACAATAATATGTGAGCTAGCTTAGCAGGGGGGCTGCACAAACTGAGTGCTTTCTAGCTTTTTTCTGCTTTTTCTGCATAAACATCTTAAAACCATTTCAGCTCTGCTAAAAACTGCCAAATAACCAAATGTTTTCAGGGTTTTAACACTTTATATGCCAGTTTGACTATGACAACTATATAAAAAAATAATAATAATAAATAATAATAATAATAATAATAACAATAATAATAATCATAATTTTATTTTTTTTTAAAAATGAGATGCTTTTGATATAATGAATAGTGGGGGGTTTGAGCATTGCTGTTATTAGACTCTTGGATATGTCAAAAAGCAAAAAACTTTGATTTTCTTGCAATCATATTTTTAATGGTATTATATTTGAATTTTGGCCCTTTTGCTGACCCTCAAGGCAACAATGTACACATAACAAATCTGCGATAAAATCATAATTAATCTTTTTTTTTGCCTGTTTTTTCTGCATAAATCTCTGGAACCACTTCACTAATGAATACTCTTAATTTAACCCTTTAAATGCCAGTTTGAATACATGATGCTACTTGTTTAATTAAAGAAATGCAAACTTTTTACCATACTGACATTGTATGTGCTTTTTTAGAAATGTGTTTGATATGTTGTTGAAGTAGACAGATAAACAAACTGAGTGAGGTCATGACCCCCTGTATTTTTGTGCACTTAAAGTTGCTGTTGATTATGTTTTGGGGAAGAAAAAAGAATAAAGTGTGTTTCTGCACCCTGCTGCTCTCATAATTCACACATTTGACATATCCAAGACTCTAATGATCCATCATTTCCATCAACTCTTCTTTTTTTCCCAAGTATTAGCATGTATACAAACTTACATTTAAAGTATTTGATACAGAAAAGACTTATGGTGGTTTCATACCAATTCTGGTTTTGAGTGTACATCTTTAGCATAGGGGTCCTCCAAGGCTGCAGGAAGAGTCATTAGTATATAACAGACCTGTAAGGCTGACATTAGATTAAAAAAAACACATTTTTGCAGAAAATCATATATACAAGCTATAACCAAGTTGAGAAAAGAAAAATGACAAAAATGTACAAAAAAGTAGGGGGGTCTCAAAGATTTGCTGTGTGGCACACCCCTAATTTGTTCATTTTAATCTCATTAATTAAAAAAAAACTTGCATGTATTGCAGAAATCCATCTTATTAAACCTGGTTTCAAAGACAGACCAAAAAAAAAGAAAATTAAGACGTACAAGTTAAATGAAAGGGTTAATCATGCACCAATGGAACAGTTTAATGCATTGGCATAGGTGTCCTGAAGTATGTGTCTTACAGCACCTTAAAAAGCACTTGCCAATTCACTCTCCCACATTTCAATTACATGAGCATGTCCCTGTCATGGCACGTTATTGCACCAGTCTCAGAGAAACTCCAAAAACCCTCTCATCTGTCTCTGTGTCTCTCTCACACAGGCAAAAAGAGAGAGCGCTCCGGCTTCCACTGACAGAACTCCAGTGTGCAATGCAGAGATATGCAAATGAAGACTGAAGTGAACTGCTGGAGAGCCCAGCAACTGATTGTGTATGTATGTTTGAGTGTTTAAGGAAGACAGCCAGCGGGTGGTGACGAACATGTGCATGTGTGTTTCTGAGGGATCACTCTGCAGAGCATGCATGTGGTCCATAGGCAGAGCCCGGGGGGGCGGCTCACGGTGCTTGAGTTTTGAATGTAAAAGCCTTGGCTCATTCAGGAAATTAATAAAACTATGAATCGTTGCTATAGCCTGACAGTCTGCCCCGACAGATAACCAGGAAATTACTGGAAATGATGGATGGATTTTCTTTTGTTGTTAGATTAACCAGGTCAACCTTTTTTTCTTAAGGCTTGAATACAAACTACAGTGTAAAAGTTCCCACTTTAAAATGGGAAAATTCCAATATGTCCTATGTACACCATTCCATGCCCAAACTCTATAATGCTTAAACTCATATCCCTAAAGAGTCAGGGTGTTTTGCAAAATATGAATAAAAAGAAAAATACATTGATTTGAAAATCCTGCTACTGATGATCCTAACTCAATTTGGATGTTTTTGAGCATTCTTTTGAGTTTCAGGATCTTTTCATACCCCTGTCTAAACTGTTTGGAACTTGTGAAGAGCATGACATCAAGACTGTGTACATGTTTAAAAAAAACAACTGATTGTACGTTTCTAAAATTTAGAAAAATGGTTGGGAAAGAAGGAAATTGCTCGTTCATGGTATTGACCGACTCTTTTGTGAAGCAGCTTGAAAAAACATCTGTTATAATTCCCTCACCAGTGATATATTTGTTGATTTCAACAACTAAACATTACAAATAATGTCTCTTTACATGGTATTTCTCAGGTAGTTTTTTGTTTGCCCAAATATCTGTCTGACTTTTTCAAATGACCTCTCTGGTTTGGCTGCAAGCATTGCCAAAAGGTTTGGTAGGCGCTCACACTCAGGAGTTCACTTTTAAGAGCTTTTCTCCTTCTTTATGTGAAATTCATCCACAAATCAAAGACAATGGTTTTGCCTTTAAGAAATACAAGTGCCCTTGTTTTTCAAGTATATTTCTGAACTTAAAACAAGTAAACAATTGGCAAACAACTGGCTGCAGATTTTCCCAACATTTGAGTTTAGACTGGGACTTAACTGGACTAGAGTTTGGTGTACAGACATTCAGACAGGGGTGCTGCCATAAATTTTGTAGCCTACTATACGGAGAGATATTGCACTGGGCCCCATCCTAAAGCAGCTATGCACGGGTTTTCAAGCATTTGTAATCTAAATCCAGATGTGAATCCAGGTTGTTGCTTTTTGTAAGATTACCTAATTTTTGCAAAATTGGGCAGTTTTTCACATTTTGTGAAATGTTGTGGCAGAGGTTTGTGCTCTCCGATTACTTCTGGTTCTTTTATAAATCATATCGTTGGTTTACAACATTGTTCATTCGGTGGTAATGAGGTAAACCATCGTGCTACATTCATATGTTTCTGCCAATACTATAGCAATTTGTACTACAACATTATTTGAGAAGTAGTAACATGCTCAACTTGAAAATAAACCACTTGTTGTTGGTGCTAGCTCAAAAAAATAAAAAAAAAACATTTAACCCTATAAAGCCAATTGTATCATATTTGATACATACTTTATTAATACCTCAATCTACTCAATATGATCAACAAATTACAAAAAAAAAACATCTGAATACAATCAGATAAATGATAAAAATGTCCTCAAATGGATTATCAGTTCCCAAAAACACCTAATGTATCAAATGAGATATGAAAAATCTATATGTTGAATTTTATGGACATTTTGATTTTTATGGATTTTAGCAGAAAGTGAAACAAACATTTCAGCTCCAAAAAATTACAATTTTCTGGCCATAATCTATGGTCTTGGGCCTTAAAGGGTTAATCCAAATAAAAAAGCAACATCCCTCATGATGAAGTCTTTGACTTTTACTGGAGTTAATGCAGCGGCTATGAAATGCTAAACCGTTCAAAACTTGGCAGTAAATATCTGCATAAATGTTCATATCTGCTGGTATATAATCTCCTTGATTGGTAGTTCTGTAACAATTTGATATTTTTCTGATAATAAAGTGTGTCTCTAATGTCAATGCATTTTATGGGTATAAAATAATGTAAAACATGCCCCAACCTTTGCAATGGAGAACAGGAAAAATACGTTTTGAACTAAGAGTTTTAAAACACCTTTGGGAAAATGTTGCTTATATCATATTTCTAGGAGCCCCTATCTGTGATGGGTTGTGAATGGCCCTGACTTTAACCGCCTTTATGGTGCTCCTGCATTCAGAACATGCTTATGTTAACATGTGAGGCAGGCTGAAGGCTGCTATAATGGCACTGCTAACAACAGACACACTTATTTTGCAAAGCAACTTCAAAAAGTGTTAGCCAGAGGATGGTGAGACCCTGTGTTAAATGAAATGTGCTCCATTCTGACTGTTTTCTAAATGGTTGATTCACGAGAGACTAAGTGGATGATGTTCCCTTAAGGTTTTGGATTACTCGCCTCTTGCTCCCTGGAGAAACATGCTCCTGGACTCTTCATGTGGGTTAAGCCACTGCTTCGGCTGGAAGTATCAATATTGAGTCTTTTTCACAAGTACTCATTTGGTAATGATTACTCTCAGAAAATTTCATACTAAATGAGTGTGCCAACAAAATGTTTATCTGCGAGGTTCCATGGGCTGTCTTCAGTCTTTTTTGTAGTCTTTTTCCGGTCAGCTCCACTTTATGTGCCATGTGACTTCAGGGACTAATCAGAGTATCAAACAGTGCTCAGTCACACATGCAAGCCTACTCACAGACAAAGTGTTAAGTAGGGATGACAGAAACAAACTAACGCATTTCTAGTCTCGAAAAATACCTTAAAGACACTTTTTTAAAATGAGGTACAATTGATTATGTTCAGTTTAAAAAGAATAATACTACTACTTTAGTACAACAGTTTTATTTGTATTTTTATTTACGGAATAATTACCAAGTCATCCAAAAAGGCATGCCACTGAAGTTTAATGACGGAATATCTGCATAATTTATTTTCTCTGGACTGACTCTAAAGCTGGAGTGTCTGTTGGATCTGACAAGAGCTGCCTTCAACTTCTATGAAAATTTAACCAACTGCTAACAAACTAATATATCCTCTTTCTTTAGGTCACAATTGTACTGTGTGTAGCAGTGGATGAATAGCCTTACATCAATGAGTATTTTGCAACTTTTACATTTTTCAGCTGTCAGATCTTGCTGGAGTGTTTGTGATAAACTTCAGCAGCTGCTGCAAACAAGGTAGCATTTTCATCATCATAGCTCTGATTCTGAGCCATCAGTTTTATAATTCAGTGGTAACTCAGCAGAAGTGAAGTGATGATATGAATGGTTGAAAATGGCAACAACACTGAAAGAGCAAGCACTAATGAAATGTACTCTTTTGCTACTGTTCAGCTATGAAGTCAGGGATTCATTATCCCAGGCCAAGAATTACCATTAGTTTTGATTTACAGCAATAAATAGTAGTAAAGGTGTCCTATAACAAGCCTTTTGTGTCTGATAGTTGGTGGTCAGAGGGATGTAGAACACCTTCTTTTATCAGTACATTTTGGCTGGGGTGACTTGAGGCTTTGCACATGTTTCTGGGTGCCCTAAAGGAAAAGCATTTGTCTGGAGTCTATGCTACAGTTCCTTTGTGTGCTTTTAGTCGTTTTCAAACATCAAATAGAGAAACATTATGTTAGCATATATTGGGTCGATTGAAACCAGAATCAGTGTTGAAAAAAATAAAAGTTTGGTAAGACCCATTATATTTGCCCCCTCGAGCTCCGCCACTGGCGTGCCCACTCACATGTATGCATGATCATGGTGACCTGTGCAAAAGCAAAATCCATCCATACATGCTTTATGTTTAAGTGTGCACGCAAAGCTGCCATGTGTGCATGTTAATGACTCCATGTGGACTCTGAACACACCTGATAACCAAATGAGTGTTTGTGTGCGTGCACGAAGGGAGAAAATGCTTAGCGTATTAAGTTTATTGGCAGCTATAGGGAGACAGAGTTAAGGAGCCGAATCTCATTAAAGGACCTCCCAGCTGCCCCCCACAACGGCTGATGCAGAGCATTCATTTCACACACATGCCTGTACAAATGTGCGTGCGTAACGGAGGGAGAGGAGAGCCCTATGTATGTGGTCAGTCTGCTTTAAACCCCGATGTTGATCCAGATTTAGTTAACTTTATCTCTGATCTGCGAGGGAGGCTCTTTCTCCCGGACTGACAGGGTGACTGGAAAAGGGCAGAGAGAGAGAGAGAGAGAGAGAGAGAGAGAGAGAGAGAGAGAGAGAATACTGCAGTGTCTAAACAGTGAAGAAGACTCGAAGGGAACAAAGCTCTCTGAAACATTCATGAGCCAAGATCATCCTTTAAAATACGCACAAACACAGTGAAAGGACAGCTGGAGTGTAAGAGTTTGCGTGCTTTGAAAAACCACATGAGTCATAGCAAAGAGGGATGCTCCGATCTTCATCTTGCAAAAACAAACAACAAAAACAGAAGTATAAGATGCGCCAAGACAGGTTTTCAACCTTCATTGCTCTGTTGTACTGTCACTAATATGTGCTAAAGTTTCACTGTGACAGTGTTTTGGGGGCTTCATGTGCACCCACTAAACATCTGCCGGCTCAAACGCATGTTATTCAGTGTAATGTGGCTGATACGATGCTCCGTGCGTAAATCCCTCCCTCCAACTCACCTATCTGCACCGAGCTGGGGAAAGCCCCTGTCGCCAGCCCCCACAGGGCGGAAAACAGTCCCAGAAAGTGCCAGGGAAAAAGAATAATCCTCATTTTTCTTTGCTTTAATCCCTTCAAAAACTGTTGAGAGACATCGAGAAAGAGATAGAGAGAGGGGGATGCAAGAGAGGGAGAGAGAAAGAAGGGGGGAAGGCGTCAGAAAAAAAGGGGAAAAAGAAGAATGATGAGAGGTGTTTTTTCCCCCGTTTTGTCCAGCAAGTATTCCTACTCCATGGTGGGCTCGTTCGTTTCTTCCCCCTGCAGTGTCCGCTCAGGAGAGAGCCGTGCGCCCGGTGCACATGGAAAGACGCGGTGAAAGAGAGAGAGAGAGAGGGGGGAGGAGAGAGAGAGAGAGAGAGAGAGAGAGAGTGGGGGGAAACTCGCTAGAATGATTGGCGAGCAGAGAGAGCAGCCTGCATGGGAGGACTGGACATGCGCGCCCCGTCTCTACCTCTCTCTCTCCTTAAGCATCACCCACACACCCTCTCTCTCTCCTCTCAGCCCCTCTCCTCCTCGGTCCTCCTCCCCTGTCTGCCGTCTTTAACTTGCTGTAACACTGAATTTGCTTGCTGTAGCTTTTTGATAAGGGTTGGTCGGGGTTCATGCGGGGAAAAGCCGAGAGACAGCAAAAGGGAAAGAAATAATGAATGATCCAGCATGCGTCTTTGCGCGCACTTCTCAGTGGTCCATTGTGTGAGAGTGACAGCAAATGTACCATAACAAGGCTCATGTTATCTATCAGCACTTCCCAATATCATTAATGTCTGCAATAAAAAGCGTCACAATGAGATAAAGACACACGCACGTTTTTTCTTTACAGATTTTATTTCTTTTTCTTTGAGGTTCCTGATCGCGTTTGGGCACTTAAGTGATATCTAGCAGGTTCTGCCGGGCTGCAACTGTTTCCTTTACAGTTCATTATGACGCAATGGTGAACTCCGCCAGTGCCTCCCACCACAGCAACAGCAGCGCGCAGGACAGCTGACAGAGAGAAACCGCTGGGCCGCCTGCAGCTGCAGGACTCTGATGTCGCCCTGGGGACCCGCTAAACTCATGGCTGCGTGGATGTTAAACGTCACGACCTCGTGAGCACAAACATCTGGCGCAGTAAGAGGAAAAGCGTAATGACTGAGTAACACTGAATGACAAAACGAAATAAAAACGTGGTTTTACACATCTTTAAGCACTGGCGCACTCAGAGGGGGGCAGAAGGGGTGACGTCCCCTCTAATGCCCATTTGGTTGATTAAATGGTGCTAAAGTTCCCTTTAGACCCCCTGATGGTGGATAAATGGTGACAAAACCATCCCTTGCGCCCACTAGCAGAAAAAAAGTCTGTGTGGATGCTGTCTCAGAGGAAAGTGTGCCTGAAGGTACAAAAAGTAATAAATTGCCCTCTTCTACACCCATTAAAACTTAAGAAAGTGCCCTCTAAAGTGTCCTTCCAGTGGGCAAAACATTAAATCCCCTTGTTGATGCTTTCTTCGTGCATAAAAAATAGTAATGCACCCTCAAAAGTTCCATCCAGTGGACAAAGCACTCTCAAATGTTCTCTAAGTAAACAAAAACTCATAAAGTGCCCTCAAATGAAGAAAACATTAAAGTGACCTCATGGATGCCCTTTTAGAAGACAGAACATGACAAAGTGTTTCCTCCAGTTGCACTTGCAGTGACAAATCAGTTCTAACTTGCCCTTCAAGATTCTCTCCCAGTGGACAAAGCCTTGCTTGGATTTACTTTTGGTGGCCAAAGCTGGGCAAAGCCTCCCGGTGCCCAGAGGGAGATCAAACATTGTAAGGTGCCCTATTGGTTGTCCTCATGGAGGAAAAAACTTGGTGAAGTGCCCTTTAAGGTTTCCTTCAGAGGACTAAATGTAATCAAGAGCCCTCTTGGACTCCTCTTTGAGGATAGAACTTGATAAAGTGTCCAATAAGGTGCCAGTAGACAAAATATTATTTAATGCCCTTTTGGTTGCCCTCTTAGTTGACAAGACTTGATTTAGTGCCCTCTGATGTTACAGTGACAAACTATATTAATAATTAGCACCTGTTAGTGGGAAAAATGATGAAGTATCCACTTGCACCCTCCAAGTGATCATCATGCCATTATGTGCCCTTTTGGGTGGCCTCTTCATTAACAAACTTGATGAAGTGCACTCACAGATGGTGACCTTAACATTTTAAATGCCTCCTCAAAGCCCTCTTATTTGATAAAACTTGAAAAAGTGTCTGCTGAGATACCCTCCAGTGGACAGGACTTGATGAAGTTCCCCCTCAGGTCCCCTTCAATAAGACAAAATAACAAAGTTCTCAAAATGTCCTCAGGTCTCTCTTGGTTGCACTCAGTGGACATAACTTGATGATCCACCTTCTAAAGTGTCAAGAAGGTGTCAAAACATGACAAAGTGACTGTCAAGGATCTCCTCAGTAAAAGAGTTGATTTAATCATAATCAGGTTTTCAAAAAAATTGATGTTTTTGTGTGCTAGAGCCCGACAGTATACATCAGTTCCTCTTTTTATTTTTTTTTACTCCTGTCCCGCAAATATCTTGAGCCCACAGCTGTCTTTAGATGATCATATAAAGCAAAGTAGCACTGAGCAAATTATCTTGTACATTTGTGTACATTTTGTTATTGCCATATCCTTTCCAGTGTGGTTTTATGAAACCTGTGCCGATTGCAGGTCGGTAAAACTGACAGACGGTCTGGGATCACTGTAGTTACACTGTGGAGAGCACAGTTTCATTTTTCCAGATGGCAAAACGAAAGGAATGCTTCACGGCTCGTCCCAGAGAAAGATGCGGTCTGTCCATCTCTGAGGGGTTTCCCACATGGCTGCAGAACACAAGAGTAAAATGAAGTAGCCTGGAAAATGAATGTTCAGCAGTGATGAGCATCTTTAAAATGATGTGTTTTGGCATGCTTCTTCACTTTTGACACGTGGACACTGTCATCTTTTGCATTTGAGGTCCACGTTTAAGTTAAATTCAAACTAGGATTATGTGTAACATAATTGTACACACACACACACACACACACACACAAAGATAAAAACAGATGTTTTGTGTACCACTGCAATAGAAAGGAGAAAAAACTCCTGTGTTGCCTGTGAGGAGGTGATAAAAGTTCAGAAAATATTCCAATAAGAAATGAAAAACAAAAAATTATCAAAGTGCTGAAGTTTCCACAGGCTTATGCATGACTAAAATCTACAAAAGTATAGAAGATTCTGGATTCTGATGCAGAGCTTCACCCCCTCATGCAGCAGTCTCACTATGAGACTGATGGGCTCTGTCCGTGGTGCTGAAACCAAAGAGGGCTGCACGCAGACAGCACTCTGACTCTCCACTGCCTTCTCACTGCGAGCCTGAGAGTCTGCTGGCATCTAGAAAACAAACAGCTCACCAGGAGATGACATTGATTAGAAAAGTCTCTCTGGGGGAAGTTGTGCTAATTAGGAAGCTCACCCATAGAGCTGCAGGTAGGGACTCCTTTAACCCGCTCACCATGTCCCATAAACGGGGATGAGGAGCATATGGTCTGGTGACATTTAAGTTTGATGTACACATTTTAAAACAAAAAACTGTATTTAGGTTTGAGACATTGTTAGTCATTCTCATGATCAGGCCTGCTCGCAAAATGTCTGCATCCCTGAACAGGCCCTCAACGGATGTCATATTGTAATTTATATGCTAATCAGGGTTATATCTGTATTTGTGATTTTCATGTTCAGCCTGCTAAATAGCTTCAGTCGGATAACAGAAGAGGCAACATCAATTTAGAAGTTGCTAAATCTAATATATTTTAAAGACTCAAATTTCAATGAAGGTGTACATTGTGTTAAATGGCAATAGAAACAGAATGCAGTGATTTGCAAATCCTCAATCTATATTCAATTACAAGACATTTAATGTTAAAACCAACAAAGTTTATTGTTTATCCATAAATAATAACTTATTTTGAATTTAATGCTTGAAATACACTGCATTGCAGAGCTGGGACAAGGGCATGTTACCTCTGCTACATTACATTTTTCTTTCAACAACACTCAATAAACATTTTAAAGTGGAGGACACTAATTGTTGAACATTATGAATGGAAGAGAGGTCTGATCTGCTGGAAGGCTAGTACATGCACTCTTTTACTACAAAGCCACACTGTTAGGATTTAAAAAAATTGGCTTGGTGCCTTCAGAATTAATGGTGCCTTCACAGATGTGCAATGTACCCATGCCATGGGCATGAACACACCCCATACCATCAAAGGTGCTGGCTTTGAACTTTGTACTTCGTACCTTTCCTCTTTCCCTGATGGCATGACATCCATGGGTTCCAAAAACAACTTAAAATAGGGACTCTTTAGACCACAGCACACTTTTTGTCAGTTTGTCTCAGCTAAACTCAGGTCTAGAAGAGGACAGTATTTCTGGGTGTTGTTGATATGTAGCTTTTGCTTTGCATGGCAGAGTTTAAATGTTCAACTTGAAGATCTAGCGGCACACTGTGTTAACTGTTGAAGTTTTATTTAAATGTTTGTTTCCCAGATTTACGGAATGTCTTGCAGGCATCAAATGTAAAAGTAATGATTATTTGCTAAATATAATCAAGTTCATCTGTTGGAACATTTTCTTTGTAGTCTCTTTAAAAAATACAGTGGAACGTCCAACTGCATTGAAATAGGGGATTTGTATTTTAATTCTGATCAACTGCTCTTAGGAGTCTGCTGGCACCTACCACTGATAAACAACTGTGACTTCATGTAATGGCTGCTGCCTGTGGGCACATTGTGGTGATGGTTGTGATGTATATTGTAATAATTATAGCTGTTGTGGAGTAGGGCAGTGGTGGTTGGTGGTTCCATTGTTGTTGTTGTGTTTTCACAGTTGATGTTGTTGTTGTCATTGTGGTTATTAGAATAGCAGCAGCAACAACAACAACAACAACAACAACAACAACAACAACAACAACAACAACAACAACAACAACAACAACAATAATAATAATAATAATAATAATGATATTGAAGTAGAGATAGAAGAAATGGTGAAAATATGATCAGAATTATACATAGCTAACATTTACTCAGGTTTTGCAAACTTGCTAATTTTCATTTCAGAACGAAAAAAGACATTGGGAATTTCTGTGTTTAGCTTAAACAAATAAATATGTTTTAATTAGAGAGGTCTCATTTTTTAATCATTCAATCAGTCTGTCAATTAATCTTTATATATCTAAATATATTTATATTTGTGAATCCCCCATAAGTACCATGGGGTTAGACCAAGAGATGGGAAGAAAATAGTGACCAAAATAAGAAGCAATACATTTAATGATGATCAGATAAGGAACTTGTCCTAATTATATTTCTGTATATCGAATCAAAATCTATCTGAGTTTGGCCTTTGGGATATGGCATCTTGTCTTCAAGGGTCCCCTTCCATATGTGGTTAACACCTTGTAGTTTTCAGTAGACAAATGATTAAACACTTTCATTCTGCAGTAGTTCATATTGTGTTCATAGCAATGCTGCACAGAGAGAGTCGACAGCAGTGATAGATCTGCTGAATTCTGCATTGGGTTTTTATTCAAAGAAAAGACTGGAAACAGCTTAGCAGAGTGTGTAGGATGCAGAATATAAAGTAATTTTCCAAAACTTTCCTTGATAGACAAAGGTTAAGCCATCTTAACTCCAATTACTGTACTTCGTGATGAAGGTTATTCTCTGCTGTTTATTTTTAGCCAACAATCAGCTGCAGATGTTAAATCCTGAACAAAATGTCTCTTGAAGGGACTTCATTGACTCTGCTCTCTTACTTATTTATGAATACTCACTGAATGTGATAATGACTTCTCCTGCTGTCTCTTAGCACTATGTTTTCATGCTCGCTCGGGCCGACTGGGGACCTCAGGTTTTACTGTGAGTGGGCTAAATAAAGTATGTTAATGCTGCTCAAGGTTTGGCACAGTTACATACTTTTAAAAAAGCTACTGCATAAGTCAAATGAATTCTGACTTTTGCTTGCATCATGGCATAAGTATTACACACACACAGACACTTTGTGAAGCCTCCCCAAGGGAACATTCTCCTTCTTTCAGTGTGGCTGTTTTAAGGCATCTTTAAAAGGAGATGTCTGACTGAACTCCACATGACACTATTAATGGTCAACCTCTGGCATTATGGGCTTTTGGAAAACACATCCATTGTGCCTATTCAGCTTTTCTTTTCATTGGTAATCAATATTAGTGATGAAACAAAAAAGTCCTTGGAGAAAATTATTTTCATACAAATGAAGCACCATAATGGAGCAGTGGGAGACATTTGGACACTCAAAAAATGAAACACTGCTGTTAGACTTTAAAGCTTTTCTACAGCAAATACATTACTGGACATATTTTGTCACCTAGCCTGTAAAAGTACATTCAAAATGACCCCCTAAAAATGTTGCTTTTATTAATTGTGTTACCGCAAAAATTTAGAGTGAGTAATTCTGCCACTTTGATTAAAAGAAGGCTTTGACACCAGGACTTCTCCTTCTCTGTCCTTTACTGCATCAGTGGCTGCCAGGAAGGGCTCCCTCTCAAGATCCATAGGAAAGGTCCTACCAGTGTGATGTCATACTATTGTTCTGTTGGCTCCATGTTGTAAGCACAGTGCCAAGAACCAACTGCAGAATGAAAGCAGAGTCGGTGATACCATAGCCCCAAGCAGTGCTGAACCGACCAATTATCCAAGAGGAGAGCTGTCAACCAATCAGAGTAGACTGGGCCCACATGGGGAAGGAGACATTAAAGGGCTGGGAGCTCAAACAGAGCATCTCGGACAGACAGAGAATACAGGTGGATCTGAGGTACTTGGTATCTGAAAACTAGGATTTTCAAAATTAGTGATTGTTAACTTTGGCTGATAGACACTAAAACTGAGCAGAGCTAAAAGAAATATGCAATCTTTAAAGATCTCATATTATTCAGAACACGTTTAAAAGTTTTAATTAGGGGTGCACAAAATCATCAGGTCAGAATTGATACTGGTAGATATTTGCCTTAAAGGGACTGTGAGGAGTTTCTAAGTTACTGATTAAGTTCATCTTGTCTTCTTAGAACATACATGTGAACACTTGGAGTTTCTACGTTATTGCAAAAAAGTCTCACATTTAGATAAATGCCTGATCGAAATACACACTTTAAGATGAGTTTTATAGCATCAAAATAGGTTATCTATAAATGCTATTCCTTAGCTTCTTGGTCGGGTCGGACAGGACAGAGCTGGACTGGACTGGCCTGGATACTCAACTTCGGGAACAAGACAATTAAAACTAGAACAAATTTATATTATTCAGACACGTCTTACAGCACCAGGCTGTTAGTAGCGAAATATAGCCGGCTACAAAACTACGATACCAAGTTTTTCAAAACTTGCTTGTTGTCACACATCAAAAACTACCGCTACGTAACTAGAAAGAGATACATTACCTCGTCGCTTTGCATCCTGTAAGTTGTTGAAAAAAGAAAGCTGTAAATCAATGCAGAGTTCTGAGGAAGGTCTGAGCTACAACACAACAAACACACGCTTAGGCTTCGGTAACCTGTTGTGGTGCGTTCCAGTTGCAGTCAGAGGTAAGAATTTCCAAGTTCCGAGTAGGAAACTGCAGCTGGAATGACCCCCAAAGTCTGAATTTCCTACTGGGAACTCGGTGAAACGTCGTCACCCCCGAGTTGACAATCAAAGATGGATGCCCCCAGTTTGAACAGCTATTTAGCTCCTGTAATAATCAATTTATTTGCACTTCTGACTGGGATGTGTCGCTCTAGATCAGCTGTATAGAACGTATTGTCAGACTTATATTTACAAAAATGCTGCCATAGTGATAATCACATTCTTCATGTGATATTTGCGAACAACAACGCAGGGCGTGCTAACAACAGCTAACAATAGCCTGGTAGATCGGCATGTTTTTTTCCGACTTTAACTGGAACGCTGATAAGTCAGAGATGATGTCACTCCCAGTTCCGAGGTTACTGGAACGCAGCATTACGACAGTCGCTGCGCGTGCTCATGGGTAGCAGAGTCTTTGTGTTGCTGGTAATAGATTCTACTCACAGTCCCTTTAAAATGCAGATTAGCGGTATCGGCAAATATATAAAAAAATAAGCCAATACTGACTCCCTTTATTTCTGTTATACCAAATGGCCACGTACACTGCCTGTGGCATTGCTTCAGTAAGTTCCTGCAGTGTAACAAGATATATTTCCATCCAGTGTTGCATTAATTTTTCACCAAGATCTTGCATTGATGATGGAGGAATCTGACCACTGCCCAAAGCCTTCTACAGCACATCTCAGATTCTGCTCCCTGAACCACTCTTTTACAATGTAAGCTCACTGAATCCTGGCATTGACATCTTGGAACAAGCCAGTGGCACGAGCAAAAAATTCACTGATGGAATAACCTGGTCATTCAGTATATTCAGGTATTCAGCTGACCTCATTCTTTGGGTACATTCTGTTTCTGAACCAAGACCTGACCAAATGCAGCAACCCCAGATCATAGCACTACACCCGCAGGCTTTTGCAGTAGGAACTAGGCATGATGGGTGCATCACTTCACATGCCTCTCTTCTTACCTTGATGCACCCATCATTTTGGAAAGGGTAAATCTGGACTCATCTGACTACATGACTTTCTTACAGTCCTCTTGAGCCAGGCAGTGTATATCCTATTCAAATTCTGTGTAGAAAATTCTATACAAAACATTTTTTACTAACTTCACATCTCATTCTAACACAAACAGACTGTCACCCTAAGGTTGACCGGCAAAATTTTAGTGGAGGCTGTGTGGTGTTTAATGAAACACTTATGCCAAGAGTGGAATATGTGGCAATGCAGGTATCAGCAATTATGAGCTCTGACATGTCAGATACTGTGTAAGCAAAACCTCATTATCTAGCATTCTTAGTTTTGATCCAAACCATGCACCCAAGACCCGTTTACGACCACCAACACCACAACATGAAAACATCCCTCCTATCTCTAATATGCGCCTTCCACCTTGTATGCTCAAACAGTCATCACATTCCCCCCCTTATGATGTTACTAGGGGATATGACACCTGCCCAAGTTGGGAGACACACTCCAAACCTGGGATTTGTTCAGCTCAGAGGGGGTACCAGATACATGTCCAATCCTACCTGTGAAGCCATAGTAAACATTAGAGCACAGTACTTGAAAAAGTGCAGATGGAGCTCATGAGAATTAATGCAAAAACAGTCTCCTCTCATCCTGCTGAAATAGAGGGGTTCATAGGCTGGCTAAAATCCAGCATCATTGAGCAGGGGTAATTAGCTACATTCGTACAAGGGTCAGTATTTTTGTCTATGCTGTGGGGCCTGATAATTCAAATAAATGAAAAAAAAAAATAGAGAAATTTGGTCTTATAGAGTAATATTTAAAATTTTCTCAAATTCTATATATTTTGCAGCCTTTAAAAGTGAGATCAGTCCCTTTCACCCACGTTGCTGCCATCCACTTCATACAGTAGCAATATTGTAGTTTCTTCTTTCTGAGACTGTCATGTTCTCAGTCATTGAGTTTTACTCCAACACACTTGTTCTCCTGGTTAGATGTTGGCTGGAATTGACTGACAGCTGGAGTTCTGAAAATCATACCAGACATCAATTTATTCCTGATAAAAATGTTGCAGTCCCAACTGCTCTGGCATATTAAAGGTGGGGTTGGTAATCACAGAAAACTAGCATGAATTTGAATGTATAATCTTCTCAGGACTCTAGCCCCGCCCCATGCACAAGTGCCGCTGATTCGCAACCATACGACTAATATTAAACCATCGACACAAAGCCAGTCCTCAGCACAGCTTTTTTGTTTTGCACTGCACCAAGTCATGTCTCACTCAGCGGTAAGAAAACACCAAAACTTTGTCATAGAAAGGTTAAAAAACAAACAAAAAAACACGTCAAGTTAGTTGATGACAACTCTCATTTTTGCCCTGGCTTTGTCCAAATTCTTTTCTGTTTCTGCCTTCTCTGTCTCAGTCTTTCTATTCTTGTTCTGATCAGCAGGAACAGAATCATTTTGAGATTTGGAATAATTTTTAATTAACATGTCAACAGTTTGCTACTGGCTGTTCATAAAAGTTTAATTTGACAAATGGCCACTGTGGATTCGACTCACAGCTGGCTTTTTCAATTTCGTTCTTTAAAAATGAAAAATATGAATGCATGAATCACCATTCATTTAAAAACCGAAAATATGATTAAAAGAAAATAGAATGAAGATTTGTATATTTGGTCCACATTCCCTGGCCTTCATTCCAGCTGACAAATTAGTTCAAAAGACCAAAATAAGCCAGAATTTACCAAATGAAATTTAATTACCTCCACAAAGAGAACATGTTTTTCTCTGCCTTTTCTGCTGTCAATCCATTATTCTGCTAGAAAGATAACTTAAAAAGTGATAAACAGAATCTGGTTTTATTTTCACTGAATGCTGGTCATGGAACAATGAAAAATGATAAGACATTGTTGGTGATCTGAATCTGGATGTGGATCCAAGATTTTTTTTTAACATTTTTTTTAAATATTGCAAGGTTATGCAAATTTCAGGTTATACTTCAATAATTTCTTGATGGATTCTAACAACACTTCAGGAAATGTTGATCATGACACAGAGACGAAATGATTAGATTTTGAGAGAATTTTTGAAGGTTTTGTTCAAATCATGAGACAGGGAATTTCTACATTTTTGCTGATAACTTGGCTCAGAATGTCAGAAATGCCTTTGCAGTGGGAGTACTTCTAGAAGCATCTCTAGGTTTACAAATCTAAGATATAGATAAGATGAATTTTTCTCTCAATATTTTGAATTGTTGAAAGGATGATTTGTCTAAAGAACTGGGGAAAAAGATGAAAGAATCAAGCAGCCACCAGAGTTAAATCTTTATTTTGCTCTTCTACAAATTCACAGTCCCTGCTAGAGAGAGAGAGAGAGATTTTAAAATGAGTTACTTTTGGAACAGGTAGGCTTCAGTGAAACATATTCAGATGTAAAGGCTCGTTCATTATTGAACTGTGTATGGATTTTACTAGTTTTTGTCAAATCTAAATTAAAATTGATTTTTTTCTTCTTTTTTTTGTAATACAATTTTTCATTTATGAGTTTAAAAATGTTATGGGTAAGTATTCTGAAATCCCAGGCTGTTGTGAAAAAGAGGAGGTCTTAAACTTGTTTGTGCTTGAAAGGTTTAAAGTTCATTGTTCATTATTGCCTTTTTTCAAAAATGCAAAAAAAGGTGAACTGAAAGACAGCAGAAAATGGCTGGGGCTGGTTTGGCAAGGGTTAATATTCATCAATCCATAAATCCATAAACTACCCAGGGCTTGTTCTTTGAATTGGCCAAAGTCAATAACTGAGTTGACAGTTAATATAGCAGGTAGATAATAAAGACTTATCAGAAGAAAGTCTATAGACACATGGTTAATCGACACTCGGCTGTTTGCTTTGTACTGTAGCCATATTGACTGAAAACTGACACTTTGATGGGATGTTGTACAGGGAATCTCGACCATCCTTTGATTATTTCTTGATCAATATAAAGAAAATCCAAACCCCTCCCAACCCCATCCCCACCATGGTTAAACCTATCTAATTAGACTATGATAAAGCCAATATGGCATATCTATGTTACTTGTTTGAATAAAAGATTAACATGTCTTAATCTCAAATAGGCTACAGTACAAACTCTACATCATCTATTTGTTTAATGTCAGTGTCACAGCTATGTTAGCTGTCAGACCTAGCTGGATTATGCCTCATAAAACCACATTTAACCATCCATTCATCCATCCATTATCTGTATCATCATCTTTCAGGGTCACGAAGGCTGACATTGAGCAAGAGGCAGGGTACACCGAGCTGATCACAGGACCACATAGAGACAGGCAACCATTCATGTTCACGCTCAGAGTGAAATTTAGTGTCACCAACTAACCTCATGTGCATCTTTTTGCGCTGTGGAAAGAAACGGGAGTGCCTGGAGAAAACCCTACACAGGAACAAGGAGACTTCACAGAAAGACTTGGGCTGAAAGCAGGGAGTCAAATCAGCAATCATTTTGGTACGAGGCATGCACACTAACCAGCTGCTCTACAGTACAGCCTTACATTTCACCATGACATCAGGAAAAAAAGTGGATTTGATCTTATTGGACAATATATACGTAGTTTTACTCATGTTTGACCACATCAGCCACACAGCCTTTAGAGAGCTGTTATGTTGCTACATTAACTCCAGATAAAGAACATAGCCTGGGGCACTGAAAGCCAAGTTATGCTCGTATGCCCCATGAACAGTTTGTTGTCCTCAATGTGGGTGGTCTGGGTTCAAATCAGGGCCACCTCGAGCCGCCTCCCTATATGACATCTGCCACTCTTCATCCTTGCTTTCCAAATTCATCCACTATTTCAAGGTCTTCAATAAAAGCAGAAAAATCCACAAAATATATCTTACAAGTAAAGAAAAAACCTGACACAGGAGCCTGAACCAAGCGAATTTTCCCTTCTGATGGAGACATTTTGAAAATGTTTCTGTGACTTTCCAGAATGAGTGCAAGAACTCTCCTGAAAAGGGTTTGTGTGTGAATCACTAATGACCAGGTGACTGGCTTCTGCTGCAATCATTCTGTGTTGTTACGGTGGTCTCCTTAGCTATAGTGTTTGGTTTTTAGTTCTGAAGCTGAAAAAGTGTGGTATACTTCCCTAGCATGGGAATGTGATTCCTAAAAAGAACAACAACATTAACTCTTTCACTGCTTGTCTCCAATATCTTGCATCTTAGCATCCATTCCAGATCCTGCCCCCTCAACCCTAGATAACAGGTGGAGCTCTTTTAAGCTAATGAGTCTGAGACACCTCCACCCCCAAGGCGTAACATCAGCATTGACTCTGGCTCCTACAGCCATCCAACCACACCTACTGCTAAAGATCCTGTTCCCAGGCATGAACAGAACAACAACAATTATAAGTTAAAATTTTTAAGTATTAATGGTTTTGTTTTGGTCAAAATAAATTCCATCCCATTTTGCAATGTATTTCTATGGCAAATTAGGCTATTTGATGGGTTACAGTTAAATTTTATGATGACAACTATCTGTTTCTCAGGATAAACAGCCTCAGTGAGTCACTGATTTGACATAAATAACATTCCCTGTTGTGCAAATGTAACATCTGTGCTATGTACTTATTAAATTAAGAAAATATGTAAAATATACACTATAAGCCAGAACATAACAGTTTTACAGACTATTTTTATATATATGTGTCTTTTTGAGTGCAAAATGCAGTTCTTAAGACCATGTTTTTTTTACTCAGGGTTTGCTAACATGAAAACAGCTAAATGTCTTCATGGTTTTAAGTGGGATCTAGAGGTAGAGGTAATAGTTTTAAAGATAGAAATATCATTGGTGCTTTTCTAATTACATGTCTGCTTTTACAAATTTTTAGTGTAAAATTTTTTAGCCATTGAAAATAATTTTTTTTAACGGCCACTTCATCAGGTACACACACACACATATATATACAGTACAGGCCAAAAGCTGGGACACACTTTTTCATTCAATGTGTTTTCTTTATTTTCATCACTATTTACTTTGTAGATTCTCACTGAAGGTATCAAAACTATCAAAACTATGCATGAATATATGTGGAATTATGTACTTGACAAAAAATTGTGACATAAATGAAAACATGTCTTGTATTGTAGTTTCCTCAAAGTAGCCACCCTTTGCTCTGATGACTGCTCTGCAGACTCTTGGTATTCTCTTTATGAGCTTCAAGAGGTAGTCACCTGAAATGGTTTTCACTTCTCAGGTGTGCCTTGCCAGGGTTAATTAATGGAATTTCTTGCTTTATTAATGGGGTTGGGACCATCATTTGTTTAGTTCAGAAGTCAGGCTGATGCACAGCCGACAGCCCTAGACAACTGTTAGAATTAATATTATGGCAAGAACCAATCAGCTAAGTTAAGAGAAACCAGTGGCCATCATTACTTCAGTGAGAATCTACAATGTAATTAGTGATGGAAATAAAGAAATCACATTGAATCAGAAGGTGTGTCCAAACTTTTGACCTGTACTGTATATATATGTAAATATATCTAGAGAAGCATCCATACAGGCAGAGAAAAATGAACTAAAATGAGAATTTTTAATAGTGGCAACCCATGGACACACAGACAATAAATCTGTCCTCATCATATTTGTCTCTGCAGAGTATAGTTTTAGTCGAGGTTGGCCCCTTGAGATATAGCATCTAATTTTCTTGTTCACAAGAAGGTCCTCATGTCTATATGGTTATAAGTGTATTTATGATGTAGGTATATTCAACAACATCCTCAGACAGAGAGGTCATTCTAACATTAACATTAACAGCTATCATGATTATAAATGCTAATATTGAAATGACCTCACTATCCATGTTTGGTTATCCTTTCAACCACAACAACCAGCCTGAACTGTTGATAACAAGGCAGGATGGATCCGTGCTTTCATGTTGTATCATATTACCATCTGAATGTCAAAGCAGACATCTAGATATTAAGAATTCAAAGAGAAAATTCTTATCATCTATATTTTGATAGATTACCCCAAATCCAAGACACAGAATAGCTTTGAGCAAAGTAATCTGAACTGTATTTGCATCCACATTTATCCAGAGCCCTTTATAATGTGTCTCTTATTCAGTCATTAACACAAACAAACTGACTGTGGAGAGCTAGCACACAAGGTTCTGGCCCAATCATCCAAAGCAATTTAGTCTCCTCGCCAAGGACGTCAACCTGGCCAACCTTGTGAAAAGTGGACAATGATGCCCGCTGAGCCACAGCTGCCAATACTAATTAGCACTTAGCATGTAACATGCTAAAAAGGGATAGTGAAAATGATGAGCATGAACTCCGCAAAATGTCAGTGTGTTCTCACTGTCTCTGTGAGAATGCTATACAATGCTGACACAGCATTTTTCTTCTTGAAAGCACCACTGTGCCTCAGTTCAGCTTCAAAGAGCTGCTGGCGTGGCTGTAGGCTTTTATTGTTTATGTTCAAGAATCTGACTGATTCCAAGCTCTCTCCTTGTTCCAACCATTACCCCAAAGGATGTGCTACAAATCATCACCACCAAGGACAGTTTAAAAACAGTTTTTTTCTCTCACTGCAATACAGCTCTTCAGCTCCTTGGCTTGTCTACCTTATCCTTTCCAAATGGTTTCTAACTGTAATGTGATATCTGATGTGACTGCAGTTCGAATGTTTTCTTTGTAATTATGATGATGGGACTCCACTGTTACATACACACTGTACTATAATCAAATTCTAATAGCCTGGCTGTGCGGGCAGTACAGTGGATTGAATTAAAGTGAGTTATTTCATCCTCTCAGTGTGTTTTCTTTTCACTGTTTCCCCAAAGAAAGAGCTTGTTAACAAAATTATGTTTTTTCCTCATTCATTAGTTCCCCAGAAAGATAGGTACTGAGATTGAATCAAAAAGATCACACAGTGTCTTCCTGTTCTATTTTTCCAAGTTATTATGAACATGCTTTTGTCTGTGGCTGACAGTGTGACATCCTGAACCTTCAATCAGCTCTGCAGAAGTCAATCCACAACATCTCTAACACTGCTATCCGTATCTGTCACCTCCATCTTTCCATTGCAGTTGACCTTGTGGCCCTTCTAGACAACAGCCTGAGACCTTGGAGCAAGGAGGAAATGTCACCATGTGCACGTTTTAAAAAACAGGCACACAACCATCGACAGATGGTGAAACATTTGCTTTTTGATATATTTTACAATGGAAAAAAATGGTTTAGTTTTGTTTGAGCAGTTAATCAGAGGCAATACAATGTGCTTGTCAGTTTAGTGGAGTGTATGTGTATCAGTGTAAAAATTTCTCCCCTCCCCCAGTTTTTCTTTGACCAAACACCATTTATTTTTGCTGTCATCATGCAGAGCAAGCAGTCACTACAGAACGACCTCCCAGAGAGCGAGCTCTACACTCAGTGGAGGGCTCTTTTGACATTAAACAGATGATAGTCTTATCTGTTTACTTGTACCATCTATCCATCCATCTATCCATCCATCCATCCATCTATCCATCTATCCATCTATCCATCTATCCATCTATCCATCTATCTATCTATCTATCTATCTATCTATCTATCTATCTATCTATCTATCCATCCATCCATCCATCCATCCATCCATCCATCCATCCATCTATCTATCTATCTATCTACCTATCCATCTTTCCAACTATCCATCTATCTATCTATCTATCTATCTATCCATCTATCTATCTGTATATCTGTCTGTCTATCTGTCTATCTTTTATTAATGCTTACATCCATTCTTGCAACTATTGAAAAAACATTTATCCTTCATTTGATCTATCTTTATATCCATCTATCAATTATCCATTCATATTCTTTCCATATTCATACTTTTTTTAATTTGACAATTCATCAATTCTCCTTTTATGTTTCATGTTAAATATACTTAATCTTACAGAGAACCATTGTAGTCTTTCTTTATGCGCATTTACACTGCAGGTCATATCTACCCCTTCACACCCCTTCACACCACCAGAGCTGAGCTCTTACTTGCAACCTTCCTATCATAAGTAGAGTACACTATAGAACTGAGCAGAAAAAAAAAACAGACAGAGCAGATAATCCATTCAATTCATCCATAGTTTCATCATCCGTTCATTTCATCCATTGATCCACCCATCTATTTAACACTACATATATAATCTATGCATGCTTTCTTTCTACTTTCACCCATCCTTGTAACTAGCAAATTCAACCATCTATTCGCCTACCCCTTTCCTATCTATATTCATATATTCTTGCTTCCATCTGTTCATCTATTAATCTGGTATCCATTAGCATATATTTCCCATATCTTCATCCAAAGTTCATCAGTTTATCCATCCATCCATTCATTTATTTATTGGTCTTGAGTTGTATCCATGCATCCATCAGTCTATCCATACATCCATTCATCTGACTTCACATTGTTCACCCATTGCAATTCATTTTTCATGCAATCTTCTATTAATTCATTCCCCTGCTGCGATTGTCCATCAATCCTTCTGTTAATCCATCCATTCTCCCTTTCCTCATCCATTCATCCCAAGAACCATCTATTCATCCACACATTCATGTATGTTGTGTATCCACCTTTCCATTCCAGTCTACATCTTCTTTTGGTAAACAATATTTAAGAATATTCTTTGGCTTGAACTGAATTGAAGAAGATACAGGGGCAAAAAGTGAGGGAAGACATAGAGCAGAAGTCATCAACATCATTGGTCAGATTTTAAAATACACTGAAACAATACATAAATAATTTGGTATAATTACTGATCATTAGTTACAGCACATATTAATTAGTTTTTATTTTTTCAGAGTTGTAAGTGAGATCAGTCCCTATCACCCATACTGCTGCCAGTTAAATCAGGCAATCTTGACTACTTGAGGGCTGCATTGGTAATTGTAGGGATCCAACAACAAAAAAGATGCCCTCCAACCCCCAATGAAATTTTTCACTGCACAATTTTCTAAATTTTAAAACACTCAGGAGGCTAAAAGGAGGCTTTGGAGGGCCTGATGTGATTCCTGGAGGTGCCAGATGATGATCACTGACATACAACAAGGGGTTCAGTCCAAATTAAAAAAACAAGACCTGTAGAAAATCTTTGTGCACAAGTCCTGCTGACTAACTGCTCGGCTATCAGCCCCTTACTTACACCTTAATAGATATCGATCCACACATTCATCCATTCATATATCCTTACATTGGAATAACATCCATTCATATTTCCAAGAATGTATACGTCCATATATCATCAATCTATTTTTGGGTCCCTCTATCCATCCATCACCCATCTATCTTTTGTCTCAGGTCATTTGCTGCCTCTGTGCCAACATGTCACCACTCTTGTCAAAAGGTTACACAAATCACACCCAGTCTTCATAGTTGTTTTTTCATCCATCCCTCTCTCTTTTATCACACCGTCCATATATATGACTCATCAATCTTCACGTCCTTCGTCTCCTCCTCCTCCTCCACCCTCCTTATTCTCCAGCTCCTCCGTTTTACCCTTCACCTTAACCACATGCCCTCTGACTCATCTCTTTCACCTGTATTCCTCTAACTTTACATCCCTCCCTCAACCCCTTTGCATTTTTTTCAGCAAACCATTAGGGTAATATCAGTATCCACCAGCCCTCTTCCTCTAACCTGTATCATTTCATCTTCATTTTGCCCCAAAGCCTTTCTTTGCTCCTACAGTGCAGAGCAAAATTGCTTCTTTTCTCCTCATTTCTGCAGCGGAATATCTCTTTTTGTCACACTCTTCCTCACTCATTTCTCCCTCTCCCCCTGGCAGCTCAGTCTTGTACCTTATTGGAAACAGACAAAAAGACCATTAGCAGATACAAATCAATTGATGGTGTTACACTGTGATGTTGCAGCTGGGGACTCGTCGCATTACTCTAAGTAAAGTACGGATCAATGAGAGTCAATGGCAGCTGGTGAACAGTGCATCTATAACATGCAGGAGCGATTGCTCAGTCTCTGTGACTTGCTGCTGATTTCTTCATTCAAAGAATGGCTGGAATATTCAAGAGGTAATGAACAATACGGCTGCCGCTATGCTATGCAGTCAAGGCTGATGGTTTTCTCATTGTCATGTAAATACTCCCCTTTGTTCAGAATGTCGTTTTTTCTCAAAAAAGAGAAAGCTGCAAATTCAGCTCTTATAATTAATAACTCATTTAATAAAAAAAACAAAACATTTACTCTGGGTCTTCCAGGTATATGCTGAATTTTCTTTATTTGCTTAAATTTATAAATTGACACATTTTTTTGATTAACTGCATTTGAAGTTACGATAATTTGAGACTTATCTTGAGCACCACATTCAATATAGACTAAGAAATCAATTGATGACCAATCGTTATCTATTAGCTGAGCAAGCAGTTTGTAAGCTGCCCTAATGCCAATGTCTTGTTAAGATGCCAAATACAATTTGTCAGAACCGAATGACAACAGACCCACACAGTTGGACCTGTTATTTAAGGGGTGAAAACCAAACAAATGCAAAAACAGAACAACTTTCATTTTTTTAAGTACACTCTTTGAACATTATTTCAGCCTATTTTACAAATTTGTATCATATTTAAAATTGTTGAATTACTTAGTCACATTTACAATGAGGTAACATGTAAGGATTGCACACGAATCCCCTTCAACTGGAAGTGTGTGTGCTGGACTGCAGTATTTCAACATTATTTAATGTCAGTCCTGGTACCATTCCCAAACATCATTCTGTGAAGCTGTAAAAAAGAAGAAGACTGCAAAATTCCTGGGGAAGCAGGGATTTTAGCTCCATTTTGGGGCCTTTACCCACCTATTTAGCTGTGTTGATCATTCCAAAAATATACAATCCTTACAAGTTGTACCTTGCTGTAAAGCTGACTATTTAGGCCTCCCAGCAATATGAATTATGATGCTTATTGGTGGATTTAAAGGGGGGACATTACCAGTACGTTTGGCCATTGTGCATGACTTTTGTTTGGATGGTGGAGTCAATGGGATTGAGAGTTGTGATCATTTTTCTTTTTTTTTTTTTAATTCCCATACTGCAAGTTAAATAATATTCAGAGACATGCTGTAGGTAGAGTAAATATAAACTCTATATACTATATATTATAGAAAAGACAAATATAAAAGACACATAATATACGATAGACAGATCAGTAAGTAACATAATGGCCACAATATAGGCTATACACTGCTGATAAAGACAGAATGAAGCATGTTTGCTGAAATCACTGTTTAACATTTTGTTAAGTTTTGTAAAAACAGTGATGAGCTTGAGTGCTTCAACATTTTTCTCCATGTTAGAGGTTAAATAATCATCAATTGTACCGCATCAAATAAGAGATCCCAGGAAGTGTAATGAATCATAAAAACAGACATACTTGCAACGCTCTACTAGCTTTGTTTCTCTGTGTGATCAGAGTGAAGCAAAGCTAAGGGATTTTTGCCTGCTAAACATTAACAGTGTCATGTAAAGTGAAGTTACCAGTAAACAGTACATCTCATTTTGAGGACATATCCATCTTTAAAGATAAATTTTACATCAGAACCTCCATATCTGTTGTCTGCATCAAGGTACTAGAGCAAGGTCTATTGGAGTATGCTATGTGAAACAGAAATTCCTCTTATTTATGCAATGGAACAGATTAATATTTCCAGATGTGTGTGGGTGTTTTTGTACAGAAAGCAATACATTTTCAAGTCCTTGAGTTGGCAGTAAATGGGTCTCAGTAAGTTCTGCATATAAGTTTGTAGACTAACACAAAATACCCATTTGCAAGTGACAAAAGTCAGCTAGAAGTGGGAGTTGACAGCATTAGCATTTTTGAAAGTCAATTGAATATTTCAGCTCAAAAAAGGGGAAGAAAATGTCAAAACAAGTCACTGCAGATGATTCTATAGAAAAGCTGAAGCGGAGGTGCCCACGCACGCTGTATTTCCGCATCCCTTTGAAGAGGTTTGAAGGTCTCTGCAGAATGCCCTGGTGATTGACTGAAGCAGCATGCTTCATTATGGCAACACACTCCTCACAGTCTCTCCTGGACCTGTCAAATTAGAGCCCTCTGTGCAGATAAAGCGTGACTTGTAAATAAATGGTATTATGGTCGGATTCAGTGACAGAGTGGCAGCGTGCCGCATCAGTATGACTACCGGCAAGAATTAACGTCAGGCTAAATTACAGGCAGCTGGAACCAAGAAGTAGCTTGTAATTCAGCAATTAAGGCAGCACTGTTGTGCTCATCATGGTCGGGAACAGTCACAATTCATTGATGCTTTTAAAGACAGGCATTGTCTGATGCGTGAAGAGAATTTCAAAACTTCGATGTGTGCAGTTTTTTCTAGACCGTATACATTCATATGTTGTGATGTACCATCAGGTGGACTGCTTATGTTTTTGTCCTATTTATCAAAAGTATAAAAAAATAGGTAAGCATATATACAGACCATGTTTCATTTGTGAAAGTGTTTTCCTTCTTACAGAAGAGAATTACACAAGAAAAGAAACTGTGCAGTCTTGAAACCATTTTGGATACTAAGTTTAGTCTTCAGAACAGATGCAATTTAACATATTGTACAAGCATGTTTTGTTACAGATATTAATTTTCTGGTTTGTCATCATTTTCATGGTGTTTTGAATGGGGAAGCTCAAAACAACTTTTCCTTTATTTTTGTGGCTAGTCAAAAGTGAGCTCCCCCAATACCAAAAAATGACACCAATCTTGTTTTGTCTTAACAACCAGTGTAGAATTTGTTCATTATATAGCAGTGCAATAACCTTCCAAGTTTAAAGTGACTAGAATTTCCAATTTTAAAATAAGGACAATTTAATTCTACTGCAAACAAACATATATGAGCTGATCTCATATGTAAGCCTGCTCTCAGGAATTTTAGGAAGAGTAGTTACAGTCATCCAAATATCTCAAGAGGTTGTATCTGAGGCATAATGTTGATAATGTTGGAGATAGGGAGGCATGTGGACCAAGTAGGAGCAGGTCCACGTGACTGTGAATAGGCACAGACATATAGGGTGCCCCCTCAACTGGCATAAGCTGGCAAGATTACAGGAAATCAGTCCTGCATTTTTTAAATGGAAATGCATATAAAAAGGCCTGGGACTATTTTGTTTAAACACTTTCTGCATGCACCTTGGGGCCCTATAAAACTTGCACTTTATTGCTTGAGTCAACAAAAGTCTTACTTTGTTGTCACTGCTTCTTCTGAAATTAATCCTAATAGAGAAAATATGGAGCCGGCAGGCAAATGACCCAGCCCTACTGCTTGCCAAGACCATTAAACATCATCCTGGGTGCCTGTCAGATAAAGATTACCCTCTCAGGCGATGGTCCTGAATCTTCACACGCCTTGTCTAAATGCTCTGCCCAGGTTCTGGCAGGGCAGACTAAATGCAGGCTGTTTGACAGATCATAGACAGCACTGTCCCCACAGGCTGGCAGATGGCTACAAACAGCCTTAATAATATGGGCTCACACTCAAATATACACAAATTTTCTTACCTGTGCATGCTCATACAAATGTAAAAAGAAAAAACACAAATTTTGGCACCTATGTTTGGTCTGTGGGTTTGCCTTTTATATTTCGCCCTTTCGTTTGAATTGACTGAATGGATGCACACAGAGTCTTCTTCTTTATAGCACTGTCACATCTCTCAGTTCAGATCTGAGCCAGCATCTTTCTCCTCTTCTCTGATCATGCCATGGGCCAACACAAAACATCTGGGAGTTCACACTGTGTGTTTGTGTGTGAGCTCACAGAGTGTGTGCTAGATTTACAGAGAGCCTGTTTATGCACGTGTAAGTGTGCTTCTCAGCAAGCCTGCCAGGCTAAGAGTCCAACATCTGTGAGTTCAGATGTTTTCTAATGATATGCTAATGGTGCTGGAGGGAGACAAGCACAGAGGCTAATGTTGCGGTCACAAACCTCTGCCTCCATCCCACTATCGCGCTGCCTCCCTACTTTCATGTACATCCACCATCTTTCAGCTGATACCTGGTTCTTTTTTCACCCATTTTAATACTTAAACCTTCTATTGCTCAACTATACTACTTCTAATTAAATCCTACAGCCTGTCTCCAGGGCCAGGGAGCCTGTATCCTTGCGTCCTTCCCTACACCAGCAGTGTCCAAGTTCTGGCCTGTGATCTACGAATAATTTGTCTACAAAACAAATATGGCCATGTTAGAATGTGAAGCATGTCCTTACCTTTTTTGTTCTGAACACTAGCCAAAAATAATAATCAACATGAGTGGTAAACATACTAGCAACTACAAATATTACAAACAAGAATTGTTGAGACAGCACAAACCTGCCCAAAGGTATTTTCAAAAGTGTTGGGTAAAGTATTTTAAAAATGCGATGAACTGCCCTGTTGCACAATGGTAACATTCTGGCAAACTCCTGGATCCACATTCAGACTCACCACCACATTTTGATCTATTTTCCCTCCTGCCATGACCAGTATTCCCTGAAAATGTCATCAAAATCTGTTGAGAACTTTCGAAGTTATCTAGCTACTCGCACCAACTGACACGTCTCATGGTTGTGGGATCAAGTCTGAACCTTCTAATTAATACCTTGGGTTCTTGACTGATGATTCTTTGTCTTTGAATTAAATTGGATGCTGTCTTTCAAACATGTTAAAAAAAAAAAAAACTTAGATGGTCATCATAAAAAAAACACATGCCTATGTAACAAAACCAAAAAAAGAAGGTCAAATGTTAACAATATATTTCTTGAGCAGTAAGCTTTCATGCTCAAATACGAGTACGCTGAAGTACAAACTTATTTTATCCTACCCCTTTTATTATTTTGTACTACAGTAAAGTTTTTAATTTCTCTATATTTAAGATATTTACAACATTCTCCATCTATTCAGGAAACAACGGTCTTTATAGTATCTTGACTTACATATATTATAAGCTAATTTTATACCAATTTACACAGACTTTTTCACTTATATATAATACTTAATTTCTATAAAGATAAAACACCCATACACAAACTGAAAAAAGACATTGCAAAACAAGACAAAACATCCATATTTTTTTAGTCTCAGCCATCACCTTCCTGCGTTAAACTCCTGCTCTTCATCTTTATATTTATTTAAAAGCTATGTTTTGAATATGGTTTTACTTTTGTTAATTGATCTGTGAAACGCTTCCAATATTTAATCCCAGAGACTGACACTCATATACTTTTCAATGTACTTCTGATACAATACCTTTTAAAGTTCAGTTCCTCTCTTAAATTATAGCCACCTTCTCTTTCTGAAAAGAGTTTCTTAAGGTGGTGTGGAAGTATGTTATTTCTTGCCATGAACATTATTTGCGCTGTTTCTAACTGAATCTGATCTTGAAAGTGTAGGGCTTGTAGTTTTAAGAAAAGTCTATTTGTGTGGTTTCAAAATCCTGCTTGTTGATTAATTCAGTGGCTCTTTTCTGCATTGTATTTATTGTTTGAAGATTACTTTAATATGTGTTACCCCATACCTCGAGGCAGTAAGTCAGATAATGTGCACAC